>MU269989.1:5702588-6435922 GCA_021432705.1 Caranx ignobilis
AAGATCTGTAGAGTTTGGCTGTGAGAAAAAAAAAACCTTTCAGACTGGAACTGTGTTCAAAGCGTTGTCATGTTCAAGCTCCAAATGCAGCCTTTTTGTTTCAGCTGTGGAGGAGATGTTTTCTCCTCACTTTGCCTTGAGGTATTCACTACACTTTTAACTGTGTTGATAACAGCTTTCTCTGCTGCCTCCCTGACTCAACCTGCTTCATCAGCTTCTTCATATCCAACAAAACCTCCTCCTGCTGCTGCTGCAAATCCCACATCTCCTGCTGCTCCTCTGTCACTAAAACTGATGCCTCCACTGCATGTCTGCAACATGTCTGTCTGATGTCCTCCTTCTCTTCTTGCATTTCCTCTATAAAGGAATGAATGAACTATCTGTGTGGGAATGTTGTGTTCTTCATTGTTGGTGCTTCCTGCACTTCTTTACTGGAAACTGTGAAAAGGAGGAGCTTGTTATATTGTTATGGCAGCCATAAAAGACAACATGTGTGCATTGTCCCACTGTTTGAAAAACCACATGCAGCCTATAAGTTTGTGTTTCACGAAGCTTAAAGCACGTACACAGGGGTTAAGTTCCTGTGAAACCCTTCATCAGACAACTGAACCCACATTTTTAGAGACGGGTCTGCAAAGTGAAACCAACCAAGTAGCCTAACCAACAGCACTGTGTAAATTTCATTTTGGGTCATAGTTTATTTTCCACTTACAGACATTAAATCATCTGCAAATCTAATTTTTACCATGACATTTTCCTTCGTGTGCAGACGACACAACTTTATCCAACAGTCATTCCGTCACCATTGACCAGTCCAGTATGGTAACTCTTTCCGAAATGAAATCTTGAATCTCAAAAACAAAAACATTTAGTTACAGTAACACAATAATTTGTTTTCTTAAATCTGTGGGCATTTGAATGGAAATTTGGATTTTGGTGAAGACCGTCTTAGTCTCCAGCCTTATTTGCTATTTTCAGTTTCACATGTGCATGTGTTTGCTGTCTTCTATGCTTTTTCATTTGTCAGTATCCTGTAAGGTCTGCGACAGCATGTTGTACATGTTTGAAGGCAATACTCTCAGGATGATTTAGCTATTTGCAAACGCCACATGTATGATTATTCCCTCTTAAGTTGTAGCAGGTCCATTAAAGCTCGTGTTTCTGAATAAATAATGTTTTACTTCAAACAGATTCTTTGTCCATAATGTCAGTAAAAGAGCAGAATAACAGTTACATGAATCACACATTTATTTAAATATTTATTGGTTTCACTAAAAGCTTTATTTGCTCAAAATTACATTGCTGTTTAATACTGATACTTGTGAAGTGTTTTTTTTTCTTCCAAAACCTTATTAACAAAAGATAATAAGAATCATGTGGAACAAGTCTTTTCATTGGCAGGTACACTCCTTATCAGAAAACACAGGCTGTATGTGTGTCTTATATAAATACATTTGTTTCCCAATAAAAAAAGATAAAACATTAAAAAAAAAAAAAAAAATCACTTTTCACTTTGGTTTGCTGCTGTCGTCTCTCCAGTGTGTTTGACTTGAATGGATTTAAACAGACATCTTCTTGTTTTGATCATCGTGTGAACATCCAACATTTGGATCTTTCATTTTCTACTCAACAAAAGTCACATTGGAGTTTAACTACTGTCACTGCAGATAGCTGGAAATATACAAACATGTACTGTGCATATACATACATGCATAATGGAAGTGAGCTTGTTTTTTGTATCAACAGAGCTTTTTATTTCCAGCATATTACAATTAGGCAGCAAAAGGTTAAAGACATGTCAGCTACACTCAAGCTCCTTTGTTTGTTTGTTCTCTTCATCACTCAGTGTGGTTCCCTTTCCTTTTCCCTTTCCTGTTCATTTCGTCCTCTCAGACAGTGACAAACACTAGTCTGGCAGTGTAGGCCAGGTCAGCGAGGTACAGCAGGAAGTTGAGGGCAGTGAGCACGGCCACAGTGATCAGGTTTGATGAATCATTATATCTACTCCGGTACTGTTTGTCAAACTGATACACAGGCCAGATGATGGTGGCGGTCAAGTACATGATAACCGCCAGGAGCCCGTACGCTGACAGGAACTTGGAGAATGGGATGGGGAGGCAGCCGGTGCACTCTCCCACACACAGCACCACCACAGCCATGGAGAGGATGAAGCAGATGCAGTACACCGCCATGCACCACTTGAGCGCCGGGTGCCTGTCGTACAAAACGGGGTTGCTGACCAGGATGAAGATGACGCAGGCCACAAAGGTCTGACACACCTTCAACAAGCCCGGAGCTGTGGCCATGTAACCTGCCACCTCTCCTGGCCTGGCTTTCGACAGGCTCACCTCCCCCATGTAGGCCACCGCTGCCAGGCACGAGAAGACCGTGGAGACGATGCGATGGTCTCGAACCTCCGATTGGGTAGACTGGCCCTTCAGGAAATAGACTGGGAAGATGATCGAGGCAGAGAGGCAAAAAAGGGCAGCGTAGCAGGCAATGGTGATGGGGAAGTTAGACCAGGACACTGGTGCTCGGGCCTGGAGGCCACACTGCTCCACCAGCAGGACCAGCAGGGTGCAGGCGAAGCTGAACACCCAGCAGAAGATGCACCAGTCGGCCATTCCTCCCCAGGTGCCCCCTGCTCCGTGAGGCAGGTTGCCTCCGTGTGCTGCAACACTGAAAGCCACACAGGTGAACAGCAGGGCAGCTACACGCACCCAGAGCAGCTGGGACATGGGAAACACGATCAGAGGCATGATGGGATATCAGTCAGTCAGATTGTGAAAGCAGCTTCTGTAGTCCAGCAAGGATCTAGAGAAAGTCTTAAAAACTGAATGCACGATCCTGTGTCCAACTTGTCATATACCCCGTTGATGTTCGTCACCTATTCTGCAGAAAGAACAAGAGACAGAGAGTTTGGTGAAATTATAATCAGGAGTATTTCAATGCTAAATGAAAGAAAAGTAGTGCTGTGGGACTATATTGCATAATTTAATGATGCATCCTTGAGGTTTCTGCAGCCCATGTTGTAGAAATGCATGACTGTCCAGTGATTTAACATGAGTCGACATGAAATAGTGATAAATTGCAACACCACAGCTGCTAATTCAAATGTTCCTTGAGTGACATGTCTAGGCTCAAACTAACGATGCATAAGAACCGAGGAACGTTTGATGAATTTTGTTTATCTGTTCGAGCTGTGACCTGTGCAGGGTGGATGTACAGGAAGTTGAAGCTTGAAGCAGTTGGAAAGTCCCCCCCCCCCAGTCTCAAGCTAAGGCAACTCAGTTCCAAAAATTTGACATTGCTGCCCTCTAGTGGGAAAACTGTGGTGGTTCTCAACTCAAGTCAAGGCAGTTATCACAATCACAATCACAATTTTGTCTCAGAGAGTTTAACAATCTGAGCGTGTGAAACAGATTTAATCATCATTACATCAAGTAGACAAGTGATCTGGACTGAAAGACTGTAATTAGTTAAAAATCAAAGGATCCCAGTCATAAAACACAAAGTCACTAGAGGGGGTTTTCACAAGGTTTAATGCAAAGAGGGCGACAGGCCTGAGATCTGCACTTTCACAGCGATGCAGCTTTTGAGGGAGAAAATGACATAATATAGACCTCTTCCTTTTTCGTATCCACCCACCCTAGTTACTCATACAGCGCACAGTGACAAGTGCAAAGCGTATTTCCTGTCAGTGCAGAGCACAGTGATGAACTGCATCAGGGTGATTTATGGTAGTGTGAGCAGAGAGAGCATCTCCACACTGAAACACAGAAATACACCTTTAGTCACTATAGTCTGATAAACATGTATTTGATAATATAGACTGATAATGCTCTCTCGTCAGATGCTGTGATTTCAGGTCAGAAACCTTTATTCAACAACAACAACAAAAAAAGACAGTCCATGACTGCTCCCAGTACAGGTCAAGGGTCACTGCATCTATTCATGCACAAAGCATCACTCAGAGAAACACAAGTTCCCTCCATCGACCCACCCTAACCGTTACACACTATAACCACAATACCAGCTTCCTGTTCTGTGTAATGAGAACACAGGAAACAGCTCTTCGCTGCTAATGGCCTGTCTGCAGGAACCTACACTCGCAAGACTAACTATAATGAGCCCTTAATCACTTTATCAGGACACAATGAGATGGATCTCAACCGATGATATTGCAGCAGAAGTCAGTGACTTATGCTCTTACTGCTGTGTTTCAATACTGAGAGATGTCAGGTCATATCTGAGCTACAAATGAGTCAACACAAACCTGTTGAAACACACACACAGATGTGGTTGTGTGGCACATGAGGTCTCCTGCCCCAGATGCTGGCAGGAAACCAAGCATTGGTTTTGATAGCGGCCTTGAACATACCATGCATACCCAGGGAGGGTTTTAAGATAAACAAACCAGAGTGCTACACCGTACATCACCATATGGAGTTTCAATGCTGTGGTTGACCATTTTCATTACTGTGAAATGAGGTCACATCAACAGAGAAAGCTTCTTAAAACTGACTAATATCTTTACACAATCACTTTTAAAGCGAAATCGAGGCAGTAAAGGAGACGCAGGGATATTCAGTGGATGTACATTTGCTTTGCTAGGAAGACACATGCATGAAAACCGGCTCTATACGTGAGTGATGAAGAGGTTTTCCGTCTCCAAATAGCGGACATACCGCGCCCAGCTCAACGCCAGAAATAGTCCATGATTGAGACGAGCTGGTACCGTCCTCCTCATCAACCCTATGGGAGAGCAATGCAAGTTTAAAGATCGACCTTACCGTTTCCTTGGCTTGGGGATATCTTTCATGTTTTTAGTCTTTCCTTAAACTTTAAGTTCCTGTTACAGAGTGCGTACTTCGTCGGCGCATCGCCCCCTCCCTTCCCTCACTTCAACCACCGATACCTCCCAGCTCCACGTCTCCCACGCCCCGCGCTGGCCATATATGGTAAAGTGTTGAATCCTTCTCCAAGCCTGAGTTTGAGTGCCAGAGTGAGGTCATGGTAATTCCACTTCAGTGCCTCTCATATTTAGTTAGATACAAGAAAAAAAAAACATGCTCAGAGGCTGGGTCACATGCAAAAATGATCCTTTTGGCAAACATATGTGATTTGTTGACTTTGACTTAGGCTCGTTCACGTGTTCAAGTGTGTGAGTGTCCCATTGTCACATCAGTAAGTCAGTTTATGTCCCCTCACTTTCAGTCAGCATGGACACTGGCTTTCATAGATGTGAAATCAAATATAGAAGATGTAGTAGGAAGCGTCGGAGCATAACCGCTCTCAGTCCCGGTTCTAGTTCTGGTCCCGGTACCGATTTGAGTTTGGGTTTCCGTCCCGGTTCCGGTACCGGATCGTATTTCGGTTCCGGTACCGGTTCGGGTTCCGGCACCAGTTCGGATTTCGGTCCCGGTACCGGTTCTGCTCCTGGTTCCGTTAATGTCATGGTTCCGGTATAGTCCTGGTACCAGTTGCGGTTCTGGTGGTCCTGGCCCTGGTCCCGGTACCGGCACTGTCCCGGCCCCATGGCCCTGGTGCTGGTCCTCGTCCAGGTATCAGTACAGTCCTGGCTCTGGTGGTCCTGGCCCTGTCCCATTCCTGTCAAAGCATCTGGACCTTTTCAGGCTCTTGCACTCAGTCAGTTACAGCTGACATTGTTCAAGGCCTCTCAGGCCGTTGTGTCCCTGACCTGGTCCCTCACTTTGCTGTGTCCCCGGCCTGGTCCCTCACTTTGCTGTGTCTCCGACCTGGTCTGTCATGTTCATGGCTGAGTTCCAGTCCGGTCTCTTACAGACCATAGACTCTATATGACTTAGGCTCGTTCACGTGAAGTGTGTGAGTGTCCCATTGTCACATCATCAAGTCGGTCCTGTCCCATTCCTATCACAGCATCTGTGCCCTTTCAGGCTCTCATACTCACTTACAGCTGATGTTGTTCAAGTCAGTCAGGGTTCAGGGCCTGAGAGGCAGAAGGGAATTGGGCCCTTGTGTCCCTGGCCTGGTCTGTCATGTTCATGGCTGAGTTCCAGTCCGGTCTCTTACAGACCATAGAGTGTATAAGCCTACTTTCTTTTTTGGATAAGCCCACTTTCCCCTCCTTCACATCTGTTTATGGACTTGAGGGAGTCACCAGACCTCAGATCTCCATACATATATATATAGTTATGATTCAAAGTGCATCACATTTTTGGATCCAGACATAACGTCATATGTGGAGAGATGATATAGCTTAAAATGGCCTAATGATAAAATAATTACGGTCACGTTTTTTCTCATTTAGATTCAATATCACAGCGTTTACTTCAACTCTTGTTATATTTTGGATAGCCTAGCCTTAGCCTAGATCAATGGATGTCGCTGCATACTATTGCTGTGGGGCGGTCCACCTGCAGTAACACAGTCCAGCCAGATGAGGGCGGTGTTGCTTCGTGTTTGTCTGGGTGATCTATTGAGGACATGGTGTTGTTGGATCAGCAGCCAGTGAAGAGAGTAGGAATAACAACAGAGCAGAGATCATCATTTATGAGAACCGGGATTAAAACGGACAGTAAATATATGCAACGGAGGTCGTAATTACACACGGAGTCCTTTGGCAGACCACCGGGGGAAGAGAGAGGCAAACCGAAATTCTGTGACTTGTTTTGGAGAGAAGACCCTGAGGTGGAGCTCTGCTGGAGTCGTATTGCCTTCTGGCTAGCTGGCTAACATGCAGCTTTAGTGTCTGAATTTGCACGAAAAACTGGGATATGTGGAGCTGGGATTTACACGGACTTCTATCATCTCGGCCTCTTTAAGGTTCATCTAGTTGCATGCGGCTGGACGTACACCGGCCTTTCATCTTTGCACCGGGACACTAGCTGGTTAGCTAGCTAGCTCGAGAGAACCGATCCACTGGCACCGCAGTAAGCCGGGTACACAGCGCGTTCTGTCGGCGCGAGCTCCAACGCCATGCCGCGGATTGAAATCGGCCTGTTCGAAGAGCTAACTCCAGCGAGCTAACGCTAGCTGGACACAGCAGGCCGCTTCAGATGCTCGTTATCATTCCCTAGCCCTTTTATTAGATAAGTCACAACTGAAAATAGAGAAGCACCTTCAGCCTTCACCCTGCATCCCGTGCTTCCTTTTATATAAGCTGAACAGCAGGAAGAACTAGCTAATGCCGGGTAACTTGCTAATTAGCTGGCTAGTTCGTTAGGGGAGCAATGCAAAGCGTCTGGGTTGGTCGTTGTTTACAGTGTGATAGCATGTAAATTTCTGCCACTTACAGTTAGCCTGGGAGCGTGTTTGAGTGCTGTGGAAAGTCATTGTTTTAACTTATCAAGCTGAGGTACGTCTTATTTGTGTATGGGCTAATTTACATTAGCTAGCCATATCTATACAGACACTAATTAAATTCACTTTAGGAAAATAATCTATGCAAGCATATGACTGAAGCTTGTGTTTAGCTTGTATGGGATTATTTAGGTTGCCACAGCTCTTGAAGCCTAACCCTCACATGTAAACAAGGTAGTATTTAATTCCACGTTGTCACTATATATAATTCAGTTACTTGGAGCTTATCCCCAATGAATTAGCTTTACACAGACACTAAAAGGCATGGCTGTTGTTGTCCCCCTGCAGCACAGCGAGACGTATCAGTCATTCATTCATGATTGATGAGCTGTGAGGAAGCAGCCTATCCTTTATCCTCTACTACTGCATCACACCTAAGCCACTAACTGTATCTGTTATAGTATTTATTTTAAAACCACTAATGCAACCTGGGTACTGAGGAGATAGTCAGTGTTTTTAATGTTAGTTTTAGCAGCACTTTCTTTTATAATCCTACTGACACCTAACTGGAACCACATGGGTGGATGGGACCATGAGGAGAGCTCTGTCTGATCTGAACCAGCTTTCAAGTAGCTTGAAGATCTAGATCTGAGCACAACCTGAGAAGCCCCATTGTGTGGAACGAGATGACGATGGTGATGAGGATGATGATGATAATGATGATGATGATAAAGAAACCCCAGTGACAGTGTTGACCCCGCACCAGGAAGCAGAGGAGTTGTCACACGGCTGCAGACATGAGTCTCCGCCAACCCACCTCTACGCTGGACAGGTAGGAGCCTCACAAAAAACAAAACAAAACCCAGACAGCTTCAAAGCCTATCTCAAAAATGTAGGGCTTCCAGATCGGGCAGACTGATATGACTTTATCTCACTTCCCAGTGTGGCCAGTGAAAAAACTAGTCAGACAGGCTGTTTACTGGGGAGGTGATAGACCTGCTCCCTGAAACAAGGAGAAGGAGGAAAAACATGTTGGCATGTGAATTCCTCCTCAAAACAAAAGATTACACAATAATGTTTCAACTGCTTGCAGTGAGACTGAGACTCGGTGTCTGTCTGTTGCTTGAATGTCATGTGACTCTTCACCTGTTGTGTCTAGCTCTGCCTCTTCAAACACAACACCTGACGTGCTGTAGTTCATCCTGTCTGGTAGTGTTGCTCATCACCATGTAGCCGTAACCTGTGCTGGTTTGTCTGATGCCTCTTTGTCTTGATCATATGTATTCCTGTTTCTCCTGCTGTCAACTCTTTTCCTCTGTGTGTGTGTGTGTGTCTGTCTTCTTGTGCACATGCTCGCCACTGTCTTTGTGTGTCATGTGACAGCAGGGCAGCCAATAAGAAAAACGCCCACCTGTTCAGGTAGGACAGCTGTCCAGTAAGAGTGTATCAGGGTTTTAGGGGAGAAGGGGGGGTAAACAACACCTACAGATTGTACAGCTGTGGCAGGAGATTTCTCACTGGCTGCTCTTGTTCTTCCAGGGCACTTTGACCTGAGGCTGCACTTGCATGAGAAAAATCTTTTGCATTCATATGAGGGAATTTGCAAAAAAAAAAAAAAAAAAAAAAAATGCAAAATGCATGCAATTTTACAATATCATTTTAAGTATTGATGAGTCATTATGCAGTTTAATCATGTCAGCATTGGCTTTGAAATAGTAGGAAATGAACTGGTGCACTTTCAGTTCCTTGTATTTTATGAAGTGTCAGTGCTCCTGTCTACTGCAGTTTAACCACTTACTCCAGAGGTTATTTGTCCATTTACATAGCTTAATATACATTTTGACAGATGGGCAAAGGTTTACATGTGATACAGATTTATTATTGATTCATCTTTGAATTTATTTGATTGATCTTTTTCTTTTCTTTCCTTTTTTTCTGAGCAGAAAGTCCAAATAAAAAACACATATGGCATGATACTTTTTGTCTGGCTTCTTGAATGTGAGGCAAATCCTCACATTCAAGAAACTAGACAAAAAGTTTCTAAATTTCATTCCCATTTTTGTCAGTTACGTCCATTTTAATACACTTCTGTGAATCATTTCTAAATGAATCCGTATTAATTGGCTGAGCTGAACAGCTCTGAGTGTGGCTGGATGGATGACACTCTGAGTCAGATTAAAAAGAAGTTTCTTGGCCCGTCAGTCACTGGACCTCTGGAATAATACCAAATCACTTAAGTGTTTACTCTGTGAATTCTTGTGCCATTCACCCTTGAATAAATATGTTGTTGGAAGTCGTAGCTGCTCTCAGTGTTTACAATCTGTAAGAGTATGAAGGGCGTGGGGAGTGTTTGAACTTCAGTCTGTTTCTCTTTGTGATGATCGGGCTTCATTCTGAATTTCCTCTCTCCTTTTCTCTCTGTCCCTTTTTTTCCTCTGTCTGTTTTTCCTCCTTTTCTGTCACGCTTCGCTTTCAGCCCTTTTGCTGCTTGGTGAGTTTCCCTGTCGACTGCTTTCTTGTTGCTTCTCATGTCATATCCTATCGCTCATCTTCTTGCTCTTTCTGACCCACTTATTCTGACCATGTGCTTCCCTTGAATCTTCTTCTGTCTCATCATCATAAGCTATCCTTGTTTCTCCCTTCACTTCCTTCTCATCTCTTTATCTCTTCTTCACTGACCTCACTCTCTTCATTTTTTCTCACATCAGATGTTTGGTATTGCTTCATGTTCTCTCTCTCTCCCTCTCTCTCCCCTCTCAAACCTAGGCTCAGCAGTCTGACCATTGGTGACTCAGATCGCAAATCCTCTGCCACCCAGCAGAGGGAGCCAACGGCCGACATCCCCGCTGAGAGCACAGGTAAACTCTAGGACTTAAAAGGGATTGCACCACATTTAATTCATATCCTCCTTAAGACACTTTATATTCTCCTGTCATCTTCTCCCAGGTCCTGGTCTTGTGCAGAGATGTGTGGTCGTGCAGAAGGACCAGCTCGGGTTCGGCTTCACAGTTTGTGGAGAAAGAGTCAAGCTTGTGCAGAACGTCCGGCCAGGTGAGACACAAGCACAGTTTTTTTATTTAAATATCACCCATATCATGTTTTTTACACTCAGATACAACAGTGTTCATACATACATGGACATTAATTCCCAGATATACTATCACTTCAATGACATGTAAACATGTAAATAAGTTGACCATAGACTCATGTTTAACATATGTCCGTATCCCTCCTCACAGGTGGGGCAGCAGTCAAGGCCGGGGTCCAGGAGGGGGACCGCATCATAAAGGTGTTTACTACTTTTCTGTTGTTGAGCATTGATGACGTCTTCCTGTTTTCTCTGTTACTGATTCTCCTCACATTTCCATCTCCCTCTCTCTCTTTCCCAGGTGAACGGCTCGCTGGTGTCCTCCATGTCCCATCAGGAGGTGGTAAAACTCATCAAATGTGAGTTTTAAACCTGTGTAATTGCTGCAGTGAAGTGCCCCTTTGTTTTATTTTATGCACTTGCTGTGTTTCTTTTTCCTTTATAACCGCTCACCGCGCCTTTTTTTTTTTATTGACCTATAGCTGGAACGTACGTAGCTCTGACACTACAAGGACCTCCCCCATCAGCTGCTTCCTTGCCCTTAGAGCCCCTCCCCACTGACCTCACGCCCAATCAAAGAACGTCTCTGGGTGGGGAGGCTCCACCCCCTCCACCTCCACCATTGCCCTCTGGACTGAGCAGCAACCCTTCCCAAAGAATCACAGGACCCAAACCACTGCAGGTGAGTGACATTAGTGATATACATAATGCAATCCTTATTTTGATGTACAGATTCGAAATGATTCACAGTTTCTGTTCTTCCTGTGTCTTTCAGGACCCAGAAGTACAAAAACATGCCACTCAGATACTCAGGAAAATGCTGGAGCAGGAAGAAGCTGAATTGCAGGTGACACACTCATATAAACAAATGAGCTGTTGGCGGATTGAGCCACATTCGCCTCCCTGATCTCTCTGTTGATGCAAATAATGTTATGTTGAATCGCGCCACCTTGATAATCACTCACAATGATCCGGTCGATTCACAGGACTTGATGGAGGAGCGGTTGAGGAACCCGTCGCTGTCACTGGAGGAGAGGATCGAAAGTGCCAAGAGGAGAGCTCACCAAGTCAGGGTGAAGATCCAGCAAGATCTGGTGAGGGAGATCCAGCTGTTCTCATTGTGTGTTTAACTTTTTGTTTGATGGAGTTCAATGAACACGAAGCACCCATTTAATCAACCCGGCTTCATTCAACAATCGTGCACATTTGATCTCTGAAGCCTGTGCAGAAACTGAACCGATGCTTTATTCTGCTCCTCCAGGAGGGAACACGATCAGAGTCGATCACGAGCTACGTCATAGCAGGAGAAGGTTTGGATCTCCTTCCTTTTCTTCTTGTTTAAACTTCAGTTCTACAAAGACACACTGTAGCTTAGCATACAAGGCAAACCACCCTTACTCTGTACGAAGATGGTTAAAAGCTGCTCTGTGCTTCCACAGGTCGACTCTCTATGGACTCCAGTGAAGGAGACATGGAGGTAGGCCTGCGAATCTTGTCTTTACCTAAACTGGTGAGATTGTGTATGTTGCGTGTTTGTGTATGTGATGGCCCCACTCATCCCGTACCCCCTCGTCCTCCTTCCTCCTCCTCCTCCTCCTCCTCCTCCTCCTCCTCCCCAGGCCTTTGAGAGTCCCCACTCCTCCCCCTCATCCTCCTTCAGGACCCCCCTACACCGACGGCAGAGCTCCGACACACACACCCTCTCTGATTCGGTGAGATGGATACACACACGCTTGCATTCACTTTAAATTAGACAACAGATCTAAATCAACAACAGATAGATGAAGTAGTCACTCAGAGTTTCACAATTTCCTCAGTGTGACAAACACAACCTCCCAAAATAAAATTCACACCGATTTAATCAGAAGTGTACAGTGAACAGTTCTGAGAAAGAGGAAGAGAAAGAACGAGAGAGATGCACACACACATAAAAAGAACTAATTGTAGTGTTCAATCTGCAAAATGCTTGAAGATGTTTTTATCTTTTGCACCAGAACATTTCACAAGTCGGAAACTGACGATTTCCAGTTGATTAAATCTGAAGTGTGTTTTTAATTCATGCTGCAGCACCAGCTTCTTATCTGTGGTGAATCTTTCAATCTCAAGAAGCAGCTCTGCTCTCTCTCTTCATCTGCTCCTCTCCATCTCTGCCATGCACCGCCGTGACTTGCAAACAAAGCTGTTTCCAACTCGCTGGGATGAGCAGCCTGACTGGCAAGCTCATCTATCACCACGGCCTCCGATTCATATCGTACATCGCCCGGTCGTTTTGCAATGAGCACTGCATGCAAAGCATATAAGTGAAAACTGCTCATGTGCATGGACCTGCTGCCAGCGTCCTCTGGTGTGTGTGTGTGCGTGTGTGTGGCCGAGTATTTTCCTTTTCTTTAAACCTGCATGTGTGTGTGCGTCTGTGTTCAAAGGGTGGCAGGCCTCAGATCATCGGCCCCGAGGAGGAGGATGTAGAAGATGGCTACGCTTTTAATGAGGTGAGAAGGTCGTGTGTGTCTGTGTGGCGCCCTTCAGCTGTTTTCTCTTTTATCACATCTTTTCTTTTTCTACATTCTTTTCATTTCTCATTTTCCTCTGTCGTTGTCTCAGATGGACGGCCCGTTCCAGGACATCGAGTTGCTGAAGTCCCGACCAGCACACATGACAGTGTTCATGAGATACGTCTTCACTCAGCTCCTGGACCCCAACCCTCTGGTTAGCCCATGTTCGATTTGATTTTCAACAGATGTGGATAACATTGTCATCTATAGTGATTGCAGATATTTAAAAATCTTTCCTTTCACGGTTGTGTGTGTCTACAAAAGCTGTTTTACCTGTCGGTGGAGGCTTACCTGGGCTCCAGTCCTAAAGACGCCCGCGCACTTGCACCTCAGATCTGCTCCCACTACCTGGACCCAGATGCTGTATGTACCAACACGACTTGACATGAGAGAAACTTTCTTCTGATGCCCCATTAAAAAGTAGTAAAAGTTACACCAGTTATTAAAATAATGTATTTAGATTTTTCTTTCTTTTTCTTCCAGCCTTTGAAAATCAAAGTGCGAGAGGAATACCTCACAGATATCGGTAAGAAGACCAACGGCTTGCCCAGTTCCTCCATGTGTCTGCCTGGAGGAGCTTCTTTCATGTCAAACTGAGATTTTGAGTTGTGATAACACGTGTGTGATGATTTATTCCAAACACTCTTCCCACAGAGAGCCGATTACACGCCCAGGAGGACATCAGAGGACCCCTGTCTGAGCTGCAGCAGCAGGTTCTGCCAGACATTCAGGACCAGATACAGGACTATAGGTACAAGACGTTCACATAATCATTAATAGTGGGAGTTCCTTGCCATCGAAAGTTCAGGTTTTTGTCCTTGTTAAGTTTCCCTCAAGCTTAATCATGATTTTTTTTTCTGTTTGGTAGGAACAAGCAGATGATGGGTCTCGGGTCTCTGTTTGGAGAGGGAGACCTGCAGCACCTGGATGGAGACCCAGTCAAAGAGAGACAGGTGGTGGACAGACAGGTCACTGCCCTCTGGGAGATCCTGTGAGTACAGATAGTCCTGCTTTATCACGCTTCTCCTGTTGCAGACAGTTACTGTAAGAACTGCAAAGAAGCCCAAGAAGTTCAGTTCATGGTGAGGGCAGGGGTTCATCTTGAGGCAGGGTGGTCCACCGTTTTATCTTAACAGGGAAGATCAGGTTGTTTTTCTGCTGAGTAACAGGAGCCGTTTTCAGGGGGCCAATAAAAGTGTTATTACGAAGCGACAGGCTGAGCTCACCTGGGTTATCATAACAAAGGTCATCACCACAGCTGCAAACCCTGGAAACCACATGACAATTACTCCCTTGACTTGACACACACACACCCAGACAGTTTCCCGTCACATGATAGCGGAACAACTTTCTGTGTCTCACGCCGGTGTTTGCGCCTAAATGATCAGGATCGATCTCTTGGATATTCATTTTTGAAAATCTGCAATCTGTCTTTGTTCGGGAATTAACGGCCTTTTTTATGTCTCCCTCTCCGTCCCCGCTCCAGATCAAAGCACGAAGAGGACAGAAGGTAAAAGGAAAAATGTCGGTCTTATAACTTAACAGCACCATGTAACTCGGCAACGTCCTCATTCATTCTTCTCATACATCTTTTCTTCATTTGTTTGCTTCTCCTCTCTTCACCCTCCGCCCCCAAACCACCACCACTGCCGCCGTATTCATCTTGTCTTCTTCTCTCCGTCTCCACCCCCTTTTGCAGTTCTCCCCTGGCGTCGGCAGTCCTCCTATACCTGCGTCATTCTGGGATCAAACTCAGAGACTCCAAGGTCTTCCCTGGTCTCAGCACAGAGAAGGAGAAGTGGCTTGCTTTCCTAAAGACCAAAAAGGTAAGTGTGAGCAGCTGCCATCATCTACATGATCATGTTTGCTGCTGGAAACTGTAGGTAAATGCTTGAATCAGATGATTTATGTGTTTCGAGATGGAAGCTGAACCTGTACAGTTTTTTCTTGGCACTGTTTAAACGTAACTCCTGAGCAGCGGGTTCATGTAAACATAAATGTACAGTGCAAGTGCAGATAATAAAAGATAAAAAAAGAAAAGAATGGTAAAGACAGATGATGTGAAAGTATAACATGACTTTATGTTTCCTCTCTCCTCCACAGCTGAGTGGCACCAAGAAAGAGAAAGATGGGGAGGATAAAAAGAGAAATCCCATCCTGAAGTACATCGGCAAACCACGGACCACATCCCAGTCCAGTAATACACACACACACACACACACACACACACACACACACACACTTTACCTTCAGGCATAAAACAGAGGAAGGAAACAAGAAAATCAATAGTAAATGATGAGTCATGATGATTTAATCAAGGGATGTCTTAATCTCTCTGTTAATAATAATCAGAGTCACAGTGAACAGACTCAGGAGGTTTAAAAAAAACAAAACAAACAGTCATCGGCTCATGAGTTCATTATTAGCATTGAAACTGCAGAGGTCATTATGAGCTGACAGTATTGGTCCACTGGTAGGCACATCAGAGGCACACACACGATGACACACTCACACATTACAGTTGTCAGACATTATTGATTTCCTTTTGTCCTTTGTTTCCCCTTTAATTGTTTCCACTGGTTTTCTTATTGATTTATGGAAATTTCATTGCATTATTATTATTATATTTTGATATTTTGTTTCTTTTTGGTTGTTTGTTTGTTTGTTTTTTTAGCATTCCATGTCCCGTTGTCACCTAACGAAGGTACACACACACTTCTGTTTTTTTCTCCTAAGTTACATTTTTGTTTTAAACCAAACGTTCCTGAGTTGTTTGAACATTTTGCTTCATTTTAAACCCTTTTAAACACTTCAGCTCTTTCTCCTGGAAGTATATGAGCATGACTAAGTGATACCTGTGTATGTGTGTGTGCAGTCCGTCCTGGCAGCGTGAGGAACATCATTCAGCAGTTTGAGAACCACACGGAGACGACAGAGGAGGGAGGCGACGGCGCCGACGCCCAGAGGCTCTCCTCCAGCAGCCTGGGGGAGGACAGCATGGAAAGGTAGGTCTGAAGCACCACAGTCTCAGATCACATCAGCCCCTGTAGTTCGAAGCTGTTTTATACTCGGTGATTTCACTAAAACGCTCTGTGCTGTCTTTCTGCAGCCCCGCGGTCTCGGTGCGTCTGGCACGCAGCGAGTCGCTGAAGGCTCAGGGAGAAGGACGTCGGCGGGGCGTCGCCTCGGGAACAGAGTCAGTCCCCCGTTCTCGTAGCGACGTGGACATGGAGGACTGCGGGGAGGAGAGGCAGGGGCCGGGCCTCAGGCCGCTGCAGCACAGCGCTTCATCGTCGGCGTCCAGCAGCTCGGCACGGTAACGATTCAGTGAACTAACATCTGCAGACAGGAACAGATTATCCTGGTTTCATTCTGGATGGTAAAAATCCACCCCCCATAGAAAAAAGATTTACCCCCGCAGTGAAGGAGCTGCACCCCAGGCAACATAAACACCCCTGGAAGTGCAGGTTTTCACCTCATGCCATCTCTCTCTCCACTCTCTCAAACTCAGGTCTCTAGAGAACCCTACACCCCCATACACCCCTCGGTCTAGACGCAGGTGAGTTTCCACGCTGCCCCATAGATGATTGATCTTCAGTGATTAGATAACTGTCTGACAGGAAGTATAACTAAAACATGACTGACCTCTTACCCACATGCAAAACAAGATCTAAACATGCAGGTAGCTCTAATAATCATCCTGGATGTTTTCCCTGTTTTGTCACTCCATCTATCCACCCCTCCATCTGGGTCCATCTCCTCCTCTCGTATGTGACTGTACAGGAGCGTGGACTCACCTCTGGCCCTGCTGCCGGACGCCGCGGCGCTGGAGGAGGAGGTGTGCGACGGTCAGAACTGGCAGGACACGGTGCCTCCTCAGCTCCTGGCCACACTCAGCCCGAGGGAGGTGGACAGACAGGCCGTGATATACGGTACCAGTCTAATTCACACATGTATAAATCAGATAATCTTCGTAATTCAAATGGAGTTGTGGTGAGTTTGATTGTATTCTTCCTCTGCTTCTTTTGCACATCCTCCTCCTCCTCAGAGCTGTTCACCACCGAGGCGTCCCACCTCAGGACCCTGCGAGTCCTGGACCAGGTCTTCTTCCAGAAGATGATGTCTGTGCTGAACTCTGATGAGCTGGCCTGCATCTTCCCCAACCTGCCCCAGGTCTACGAGCTCCACGGTCAGTCTGTGTGCATCTGTCTCTGTTTGCACAGTAGTGAGGTGTACTCAGAGGCTGTGTGTGTGTGTGTGTGTGTTGCTTTGTAAATAATAATAAATGAAGCAAATACAAAGCAAAGGTTGTAACTTTAACTGTTGTGTGTAATCTCAGCCTGCAGCTTCACTGTGTCAATATGTGTTGTGAATCTTTATTATGAGTTACTGAGGCACATGGTGTCACATTAACATCCTATTTCAACCAGGAAACAGTTTTCAGAAGCACAATCTGGGTCTAATACATGATGCAGGAGATCGTTTTCAACATAAAAGGAATATGTTTTGGTGTTTTCTTGCATGACAACACACATAGTAACCACAGCAGGTCAGATCAGGTTAAAAATGATCGAATATTTACAATAAAAAAAAATACAAAACTTTATGTCCTCTCTGTTTGTTGTATTGAAATCTCTTGATTGTCCTATTGGTGCTCTGTGAAATAACTGAATTTATGATCATCTAATTAAGTCTAAACAAATGAATTTATCATGGAGATGAAGGTTAATTTAATGCTGCTGTTTTGTTGCCTCTGTCTTTGCAGCAAGTCTGTGTGAGGCCATGAAGAAGCGAAGAGAAACTCCCATTGTTCAGGACATCGGGGACGTGATGCTGGCCAGGGTGAGATAAATAATCAATGCCACCAGGTTGTCTCCATCTTTGTCCTCTTGTGTGAATGTGTTTTGTGTGTTAATGGTGCTGTGTGTGTGTGTGTGTGTGTGTGTGTCTCTCACTCTCTCTATAGTTTGAAGGTGCAGCTGGAGACGAGTTTCAGGAGCAGGCGTCCCAGCTGTGCAGTCAGCAGTCTCAGGCTCTGGAGCTCATCAAGAACAAACAACGGAAAGACCCTCGTTTTGCTCACATTATCCAGGTACACACACACACACACACACACACACACACACACATATTTAACTTCCATATAACCTATGCTTCCACACTCCTTTCGCCTTTTATGGCTTTTTGCAGCAAACATGTTACAGCATGCGCCCTCTTCATTTTACCAAGATGAGCATTTAGTACTTCAGTTATTAAAACAATAGTCTTACTTTAGTCATTCATATTTTAAACCTGTTGACCTTCTGTGTGCAGGAGTGTGAGGCGAGTCCTCACTGTCGCAGGCTGCAGCTGAAGGACCTGCTGGTGTCAGAGATGCAGAGACTCACCAAGTACCCGCTGCTGCTGGACAACATCATGAAACACACAGAGGGTGAGGAGTGTCAACCTGGTGCTGGACGCTTGTTTTTGTTAAGGTTCTGCGATTTAAAATTCCTAACACGTGTCTTTTTTTTTTTTTTAACCTTCAGCTGGTTCATCAGACCTCCCATCACTCCAGCGGGCGCAGGCTTGTTGCCGAGGGATACTGCAGGCCGTCAACGAGGACGTGAGGGAAACAGAACACCGTCAACGCCTCAGCCAGTACCAGCGCAGGCTGGATGCTGCCCCACAGTTCAAGGTGGCAGAATAGATCAGTTTAACTGGGACTAAACTACAAAGTGTTGTTTTTTCTGAATGAAACAAGCCATCATGTTAAAAATCTGTGTTTTGATTCATTTTTCCTTCTCGCAGAGTCTGGACCTGACCACAAAGAGGATGATCCACGAAGGTCCTCTCACCTGGAAAGTGAGCAAAGATAAGCAGATAGGTCAGTATGTGTTTCTGTCTGACATGTACAATAGCAGGGTGGCACGGTGGAGCAGTGGTTAGTACTGTCAGGTTTGATTCCCAGGACATGTCAGCATCATGTCAGGTCATTAGGTTGTTAAGCAACTCTAAATTGCTCTTCTCTATATGTGTATATATATATATATATAACCATATGACAGGGTGGGGGGGTCCAGGTGTACCCCAAACGTGCCCTACGTCAGCTCCAACCCTCATAACCCTACACAGATAAACAGTATAGACAACGGATGGATGTACAGTAGTAGTTCATCTCTCTCCTTGTATCCCTCCATCAGAGATCCAGGCCCTGCTGCTGTCAGATTGCCTGGTCCTCCTTCAGAGGGGCCCTGACGACCGGCTGCAGCTCAGATATCCATCCCGCTGGCTGGGTGGAGGCGGAGGAGGCAGCGGGGACAGCAAGACCTCCTTCAGCCCTATGGTGAAGCTGGACTCGCTGCTGGTCCGCTCAGTAGCTACAGGTACATCCACACTGTCTTTTAAATGATGTGATTTCATCTAGTCAGATCTCATGACACGACATTAACCATCTTTCCGTTCTGCTGTGTATCTGGTTTCATGTTTCTCTCCAGACAATAAAGCCCTCTACGTCATCAGCACAACAGAGAGGCAGATCTACGAGCTGGTGGCCGGGACGTTGTCAGAGAAAAACACGTAAGCTCTTCTCTACTGTCCGTAGTTACCTCAGGAACTTTTATTTCACATTGCTGTACATCTTTAAAGACGTGTCGACCGGATTTTTGTGTCACAGCTGGAAGGACTTACTTGAAAAGACCGTCTCATCAGCTGACGGCTCATCGCCCCTCATCAACCACGGGTCCATGCCGATACCGTGAGTGGATTTGTTGTTGGATGCGTCATCTTTTATTCACACTCTGTGATCCTCACAGTAATGTAAACAGTCACATGATGGAGGATGGAGGTGACCTTGCTTAGTGCTTGTTGTTGTGTTTGTGTGAATTTTCCACAGTTCCCCCAGTATACGCAGTGCATCCCCTGTCTCAACCGGCAGTAACGTCGATGCAGGTACTGACCACATGATAATCATTTAGCCGAAGTATTTAAAGCTATATGTAAACGGGCATTACCACAACAGCTCCAACTGTTTTAAACTGTGCAGACAACTCGATGACGGAGCAGTCCGACTCCATGGAGACTCATTCCTCCAGCAACGACATTGTGCTCTCCGACAGCACACCGGTGGACCAATCAGGAGCTTTCAGCTGTGGTGAGAGACAAGTAGTGGGAGTGGCAGAGGCTGCTTTACAGGACGGTGAGGACGACCCGCAGATTTATCAGATGTATAATCTTTCAGCCGTTTGATCGGATTCCATTTTCGAAAGAGCTTTTCTCAGTTTGCTTTATTTTCACACCTCTACAGTGGAGACGTTGCGGCGGCTCATAACACGAGACCTGGAGGAGGACGGGTGGAGCCACGACTCAGATGACACGCCCACCAATGAGACGGCCAACGAGGGGAGCTCGTTCTCGGACAGACAGCGGCCGGAGTCTCTGGAGACAGTCCTCAGCTTCAGCACCAATGACTGGGAGGCCGAACTCGAGGAGGCTCCGCCCCCAGACACTGAGCCGCCCGGCGTTCAGGTTGTACGGAAAGGTAACGCATCGGAGTGACAAGAGGTTTTCTTTTTTTCCTTACTCCCGTTGGCTCATTCACTCTGAGTTCACTCAATTTTCGAAACCATAATCTTGAAGAAAGTTTAACGTGATGAGAACAAACGTGTTGTTGACTGAACTGAAGGTGAAGGCAGCTGACTTCTCTCTGGGTGTTTTGATCAAATCTTTGATGACTGCCTTCCTTTGCATGTTTCTCTGCACTCTGTGATTCATTTATTTTGTTTCTCACACACGTTATCTTCTCTTCTTCTTCTGTGTGCCTGCCCTGCACAACACAACACGACGACCTCTTTCGACCTCCCTCACGCCTTCACATCTTCTCTTTCAATCCACTTCCACACACTCTTTTCTTTGTCACACATCTGTCCTCTGTGCATAGCTGTGGTTGCGGGTCCTTCTTCTTCTTCTGTCCCTGATGGCATCACTGATGATGTCACCCTCACCCCCGACCAATCATCCAAGCCGAGAGGCGAGGCCGCTCCGCAGGGTAATGACGACCGATTTAGTCAAGAGCTGTATTTGCATCAGACATGAATGACAAGACGACAGCAACATCGTTTTCATCGTCACGCCTCTGTTCTGCAGGGAACACGTTCTACTTGGTGATGCCGACGGAGCAGGGAGAGAGCATCACCGACGAGCTCAACGACCCCCCAACCCCCACCGCCACCCACTTCCCTCAGCCTCCGGAGGAAGTGATGTCACTACCGACGCAGCCAGAGGAGGCGGAAGCGCCAGCCTGCGGTCCAGAGTCCAACCAATCGGAGCCTATGCAACCGGAGCAGGAAGAAGAAACGGGTCCATCGCAGGCCGGGCACCAGAGTCACATGATCAAAAATGTGGATGAGATTTTCCACACAATTGAAGGGTTGATGAGCAAGCTGCGCCAGCTGAAGGTCGGTTGTCTGCGTTATTGTGTTGATAAGTTCACTTATTTATTATTGATCTTTAGTCTAATATTAATATCTGGCTCTTCTGCCTCTTCACCCCGTCACAGGAAATAGAGACGGCTCACCACAAGCTGTTGAAAACCCTCACTGAGCCGCCTGTCAATCACGAGTCAGCCGATCAAAAGTGTCCCTCAGCAACAGTCTCCAGGACGCCATCTCTGGATCGCGGCTCAGGAGATGGTGAGCGCCCACTGAATTTGGATTTAATATAATAACGGCTGATATTTTTTTACATACTGAATGTTTTTTTCCTCTTGAATCGATCCAGGCAAAGAAGGAAGTTCAGCTGAACCCAAGATTCAGTCGACTGGGTTCTGACATGGCTCTGGAGTGGATTTACTTGACTGACGGCACATGAACACATCCCATACGTACCCATTGTCAGACTCTGGCACCCAAACCCCATCTCCCCCCTGCCCCTCATCCCTGCATGCACCAACGAGTGGAGCAGAACCTGTGGACTGTAGCTGTTTATTCTGTTTTATTTTCTCCCGGTCGCTCCCACCGTTGGGGAAACCAAGAAGCTGGTCGGACTCGTTGGGATCTCTGAGCTCCTGTGCAGCTCTGCTTTGCGTGAGGATGAGGAGTCCAGGACGAGTGAGGAAAAAGTATGAAGGAACAACAACAAAAAAGAAAAGGTAGAAGACAAGTTGACCAATGAAGAGAAAAGGAGAAGTCGGAAGAGCTGGAAAAACAAAAGACCAAGTTGGATATTAGTGAAGGAACGTGAAGTGAGCTGGTTGAAGGAACGGAGCAGAAAAGTGTCGAAATGTTAATTTAAGGAAAAAAAAAACAAAAATCCGAGGGACCCATCACCCCAGCACTTTACCCACAATGCACCCCCCCCCTTCTGTTGTGTACATCCTCTACAGTGGACAGATCAGGGACTGGACATGCCTTGGGCTTCATTTAGGGGCCCGACACATAAACACAAACAAAGATGGCCTCTGGGGGCCCCTCCCCCCTTCCACTGGTTGCTTTACACTGAGTTCACCTGCCACTACGGCCGAAGGACTGTGTCTATATAATTCAGGTTATTTGCACTGGGTAAGGAAATATCACACGCATCATTTAACCTTATTATTCATCTCAGACCTTTCATATCCTCCACTGTGGGACAAGCAGTAGAGTTATTATCTATGGGAACAGTTGCAGGCATGCTGTCATATCTTTTGAAGCCTTTTTTTTTTAAGCTACAAGATGGCTGTCCATCGGTGCAACACATTGATCATTACATGTTTGGTATTGATTGTTCGATTATTAGTTCTGGAAACACTACTGCGCTGTTTACTACTGAAATGCTGGCAGGTTCTTTTCAGCGCTGCTTCAGAGGCGAACAGGGATCTCAGTGATTCCCAAAACAAGCTCAGCGGACTCAGACACGCACGCTGGTGTGAACACGTAAAGTCTGTTAAGTTTCAAAGGTTTGGGAGGTTTACAGGTTACAGGTATGAGACAGGCAACGAAGGCGAGGACACGACAGACAACACAGATTCAAACGTAGAAACTTGAATTTTTCAGCGAAAACCTGTTTGTTCTTCAATTAACTTGCTGCCAAATAATAACCGCTGACGTTGCCTGTCTACACTTTAAGGTTTGACTGTGCATCCTTTAGCCCTCTCCAGTGTCGTCGTGTGTGTGTGTGTGTGTGTGTGGAAATACCACAGAAAATACTGTGAACCAGCATCTCCCCCCCCCATAGCCTCCCCCTCTCTACTGTGGTCACACCAAACAGTGTTTATACCCCTTAAGCCATGAAAGGAACCTTCACCAAGTAGCTTTCCAATCTGAGACCTCCCTGAACCGAAAAACTGAAATTAATTAAAAAAAAAAAAAAAAAAAAAAAGCTGTGTAAAAATGAAATTTCCGATCAAGGACACCTACAGCTAGATGAAACAAAAATGAACTTAAGAAATAGTTTGACATTTTGATGAATGAGTTTGTCTGTTTTCCTGGCAGAGTTGGTTAAGAAGATCAGGACCTTTCTGATAGCTGGATGGTGAATATGGCAGCAGCTGCTTAGCTTAGCTTAGTTTATCTTAAATACGGAAGCAGGAGGATCAGACCACCAGGATGAAACATGGTAATTAGAGAGTTTTCGAAGTGCTGGTAGATGGAGACACACAGTGAAGCTGTTTCCAGTGTTCAGGCAAAGCTAAGCTAACATGCTGCAGGCTAACGGAGACACAACAGTTGTGTTGACCTCCTTGGCAAACAAGCGAAAGAGCACATTTCCCAAAATGTCAAACTGATTTAATATTTTTGGATCATACATTGAAGTTTACTGTCCTTGATGTTGATAAGTGTTTATTAATGTTCGCCTTTGTTGAGGCTCATATAACCAGCAAGAACTGACACTTAGGCCAAGTTTTCCTCCGATTTTCTTTCTTTCTTTTTTATTTTCCAAAGTGCATCTACAGATCTAAACACACTAAACATCAAGTATGTATTTAAACTGCTACAAAGGGAGAACATCTGCACGAGAAGTTCTGCCTTATACCAGCTGTGTGTTTGTTTTTCTCTGATCACGCTGGGCAGAGTCACACTGGACTGAATTTTTATTTGAGCTGGTTTCAAATACGAATCTCGCAGCGCTATAGTGAGTTACCCAGCCTCTTTACCAGCGTCAGACTTGACACAACACCACCACCACTACCATCACACTGAGACCACACACTAACGATCTGCCACCGGGCTTACTGCTAAGATGATGTTTCACTGCCTGGAGGAAGGTTTTCACTCTTTAGCTAATGCACACTGAGGAGGAGTTTATAGAGAGGTGTGACTATCACAAATGTCCAGGTGTGAGACGAATAACAAAATAACAAAAAAAAAAAAAGTGCTAATGATGGTCAGGACGGCTGGTTTTCACAGCCGAGCCCGAGCGAACTGGCAGAAGAATTAGTGCTAAAATGTAAAAATGTTCTACCAAAGTGAAATATCTTTTCAGAGGTGTTGAAGGGAACTGTTTCTTTTCTTTGTCCTCACATGTTTTCGGCTGCTCTGGTTCAATCAGCTCAGACCAGGAAACTGAAGTTTAGTCTGTGAAAAGAAAAGAAGATTGTTCAACATTAACTTTCTTCCATGTTGGTTTTTACCATAGTTTCGCACAAGGAATGAAAAGCGTCGTATTATCACTTGGTCTGAGTTGGTTGACTCAAAATTACAATCTTCTTCTTCTTCTTCTCTAAAACTCTTTCCTTTTCTTCTCCACCTCTATCAGCATTTTCATCCCCAATTTCTACCTCTACACCTCTGTTTATTTGTATCTTCCATTTCCACCCATTTGTTTTTTCCTTTTTCTTTTTTACTTTGATCTCATACATTGACATCAGCGTCGTGGCTCTAACCGGCTGCGAGGAAGCTATAACTGATTCCTTTAAGAAAAACAAAACAAAAAAAGTTGCACAAACAAACCTTCCCTGCACGGTGCAAACTACTGTATGCATACACACGACTTTAACTTACATCTCATTGTGTTTTTATTTTGTCTTTTATTGGGGAAAAAAAAAAATCGTGTTCACTCATGTAATATAGAGAAATCAGACCCACTTGTTTTATATATGTTAATTTTTTTCTGTAAAGCCTTAGTCCTCGTATTTGATTTTATTTTTGTAGATATGATTAAGAAAAGGATGTATAAATTATTTTCTTCGCCCTTGTTTTTAAAATTGGTGAGATTGTTTAGCTGCACAGAAGGAAAAAGGAGCTCATGTTTAAGATCCATGTGTTTTGTGAGATTAAAAGAAAATGGATAAAGAAAAATAGCGATTGGTTGTTGTTGTTTTCTTAATGTATGTCGAGGACAGGATAATAATGATGACCTTTTACTCCCTCAGTCTTCATGTGTCGTTTCAGGTGACTGACCCCACACCATGGGGATCTGCTACAGGTAAGATATTAGTATGTACAATAACTCAACTCCTTTTGTAACAGTTCATCATGTCTGCAAATTGCAATAGCTAGGTTTTCTTCAGTATGAGACAAGAAGAGGTTGTTCTTTCCATAGGGAAGACACCGGCGAATCATCTCAAGATATGGAAAGAATAACGTCTTTGTGTCAAAGATGAAAGAAAACCCAGTCATTCTCTTTTTTTTCTCCAGAGGAGACACAGGATCTGTCAGCTTGTTCTGTGCTAAAATTGTGTTTTTAGTTTCCAGCTTTCAGGACCTTGTGTCCTTTGTTTACACCTTAAATGTCACAGAGCTGCCTCCTCTCCCTTGTTTTTGAACACATCACATCTTTACATAGGAGAAAAACAATATATCGTCAAAAGAATGTGAAATTGAAACTAAGTGTTGTTTATGCTCATCTGTCTGTTGTTCCATTACTTATTAATAGGTTCTGCCACTTTATGCATTATTAAAGTGCAGCTCTTTGCATGATTACCCCAAATCACATCACCTCCGTTTTGCAGTACACTGTCATTTTTGAGGTGATGTACAATGTACACAGTTTCAATGTATGATTGATGTTAGAGTGATGTGTGTCGTTGCACCGCTTTTATTTTGAAAATCAGCACCAGTAGCACGGGATGTTGGTAACTGGATGTCCGGACAGACCCTTCCACCCCCCACACACTCCCTTCTGCGCCCCTCCCCTTACGCTCAGCGGGGCTGCGCTCCCTCCCAGCAGCAGCAGATGCGGGAGCCGGGATGAGGTGCGTTTCTTTTGTGCGGCTCCGATGCTTCGACTTGGAAACAAACGAACCGAGCAAAACTGCGCAGGCGAACGAGGCTCGACTTCACCCCCGGGGGGCTGTAGATGAGGATGGTCGGAAGGTGCAGACAGACGGGAGCCGGGAGAAAGTGAAGCTGGAGCTTTAGGAGACACTTTTTGTTGGAGACGCGCGGCTCTGAATCGCCGCCGCCGCTGCTGCTCTTTGTGCTGCCGGTTGCAGCTTCTTCCCCCGGGCTTAAAGGTAAGAGCTCCCCGCTGGGCACGATGGGTAAACTGTGTTAGTCTGTGCGTTAGTGCAGTAGAGAACTGGATGTAGTCAGAAAAAAACAAGTTACGTTTACTTCCACTTCCCCCTAAACACATTTGTATTCCTCCATTTGTCCACAGCAGCCCGTATGATGATGATGATGATGGTGATGATGATGATGAGCTGGCAGAAAACTACTGACCTCACGTTCACTAAAGCTCAGTTTCACTATCAGTGTGAACGCGCATGACGTTTCTCTTTTCTTTGCTTTTACTAGGAGCGCGTTCTGTTCATTTTCTTCTCTGCGCGTTTTGTCCACAATGCGCTTTTACGCACGGTGCCAAATGGAGCGGTTTATCCAGGCCGCGTTTGGGAGGTGATTTTATTTGTGTTTGTGTTGTTGTTGTTGCTGTTGCTGTTGTTGGTGGTGGTGGTCACTGTGGTCACATGGTTGTGAGTTTACCGTGTAGTCACCGGTCTGTTGCTCACAGCGGCAGCACTTGTCCTCACCCTGGGTGTGTTCTGCTCTGTCGCTCAAAGCGTGCGCAGCCTCGATCTCTGCTCACTGTGACCTTTGATTAGCTCACATCGACTGTGTGTTTATAGAGTAAAGGCCCATAGAGGCCCGTTCGTGCATGGGTCGCTTCTGTATAGAGAGACAGCAGCCACGCCTCGCTGGCCCACCGCCACCCTGAGGCCTGGAGGGCCCCTGGGAGCCACACAGGCAGGCTGAGTAGTCACTCACTTTTATCTATATAGCGCCAAATCACAACAGAATGGCAACAACAGTAGCAGGAAAAACTTCCTGAAAGAGGCTGAATCAGAATTAAGGTGGGTGTCCATCTGTCTGAGAGGGGATATATGTGTGTGTGTGTGTGTGTGTGTGTAGTCTCATTTGAAGCAGGTATTAGACAGGATCACACAGCAGAGGGTGGTTCACAGTTTCAGATCCAGACTCTGAAGCTCTGTAAATGAGGGGATCTGGAGAAACCTTCAGATCAAAGTAAATATGCAGTTTATTTCCAGGATGATGCTGAACATGAGCTCCAGTCTAAATCCAATCCAGTCAAATCAGATGTGGATTGATTACAGTGGGAGCGGCTCATCAGTGCGATCGATGGCATCGACTGTCTCAGACCGGGTGGCAGAGCTGGTTGCGTTCATTTTAATGGAGCTGTAACGTGAGCACTGGAAGCTCTGCTATTACAACTTAACATTCATCCACAGCCTCAGCTCCAGTGTGCCAACACATCATATCCATCACTGTCTGTGTCAGATTCTCCCTCTGGGCCGCAGCATGAGTCAGTGGTTGGTCAGCAGCAGCAGTTCATACTGCACTTTGTCTGATTTGATAATGTATATACGATTATGGGATTCACATGATAATGATCAGAGAGTCCAGAGACGCCTGCACCAGAGACACGTTGTTTACATCCTGAACATGCTCTTGTCCTTTATGTCAGCCAAACAAACCAGCTGATTCAAAGTCTTTTCCAAAAATCAACCCCAAAACACTCAGTTGGGGCTGAAGGATGAAGCTCCGCCCCCACGGTCACCCTATGCATTGTGGGTTTCCTCAGGCAAAAGCAGGCGTGTTACCTCTGCTCAGGCCTAAAGATAATCTCTCATGCCGTTAGAGAGGATGAGGTCTCAGGCCATGTGACTTCCATTTTTAACCACAGGGAGGGGAGGTGTCAGAGAGAAGCTGCGACAATGAGCCACTATATTTGAATTTTTCAAGAATGAATGACTTGTTTTCTCCTGTGCAGCCTCTGTGAAAACATATTATTCAGCGTTCCACACGTTCTCAGTCGGACTCGGGGGGCAGTGTTAGCGTTCGCTTTGCTTTATGCTTCAGTTCAGTGTTTTTCTGTAAAACAAATCCTCTCCCAGGTGGCAGGCTTGTTGCACTGGCTGCACTGGCTTTTCCTCCAGTATCTCGCCGTATTAAGATGCATTCATTTGCTCCTCCACACTCACAAGTGGACGTGATGCATTTAGGATGATTTACAACATTTTCATGGGACCAGTGCCGACTTTAGATTCTTGTGGCTGAAATGGTGATCGCCTGTCTTTCACTGTTTAAATCAAACACATAGCAGGTTTTAAATCCCCCAGTGCCTCACAAGGACCCATTAATGTGTCTGTTTGAAAATGTCCCAGGTGAAGTGTCCACATGTGAATCACATGGAAGCCATTACAGAAGTCTGAAGTGTCTTAATGCAGAGGATGGATGCAGGAGGTCATGGTGCAAATGGAGAGCGCGAGGACATTTGTTATTAGATTAGGAGTCTGCTTGTTCTGCAGCCAGTTGGGAAAGTACCCTGCTTGTCGGAGGAAAAATAAAAGCTCTGTGCTCCGATTCAAACCTCAAATATCAAACACAAACAGGCTGTGGACAAAAGACGAGCAGGAATGTTTTTTAAAAAAAAATGAAATCAGACTCGTGGCCCAGCGAGTGATTTCTGTCTCTCTGAGGTGTTTGAGCGTTTTGAGGGGAGGAGAGAGAGAGTGAGAAAGGGAGGTGGGGGGCTGCTGAGTTGATGTTCCGGTTGCCACGGAAACGACCCCCTCCCTCCTGTCTTTTCTCACCCATAGCTTCCCATTCATCCCCATTGTAGTAGCTAAGCTCTGTTGCCCCTGGAGACCACAGGGGACAGTGGGGGAATGCGGTCTCTCGACGAGTATGTATCACACATGAAGCCCCCCAAATAATACACACACACACACACTTACACACACTGCTGCTGAGACTGAGGTATGAAAGCTAAAATCATGCACAAAACAAACTGTGTTTTCTTTCTCATAAACAGTGCACATTCTCCTGTTCACAAGTTCAGCTTCGCTCCAGTCGTTGTTCTACAGAGCCGGAGCATTTTTGCCTCGTTCCTCTGATGTTCTCCCTCCAATGCTGCGTGTCCTCCACACTGGAGACTTGAGGCCCAGAATAGAAGGTGGCGTAATTGCCCTTTATTGGCTGAGCACACACTCAGGGACGAATCACTTGAGTTTGCTCATAAAAACTCCCTCAAAGCAGAAGAATGGGCCGGGCTGTGTCCTGTGTGTGTGGAAGCACACACTCAGACACTTTCACACACCTCACGCTGCCAGCACTTTAAACAATGCTGTCTCTCTTGTTGCTGTTTCTTGGTACATTTCCCTCTAAGACGCTTTTACTCTTGTCTGATATGATCAGTCATCCTCTGCCTTCTGTCTCTCCTTCTTCTCTCTCTCTCTTCTGTTCATCGTCTTCCTTCTCAATCCTCCCTTTGCTTCCCAGGCCTCCAAGATAGATTCCCTCAGGAGTAAAGTGGACTTGCTGCGCCTCCCTCTGGCCCTCTCCTCCAAGTCCATCAACGATCGCAAGAGCCAGCTGGGCGTGGTCTGGGAGAAGGGCGGTGGCTCCGGGGCAGGAGGGGCTCAAAAACCCCGCCCACCGCCAGCCTCCGACATGGACAACGAGTCGATATACTCCGGCTACTCCTTCAAGTCGTCTCACTCAAGAAGCTCCCGCAAACACAGGTAGACGACCAGTGTCCACTGCACTGCAACGTTTTCTCGTCACCCCTTTGTGTTTTGTTTTACCTTGTTTGATTATCAGTCTATCAACAATGAGCAATCAATGAACAGAGGATTAGACATAAAACCGCTCAGTACAGGAAGCCAGGGAATGATTATTGTCGATCTGTGGATAATAAACTCCTGACTGGTTGTTTTCCAGAGAGAGGAGGGACAGGCATCGATCCAAGAGTCGCGACAGCAGCATCCGTGGAGACAAATCAGTGACCATCCAGGCTCCTGGAGAACCGCTGCTGGATGCCGAGTCCACCCGAGGAGACGACAGGGTCAGAATCTCATAATAATCATTCCTCTTTAAAACGTGTTCAGTGTGGAGCTGCTACCACCGACACCCACCTCCTCTCTCTCCTCTCTCCTCAGGATGACAACTGGGGCGAGACCACCACTGTGGTCACCGGCACCTCTGTGGACAGCATCTCCAACGAGGACCTGACAAGGATCTCCAAAGATCTAGAGGAGTCCACGCCGCTCGAGTGTCGTCGCTACTTAGGCCTCGCACTGGGTGCCATTTTGGGGCTCTTCGCTCTGGTCACTCCGCTGGCCTTCTTGGCCCTCCCGCAGCTGCTGTGGCGGGACACTCTGGACCCTTGCGGCACTCCATGTGAGGGCCTTTACATCTCTTTGGCCTTTAAGCTCCTGATCCTCCTTATTTCCACCTGGGCGCTGTTCCTCCGCCCACCCAGAGCCACCCTGCCGCGCTTCTTCATCTTCCGCTGTCTGCTGCTGGCTCTGGTCTTCCTCTTCGTGGCCTCCTATTGGCTCTTCTATGGCGTGCGGGTGCTGGAACCCAGAGAGACGGATTACAGGGGAATTGTAGGATATGCAGCATCTCTGGTGGATGCGCTGCTCTTCATTCAGTACCTGGCCCTGGTACTGCTGGAGGTCAGACACCTGCAGCCAACATTCTGTCTGAAGGTTGTGAGGACCACAGATGGAGCCAGCCACTTCTACAGTGTGGGACACCTCAGGTTCGTATGTGCTGCCTACTGATAAAACAGCAACTACAAAAGGCACTTTGAAGCTGACTGAAAGTCATATGTAGAGAAGGTGCAAGTGTGGCTTCCAAAAGCAAACTCTCACTTGATGGCTCATAATTGTAAATGCATTGCGACCACAACATTCACTACCACTGTGCAGCTGCAGACTTATGTCGGTGAGTGGGGTTTTTACATAGAACAGGAGGTGGTTGTTCAAACTTGTTGAGCATCTTAGTCCCATAGTGCTGCAGACATTTCCTGTCATGAGTGCAGCCCACACACACAGTGTCATTTTCATGTTTACCACTTCCCTTGTCGGACATACTGCTATGAGGCTGTCAAGTTGATATAAGACCTCTCTGTTTTGAAATATGTATTATACGTTTTTCTCCCAATTTCTTGTGTAACACAGTATTCAGAGGGCAGCCGTGTGGGTTCTGGACCAGTACTACAGTGACTTCCCGGTCTATAATCCCGCTCTACTCAACCTGCCCAAGTCCATCCTTAGTAAGAAGATGTCTGCCTTCAAAGTCTACAATCTGGGGGAAGGTAAAATAACGACACCTTGACACCCTAACAGAACAGTTCCCACTATGTGCACATTTAAAACACATCAAATGTGGGAAGACATACGCGCAAATGACACAAATACAGCAGAAAAAAAGTAGGAATATATACATTTACTGTATTTGTTTCGACACAGAAGCAAATGAGCCTCTTAGAAATTGATAGATTGGTCGGGTTCATTATTGATTATGGTTTGTTCGGCTTTAACATCAGTGCCTCTGTCCACAGAAAACAGCACCAATAACTCCACGGGTCAGTCCAGAGCCATGATCGCAGCCAGCGCTCGGAGAAGAGACAACTCCCACAATGAGTACTACTACGAGGAGGCAGAGGTGGAGCGGAGGGTCCGCAAACGCAAGGCCAGGTGAAGACATACCCACACACATGTAAAGATACAAAGCCAATACAGGACAAGTGTCTCACTCACACTGTGTAATGCGTCCTCCCAGACTGGTGGTGGCAGTAGAAGAAGCCTTCACCCACATCAAGCGTTACCAGGAAGAAGAGGCCACGGTGACCTCCTCACCCAAACACCCGCGGGAGGTGATGGACCCCAGGGAGGCAGCTCAGGCCATCTTTGCCCCCATGGCTCGGGCCATGCAGAAGTACCTCCGTGCCACCAGGCAGCAGTCTTACCACAGTATGGAGAGCATCATCAACCACCTGCAGTTCTGCATCACACACAACATGACCCCCAAGGTAAGGATGGACCATGGTTTCATGGTATGGATTTTATCAATACATAACCCTTTGGCATTATCCCTTTAAATTGAGATACTTTATTAGTACCATGACTCACTGACATTTGTTTTTTAAAGGCTTTCCTTGAGCGTTACCTCAGCCCAGGTCCCACCCTCCAGTACCTGGACAACGGTAGGGGGCGGCAGTGGACACTAGTGAGCGAGGAACCAGTGACGGCCTCTTTGCGTCAAGGCCAGGTCTTCACCGTGAAACGCCTGGACTTTTCCCTGGTCGTCACGGTGACATCACTTCCCTTCCTGCGCCTTGGCGAGGAGTTCATTGACCCAAAAAGTCATAAGTTTGTCATGAAGCTACAGTCAGAGACATCAGTGTAGGGGGAGGGAGGCGAGAGGTGGATGGTGAATCATAGATACTAATCTCACTGGCCACATGGCATGGTTTTCTACCTTTTGTATGACATTTTTCACTATCTGTTGATTCATGTGACACCCAAACATATGAAGTGGACATAGATGAGTGATTATAGAAACTCTGTACCTTGTTCCTCTTTAACACTCTTTCGTGTAAGTGCTGACTGTCGTCTTCTGAGAACGCACAGCACTCCCAGACTTCCCCTTTCCATTGTACTAACTATGGCTGCTCCTCAGTAGTATGTCATTACAAGTTTAATATGTTTGTACAGTTTTTTGATAAAATCTCTTGGCTGAAAAAGGACATATTGAGTCTTTAAACTGGCTTTTGACGACATTGCACACATGCAGGTCATCAACAGGCTGTGGTAAATATTGAAGTCTTTCTAGTTGTGCCGGACCACTGACCTTTTGTCATGCAATGGCTTATTTTTAGCTTAGACTGAGCTGATCTTACTTCTTATTTCCCTTCTTACTTGAACTTCTAGTTTTGCCTTTTGTGTTGTGAACACAAAACTGAAAGCTCAACATAAAGGCCCCTTTGCCTTCTCTCACCTTTTGCTGGACAATGACAGGATCCACGGGTCAAATCAAAGGGAGATGAAACCCCCTTTGACTTGCTTCCTGATTTTTGTTGATGTACGTACTTTCCATTGAAAGTATGAAGTAAAACACTGGATGAACTCGATGCACTGCGCATTTCTTTGTATTATTTCCTGTTATTACTCACTCACCTTTCATTTCTGAAATTCTACCTACGTGAATGTGTCATATGATTTATAATTGTGCACTGGCAACTAATATAAGCACAATGTATGCGCCAAGTACCACCAGTGTGCTTCTTCTGGCAGCTTGATTTTACCGACCCTCTGATAATTTGCTAAATCACTGTGTGAATGTGTTTTACTATTTCTGACGTCTGAAAACCAGGATCCCACTGTACTTTTAGCGTCCGACAGCTTTGTGAACACAATCAAATGGCGGTTTGAGAGTTAATACTTGGTTTTTGGGTTTGGGTCGGGATGCTTAAGGTTAGGTTATAAGGTAAGAGGAAGTATTAAGTTAATTCATCAGTTTCAAACTGAGTAATTGACTGATTTCACCTCTACAGTGCCGGTTTGTCTCTGGGTCTCCGAGGAACGACTGTAAGCTACTTTATGTATTTTGGGGGCCAACAGGGGCCCTTATCATGTTCACATTGTGCGCCTTGTTGTCCTTTTACACTACACATACAGAGGTTGCTCTGCCAATCACAAGCAGTTTACATGTACATTTTGATAGAGTTTTCTAAGCTTATTCTTGTCCTGTTTTTGATCGATTCATTTGCTGTCAATTTGTTGTACTCTAACTAAAGCTCCTAACATGTATCTGTTATTTGCTGTTTTAGGACTCTGTAAATGTTTTTTTTGATAAATGATGGTATCCAAGGCTTACACTGAGTCACAAGTTGTTTTGAGTTTTTCTTTGTATTTTTGGAGAAGTTAAAGGAAATGAGTCCTAAACGTGGGAGTGTGTGAAGGTTGTCCGAATGACGTGTACAAATTTCCACTGTTTGAGATGTGCATTCAGTATCCTTCAGTAGTGTCCTTCATTAGTAAATGGAACTCACAAAACAACACCCTCAACACCCACAAATAATACAAAGACACTTTATAGACATCACACTGGTCTTTGGGGAAATTTCTGCAAAGAGTACCAGCTTTTAAAAAAAATCCAAGTGAGGTGGAATGATCAAAACACACACAAAATGCAGATTTGTAAAGTTTTAAGTGAAGTAACTCTCACATGACACATACCCACATCATGAGAGAAAAAAAAAGCGGAACTGCGAACGCTTTTTGACGGCGTCCTGTTAGTTGTGTCATTACAATACCATGAGTCCTCAGACCACCTCCCTGATCGTGCTCTTCCATGGTAGGTACTTTTTTTTTTTTAATTTCTAATAATATCACCAAGCATTAGTTGTGACTTTCAAAAAGTATTTCAAACTATAATTCAGAAAAGCACATGTAATTTAACTTCCTGAGAGAAAGAAGCAGAAAGAACGCAGAACGTTGGTGGTTCAACAATAAAGCTGAACAAACTAAAAAAAATAAAAATCTATATTTATGATCTTTTCATCACAAGTCAGTTATTCTAGCTCTGAAACAGTAAACACTTCATGTCAGAATGATAGGAAACTGTGATATCGTACGGTGACAGCCGGGGCAAAGCAGGAAGTAGGGGTCTTGTTTATAGAGCTATAACTTCTTGAACTCACATTTGTGCCCTGACGTTTTGAGGGATAACCTCAGCATCTATTACTTGTCTGTTTTGTTTATCCAGCTCTGTTTAAACCCCTGTGTATTGCTTAGTAACAAATATTAGAATGATCACACAGTAAAGATGAGCATTACGTTTTAAATTTCTGCTTTTAGCTAAATACATCCCTCAGTCATGCTAAACCACAATACTAATGTGTGTAGGTATCAACTAAATAGTGCTGGAACTGATTCGTCTTTGCCATCTTTACTTTAAATGCCGTCATGTTGTGATGCTCAATCTCTTTCCAAGCAGTCTTCACAGCAGTGCTTGCCAAAGTCCTACCTGAAGTCCATGGGAGCATTGGGAATAGCGTTACTTTGAGGTCAGGAGCAGATCCATCATGGAACCTCGCAAAGATCGAGTGGTCGATATTCTCCAACATCACATGGATTGCCACCTATCGAAGGGGCATAATACACACGGAGCGGCTCAGTTGGTACAAAGGGAGACTCAGCCTCAACGGCTCCACAGGTGAGAGGAAAATCTAGCACCTGTCTGTCAGTGTTACGGAGTCCAAATGCTCTTTCTTTACTGACAAAGTCTTTTTCATTCATTAGGTGACCTGACGATCCGTAATCTAACCCTAGAAGATGGCATGGAGTACACGGTGGACCTCACCAACACAACGAAAAACAACGCAGTAAACAAGATCAAGCTCAAAGTTCTGAGTAAGTGTGACCCACATTTATAAACCATCGTTCCCAGAGGATAAATCCTACTGATAGAAGAGATACAATTTGCTCCAGTCACTCATCATGTTTCCGTCTGGATGAACTCACCTTGAGGATTTCTGACCTCCCAGTATCATCACTGCTGTGGTTCACCTGCAAACCCATGTGTTCCAAAGTGTTAGCATGCTAAATGTTAATCATTGCACCTGCACCAGCACGTTAGCACTCTCTGTCACTGTTAGTTACAGCTTCAAAGAGCACTGATGTGGCTATAGTCAGGGGGCCTTATCTTACAAAGTGGTGTGAAGCGTGACATGTCTTCTTCATATAGCGCTTGCACCCATCTGACTCATGGCCATGTTGATTTAAAATGAGGTCATTAGCAGGTGCGTTGTTGACACAGTTCTATCTGAGGTGACCAAAAAAAAAACTAGTCTGAAGTCAATGGTGCAGCATTTCACTGTTTAAAGATATATTAACATATATAAAGCTAGTGACCTGCTCTTGGATAAACAGGTGCCTAACAGCGATGGATTGATATTTGCACAAGAGCTTTGGTGGAATCTTGCTTGTTGCTGCTCACTTGCTTTCACTTCATGCACAAGCAGTTGATAGCTTTGTACTGATGATGGTACTCTGATGGGTTTATGATATGTTATGCCCAGTACACAAACATGATTAAATAAGAATCAGCCATTTCAGACCATCCTCCCAGCACAGGAGCCTTTCCTTTGTGGCGGTGAACTAGTAACAGTGGATTTGGGATAATGTTTATCATGCTCTGTAGTAGGATTAGGTCATGTTTCAAATGTTTCAAATGGTTATAGTTTGTGTGGCCTGTATTTAGGTTTAGACATTTTGAAAGGATATATCTATGTCCAGTTCATAATGACAATGTATTCCTGTGCAGAACAAGTTCAGGCTCCATCCATAAAGACAATCTTCAGAACACGAGAAGAAGAAGGATTTTGGGTGGCACTGAAATGTTCCACTGAGGATGAAGGTGTTGAACTCTCCTGGGGTACACCGCCCACTGCGGTTACCCACAGCTTTAATACTACTGAAAAAAACAGCATTATCATGACATCCCTCAAAACCCATGAGAAGCACGCCAAGTTCACCTGCACCGCCAGCAGAGCTATGGGGAAGGCCTCAGAAGATGTCACTGTAAAATTACCAGGTAAAGTGAAAACACAACACTAAGATACAATGCATGATGATGAGGTATATTGGGAAGGATCCCCTCAGTAATCCTAGGGCAACAGAAGAGCCCCTCTCTTAACCTACCCTGTCCACTCAGATTTCTGGGGCCATTTTTTCTTTTTACGTTAGGAATGTGTAAGACAGCCGATGTAGATTTTTTTTAAATTCTGGCACCTCCTCAAGAAAAGGCCTGAAGACCAGATCATGACCTGACACCCACGTTAAACCTTATATTGTGTCTACTGGAGAATCTTTCCTTGATGGTCAATACAAGTCAATAATATGTTACAAAACAATGTGCTGAGGTATGACATTAAAAAACATACCATGCAATACCCAGTTATATAAACGCAATAGAACATGCTATAATTAACAGGAAGTTGTATCTCCCTAATCCTGTCCTAAGAGTAACATCAACATCCCTCTGTCTTGTGACGGTCAGATGAAATGAAAAGCTAACTTAACATTTTTTTCTGCTATTGTTCTGTCTTGCAGAAAAGCCTCGGGACCTAAGTTTACTTTGTTTATTCATTGGGCTTGTATTAGGAATTGTCATATCACTAGCATTCATCAAGAGAGGTGAGAGGAAACATCATAATACTTTTTTTTTTTTTTTTTTCAATTTTGATCTTGTGTATCTCATCTGACCATGTTGTAAGCCAAATGCTTTCATAAAGGCAGGATTAGTATTTGCTCTAGTGATAATGGGAAAAGATTAACATCACAAAATATGTTGTGTTCAAATGTTGACAAAACAAAACAGACAAACACAGGGTTCAAGATCAATACAAGTGGAATACTGAAGATTTTATTTATCTTTAAAGGTAGAGTCTGGAGGTTTGTTTGATACAGTTTGTAAACAAAACATTCAAACTGGGCCCCTCCTCTCGGGCCCAACTGTGCAGCCTCCTGCTCCTGACAGCTGCTGCTGCTGCTGAAAAGGTAATACAGTCCAAGTGAAGTGCTGGAGCCGCGGGCCGATACCCGGCCGTCGCCGGCAACTGGAGCCTCGACGACTATGCTGCGATGAGTAGGAGGGCCGCTGTGGTGAGCTGGAAAGCGGAAGTTAGCGATGGCGAATAGCATCTGCCGCTAGCACTCGCTAGCATCCGGGACAGCTAGCGGGGCTAGCAGCTCCGGAGCTTCACCTGCTCTGTGATTGGCTGGAGAGAAAACATCGACTCTCCGTCCAGAAACGTCCCCGTGCACAACAAACAAAGCAAAAGACCAAAATACAGGTGGAGGGAGGGGGCTCTGCAGACACAGTCACCACCACACAGGACTAGAAGCCCATAGGTGATGATTAAGCCGGATTTCATTTGTATAAATCCAGTGTTTATTTTTGAGCAAAAACCTCCAGACTCTACTTTAAGTTAAGTTCATAACTCTAACCCTTTTCTCCTGAAATGCAAAATGCTCTAACCCAAACATCCTAAACACCCAAACATGGAAGAGCCTGAACAAAGTATTCTGGGACTTGGACACATACTGTTAATGTGTTGACAACATCTGTTTTGTTTTAATTACAGAGAAACTCATAGAAGCATGGGAATGTGTGAGAGGTATGTAACTCATAGTGCCATTTGTCAAACTGAAATGATAACTGTTACATGAACTCATATGTGTTCTCCTCTATTTTTCAGCGAAATTATCTGGTAGTAAAGCACAGTGATAATTCGGAGGTAAATGGTCGTTTGCTCTCATCAGATGCATTATAAATGCACCTGCTATTTTTATTTTTATTTCTAGATTTCTGGTAATGAATGATAACATGATGCCGCTGTCCCTCCTTCACACAGGTAGCCCTGATTGTATAAAAACCTACTTTCAGAAGCATCAGCGATGCCTAACTGCTGCGACTACAGTGCCTTAGTATGGGCGAGGTCATACAGATTTTTCTTCTTGTACATATATTGTAGATTGAATTGAATTCATGTTATAATTTTTTTAGAGTGTCAAAGAAAGAGCTTTAATTTTCTTTTTGTGTGTTTTGTCTCTTTTTGGCAATTTAATTGGACTGAAAAAGTGTGGAACCACAACCAGTTAGTCATACATATCTATTATCAACTCAATATTATCAATAAAATTGTATTTTCTAAAACTATCAGTTATCCTATATCATGACCCCTGATCTGCAGAACACATTATTATAATGTTTTTACCAATTATCATGTGCCCATGGTGCTCAGCCCATCTCATGTAAATATACATATATGCACAAGCATCTCTGTTGTTTTTAGCCTCTGTGAGGCACTTTGTGGTACTGAATGTATGAAAAATGCCATATAAATAAAGGTTGATTTGATTGGACTTGATTTAATACACACACACACACACATATATATATATATATATATACACACACATATATACATACTCATATATATACACACTCACACACATATATACATACATGCGCACACACACACACACATCATCGTCACCACACACACACACACACATATATATATATATATATATATATATATACATATATACATATATATATACACACACATGTGTGTGTGTATACACACACATAAGGAAGACCATTAGGGCCAACAACAGAGACCTTTTTTTTTATTATTAAATATTCTGAGTTAAAAGTCAGAAATCAGAGAAAAAAAAAACCCAAAAAGTCAGGTTTTTCTGAGAAAAAATGAGAATTTCTGAGAAAAAGTCAGAACTTCTCAGAAAAAACTCAGAAATTTTGACTTTTTCTTACAAATCCTGAATTTTTTTCTCAGAAATTCTGAAAAAAAAGAAAAAAAGTCAGAATTTCTGAGACAAAATAGTCAGGATTTTTGAGAAAAAAATAAAAATAAAAAAAAAAAATCAGAATTTTTGAGAAAAAAAGGTCAGAATTTCTGAGAAAAAAAAAGTCAGGATTTTTTTTTTTTTGGTTTTTTTCTCAGAAATTCTGGCTTTTTTCTCAGAAATTCTGAATTATTTTTTCAGAAATTCTGACTTTTTTTTTCGATTTTTTCTTACATATTCTGGCTTTTTTCTTACAAATCCTGATTTTTTTTCTCAGAAATTCTGACAAATAAAAGGAAAAAAGTCAGAATTTCTGACAAAAAAGTCAGGATTTTTGAGAAAATTTCAGAATTTTTGAGAAAAAAGTCAGAATTTCTGAGAAAAAAAAGTCAGGATTTTTTTTTTTTTAGTTTTTTTCTCAGAAATTCTGGCTTTTTTCTCAGAAATTCTGAATTTTTTTTTCAGAAATTCTGACAAAAAAAGAAAAAAAGTCAGAATTTCTGAGAAAAAAAAGTCAGGATTTTTTTTTTTTTTTTTTAGTTTTTTTCTCAGAAATTCTGACTTTTTTTCTTTTTTTGTCAGAATTTCAGAGAAAAAAAATCAGGATTTTTGAGAAAAAAACTAAAAAAAAGGTCAGAATTTTTGAGAAAAAAAGTCAGACTTTCTGAGAAAAAAAAGTCAGAATTTTCTTTATTTTTTTTCAGTTTTTTTCTCAAATTCTGGCTTTTTTCTTACAAATCCTGAATTTTTTTCTCAGAAATTATGACAAAAAAAAGAAAAAAAGTCAGAATTTCTGAGAAAAAAAAGTCAGGATTTTTGAGAAAAAAAAGTCAGGATTTTTTTTTTTTTTTTTTTCGCAGAAATTCTGGCTTTTTTCTCAGAAATTCTGAATTATTTTTTCAGAAATTCTGACTTTTTTTTTCGATTTTTCTTAGATATTCTGGCTTTTTTCTTACAAATCCTGATTTTTTTTCTCAGAAATTCTGACAAATAAAAAAGAAAAAAAGTCAGAATTTCTGGGACAAAAAAGTCAGGATTTTTGAGAAAAAAACTAAAAAAAAAAAAAAAAAAAAAAAACTCAGAATTTTTGAGAAAAAGTCAGAATTTCTGAGAAAAAAAAGTCAGGATTTTTTTTTTTTTTTAGTTTTTTTCTCAGAAATTCTGGCTTTTTTCTCAGAAATTCTGAATTTTTTTTTTCAGAAATTCTGACTTTTTTTGTTTTTTTCTTAGAAATTCTGGCTTTTTTCTGACAAATCCTGTTTTTTTTCTCAGAAATTCTGACAAAAAAAAGAAAAAAAAGTCAGGATTTTTTTTTTTTTTTTTTTTTAGTTTTTTTCTCAGATATTCTGACTTTTTTTCTTTTTTTGTCAGAATTTCAGAGAAAAAAAATCAGGATTTTTGAGAAAAAAACTAAAAAAAAAGGTCAGAATTTTTGAGAAAAAAAGTCAGACTTTCTGAGAAAAAAAGTCAGAATTTTCTTTATTTTTTTTCAGTTTTTTTCTCAAATTCTGGCTTTTTTCTTACAAATCCTGAATTTTTGTCTCAGAAATTATGACAAAAAAAAGAAAAAAAAAGTCAGAATTTCTGAGAAAAAAAAGTCAGGATTTTTGAGAAAAAAAGTCAGACTTTCTGAGAAAAAAAAAGTCAGATTTTTTTTTTTTTTTCTCAAATTCTGGCTTTTTTCTTACAAATCCTGAATTTTTTCTCAGAAATTATGACAAAAAAAGAAAAAAAAGTCAGAATTTCTGAGAAAAAAATTAAAAAAAAAAAAAAAAAGTCAGAATTTTTGAGAAAAAACAAAAAAAAAAAAAGTCAAAGAAAAAGTCAAAAAAGTCAGAAATTCTGATTTTTTTTGTTGTTTTCCCAGAAATTCTGGCTTTTTTCTCAGAAGTTCTGACTTTTTTCTCAAAAATTCTGACTTTTTTTTAGTTTTTTTCTCAGAATTCTGTCTTTTTTCTAAGAAATTCTGGCTTTTTTCTCAGAAATTCTGACTTTTTTCTCAGAAATTCTGACTTTTTAGAGTTTTTTTCTCAAAAATTTTGAGTTTTTCTTACAAATCCTGAATTTTTTCTCAGAAATTCTGACAAAAGAAAAAAAAAGTCAGAAAGGAGAAAATCAGAAAAAAAATAGTCAGAAATTCTGACAAAAAAAAGTCAGACTTTCTGAGGAACAAAAGTCAAACTTTCTGAGAAAAAAACTTTAAAAAGTCAGAATTTCTGAGATAAAAGATACAAAAAAGTCAGAATTTCGTTTTTTTTTTCCTCAAAATTCTGACACTTTTGAGTTTTTTCTCAGAAATTCTGACAAAAAAAAAAGTCAGGATTTTTGAGACAAAAAAGGTCAGAATTTCTGAGGATTTTTCAAAATTTCCAACTTTTTTAGAGTTTTTTTTTTCTCATAAATGTCCAGTTTTTCTTACAAATCCTGAATTTTTTCCTCAGAAATTCTGACAAAGAAAAAAACAAAAAAAAGGTCATAATTTCTGAGAAAAAAGTCAGGAGTTTTGAGAAAAAACAGTCAGAATTTCTAAGAAAAAAGTCCGGAATTTCTTAGAAAAAAAAGTCAAAAAAGTCATAATTTCTGAGAAAAAAACTAAAAAAGAATTTTTTTCTCAGAATCTTAAAAAATCATTTTATCTAATCTAATCTACATCTTAATCCATCACCATAAAAGAAATATTTACAAGGCTTGTATTACGTCATTACAGTCCCCCACAGTTTTAAGTGAATATGTGTTTCTAAAATCATGTTTTTTCCATGAAGTTCAATAATACATTTGATACTGATATAGCCAATATTCTGCTTAAACATTTAGCATGATAACATGTATGGGCATGGACATGGCCCGCCACCTTAATATTAACTGGTACACAAAGGTTTCAGACAAAAAATAAATAATAAGTAAAAGCCTTCACAAATCTAATCCTCTCATTGCCTCAACACACAGTGAAGAATTTATTATACAGAAAGTGATTAATCACTAATTGAAAATAATGACACAACAACACAAGTATAGTAAATGTTACTTAATATGGACAACTTTGTACAAAATGAAAAGCATAAAAGGCACATTAAGCATTAAAAATATATAATCTCTGTATTTACAGAATTTACAAAATTGAACATGATATATACCACATTTCTGACATGAGAAACAAAAGCTCTTAGTAAAATATTTTATTTTTTATTTATTCTAAAATTTACAAAAGCACAATGTTTATGTGCTCTGTTATTGTATTATTACATTTCCTGTTGGCCTTTTTTCGAATGTATCGAGGTCTGTTATTCATTTGGCAGCACATTGGTCCCTTAAATTTCCTGGTAGGGTGATGGTGAGGGCATCCTCATATTACTGAACTGAATCTTGTCATATACAGTCTGTGGCTGGGGGGGGAATCATCAGTGTCAATCATCAGAATTCTATTAACACACAGGGACCAATATTGCCATATTTGCAATAACTTCAAAGATAGTTTTTTTTCCTCTTACCCCAGGTGTGCCTGTATTGACACCGTTGTCAATGGTTTCATACACTGAGCATGGCTTCATGTCAGGTGATGACCCCTGGAAGTTTCAACATGCAAGCATTTCAGTGAAAGAGAAAGACACAAGGCAAAATTATGTTCACAATAACTACACAATACTTACGACTTCAGCTACGACATCAGAGATATCGGCATACACGGTGAGGTCATTTGCGTTGTTGCCTGGTAAAGACAAAACAAAATACCATGAGTAACATTTCATAGATAGATAATATTATGATTTATTAAAAAAAAAAAAAAGAAGACCCATATTGAGAAGCTTCTTACCAGCTTGGCCTTTTCTGTGGAGACAAGCCCAAATACCTATGGTGACGGCAATGACAACCAGCAGCCCAGTTCCTGCCGCCACACTCAGGAACAAGACAGATTTTTCTTTTTCTTGTGCTGCAAATAAAGATATTACTGCTGTTATTAAAGTAAATACTCACACACACTCACACAAGCAGGAATAATAATAATACACAATGTGTGCCAATGCAAATCACAGGTTCAATACAGAACATTTTCTTTACTTTAGTCTCAAATTTCAAATTCAGTATTTCCTCTTTGATATAAATTATCCATATCCCTGCAAATTAAGGTAATTCTTGTAGATGTAAAGGGATGAGATCATGTTTTTCTCAATCTAATAGCAAAAACAAGGTGTTATCACTCAGTTAAATACATATAAGATGTGAAGAAAGAAGACGTTCACTCTCATCATCTCCACATACCTGTATTGGGTTGGCCTGACGTGTTGCTGCACTTCACTGTGATGGATGCAGATTGCTCACTGACCATGTTCCAAATGGTGCAGGTGAATTGGACGTCTCCATCTTGTGGCCTGATGGGGTACTGCAGTGAACTGGAGCCACTGAAGGTCTGCTCCCCCACAGTCCAGTTGTAGCTGACATTGCTGCCAGAGGCTGACGTGCACCTCAGTGAAACTGTGCAGGATCCATTTTGGGAATGTGAGGTGGTGTTTTCAGTCAAGGAGGGTGAAGTTACGCGGTCTAGTGAGGCAATAGATGATCGATAGTTATTTCTTCATTTCATCTTCTCATCTCATTTTATTGTTTTTATCATGTATTATGCTCCTTTAATGCTTTTTTATGTCTGTATGAAAGTTACAGTACAAATACAGTTTATTATTATCATTAATAGGGCATTACACTTTGACATTATGTCCTTAAATACATATGTGCATATACGCCATACATCTAAACCATGGGCATTTATAGCAGAAGTAAAAACTGAGAAGCAGAACAACATTATCAATCCAGTTTTCCTGAACCCATGAAACACAAGCAGTCCTGTGAAGAAACAGATAAAGTGTTGTTTTTTGACCCAGGACAGCTCACTTTTGTTGCCATGGTAAAGTCACTGTAATCAGTGTTGTACTAACATGTTGGTTTTTTTGTAATTGTACATAAAAAAGAAACAATTATGTATGATTGTACAATCTTGAATTATTTTATAGTATTGTAAAGTGGTAGCACACTTTGCCGTGGACTCCAATTCTGGCACAAGCACTTAGAAATAATTGTGTTAGTCAATGTAGACACAGGTCCAGAAATGTTGTTGTGATGCTACAATAAGCCTCTGTGATTGTTTGCATCTTGCTCAGTTTTGTGTGCTGTAATTAAATGCACTTCCTTTTTTTTATCATTAACATAGAAGACAACAGAGCTCTGTGCAAACAAGAGACACAAGGTGTTAAATGAGGCGTCTGACCATAGCAATACTTTAACGTTTAAAAATATCTCTTGCTAACACTAATATTTATAAACCTAACATACAAGAGCAAAGTTGAAAGAAATAGATCATGCACAGCTAACAGGCTAACCTATAGAGAGGGCTGGTGATTGAGCTCTATGTAGGATTGATGGTTACACTGGTGAGGCTAACTATCTCTACTCTGCAGTGAGTAGTACTATGATTGCATCATCCTGAGCTGGAGAGTGTTGACTTCAGCCTGCAGTCTTTTAGCCTGATGTGCAGTATGTAGCAATCACATGCACATTTGAGACCCTGTTACAACACAGCAGCTGAGTATTAAAAGACTGCTGGAAACAGAAGTACATCTGTCTGAGCTGATAAAATCTGCCACAAAGCTCTGCCTTGATACAAACCTGTTATGTATCTCATGCTAAAAAATATGTCACCTGCAAATCACAGGCCAGTGAATAACCACGAATGAATGGAAAAATATAATATAATTAATGTAAAATAAAATGAATGAACATGTACAAGTTATTATGTCAATAAAAGCATCTTACCATGAACATGCAGAGTGATGCTGATTGTTTCTCTTTGAATGTGACTCGTCTCCGAGAGAAAACTGAAAACACCAGAATCTTGCAGAGTCAGTCTTCTCACTGTTAAACTAAAGGTTGTTGGGTTTAGTTCAACTCTGCCTGTGAACTGAGGGAGTACTTTTACATCCTGGTCCATTTCTGCAACTTTTTCATTTCTATATTTCCACTGTGCAACGATGACACCTTCAGTCGGTAAACAAGACGGCAGCTCCACAGTGTCTCCAACTTGTTTATGGATGACACGTTGACAGCTGGAAGCCTCCACATCTGGAACACATGATCAAACAACAGAGTGAGTATCATCTTTTTTTATTCTTACTTTTATTGTCATATTTGTCAAAGAGAGAACACACGATGTCACCAGATACATGAAACCACCTCATCTAGGTCTACCACGCAAAGCTCAGTTCTAGTTGCTAATTTAACATAAGAAAAGCAGGACAATATAAAATAGTACCTAAAATGACATCACACAACATCACATCATGACATAACAGGATAACAGCATGCAAACTGTTTTCCTTCACATGTTTGTGACTCGTTTCCTGTCAACAGTCAGCATTTTCCTTTGACGACGGTGTTGACATTTCTCTAATTATAGTTACCTGAGCTGTAACACTATCTCCAGTGGGAGGATTTGAAAACACTCATATGAGTCAGATTTTGAAATCAAGAGTTGTTGAGGCTGTACCAATGAACAATGTTTTAGTATTTATTGATTGAGATGCTCAATCTGAACTACAAACCATGGCTGTCAGCCATTATTGTGGCTGTGCTGTAGCTTCTCATTAGCAGCTGATGGTATTGACATTTTGAAAACAGTTTAGCACAACAGTAATCCTCTACAGTCTTCATGTGGGTCAAAAGTGGCCTGTTTACCATAAGATCGTTTCCATAGCTAAAGTAGCACAGCACACAAACACTGACCTCAGTGAGAAACCAAACACCTTCAGTGCCTGTCACTTACGGTCAGTGCTGCTCAGGAAATGTCTGGTTTACTCATTTGTTTTCAGATTATTTTCGATGTCACCGGCTGAGTTGTTACTGCTGTGGCTCACAAGCATTTATTTTCACAACGGTGCATGTAGATGCATGAATTGATTATTGGCACAATATTGAAACAGTGGTGAGTTTTTTATCTGCGATCTGTATGTCGAGCACTGGCGGGTCTAACACTTCCACACCCTCCTCTACTTCTTCAAATATCCTGACAACTTTCCTGTTCCCCTCTTACTCAACCAGCTATATTTTACTGGAAAACATATATTATATATTTAAATAATAATATATCTTTTTTAAATAATATTAAAAAAAAAAAAAAAAAAAACGACATAAACACAAAGGCTGGCCCCTATGTGTCAAGAATAATGGTCAAATTTGTGTTAGATGCAGCAGAAAATGTGCTGACACATGGTTTTCAATAATGAAAAATGCAAAGCACGTTTGCAAATTAAGAACCACAGAAATAGTTTCCCTACTCATAAGGTCATGAGCACACACAGTGAAGAAGTGGGCTGCTCAAATGTTTTCAATACATTGTATTATGACTTTTTATGAGCAGAGAAAAACTAGTGCTCATTGAACACCACAGACCTGGTGCCTGGAATTTATTTCTTCCATTTGGACGGCCAAGCTTTCAAAATTATGTTATCACTACTTCAGCATTGAATCCATGGCTGTCGTTTTCATTGACACTCTTTTAACTTTTAACTATCCTACATTTGCAAACGTGTCAGCCTCCTTCAAAGAGGACATATCATTCCATGGGAAACTCAAATGATCTTGATTTACATGACATAACAGTAAAAATGTCACATACCGTAGAGAAAGACCCCAAGAAGCAACACAGTGCTGTAAGTGAAAAGGCAGCACAGGCAGTAAACGCGACCACCAACCATGTCTGTGGCGAGAGGAACAACGTCTGTTTCCTCTTCTGGTCTATCAAACTGTGCTCTCAGCAGTCAGCACTAAGAGAAAAGAAAAAACAGAGAGAGAGAGAGGGTGGAGAGTGGGGGAGGTGAAGCAGAAGAGGCGGCTTGGTTAAATTTTCTCAGAACTTAGAAGCATAACTGGGAAATGTGTAAAAATAAATTTAAATACAAGATCAGGACTGTTCCTCGGTAAATCCTGGTCAACCACTCTATATTTGATTTTACTATACTGTCATCTCAATACAAAGCTAGAAATGGAAAGTTCATACTTACTTCACTTGAGTGTTTGCCATTATTATTATTTGCCATTATTGCTTTCTGAACTTGCTTCTATCCTTAATAAAGTGGCGCTAACAGTATATTTGTTGGTGATTGCCAGCAACTGCATTTCAGTGGTACGAAAACTCACAAGGATCCATATCTGAACACTTTTGAGGAAGGAAAACGTGGCCACATCCTGTCATCAGATATTCCTAGATGAAGAGATACCAGCCTAGATGAGAGTAAAAACTGTCAGCAAGTCTTCATGACATTAGATTATTCAAAGCTGGATGTCACTAATAGTAAGGATGGAAACAGGGGGATGATAAAAGCCTGGATAACTTTGGGCTGCAAATCTCGCCATCTCGCGCCTAGGTGTTGACAAAGTGCTATGGGACCAATAACAAGTTGCATGGGCAGGACACAAGCTCAGGCTTGTCTTGTTTGATGTACCAGGGAAGCAGCAACACTACAGCAACTACAGTCAAAAACCCAAGGAGTGGTGGATCGAAGAGACCAAAGATGGCATATTTGTTTATTTTTGCCATCTGAAGTATGTTTAAAACCAATAATCGCATGCACCCGAAGCTTAAGTTACGTTTCACATGCACAAAGAAGGAAGTGAACTACCCAGCATTGAGGTAAAGGCCACAGATGCAGTGCTGCTGGGAAAAAGGATGTGTGTTTATGGTGACCTTGTTGCATCTGAATGACCTTACCGATAATGACTACTACTACATGCCTTAGACATGAAGGTGTATGAAAAGCGATGCTTTACATCATACATAGTTAACAAAGATTTTGAGCTAGACATTAAAGCTGCAAGCTGCACTCCTGCACACCTCATGTTACCTAATAATGCAAACAGGTTAAGCAAGCACAGCAGGAAAGGCCTTGAAGGATAACACCTCCACAAGATGAAAATCATTGCAGTGAAAAAAAACAAAAAAAACAACAACTCTTCGGTCCATATGTGACAACTTCTAGGGTGGCGATCCTGCAGAGGTACAGAGGTGTTTTTGCGCACTGTGGCTTGATTTCCTATGAACTTCAACGTTCTTTCACAGATCGACAATGACGTGAAAGCCACAGAAGAAGAAGCTGTTGCCCACCCAATGTAGCAAACTTGTTTGATGCTTCTCACAACTGTCTTACCTTCTTTAACTTTATAACGTGCGAACAAAGCCTGAATCACATGTGAAATACCTGAATCTTAGTAGCCACTTCACAGATCACTTGAATCCAATCTACAAAACTGACTTCATTAAACTACCAGTTTTCTGTTATTCTATAATCCACAGTGAAATATAATTTAAATTCTTGACCACATTAGTGTTATGGCTTTGGGGGCACTGATGTTAGCCATTCATTATCCCCAGAGGTTAGACTGACTGGGAATTTGGTGAACCCTGACATCCGTGCTGCTCAGAGGATGATCTGTCTTACCATTAATAGTACAGCAGAGAAAGGATCAGTTGATCATTTGGGAAAATACCCTGAAGTAAACCGTGAAACGTTGGCTCACTTTCATTGCGAAAGAAGAAGTGATATCACTGATGGTAAACTGAAGCTGGACAGTGAGTCATTAGAGAAACAGAACCAGGACAGACACTCCCCGATGCTTCATATCCTTTAAAGAACTCTGCAGCTGCGACCAGATGAGTTAGAAAGAGAACAGTCGTTTATTTCACAGTAACATTTGTAATTTACAGAAGAATTATTGTCAATATCATTACATTACTCACACATGGTAACCATTAAATAAAAGATAAGAAACAGTCTTTGCCCATGTGGAGGAATAACAACTGAGTGCAGAGTTAATCACATTCAACATGCACAAGCATCACACATGCACTCATATCTGCAGCTGCGAGGATACTGTAACTGAAACAAGACAACCACAGGGCACCATCAAGTGGCTAAAAATGTAAACATGCAGACATGATTAAATTGTCAGTGTTTTATTCCTGTGGCATAAGAAACTAGTAGATTAAGTGCATGATCTGTTCTCCTTGACCACAGCTAATCAAAATGGAAACAACATGATGCATGATGATGATTTCTACTGACCTCTGACTAAGGCACCAATGTTTTGCTTTTTTTCCAATACAGCACAAAACATCATTAAACAACCATCAACCTCCTCATATTCTATTTAAGCTGCAACATGCCTACACAGTAATGTCACCTGTGCTTCTCTTCTTCTTCTCATCTATATTGACCCAGAACAGAATCAGAGTAAACGACCGAAAAAGACACAGAGAACTCTTGGTGAATAAAAAGTCTTTTACTGTACCATTTCCTCTGAGCCTCTTGTTGATTTAACCATCACCTGTACGGGAATCTGTGATTTCAAATATTTAAAGCAACATTAGACTTTAAACCCAGCTGCTATCCTCAGGTTCCACTGGATGTTTTTAAAAACTTTTAAGATTTGAAATAATCCCATTTTAATTAGGGTGTAAATCCAAAAGAGGCGGATCCAGCCTTTAAGCACACGCAGATACCAGCAGCCAGAGATAAAACAACCTAGAGACACTTTGGCCGAGTAGGAGTGGGTAAAACTCGTCGCGACAGTTCCTCTTACACATCTGTGTTCCCACAATAGTACCATTTTGACAGCTTAAAAAGCATGTATGTGCAATACAGTTTGGACGTACACTGGAGACAAACGTCAAAATCTATCAGGTTGTGCAAGCACATGGCAAAAAGGAGATGAGGAGGAGCGGGAGGAGAAGCTGTTGCTCAACATAAAGAGAAAAACACGTTATCATTTATTTACTTCTGCATACCGTCCCCAGCATCTTCAAGGCCTCTCACCGTTTCATAGACACAAACATCACCTGCAGAAAAACAACATGTGTGACTTCAGTAGAAATAGTAATAGCAGTGAAACATTGGATGAAGGACTGACCGTGGAGAAGAGAGGAGTACACTTGCTGCTGTGGTTCATCCTGATTGGCTGGTGGAGACGGTCTAAGCCTGAAACATACAGTTAAAAACAATATGTCTTAACAGTATTTAGTTTTATTTACTCGTGTATTTCTGCTGTCAAGGTGACACTGAAAGAAGACACTAACCTGTGAGAACATGCATCTGTAAAAAAAGACAAATGTTGTCACATGGTTTTTTTTGTGTTGAAAATTAAACTTTTGATCAAATTCATGACTCAACAATCATCTTGTTATCCATCGAATATCAACAGAAAGACAACTCACCTCTTAACTTTGTAAAGTAAAGCAGCGAGAGCACAAGTAGAAGGACCAGTGAAATCCCAACAATCAGCCGAACACCAACGTGGATGAGAGATGAAGAGCTGGACGCTGCAATGATAAATTAGTAGTATAAAGTCGGTATGTTAATAATTCTTCATTCTTCATTCCTTCAATCCATTTTGATATTATACATATACATATAAACATAAAAATGATCAGTATATACCTGTTACTTGTTGGTCAGGTGTGCTGTTGCTGCACTTCACTGTGATGGATGCAGATTGCTCACTGACCATGTTCCAAACGGTGCAGGTGAATTGGACGTCTCCATCTTGTGGCCTGATGGGGTACTGCAGTGAACTTGAGCCACTGAAGGTCTGCTCCCCCACAGTCCAGTTGTAGCTGACTTTGCTGCCAGAGGCTGACGTGCACCTCAGTGAAACTGTGCAGGATCCATTTTGGGAATGTGAGGTGGTGTTTCCAGTCAGGACGGGTGAAGTTACGCGGTCTAGTGAGGCAATAGATGATCGATAGTTATTTCTTCATTTCATTTTTCCATCTCATTTTATTGTTTTTATCATGTATTATATTCATTTAATGCTTTTTATGTTTTGTATTAAAGTTACAGTACAAATACAATTTATTTTTATCATTAACAGGGCATTACACTTTGACTTGGACTCCAGTGAGCAACAAGAGAAATGCAGAGGGGCCACAAAACCTTCAGGATACGTTGTTAAATCCTTAAAGTCATGATAGTCAATAACAGGACAGAATCACCACATTTTCAACAACATAAGATTCTTACCATGAACATGCAGAGTGATGCTGATTGTTTCTCTTTGAATGTGACTTGTCTCTGAGAGAAAACTGAAAACACCAGAATCTTGCAGAGTCAGTTTTCTCACCGTTAAACTAAAGGTTGTTGGGTTTAGTTCAACTCTGCCTGTGAACTGAGGGGGTACTTTTACATCCTGGTCCATTTCTGCAACTCTTTTATTTCCATAATTCCACAATGCAGCGATGACACCTTCAGTCGGTAAACAAGACGGCAGCTCCACAGTGTCTCCAACTTGTTTGTGGATGACACGTTGACAGCTGGAAGCCTCCACATCTGGAACACATGATCAAACAACAGAGTGAGTCTAATGTCTTTGCTTAACTGTTAAGTACTGTAGCTTCACAATAAGTCTCTAATGGTCTACAGCCTTTAAAGTTATATGATTATTGTTATTGTTTCTTGATCAGGTCACTGATCAGAAAACACTGATCTTAATAATTCTGTGAACTTAAACGGGTGACAAGAAGGCCGTAGGTGCACAGGCACTTTTTTGGGCTCATTAGGGAAGTTCGTAACAAAGCAGTGACTCTTCAACAGAGCCATTAACACAGAGTCATCAGTGGTGTACTCATACATCCTTATGCAGATACACATATCCATACAGAGGCATATGTACATTTGCCAAAATCTTATTTTCAAGCTGAGGAGTAAGAAAAGATGTTCTCATCCTGGAACTATTGGAAGCTTAATCTGGTATAGTTCAGCTATGCGCTTCAAAACTCACGAGGTTGCATCAGCCAAAAACTACATAACTCATAACAGCAACAGTGCAAAGTCATAGTGAGTTCAGGTAGTCATACTGTACGTACCACGGAGGGAGAGCCAAAACAAGAGCAAAGTGCAGCATGGAAGGAAGCAGCTCAAGCACCGTGGCTGACCACCCGCCATCTCGGCCGAGGTAAATGTTTACTTCCTCTTCTGGTTCATCAAAGTCAGCAGAAGAAAAAAAAAAGAGTTGACTGGGTGGGGCAAACTTAAAGATTTCCTGCATCACGGCACCAGATCACACAGCAATAAAACCCAGGCACCTGTGTCAATGTTATAGCTGATCAGTGCACATGCCAGCATTACACAGCCTATACATGCACTAATGCAACTGAATCTATAACGATATTTCACTTAAACCATTCAAACCATTCAATGCAAATATCTTTGCAGGTCAGAGTGCAAACATGATGCAACATATCATGCATCATGTTTGCACTCTGACCTGCAAAGATATTTGACCACAGGACGTAAATGAAAGCAACAGCACCACCAAGTGGCTGATAATGAAAACCTGCGGTACACTTCAATGTTTAAAGAGAAAGCAAAGTCAGTTCAGACTGAAGTTGTGCCCCAGTAGAGCTTAATGGCTGGCAGCACTCCTGACATGACCAATGTGACATACAGTCAAAGTCACAATAAAATATAAAGTTTAAGAAGAGGAGGCAGCATTTACCCACACAACTCAGAGGCAATATTTTGAAAATGGCAAAACTGTTTAGAATAAAATAAATGTATATTAAATAAGACATGTATTAGTCTACAGGATTTACAAACACTATACACTGTGTGCATGCATTGTACAAATGTGCGTCCGAACATAACCAAGAATAATCAGCAGCCATGGCCACGTTAACAAAAAGGACCATGTTGATAAGATCCTGAATCTGCCTCAGAAAGACACAGAAGTGTAAAATGACTGATGTACTCACAGAGTAATGACAGCACACAGAGCAAAGTGTGGCCCATCTTCACATCCAGCACCGACACCGTCGCTCTGCTTCTGGGAATGTCTCTACATGAATAATAAAGAGAGCGAAGAGGAGGAAGTTACACTTCACACATGTACGAGATCTGAGTTTCAGTCGATTCTCTCTAAGTCCAGCCTCTCTAATTCTCCTTCTGTTTCACACAAAGCTCAGACCACTACATGACCACAGCACTTCGACATATTTACACTTCCTGCTCTCTGCTAAACTATAGTGGTCTGTGTCTTGTGCATATGTTGGTGTCTGGCCCATGAGGTGTGTTGTGTATCTACGTATGCATGAATCTGCTTCGTCTGAATTATAACTGTGTCCTTGTCATTACTCAAACACTCAACAACAAGAATTAAGCCTCATTTGTACTGGTCAAAGAAAAGTTCCTCTTTACACATGAAGATGAGCTGAAGTGATAGAAATCACTGTGAAATCACATCTTACTACAGAGCAGTCCTTTATTTTTAGTAGAAGTCAAAGTCAAAGTCCAAGTCTAAATGTTGTTCACTTATTTCCAGTAAATAGATGATACTGAGAAGAGTCAACAGGCAAACAGTTTTGAGAAGAACTGCCACAGAAACACACTCGGCCTCACAGTTTCCCTTTAACACCTCCACCTCCTTCACATGTTGTATTCACTGGGTCGTCAGATCACACTGACCCGTCCACAATATGTTGAAGTTTAAACTCTAAGTTTAAGAAAATCCAACTGAGATTTTTGACTTTATCTCAATATATGTGTTTACAAATGCAGCAGATTTAAGTTGAGACAAATGATGAGATGAAATAACAAAAACTGACACACTGTAAAATGAATGTTTAAAAACAACTAACACACACACACACACACAAAGTATAAAAAAAATACATATACATATCCTCAAGCTGACAAGTGCATCAATACTGTTTCACTTTTCCACTGAATAATGATCAATATATACAAATGCATTACGTCACAGCTGACTTGAAAACTACAGTGGTTTACCATCTAATCCTCAAAATGACGAAAAATGAAACATTTACATTATGAGCATTAATGCAAAAGCAACTCAGCTCAGCAGCTTCATCATTTACAGGAACGACGTCAGGCTTTCACAGGATTTGCTGTAAAACTGTGTAGAAAACTGTCAGTGAATGACCAATGGGACCAACACAGGATCTGGAGAGTCGATTGTCGAGGCCCACGTGTCGAGATTTTCTTCTTTTTTAACACCAGCAGCAGCAACAATAAAAATAAAATATTCTACCCCGTGCGACTTCATTTTAGACTCAACAACATGGCTGTAATGTCCAATATTGACCATCAAAGCACAGCAGGTTTCATTTTCCAGTCCTTCAAACAGTGAGCCGTGACAGTCACGTGGGACTCACGTGGGCTGTGAGCGCTGTCCGTGCGTCATGGTAACGGCCAGGTGTTGAGCTGCTCACAGCGATTCGCGGAGAGACGCAGCCTTGGCCTCATGCGTTTTTTTCCATACGCGCAGTCATTGCTTTATGGCACTTGATAGTCAACAAAAGCCACTGATTCGCGGAAACCTTCCCCCTCGACAAAACTGCCAGGCAGGACATCTTTAGCTGTCATGTTAGTCACTAAACCAGTGATCGTCTCCAGTGACGCGCTCTTTCGGTGAAAGCGTCCGTGCTGCTTTGTGATCTTTGAGAGCTTCTTTATTTCATTAGGGAAAAAGTGGCCCTTTGTGATGTTTATTTGAATAGGCAAAGTAATAACTTCAAAGACTATATGCAATTCACAAATGCACGTGAAAATCCCACAAGCCCCGCCCCCTGACGTTTCAACGCTCTGTTTTTTTTTGTGGAGGTGAGCACGTGTCAATTGTCGGTCGTTTTGTCGAAAAAAATGATGTCAAACGTGTCTCTGCATTTACAAGTCTCGTGCTTTGTGCTCAAACAACATGAAATCCATGTGTTTACTTCAGCTACTGACAATAAACAGTGAGCGAGTGTGATATGTGAAAAGCAGAGACACACAAAGTGGCTCCAGAAAGTTCAGTCGACCAGTTATTTGGTTTTGTTGATGCAGCTCTTCACCAACCTGGAGAAGAGGAACACAAAGACACAGGTTTATCCCAGATACAAAGCTGAGCTATAACTCATAAATCAGCACAATATTCAAATAATAACACGTGATTATTACCAGAAGATGTTCCTGGTTCATTGATTTCAGCGTAAAGATTTTCATCAGTTGCTGCAGCAGCTGATTTTCCCATAAAAGAAGAGATGATTAGATCGAAGCAAAGTTTAGGTCCAGAGGTGAGATTCAAATAAGATGGTGTCATTTTTACCAGAAGATGTTCCTGTGGGTTTCACTAAAGAGTAAAGAGCTTCATCAGTCGCAGCAGGAGTTGATTTTCCTGTGAGAGATCAGTATTGAGGCTTTTACTGACTTTACTGATGTCATGTCGAAACTGAACTGAACTGTTACTCAGCACAAACACAAAACAGGAAGTAAACATGTAACACTAAAGACACGTCAACAGAAGGAACAAGTTAGGAACAGCGTCTTTTTTTTTTTTTTTTTACAAATGCTAAACACATACTACACTGAAAATACAACTGCAGCTGATCACAAACTTTACCAACCTTTCTTTTTCTTGCCTTTTCCTTTGCTCAGGATGTTGACCTGGACGTACGTGGGGCTGTTCTCTAAAACAGGAGCCAGATCTAAAATATAAGAATACATCAGTACATCAGTTTAATGTCATGTCTGCAAAATGGAAATGTACAGGAAGGTGATGACATCAGACACGCAACAACAATCACATCATAGTGTATATGAAACAAGACAAACTATGAGCATGACTGTACCTGTAGCTCCAATCTTCAAATCAGAGTAAACAGAGGTCTCAGCTGGTTCACAATGCTCGGCTGTTAAAAGAGAGAAAATGTGCTGTTGTTTTAGACACTGCAGGTTTCTGTTTATTCTGTTACATCTCATATATTTGGGAGTACTCACGCTTCCTTCCAATATTTTTAAGTTCAAGCAAAGAATATGTCACGTCCTGAGATGCACCTGCATGTGGAATAAAGATGTGTTTAAATTACAGAGTTTCATATCACATACAAAATCTGCATGACTTGATGGGACTGGTTATAACTGCTGAACCTGTACCATTTGCAGCATCTTCACAGTCTCTGATTGTGTCATAGAGAGCAGGTTCACCTGTGGTAACAAAGAAAACCAAGCTCAGGTTGATTGTTTTACCTCCATTATACAAAGTCAAAATCAGATGATTCACATAAATCCTAATTTTTTACATTAGACCCATAATTGTGTCATCAAGTTTGTAACATTATCATAAGAGACCAGTATATCAATAACATTTTAGGACAGTTTCTGTCTCATATGGTTCAGGTTCAGTCTAAGTAGAATCAGTGCAAGATATTCATCATGTGGTCAGTGGATTATCTGACAGGTTCTTTGACTGCTCTGGTCGTTTATTAAAAAGACGGGGCAGTCTCATGGATTTCTGCTTTTAAATAACATCCAGAAAGACAATCGTCTGCTCAGAAACAGAGCCGGAGAAAAAAATGACAACAATAACAACAGTCATTCAGACTTGTTTATATACCAACCTTTTAGAGGGGAGGCGCATTCATTACGTTGGCTTTCACTCTGGTGATTTGTGGTGCTGCTCTCTGACTGGATCGACCTGTAACATAATAAATACGGTAGATTTAACACACAAACACAGTGAACTGCTGTTGTATTGAAGACCAGAGAGGAGAGTGTTGGACTGACCTGAGGAAGCATAGATCTGTGAAAAAGACATTTGATGAATGTAAATGAATTGTCCTTCTGCTATTTTACGTCACAATGTTATGAGCTCATATTGATATAAATACTTAAAGCAGAAATAAACTGTTTAATATCAGAGGATAAATGTCTCACCTTTGGACCGTCTGTGGCGACACAAGACGAGCAGGACAACAATCAGCACGACTCCACAAAGCAGCGAAACAATCAGCAGCACAGCAAGTGAAGAGCTTTCAGGTTTGGGCCCAGCTACAAATGTCAATATGGTCAATTAAATGTTAAAATATCAAGAAACTTTTCATCAGAACTGATAAAAGTATTTCATCAACATTTAAGGCAGGTGGTAATAAAACAAAACTAATACAGAAACTCATCAGTGAACTGTATGTTGACAGTGTTTCTGTCTCAGACACTGACACAGTTCACAACATAGAGAAAAGGATCAAACGTGAACTCTGCTCACCTCTGACTGACACCCAGCTCTGTGGAGACTCTTGTCCTGAGGACTCACACCTGTAGAAACCTTCATCAGACTTTGACACTGCAGAGATATTCAGCTCCGTCCTGCTGTCATTTTGGATCAGTTTGTTATTCTGGTAGAAAAACACTTTAGAAGGATTTTTGTTTGTCTTGAATTCACAGCTCAGAATAACAGACTCTCCCTCAGTCACAGGACGGACGGGGCTCGACAGGATCAAACCAGAACCTGTAAATCAGTCAGAATATGAAGCTTCAGTCAGAGATCAGCTGGTGCAGACCTTTAAAAACCAGCTGATGCAACAAGATCAGAAACAACATGAATGTGTGTAATTGATGTTAAATCTACAGATCACACAGGAAGTGACTTTGTGTTGTGAAGCTACAATTACTGAACAAACCATGAAGCAGAGTCACAGACCAAACTCTCAGAAAGTCACTGTTGATGTAACAACTCAACTCCAAAATAAATTCAATCACATGAGACGTTGAAAATGAGTCAGATTCTACAAAAAGTGTCAAAGAGACTAAAGGTAATAAAATGTACCATGTGTAGTGATGTTGACTGAGTTGCTGAACTCTCCTGATCCAGACTCACACCAGTACACTGCTTCACTGGGCTGGTATGTGTAAATATTACATGTGGATTCAGTCTTTATTCTCCAGTCAGAACAGGTCCAATAGCCTCCTTTAGGAAACCTCCTCAGTCTCCACTCAGTAAAGTTTCCCTCACATCTCACTAAGATCTCCTGAGAGGTGAAGTGCTGCACTCTGTTAGGACTCACTGTGAGAGACGCTGATGGATCAACATCTGAACAACAACACACACATAGAGATATTAACATCACTGTACATATTCCTTTGTTAATCTGTTGTTTGGAACAAACACTTATCATCTCATCAAACTGACCTCCAGACCAGACAAACGTTAGTTCACTAGTCTCAGTGTAAACCACTGGGTATCCTCTTCCAGCCTGACATACATATCCTGCTGTGTGTGTCTGACCATGGACCATGTAGGAATCCTGTTCAGTCCCATTGCTGCTACCAGGGAGCAGCTCAGAGCTGTAGGAGAGCTGTGATGGATCAGGAACAGCCTTAGACCAGAAGAACCTCCATCCTGCAGATTCAAGTCCAACCTCACACTTGAGAGTTACTGAGGCTCCAGGACTCAGCCATGATGGAGACACAGTCAGGACAGGCCTGGGTTTGTCTGTTGGCAAGTTGGACACAATATGGACAAACTATATGATCCAGTTTCAGTAGAAAGGAACAAAAACACATTTTAACCACTTGTTGAGATTTTCAGTTGAAATGAAACATGGTGTGATTTACCATCATACACTGTCAGTCTGACTGAATCACTCCACTCTGTTGTAGTAAGTCCATCACTTTTCACTCTGCCTCTACACCTGTAGTCTCCACTGTGGGATGGTGAAGCAGGACTGATCCTGTATTCATGTTGATTTGGAGGTTTGAGTGAGGTTGATGTTTCCCACTCATACGTCCACTCGGTGTCTCCACCTCCCTGAATCTCACAGCTGACAGTGATCTTCTCTCCTCTGTATATCTCAGGCCAGTTGGGTTCGAGAGTCACAACAGCTCTGTTTGGGACTGTTCATGGTCAAGAGTTTAACAGAAATAAGACACAAAGTTCATTAAACATGAGATGTTTGTTAGTCTTCAATCTCCACCTTAATGATTTATCATGAATACACAATTAGTTGATTATTGCTAAACACACCAATCCTGACAATCCTGACGTCCTGACTGTCCTCTGTGTAGTAGACTGGGTCTCCTCTTCCTCCTCTGCACTTGTAGACTCCTGTCTGTGACACATTGATTTTTCCACTTGTCTTGAAAGCAGCATCATGTGGGTTCAGAGGTTCAGACAGTTTATTGTCTCTGTACAAGTTGTATTTCCAACCAGATGATGGGTTCACAGAGCAGGTCAGTGTCACACTGCCCTCTGCTGGTAGGGATGTGTTACTTGCTGTCAGTGAGGCCTGGGGTTTGTTCACTGTTCAGTTCACAGAGAAAAACAAAACAAGTCAAAGGTTAAACAGGATTTGCTTCAGAAAGAAAATGAACTCCATTAACAACTAAAAAATCTTCTTCTGTGATGAAAAAGCTGAATTTCATTTTATATGTTTTGCCAAAAGCTCATTTTCAGTTCTTTTGTTACACTAAACACATTTTACTGAGTGTGGAGCAACATTTATGTAGAAAGTGTTTTTAATTGTTTTGTTCGGATGAAACTGATTTTTAAAGTCGTAAAACAACATTTTCACATGAATGAAAGACGTCACACTTACATACAGTTAATGTGATTTGTCCCCACCGTGATAACAAATAGTCCTTTTGGCCCTGGCACCTGTAAACTCCACTGTGAGACTCAGTAACTCTGTTGATAGTGAATTCTCTGCGTGATGAAAGTTTGTATGAGCTGTCTTTTGTCCACTCATACGTCCACTCAGTGTCTCCACCTCCCTGGATCTCACATCTGACAGTGATCTTCTCTCCTCTGTACATCACAGACCAGTTGGGATGAAGAGTCACAACAGCTCTGTTTGGGGCTGTTGATGTGAAAAATACACACATTTATTCTAGGAGAGACAAAAAACCATCATATAATGTCATGGTGTTAAATCTAATGAACAACATGTGTTGAAGTTACAGATGAAAACACAAAATCATTGAAACAAAACAAAGCAATGAAATCATGAGGAAAGAAGACTAAGACTTGTGCATCAGGTCCCAAACTTTCTCACAGTGACGTTATCATCATGTTTGTTCACTGTGACTGTCAGATACAAACAGCTGATACTCAGCACACAGAGGGCCACAGCATCACCAACAGACTGGACTGGAGTCTAACACTGAGGTTACTGCACCAGCTGATCAATGAAAACACTTCAATAGACTCAGGTAAAGATCAATAAGTGAATCATGGTGATTTTGTATTTAACATATTAGAAAAAGTCCAAAAAGGACAAAGGAATATTTACATGTTTTAGCTTTTATTTTGAAAGTATCATCAGGAGCAGGTGTTAGGAAACAGCAGCTCATACTATCCAGCTGTTTGTTCAGTGAACCAGATGTGTCACAGACCTGACACTGTTTATCAGACTCAACATCAACATCCAAACTCTCAACCTCATGTAAACAACTTATGTTTCTTAATCATTATTAACTAAGTTTTTATTCATATTCTACTGCAGGAATCAATGGGTTTTATTTTTCCTGACTTAACTTTTCTTTCCTCGCTCCTCCATCACAACATTGTCAAGTTCTTTTATTTCCTGTTTGCTGTTGGTATCAAAATGTCTCTGTTACACTCCTGATGAACAGAAAACAGATTTTACAGTGAATGTTTTCTAAAGACTAAACTCACCAGTTTCCTTAATGGTGACGTTGTTGCTTTCTTGTGTGTTGAACTCTGGTTCTCCTCTCCTTCCTCTGCAGGTGTAGAAGCCTCCCTGTGTTATGTCTCTCGTTGACCAGTCTGTTTCTCCTACAGTCTGAGATGTAGAAGAGTCAGAGGTTCGTCTGAACCAGGAGTATTTCCAGCTGTTGGACTGATCCACATAGCAGGTCAGAGTCACTCTGCCTCCTGCTGGTAAATCCCTTCTGTCTGGTGTCAGAGTGGCCGTGGGTTTGTTTCCTGTTCAGTTTAGAGCAAATAAGAAAATAAGAAAACTATTAGCATGTGATTCTGTTTTATTACATTAGAAACTTTAAAGTAAAAAGACTTGAAATATTCCACCAAACAACAATCAAACTGAACATCCACCTCATCATTTAGCTTTTACTACAAGATAAAAAAAATAATAACAAACCGTGTTACAACAAAACGACACAACAGTTTCCCTCTGATGTGTAATTCACTCACTCAGAAACAAATGTATTGAGGCAAAAAGTTGTTCACAAACTCTCTAGTCTACTTTGTACTTTTTCATTTGACTGTTGATGTTTCTGAAGTTACAGTAAACTTCATGCTGTCTCTTTCACAATTCTGTTAATTCACTGAAAATGTTTTATTATTGATCAACTTTAATCAATGACTGACAGATTCATATTTACAGCTCCTATTTAGATCAATGAAACATGAAGAAACAACATCTTCAGAATGAATGAGAGACGCTTTAACTCACCTGATACTGTCAGTTTCCTGACTCGACTCCACTGTGTTAACAAATAGTCTCCTCTACCTCTACACCTGTAGTTTCCACTGTGAGACTCAGTAACTCTGTTGATAGTGAATTCTCTGAGTGATGGAGGTTTGTATGACCGGGTTGTTCTCCACTCATACGTCCACTCAGTGTCTCCACCTCTCTGGATCTCACATCTGACAGTGATCTTCTCTCCTCTGTACATCACAGACCAGTTGGGCCGCAGAGTCACAGTGACTCTACTGGAAACTGACATAAAACATGCACAGTAAGAAAACAACCAGTGTAAAATGAAGTGAAGAACAGGGGTTTGCACTGCAGCACTGTTTCTAATAGTGTCCTTCAGTGACAGTTTGAAGCTGGTGAACTTATTTAGGATCTGTGTAAAATCACAAATATTGTGATACGACAAATGTGTTTTAATCATTGGTACATGAGTTTCTGAATCATCCTCCAATGTATTTTTACACAACCTGAAGAGAAACTACCACTTTGTTTTTCCTCCTCTTTTTATATTCTGGCAAAAGATTTCAACAGAACGAGTATTAAATGATCAAACTCACCAGTTTTGTGAATGACGACCTCCTGACTGTTGTGTGTGTGAAACTCTGGGTCTCCTCTCCTTCCTCTGCAGTAGTACACACCTCCCTCTGATACAAAAGCTCCTTCTGATCTAACGTATTTAACTTGATCAGCTCCAGAAGAGCGTGACACACGTCTGAACCAGTCATATTTCCAGTCAGCAGAACCATCCACAGAGCAGGTCAGTGTCACACTGCCCCCTGCTGGTATGATTGTTGTGTCTGCTCCCAGTCTGGCCTTGGGTTCATCAGCTGTTCAGATTGAACCAAAAACAACAACAATTAAATGAGTGTATTAAAACAGCTGCTACCATCACATGACAGTTACAAACAGCACACGATACATTGGTTGATAAGTGATTTAGGAAACAAAGGAGTCACAACATAACAAGAGACGCTTTAACTCACCTGATACTGTCAGTGTCCTGACTCCACTCCACTCTGTTAACAAATAGTCTCCTCTGCCTCTACACCTGTAGTCTCCACTGTGGGATGATGAAGCAGCACTGATCCTGTATTCATGTTGATTTGGAGGTTTGAGTGAGGTTGGTGTTTCCCACTCATACGTCCACTCAGTGTCTCCACCTCCCTGGATCTCACATCTGACAGTGATTGTCTCTCCTCTGTATATCACAGATGAGTTGGGCAGCACGGTGACACTGCTGGGAACTGACAAATATTACACAGTAAGAAAACAACTAAAAGTGTAAATCAAGATAAAACTTTTCAGCAGAAATGTAAATGATTCTCATTAATGTTCAGGTCAGCTGATTTATTTTGTCATAAAATATATGATCAAAAAAGTCATAAAACATCAGTAAAATTGATCAAAGAAGGAAAATATTTAGGATTTTGTTTTTTATCAGTTAAAAAATCACTTAAATGTGAGGAACTTGAGCTTGAACACTAGCCTTGGTTCAAGGGATAAATGAGCTTCACTTAAACCTCTGGTCACAATTAGAAACAAAGTGTCATCAGTTAATTTAATGAGGCGTCTGTTCTCATGCTGGGAAATTAGAAAAGGATCAAACAGGAAGAAGAGCAGCTCATCTGCCTCCACTGACTCTGATTATGTGGCTCCAAATAAACATAAACACTAGTGATGTTGAATATTAAGTCTATAAATGCTGCATGAAGAAGTCACAGGTTTGATCCAGTTCCAGATGGTTATAAATATGAGCAGTGATAAGAAAAGGACCCACAACTCCTCTATTGTGTTAGTAACTGATTAAACATCAATGAGTTATTGATTGTTTTAAAACTTGATTTTACAAAGAGGAACTGGACCTAAATCATTTGTTCATCAGGACTCTAACTGACCTCCTCCACACCCCATGTATTGTTTTATGATTGAAAGAATCCATCTTGTTTTACTCAGAGAAAATCAGTTCACTCACCAGTTTCATAAATGGTGACTGAGTCACTGAGAGCTGTGAAATAACCTGTTTCTGGTCTCCATCCTCTGCAGCTGTAAACACCTCCCTGGGAAACACTGAACACTGGGTTTGACTGACCATTTCTATAGAACTGAGTGTTTCTGAATAAGTCGTACTTCAAATCAGCGGGGACCTCAGAGCAGGTCAGTGTCACTCTGCCCCCTGCTGGTAACTCTGTCCTGTCTGCTGTCAGAGTGGCCTTCAGTTCACGATCTGATCAAGTTGGAAAAAGAAGAAGAGTTTGAACTAAACATATGTCTCAGTTATGTTCCTGGAGTTACAAAAGAAAAAAAAAATTTTTTTTACATTAGATAATTCAAAAGTAAAAACACTTGAAATATTTATAATTTTTTAAACAATTAAATTGAACCACTTCATAATTTAGCTTTTACCACAATTAAAAAAAACATAGAAAACCGATGTTGAAAACTGGATCTAAATCATTGATGGACAGAGAAAGATGAAGAAAAAACATCTTCAGAATGAATGACAGACGCTTTAACTCACCTGATACTGTCAGTTTCCTGACTCCACTCCACTGTGTTAACAAATAGTCTCCTCTGCCTCTACACCTGTAGTCTCCACTGTGGGATGATGAAGCAGGACTGATCCTGTATTCATGTTGATTTGGAGGTTGGAGTGAGGTTGGTGTTCTCCACTCATACGTCCACTCAGTGTCTCCACCTCCCTGGATCTCACATCTGACAGTGATCGTCTCTCCTCTGTATATCACAGATGAGTTGGGCAGCACGGTGACACTGCTGAGAACTGACAAATATTACACAGTAAGAAAACAACGAGTGTAAAATGAAGTGAAGAACAGGGATTTGCACTGCAGCACTGTTTCTAATAGTGTCCTTCAGTGACAGTTTGAAGCTGGTGAACTTATTTAGGATCTGTGTAAAATCACAAATGTTGTGATATAACAAATGTGTTTTAATCACTGGTACATGAGTTTCTGAATCATCCTCCAATGTATTTTTACACAACCTGAAGAGAAACTGACACTTTGTTTTTCCTTCTCTTTTTATATTCTGGCAAAAGATTTCAACAGAACAATGAGTATTAAATGATCAAACTCACCAGTTTTGTTAATGACGACCTCCTGACTGTTGTGTGTGTGAAACTCTGGGTCTCCTCTCCTTCCTCTGCAGTAGTACAAACCTCCCTCTGATACAACAGCTCCTTCTGATCTAACGTCTTTAAGTTCATGAGCTCCAGAAGAGCGTGACACACGTCTGAACCAGTCATATTTCCAGTCAGCAGAACCATCCACAGAGCAGGTCAGTGTCACACTGCCCCCTGCTGGTATGATTGTTGTGTCTGTTCTCAGTCTGGCCTTGGGTTCATCAGCTGTTCAGATTGAACCAAAAACAACAACAATTAAAGCCGCAAGCGGCTGTGAACGGGCCCTCGCCACATGCGACCGCGGGCCCCTGCGGCTCGGGGACGCCCCTGCCGCTCGGGGAGGCCCCTGCGGGCCGAAGTGGGAAGAGAGGAGAAACCTGGAGAAAGAGGAAAAAACGCAATGTTCGGCTCATCCACCGGGTGGCGCTCCGAGCGTTGCCAGAGCTGGTCAGGTGCATTGAGGGGCAGAGACTCATCACACATGTGAAATTTGAAGCCAATGGGACAATGCATGATGGAGTTAGAAGGACTTGATGTTCCATGGCGACGCATGAGAAATGGCGGCACCATAGCGGCCACGCCCCTTAACGTAGAGCAAAGCTTTTAATAAAGTTTGATCACAAAGGTCTTGAGATGATGTTCATGAAGTATGAAGTCGATCCGATGAAATCCCTAGGAGAATTTTGTTTAAGTATGTTGTGTAGAAATCACCAAAAGTTGACCTTTGAGGTCAAATGGCGGACTTCCTGTTGACTTTAGAGCTTGGACCCCCGACCTTTTTTGTGCGTCTTGATGAGTTCTATCAGCCTACCGATTTTCATGCTCGTAGGTGAAACACACGCAAAGTTATTCACGTTTCAAACATGATGAAATGGCCAAAAAAAGTAGACCATTAAAATCAAAATGGCGGACATCCTGTTTGGTTCTGACCATTGGTGCCAGAGACTTTTTTGTGCGTCTGGACAAGTTACACACGTGTACCAATTTTCATGTGGCTACTCCAAAAAAAACCCTATGGGGAGGGGTTTTTGAAAATTTCAAGGTGGCGCTGTTGAAGCATTTTGCCCCGCCCATGTGCCAGACCTCTATCACTGGGGAGTACTTGCCATTCCTCACATGTGTACCAATTTTCATGAAGCTATGAGCGTATTAAAGGCATGAACAAACACCAAACATTTTGTTGTTGAATAATCGCAATTACAGCCACACCCCTTGAGATAGAGAAAAGCTTTGAATAACTTTTGATCACAAAGGTCTTGAGGTGATGGCCATACAATATGAAGTCGATCGGACGAAATCCCTAGGAGGAGTTCGTTCAAATACGAGGCGTGGAAATCGCGAAAAGTTGACAATAAAAATCAAGATGGCTGACTTCCTGTTTGGTTCTGACCATTGGTGCAAGAGACTTTTTTGTGCGTCTGGACAAGATAGACATGTGTACCAAGTTTCAACTTCCTACTCCAAAAAAAGCCCTATGGGGAGGGGTTTTTGAAATTTTCAAGGTGGTGCTGTTGAGGCGTTTGGCCCCGCCCATAGGCAAGCTGCATATCAGATGAAAGAGCTCGTCAGTCTTGACCTGCGTGTCAAATTTCAAGTTATTCACGTTTCAAACATGATGAAATGGCCAAAAATGTAGACCATTAAAATCAAAATGGCGGACTTCCTGTTTGGTTCTGACCATTGGTGCCAGAGACTTTTTTGTGCGTCTGGACAAGTTACACATGTGTACCAATTTTCATGTGGCTACTCAAAAAAAAACCCTATGGGGAGGGGTTTTTGAAAATTTCAAGGTGGCGCTGTTGAGGCATTCTGCCCCGCCCATGTGCCAGATTTCTATCAGTGGGAGTACTTGCCATTCCTCACCTGTGTGCCAATTTTCATGAAGCTATGAGCGTATTAAAGGCATGAACCAACACCAAACATTTTGTTGTTGAATAATTGCAATTACAGCCATGCCCCTTGAGATAGAGAAAAGCTTTTAATAACTTTTGATCACAAAGGTGTTGAGGTGATGGTCATATAATATGAAGCCGATCGGAATAAATCCCTAGGAGGAGTTCGTTCAAATACCAATGGTGGAAATCGTCAAAATGTGACCAATGAAATCAAAGTGGCGGACTTCCTGTTTGGTTGTGACCATTGGTGCAAGAGACTTTTTTGTGCGTCTGGACAAGATAGACATGTGTACCAAGTTTGAACTTTCTACTCCGAAAAAAGCCCTACGGGGAGGGGTTTTTGAAATTTTCAAGGTGGTGCTGTTGCCCATGGGCGAGCTGCATATCAGATGAAAGAGCTCGTCAGTCTTGACCTGCGTGTCAAATTTCATGTGGGTACGAGTTCGTTAAAGCCATCAAAAAGCCAAACGTAATTTTACGACGAAGGGTCAATAGTCGTCGTACCGCCACACGGACGCCATTGGTCGTAGCTTCACGCCATTCATAATGTAGCTTCACCAACTTGTTCTGCATGTACTGGAAGTGGAATGGAGTTGATGGGCTTAACTATGTAGTATTTATACATGTTTGAATAAAAGCTGCACATTTCCTGTTGCCAACAGGGGGCGCTATGAGTAAGGTGGGAAGTCAATATATCAGGACGTTCAGGGCGACGCCCTCATCATGTCCAGCAAGTTTGAAGCTGCTAGGACCAAGTATCTGCACGTGAGAGCCGTTCGAAGTTTGATAGCGAGAAATCGAAATTCGCCAAATTTTGTCACCCCCTAGCAGCCACGCCCTTTGACCTATTGACATTCTTTTAACACCTCTTCATTAGGATGGAGAGTAGATGATCTGTAGTAAATTTGAAGTCAATCAAGCGAAATCTCTAGGAGTAGGACTTCAAATACGAAAAAAATTCAATTCAAAATGGCGGACTTCCTGTTGAAATTTCACAATGACATAGGCCGACTTTTTTGTGCGTCTCACTCACGGACACATGTGTACCAAGTTTGAAGCTGCTAGGATCAAGAATGTGGGCGTGAGAGCAGTTTGAAATATTTTAGCGAATAAGCTAAATTTGTCGCCCCCTAGCGGCCACACCGTTTGGCCTACCGACATTCTTTTAATAGCTTTTAATGTCGATACTTAGCCGATGATCTGTACCAAATTTGAAGTCAATCGGGTGAAATCCCTAGGAGGAGTTCGTTTTGAGCGTGAAAAATTCAAATCAAAATGGCCAACTTCCTATCGGGTTTCGGAGGGGTCTTCAATGTAATTTTTTTTAGATCTCTATGATATACATACATGTACCGATTTTCGTCCACCTACGCCAACTTTCCTATGGACGTTTTCAAAACAGTCTAGGGGGCGCTATTTCGCCATTTTGCCACGCCCACGTGCAAGACCACCAAAATATCAAATTTTTTCAGTGAATGCTTGAAAATAGAAAAATCTGTGCGTTTTTGAATTTGGGAAAGGGGCCAAATTGGGGTTTAAAGACGGGGAATAATAATAACGAAAAACAGCGAGGTTTCAATAGGGCCTTCGCCAGACGACTTGCAGTCGTCGCTCGGGCCCTAATTAAATGAGTGTATTAAAACAGCTGCTACCATCACATGACAGTTACAAACAGCACACGATACATTGGTTGATAAGTGATTTAGGAAACAAAGGAGTCACAACATAACAAGAGACGCTTTAACTCACCTGATACTGTCAGTGTCCTGACTCCACTCCACTGTGTTAACAAATAGTCTCCTCTACCTCTACACCTGTAGTCTCCACTGTGGGATGATGAAGCAGCACTGATCCTGTATTCATGTTGATTTGGAGGTTTGAGTGAGGTTGGTGTTTCCCACTCATACGTCCACTCAGTGTCTCCACCTCCCTGGATCTCACATCTGACAGTGATTGTCTCTCCTCTGTATATCACAGATGAGTTGGGCAGCACGGTGACACTGCTGGGAACTGACAAATATTACACAGTAAGAAAACAACTAAAAGTGTAAATCAAGATAAAACTTTTCAGCAGAAATTTAAATGATTCTCATTAATGTTCAGGTCAGATGATTTATTTTGTCATAAAATATATGATCAAAAAAGTCATAAAACATCAGTAAAATTGATCAAAGAAGGAAAATATTTAGGATTTTGTTTTTTATCAGTTAAAAAATCACTTAAATGTGAGGAACTTGAGCTTGAACACTAGCCTTGGTTCAAGGGATAAATGAGCTTCACTTAAACCTCTGGTCACAATTAGAAACAAAGTGTCATCAGTTAATTTAATGAGGCGTCTGTTCTCATGCTGGGAAATTAGAAAAGGATCAAACAGGAAGAAGAGCAGCTCATCTGCCTCCACTGACTCTGATTATGTGGCTCCAAATAAACATAAACACTAGTGATGTTGAATATTAAGTCTATAAATGCTGCATGAAGAAGTCACAGGTTTGATCCAGTTCCAGATGCTTATAAATATGAGCAGTGATAAGAAAGGACCCACAACTCCTCTATTGTGTTAGTAACTAATTAAACATCAATGAGTTATTGATTGTTTTAAAACTTGATTTTACAAAGAGGAACTGGACCTAAATCATTTGTTCATCAGGACTCTAACTGACCTCCTCCACACCCCATGTATTGTTTTATGATTGAAAGAATCCATGTTGTTTTACTCAGAGAAAATCAGTTCACTCACCAGTTTCATAAATGGTGACTGAGTCACTGAGAGCTGTGAAATAACCTGTTTCTGGTCTCCATCCTCTGCAGCTGTAAACACCTCCCTGGGAAACACTGAACACTGGGTTTGATCCACCATTTATATAGAACTGAGTGTTTCTGTATAAGACGTAGTTCCAACCATCAGGATCGTCCACAGAGCAGGTCAGTGTCACTCTGCCCCCTGCTGGTAACTCTGTCCTGTCTGCTGTCAGAGTGGCCTTCAGTTCACGATCTGATCAAGTTAGAAAAACAAGAAGAGTTTCAATCAATCGATCTTTACTTATAAAGCACTTTTCATACAAGGATGCACATGAAGCACAACACACTGACTCCAAACCACACATCTGTTTAGACATTTGAATGGACTGAAATACTGTGAAATATTAAGTTGACAAACACAAGTTTTCATACAGGATGTTAGGGAAGAATATATCCACCACATCAGTGTGTATGTGAAACATTTCTATTCTATTCTATTGATTTGGACGACTCTGACCAAACAGACACTGTGTCAGTCAGCACATCAGGCCACACCTCAAAGTGAGAGACTTACTTCATGTGTAAAAACTGAACATATGATTCTTTGTTTTTAAATCTTTAGACAGGACTGTTTAACTTTCTCCTCTTGTTCATCAGACTGTTCTGTTAACGTCATCAGATAGACGGGGTGTCATACAGCTCATTTGGTAGAGCACGCATCCCATAAGGAGAAGCTATCATACTCGCTGCAGGAAGCCCTGGTTCGATTCCATCAGGCTGTTTCATTCCCCCCCTGTCTTTCTCTCCCAGTTTCCTGTCTCCCTCCAGCTGTGCTGTCAAAAATAAAGGCATGAAATCCAAAAAAAATACCTTAGAAAAAAAACATCATCAGATAAATGGGACAAAATAACAGACTCTTCAGTAAATGCAGCACTGAGCAGCATGTTTCTCCTCTCAGTAGTACAACACTGCTCAGACTGTGAATTAGTTCATGTTGTTGCAACACATCATCCATCTCTATGTGGAACATGTGACAGTTTCTCACTTTGGCAAAGTGACAAGACAAAAAGAGACACTGTGTCAGCTGAGTGAGATCGTCTGTGCTGCATGCAGGACTGCAGCTAATAACTATCTGTTGTTGACTCTCTGTCACCAGTGTCTCTGATGGGTCACTACCTGACCCTGTTAAGATGAGCAGACCAACACATGTAAAGAAAACTCATGTGTATGAAGGGAACAGACTCTGCTCTGAGGGTCACTACAACATGTGGTTCACATACATGAACATCAACACAACACGACGGCCCAGAAACATGAATTATGAAAAATATGTGATTTCACACTCGTGGGTACTTCTCTTCATCTAAGTCATTTGTATTGATATATAAAACATATTATATGATTGAAAGTAAATGAATAACAGTGACAGTCGTGAGAAACAGTGAGAGAAACAGGAAGGAAAGAGAAGTGGTTACCTTGAGTCTCTCCGTAGAAGAGTGTATTCAGCACTAAAATAAAGATTGAAACCTCATCAGACATGATCAATATGACAAACATCATCATCAACTACAGCGTTTAAGAACCAGGTGGAGTTTCAGAAGAGGCAGCTTTCACTTATCAACAAACTTATGAAACAATATTCTGTAAATGTCTGAAGAGGCAGGAAACAGAAAACTCCAATGAAATAGATGTCAAATCAAATAAGTAACTTCAACATCACATCAGACTATATAATGATCATGTATTGTCCAAATGACTATAAATAACCTGTGCAGTTCTCCATGTAGCTCTGGTCACATCAACAAAACTACTACGGTGCTAAAATCCTGAATCTGCCTCAGAAAGACACAGAAGTGTAAAATGACTGATGTACTCACAGAGTAATGACAGCACACAGAGCAAAGTGTGGCCCATCTTCACATCCAGCACCGACACCGTCACTCTGCTTCTGGAAATGTCTCTACTGTACATTAATAATGACAAAAAAAGAGAGAGTGAGAGGAGGACGGTAGAGAAGAAGAGGAAGTTACATTTCACACATGTACGAGATCTGAGTTTCATTCGATGCCCTCTAAGTTCAGCCTCTCTGAGCTCAGCCCACTACATGACCACAGCACTTTGACATATTTACACTTCCTGCTCTCTGCTAAACTATAGCGGTCTGTGTCTTGTGCATATGTTGGTGTCTGGCCCATGAGGTGTGTTGTGTGTATCTACGTATGCATGAATCTGCTTCATCCTCTCCACAGAGTATCTGATGTCACATGTGATCAAAACAGTAGAATTGATTGATCCGTCTGAATTACAACTGTGTCCTTGTCATCACTCAAACACTCAACAACAGTGTTTGACAGTAGAAAAGAAGAAGCATCATCTCCTAAACACTAATGTTCCCACACTGCTCTGCATCTTGAACACTCCCTATGGCCTCTGTCTGGTACATGTGGTCGACTATAGGTGTGAAATACCTCATCTGCCAACACATCTTACTACAGAGCAGTCCTTTATTTTTAGTAGAACGGCTCCAAGTCAAAATGTTGTTCACTTATTTCCAGTAAATAGATGATACTGATAAGAGTCAACAGGCAAACAGTTTTGAGAAGAACTGCCACAGAAACACACTCGGCCTCACAGTTTCCCTTCAACACCTCCACCTCCTTCACATGTTGTATTCACTGGGTCGTCAGATCACACTGACCCGTTCACAATATGTTGAAGTTTAAACTTTGAGTTTAAGAAAATCCAACTGAGATTTTTTACTTTACTTCAATATATGTGTTTACAAATGCAGTAGATTTAAGTTGAGACAAATGATGAGATGAAATAAGAAAAAATGACACACTGCAAAATGAATGTTTAAAAACACACACACACACACACACAAAGTAAAAAAATCTATATATATATATCCTCAAGCTGACAAGTGCATCAATTCTGTTTCACTTTTCCACTGAATAATGATCAATATATACAAATGCATTACGTCACAGCTGACTTGAAAACTTCAGTGGTTTACCATCTAATCCTCAAAATGACGAAAAATGAAACATTTACATTATGAGCATTAATGCAAAAGCAACTCAGCTCAGCAGCTTCATCATTTACAGGAACGACGTCAGGCTTTCACAGGATTTGCTGTAAAACTGTGTAGAAAACTGTCAGTGAATGACCAATGGGACCAACACAGGATCTGGAGAGTCGATTGTCGAGGCCCACGTGTCGAGATTTTCTTCTTTTTTTAACACCAGCAGCAGCAACAATAAAAATAAAATATTCTACCCTGTGCGACTTCATTTTAGACTCAACAACATGGCTGTAATGTCTAATATTGACCATCAAAGCACAGCAGGGTTCATTTTCCAGTCCTCCAAACAGTGAGCCGTGACAGTCACGTGGGACTCACGTGGGCTGTGAGCGCTGTCCGTGCGTCATGGTAACGGCCAGGTGTTGAGCTGCTCACAGCGATTCGCCGAGAGACGCAGCCTTGGCCTCATGCGTTTTTTTCCATACGCGCACTCATTGCTTTATGGCACTTGATAGTCAACAAAAGCCACTGATTCGCGGAAACCTTCCCCCTCGACAAAACTGCCAGGCAGGACATCTTTAGCTGTCATGTTAGTCACTAAACCAGTGACGCGCTCTTTCGGTGAAAGCGTCCGTGCTGCTTTGTGATCTTTGTGAGCTTCCTTATTTCATTAGGGAAAAAGTGGCACTTTGTGATGTTTATTTGAATAGGTAAAGTAATACCTTGAAAGACTATATGCAATTCACAAATGCACGTGAAAATCCCACAAGCCCCGCCCCCTGACGTTTCAACGCTCTGTTTTTGTGGAGGTGAGCACGTGTCAATTGTCGGTCGTTTTGTCGACAAAATTGATGTCAAACGTGTCTCTGCATTTACAAGTCTCGTGCTTTGTGCTCAAACAACATGAAATCCATGTGTTTACTTCAGCTACTGACAATAAACAGTGAGCGAGTGTGATATGTGAAAAGCAGAGACACACAAAGTGGCTCCAGAAAGTTCAGTCGACCAGTTCTTTGGTTTTGTTGATGCAGCTCTTCACCAACCTGGAGAAGAGGAACACAAAGACACGGGTTTATCCCAGATACAAAGCTGAGCTATAACTCATAAATCAGCACAACATTCAAATAATAACACATGATTATTACCAGAAGATGTTCCTGGTTCATTGATTTCAGCGTAAAGATTTTCATCAGTTGCTGCAGCAGCTGATTTTCCCATAAAAGGAGAGATGATTAGATCAAAGCAAAGTTTAGGTCCAGAGGTGAGATTCAAATAAGATGGTGTCATTTTTACCAGAAGATGTTCCTGTGGGTTTCACTAAAGAGTAAAGAGCTTCATCAGTCAGATCTAAAGTATAAGAATACATAAGAGAACTAATCAGTTTAATGCCATGTCTGCAAAATGGAAATGTACAGGAAGGTGATGACATCAGACACACAACAACAATCACATCATAGTGTATATGAAACAAGACAAACTATGAGCATGACTGTACCTGTAGCTCCAACCTTCAAATCAGAGTAAACAGAGGTCTCAGCTGGTTCACAATGCTCGGCTGTTAAAAGACAGAAAATGTGCTGTTGTTTTAGACGCTGCAGGTTTCTGTTTATTCTGTTACATCTCATATATTTGGGAGTACTCACGCTTCCTTCTAATATTTTTAAGTTCAAGCAAAGAATATGTCACGTCCTGAGATGCACCTGCATGTGGAATAAAGATGTGTTTAAATTACAGAGTTTCATATCACATACAAAATCTGCATGACTTGATGGGACTGGTTATAACTGCTGAAACTGTACCATTTGCAGCATCTTCACAGTCTCTGATTGTGTCATAGAGAGCAGATTCACCTGTGGTAACAAAGAAAACCAAGCTCAGGTTGATTGTTTTACCTCCATTATACAAAGTCAAAATCAGATTAAAATCGGTTGTTTCTTTTATTTGTTTGTCATTGGTCTATAAGATATTTTCATTACTCATATTAGACCTATAATTGTGCCATCAAGTATGTGACATTATTATAAGAGACCAGTATAATAATAATAATAATAATAATAATAATAATAATAATAATGATATTCCAGGATTGTTTCTGTCTCTTATAGTTCAGGATCAGATCCTAACCCTCAGACTTCCACTTTAAAGTAAAATTCACTCATCAGAAACAGAGAGTGAGAAATGTTAATGCATAGATCAAGAAAAAAGAGACAACAACAACAGTCATTCAGACTTGTTTAGATACCAACCATTTAGAGGGGAGGCACATTCATTACGTTGGCTTTCACTCTGGTGATTTGTGGTGCTGCTCTCTGACTGGATCGACCTGTAACATAATAAATACAGTAGATTTAACACAGAAACACAGTGAACTGCTGTTGTATTGAAGACCAGAGAGGAGAGTGTTGGACTGACCTGAGGAAGCATAGACCTGTGAAAAAGACATTTGATGAATGTAAATGAATTGTCCTTCTGCTATTTTACGTCACAATGTTATGAGCTCGTGTTGATATAAAAACTTAAAGCAGAAATAAACTGTTGAATATCAGAGGATAAATGTCTCACCTTTGGACCGTCTGTGGCGACACAAGACGAGCAGGACAACAATCAGCACGACTCCACAAAGCAGCGAAACAATCACCAGCACAGCAAGTGAAGAGCTTTCAGGTTTGGGCCCAGCTACAAATGTCAATATGGTCAATTAAATGTTAATAATATTGAGAAACTTTTCATCAGAACTGATAAAAGTATTTCATCAACATTTAAGGCAGGTGGTAATAAAACAAAACTAATACAGAAACTCATCAGTGAACTGTATGTTGACAGTGTTTCTTTGTCACAGTGACACAGTTCACAACATAGAAAATGGATCAAACATGTGGACTCTGCTCACCTCTGACTGACACCCAGCTCTGTGGAGACTCTTGTCCTGAGGACTCACACCTGTAGAAACCTTCATCAGACTTTGACACTGCAGAGATATTCAGCTCCGTCCTGCTGTCATTTTGGATCAGTTTGTTATTCTGGTAGAAAAACACTTTGGAAGGTTTTTTGTTTGTCTTGAATTCACAGCTCAGAATAACAGACTCTCCCTCAGTCACAGGACGGACGGGGCTCGACAGGATCAAACCAGAACCTGTAAATCAGTCAGAATATGAAGCTTCAGTCAGAGATCAGCTGGTGCAGACCTTTAAAAACCAGCTGATGCACAAAGATCAGAAACAACATGAATGTGTGTAACTGATGTTAAATCTACAGATCTCACAGGAAGTGACTTTGTGTTGTGAAGCTACAATTACTGAACAAACCATGAAGCAGAGTCACAGACCAAACTCTCACAAAGTCACTGTTGATGTAACAACTCAACTCCAAAATAAATTCAATCACATGAGACGTTGAAAATGATTCAGATTCTACAAAAAGTGTCAAAGAGACTAAATGTAATAAAATGTACCATGTGTAGTGATGTTGACTGAGTTGCTGAACTCTCCTGATCCAGACTCACACCAGTACACTGCATCACTGGACTGGGATGTGGACATTTCACATATGGATCCGTTCTTTATTCTCCAGTCAGAACAGGTCCGATGGTCACTCTTAGGAAACCTCCTCAGTCTCCACTCAGTAAAGTTTCCCTCACATCTCACTAAGATCTCATGAGAGGTGAAGTGCTGCACTCTGTCAGGACTCACTGTGAGAGACGCTGATGGATCAACATCTGAACAACAACACACACATAGAGATATTAACATTATTGTAAATATTCCTTTGTTAATCTGTTGTTTGGAACAAACACTTATCATCTCATCAAACTGACCTCCAGACCAGACAAACGTTGGTTCACTAGTCTCAGTGTAAACCACTGGGTCTCCTCTTCCAGCCTGACACACATATCCTGCTGTGTGTGTCTGACCATGGACCATGTAGGAATCCTGTTCAGTCCCACTGCTGCTACCAGGAAGCAGCTCAGAGCTGTAGGAGAGCTGTGATGGATCAGGAACAGCCTTAGACCAGAAGAACCTCCATCCTGTAGATTGAAGCCCAACCTCACACTTGAGAGTTACTGAGGCTCCAGGACTCAGCCATGATGGAGACACAGTCAGGACAGGCCTGGGTTTGTCTGTTGGCAAGTTGCACACAATATGGACAAACTATATGATCCAGTTTCAGTAGAAAGGAACAAAAACACATTTTAACGACTTGTTGAGATTTTCAGTTGAAATGAAACATGGTGTGATTTACCATCATACACTGTCAGTCTGACTGAATCACTCCACTCTGTTGTAGTAAGTCCATCACTTTTCACTCTGCCCCTACACCTGTAGTCTCCACTGTGGGATGATGAAGCAGCACTGATCCTGTATTCATGTTGATTTGGAGGTTTGAGTGAGGTTGGTGCTTCCCACTCATATGTCCACTCAGTGTCTCCACCTCCCTGGATCTCACAGCTGACAGTGTTCTTCTCTCCTCTGTATATCTCAGGCCAGTTGGGTTCAAGAGTCACAACAGCTCTGTTTGGGGCTGTTCATGGTCAAGAGTTTAACAGAAATATGACACAAAATTCATTAAACATGAGATGTTTGTTAGTCTTCAATCTCCACCTTAATGATTTATCATGAATACACATTTAATTTACATTATTTCCATACTCACCAGTGTTAACAATCGTGACGTCCTTACTGTCCTCTGTGTAGTAGACTGGGTCTCCTCTTCCTCCTCTGCACCTGTAGACTCCTGTCTGTGAGACACTGATTTTTCCACTTGTCTTGAAAGCAGCATCATGTGGGTTCAGAGGTTCAGAGAGTTTATTGTCTCTGTACAAGTCGTATTTCCAACCAGATGATGGGTTCACAGAGCAGGTCAGTGTCACACTGCCCCCTGCTGGTAGGGATGTGTCACTTGCTGTCAGTGAGGCCTGGGGTTTGTTCACTGTTCAGTTCACAGAGAAAAACAAACAAATCAATGGTTGATCTACTTAAATCATTGATTGACAGATTAATATTTACAAATACTATTTAGATCAATAAAAACACTAAGAAACAACATTTTCAGAATAAATGAGAGACAGTTTAACTCACCTGATACTGTCAGTTTCCTGACTTCACTCCACTGTGTTAACAAATAGTCTCCTCTACCTCTACACCTGTAGTCTCCACTGTGGGATGATGAAGCAGGACTGATCCTGTATTCATGTTGATTTGGAGGTTTGAGTGAGGTTGATGTTTCCCACTCATATGTCAAACCAGTGTCTCCACCTCCCTGGATCTCACATCTGACAGTGATCGTCTCTCCTCTGTATATCACAGATGAGTTGGGCAGCACGGTGACATGGCTGGGAACTGACAAATATTACACAGTAAGAAAACAACTAAAAGTGTAAATCAAGACAAAACTTTTCAGCAGAAATTTAAATGATTCTCATTAATGTTCAGGTCAGATGATTTATTTTGTCAGAAAATATATGATCAAAAAAGTCATAAAACATCAGTAAAATTGATCGAAGAAGGAAAATATTTAGGATTTTGTTTTTTATCATTTAAAAAATCACTTAAATGTGAGGAACTTGAGCTTGAACACTGGCCTTAGTTCAAGGGATAAATGAGCTTCACTTAAACCTCTGGTCACAATTAGAAACAAAGTGTCGGCTGCTAATTTAATGAGGCGTCTGTTCTCATGCTGGGAAATTAGAAAAGGATCAACAGGAAGAAGAGCAGCTCATCTGCCTCCACTGACTCTGATTATGTGGCTCCAAATAAACATAAACACTAGTGATGTTGAATATTAAGTCTATAAATGCTGCATGAAGAAGTCACAGGTTTGATCCAGTTCCAGATGCTTATAAATATGAGCAGTGATAAGAAAAGGACCCACAACTCCTCTATTGTGTTAGTAACTAATTAAACATCAATGAGTTATTGATTGTTTTAAAACTTGATTTTACAAAGAGGAACTGGACCTAAATCATTTGTTCATCAGGACTCTAACTGACCTCCTCCACACTCCATGTATTGTTTTATGACTGAAAGAATCCATGTTGTTTTACTCAGAGAAAATCAGTTCATTCACCAGTTTCATAAATGGTGACTGAGTCACTATGAGCTGTGCCTAAACGTGTCTCTGGTCTCCATCCTCTGCAGCTGTAAACACCTCCCTGGGAAACACTGAACACTGGGTTTGATCTGCCATATCTATAGAACTGAGTGTTTCTGAGTAAATCGTATTTCCAACCACCAGGACGGTCCACAGAGCAGGTCAGTGTCACTCTGCCCCCTGCTGGTATCTCTGACCTGTCTGCTGTCAGAGTGGCCTTCAGTTCACGATCTGATCAAGTTAGAAAAACAAGAAGAGTTTCAATCAATCGATCTTTACTTATAAAGCACTTTTCATACAAGGATGCACATGAAGCACAACACACTGACTCCAACCCACACATCTGTTTAGACATTTGAATGGACTGAAATACTGTGAAATATTAAGTTGACAAACACAAGTTTTCATACAGGATGTTAGGGATGAATATATCCACCACATCAGTGTGTATGTGAAACATTTCTTTTCTTTACGATTTGGACGACTCTGACCAAACAGACACTGTGTCAGTCAGCACATCAGGCCACACCTCAAAGTGAGAGACTTACTTCATGTGTAAAAACTGAACATATGATTCTTTGTTTTTAAATCTTTAGACAGGACTGTTTAACTTTCTCCTCTTGTTCATCAGACTGTTCTGTTAACGTCATCAGATAGACGGGGTGTCATACAGCTCATTTGGTAGAGCATGCATCCCATAAGGAGAAGCTATCATACTCGCTGTAGGAACCCCTGGTTCGATTCCATCAGGCTGTTTCATTCCCCCTCTGTCTTTCTCTCCCAGTTTCCTGTCTCCCTCCAGCTGTGCTGTCAAAAATAAAGGCATGAAATCCAAAAAAAGACTACCTTAGAAAAAAAAACATCATCAGATAAATGGGACAAAATAACAGAGTCTTCAGTAAATGCAGCACTGAGCAGCATGTTTCTCCTCTCAGTAGTACAACACTGCTCAGACTGTGAATTAGTTCATGTTGTTGCAACACATCATCCATCTCTATGTGGAACATGTGACAGTTTCTCACTTTGGCAAAGTGATAAGACAAAAAGTGACACTGTGTCAGCTGAGTGAGATCGTCTGTGCTGCATGCAGGACTGCAGCTAATAACTATCTGTTGACTCTCTGTCACCAGTGTCTCTGATGGGTCACTACCTGACCCTGTTAAGATGAGCAGACCAACACATGTAAAGAAAACTCATGTGTATGAAGGGAACAGACTCTGCTCTGAGGGTCACTACAACATGTGGTTCACATACATGAACATCAACACAACGTGATGAAAATTATTCATCTAAATCATTTGTATTGATATATAAAATCAATTATATGATTGAAAGTAAATGAATAACAGTGACAGTCTTGAGAAACAGGAAGGAAAGAGAAGTGGTTACCTTGAGTCTCTCCGTAGAAGAGTGTATTCAGCACTAAAACAAAGATTGAAACCTCATCAGACATGATCAATATGACAAACATCATCATCAACTACAGCGTTTAAGAACCAGGTGGAGTTTCAGAAGAGGCAGCTTTCACTTATCAACAAACTTATGAAACAATATTCTGTAAATGTCTGAAGAGGCAGGAAACATAAAACTCCAATGAAATAGATGTCAAACAAAATAAGTAACTTCAACATGACATCAAACTATATAATGATCATGTATTGTCCAAATGACTATAAATAGACAAGATGGCCGACGAGTGAACGCTGGCGCAACTTGCTGCCGCTGCTCGCCGAACACTTCGTAAACTCTGCAACTTTGCTACTTCCTTTTAACGTCTTAGCCTTCCAGTCTGCCCTGTCCCTGGTCTCCCCGACCTCATCTGACAGCGTAATTCTTACCACTTGGAGCTTTTCCACGATCTGCTGGCACCACTGCTTGTGGGGTTACAGGAACCTGTAGCTCACCTAGCTTTTTTTTTTTTCCCTGGCCGCCGCCATTGTCAAACCCTCTTCCAACAGTGTGGACCAGCAGAACATACATTCTGCTAGTCTGTGCCTGGATCTTTCTGCTACCTGTTCACCTGCCAGTGACGGGTCTGCTCCAATACTCGGCCACCGACCTGCTTCGCCTCCGTCTCCTTGGATCTGCGCCGGCGGCTCTCCACCTCCATCCGGACATCGCCTTCCAGCCCCGCCGAAGATACATACACCTCGGATCCCGCCGGTTTTTCCACCACAACAGCTCAACAGCAATAAGGTCCATCTGGTCCAGTTCTCGTCGCCCTCCACGCTCCACCAGCCGGGCTGTCGACCACGGTGTGTTAGCTCGCCTAGCTCGGTCGGCTAACACTACCACCTGCCGTGACAACTCCTCGCTCAACTTCGCTCTGCTCAACATCCGCTCACTGACAAGCAAGGGACACCTCATCCAGGACCTCATCACCGACCGCAAGCTAGACTGTATCTGTCTAACCGAGACATGGCAACAGCCCAACGACTTCTCCCAGCTGAATGAGTCCACTCCTAGTGGGTTTGTTTACATCTGTCACCCCGCGGCTCCGGTCGCGGAGGAGGCCTCGCGGTAATCCACCGTGAGAACTGGAAAGTCTCGCCGGTGTCTGTGCCTGCATGCAGCTCGTTCGAATCCACTGTATGTGAGCTGTCCGGTCCCACTCCAACCATTATTGCTGCTGTCTACCGCCCCCCTAAGCCTAATACTGAATTCCTAAATGACTTTGCTGCCTTCCTCACCCACTTATCATCTCTCTCACCAAACATAATAATCCTGGGCGATTTCAACATCCACATGGACAATATCAATCTGCCTCTCACCAAAGACTTCACCTCCTGTCTAGAGAGCTTTGGATGTCAACAACATACCACATTCCCCACACACTCTAAAGGACACATCCTGGATTTAATCTGCTGCTCCGGTGTTACTCCTTCCAATCTCACAACCAACGAACTCCCCATTACCGACCACTTTCTCCTCACCTTTACAGTGCAACTCACTCTCTCCACTTATAAAGTGCCACGACTCATCTCATTCCGGAACATCAAGAATATCACTCCCGCCGCTCTCACCTCATGCATCCACTCCTCCTGCCTCCCTGACATCCACGACCTAATCACTCCCGATGATCTGGTTTCTCATTACAACACTCAGCTTCACAGTATCCTTAACTCCCTTGCTCCGCTCAAGACCAGATCAGTTTCTTTCTCTGTTTCCGCCCCCTGGTTCACCCCTGCTCTCCGTCTCATGAAGGCCAAAGGACGGCAACTCCAACGTCTTCACAGGAAAACTGGTCTCACTATTCACAAGGAAATGTACAAAAACCACTTACTACAATACAAGGACTCCATTGCCAGCACCAAAACCCACTACTACTCCAGTCTGATCACCGCCAACAGAGGAAACCCAAAGTCCCTCTTCTCCCTACTCAACAATACTACCCAATCCCAGGACTCTCTCCCGTCTCACTTCTATACAACCTCCTTCTGCAACTCCATGATGTCATTCTTCACTGAAAAAATCAACAACATCCATGCCCACCTCAGGGCAAACCTTCATCCCAGTACCCCAGCTGACTTCCACCCGCCTACGCGCCCATTCTCCTCCTTCCATCTCCCCCCTCTCTCCGAAATCAGTGAACTCATCAAGAAATCCAAGCCATCCACTTGCCATCTGGACCCTCTCCCCACACAACTTGTGAAAGCCTACTCCTCCTCCCTGGTCCCTCTCATCGCCGCCATTATCCACTCCTCACTCTCCACTGGAACTGTCCCCTCATCCTTCAAAACTGCTGCTATTTCTCCAGTCCTGAAAAAACCCGGTGCTGACCCCCCCAACCTCATCAACTTCCGTCCCATATCCAACTTACCCTTCATCTCCAAAATCCTTGAAAAAACAGTTGTCTCCCAACTCCATCTTCACCTAACCCACAATAACCTGTACGAACAGTTCCAGTCTGGTTTCCGCCCACTCCACAGCACCGAAACAGCTCTCATCAAAATCGCCAATGACCTCCTCTTGGCAGCTGATTCCGGACTCCTCACTATCCTCATCCTCCTCGACCTGTCTGCAGCTTTTGATACCATCTGTCACACCACCCTCCTCAACAGACTATCTTCCATTGGCTTCACCCACACTCCACTGGACTGGTTCACCTCCTACCTCTCTGGCCGCACTCAATATGTTCAACTCAAGTCCTTCAAATCCATCCCCTTCCCTGTCACCTCCGGTGTTCCCCAGGGCTCTGTCCTGGGGCCCCTTCTGTTTATCATCTACTTCCTCCCCCTTGGCTGTATCTTCCGCAAATTCAACATCCAGTTTCACTGTTATGCTGACGACACCCAGCTCTACCTCACCACCAGACCCTCATCCTCTGTACCGCCTGCTTCCCTTACTGACTGCATCTCTGAAATAAAAATCTGGTTCACTCAAAACTTCCTCAAACTTAACAGCAACAAAACCGAGATTCTCCTCATTGGCACCAAATCCACCTTATCCAAAACCAACAGCTTCTCCCTCACCATCGACAACTCCACCGTTTCCCCCTCCCCCCAAGTGAAGAGCCTGGGTGTCATCCTGGACAACTCACTATCATTCCAATCTCACATCAACAACGTTACCCGGACTGCCTACTTCCATCTGCGCAACATCAACCGTCTCCGCCCCTCCCTCACCCCTCACACTGCCGCCATCCTTGTTCACAGCCTGGTCACTTCCCACCTGGACTATTGTAACTCTCTCCTCTTCGGCCTCCCTCACAAATCCCTCCATAAACTTCAACTGGTCCAGAACTCAGCTGCCCGCATCATCACCCGAACCCCCTCCATCCACCACATCACTCCCGTCCTTCAACAGCTCCACTGGCTCCCGGTTCAGTTTTGTATTCAATTCAAAGTCCTTCTGTTTACATTCAAGGCCATCCACAACCTCGCTCCTGCTTACCTGTCCAATCTCCTCCACATTCCCACTCCCGCCCGCACCCTGAGATCATCCTCCTCCACACACTTGTCTGTCCCCTCCGCCCGTCTCACAACCATGGGGAGCAGAGCATTCAGCCGCTCTGCTCCCCGTCTTTGGAACTCACTACCACCCAATATCAGAAACATCGACTCATTCACTCACTTCAAATCCCAACTCAAAACCCACCTGTTCAGAAAGGCCTACTGCACTTGATATCATCTTGTCCACCACTTTTCTACTTTTTAACCTCTCTATCGCTGTTTTTTGTCGTTTCTTTACGTTTTATATCTGATTTTAAACATGTGTGTACGGCGACCTTGAGTGTCCTGAAAGGCGCCTTAAATAAAATGTATTATTATTATTATTATTATTATTAATAAATAACCTGTGCAGTTCTCCATGTAGCTCTGGTCACATCAACAAAACTACTACGGTGCTAAAATCCTGAATCTGCCTCAGAAAGACACAGAAGTGTAAAATGACTGATGTACTCACAGAGTAATGACAGCACACAGAGCAAAGTGTGGCCCATCTTCACATCCAGCACCGACACCGTCGCTCTGCTTCTGGAAATGTCTCTACTTTAATAATAAAAGGAAAGAAGAAGAGGAAGTTACATTTCACACACGTACAAGATCTGAGTTTCAGTCGATGCCCTCTAAGTTCAGCCTCTCTGATCTTGTCTTTGTTTCACACAAAGCTCAGACCACTACATGACCACAGCACTTTGACATATTGACACTTCCTGCTCTCTGCTAAACTATAGTGGTCTGTGTCTTGTACATATGTTGGTGTCTGGCCCATCAGGTGTGTTGTGTGTATCTACGTATGCATGAATCTGCTTCATCCTCTCCACAGAGTATCTGATGTCACATGTGATCAAAAAAGTAGAACTGATTGATCCATCTGAATTACAACTGTTTCCTTGTCATTACTCAAACACTCAACAACAAGAATTAAGCCTCATTAGTCGCTCCTTACACATGAGGATCACATCACCACATTCACACCTCATGTGTTTGACAGTAGAAAAGAAGAAGCATCATCTACTAAACACTAATGTTCCCACACTGCTCTGCATCTTGAACACTCCCCGTCACCTCTGTCTGGTACATGTGGTCAACTATAGGTGTGAAATACCTCATCTTCCAACACATATTTAACTCCAGACCTGTAAAGCACCTCGTCCTCCTCCTTTACATGTTTTGTTTATCGTGTCACTCTGACCTGTTAAAAATTAAAGTTTCAACCTCATTGATGTTATTCCACAGCAGACTGAACTGTGAGCTTTGATCTGATGACATAAAACCAGTTGTTGGCCTGAGCTAGAGTCTGTTTCCTTGTTTCTAAGATACAAACATCAGCTACAAGGTCAGTGACAATCATCACCTGTTCTCACTAAAGTCTTCAAACGTCTTTGAGCTCAAACTGCAGCATGACGACAGAAGAAGAGACACAGAGACCAGTAATGACTCACTAAGAACCTGAGGTTGTTGCTGGTTCACCTACTGTGACATCTGGTGGCAGTGCTGTGTATAACAACACCACCACATACAAGAGGTGGAGAAGGACAACAAGGAAGCAGCAACAGCATAACATGCACTACACTCCTCCCTCTGCTCCTGTCATAATTACTGTGGCCACTGGGGTCATGATATTGTCCTGAACAAACGACCTATGGACTCGATTTTTACTGGAGGACAGTCTCCAACTTGCTCTATGATGAGCTCCATCTGTGGCCTCTCTCACCTGGATCCAGATGTGGACCAGTAAAGGTGCACTAGTCAATATTTTTACTCAAAACTCCAACCAAGGTTTGTGACTTTACTTCAATGTATTTATTCACAAATCCAAAAGATATTGAGACAATGAAAATAAAGGTCAAGAAAATGTTTTTTTTTTGTTTTTGTTTTTTTTGTACAATGGCACAACTCCCCATATAAAATAAAAAGTACATCCATAATATCTACAAACAAACCCAGATATAAACATATAACATCATAGCTGACTTTAAAACTTTTTGCCTTTAATTGACAGGATTGCTGAGAAAGACAGGAAACAGGGAGGCAGAGAGAGGGGGAACGAGCAGCAAAGGGCCACCGGATTAAGAATTCGAACCAGGGCCAGCTGCAGTGACGGTGACCATTACCAAGAGTTACCATTATGTAACTCTTGTCAAACTTAACACTGAAGTTAAATTCAGAACCACATGATGTACAAACTGAGCAACAGAGGAAAATAAAACCAAACCTGTTTAACCATGTTTAATAATTAGAAACCTGTACAACCCATGGTACAAACACTTCATTTAGAAATAATATGCGTTCATGTGCAAAAGAAAAATAAACCCAAACTTTATTTCATATTATCTGTTCTTCACCTCCGTAAAATGTCTTGTTATCATGTCTCTCTTGTTTTGTCGATGATGTTCTTCTATTAATCTGAAATAAAATTTAAAATGAATCACTGTAAATATAGTATTATATACATAAAATGATACATCCAAATAAAAAATCACAATTTCTATGCGGAGTCAACGAAATAAGTTTAAAAAATCAAATCAAAAATTTAAATAACACCTTAAATAAAGATGTCTTTGACAATATCTTCCAAAACACAAGTAGCTCTTTTTTATTGAGGGGGTACTGATGTTAATGTTTGTACCTGTGGCTGGATCTGAATTCACATAAGGAGAGCTCTGCTCTGCACCGTCACATTGACCTGCTGAGATGAACATTACAGACACTTTATATCAGTTTCAATAGGAGATGTGACATTAGTGTCTGAGCTGAAAAATCATGTTTTCATTGTCTTGGACATTAGTAAAAGTTTATACTGAACCTTGTCCAGTGTTTTCAGAGCCCCTGATTGATTCATAGATACAGACGTCACCTACAGGTCAGTGATGATCAAAACAAAGTCCCATCAGTCACCTCATGTCTGTGATTTAAACTGAAACAACTTCCTCAGTAGATGTGAAAGTGTTGGAAGCTGCATGAACAACTGACCGTGGAGGAGAGAGGAATAAACCTGCAGCTGGTTTTCATCATGTTGGACTGAGTCCTGATTCTCTCTCTGAGTCTGAGTGAGTCTGAAACATGGAGTTTAAAAAGCGTCTATTAGCAGTGATGAGCAGCAACATTTCAGTCAAACATGATAAAGATGTGAAATATACAAGTGCTTTGAATTTGGAGAAGAGACAGTTTGTTGTACAAACCTGTTGACACATGGACCTGTGAAACAAAGTACAACATGTATTGAAAACTGAACCACTGCACCATGTGACATCAGAACTGATCAGTAATTAATCAATGATCCATATCTCACCTGTTGATTTTCTGCAGACAAACAGCAGCAGCACAATAATCAATACTGTTCCGCAAACCAAAGCAATCAGCCACACAGGAAGTGAAGAGTTTTCATGTTTGGGCCCAGCTGTTGTAAATATTCAATATGAATTAATACAAGTATCAATAAAGTTGAGACACAGGTCAAGTCTAAGTAAAGATCTACATCTCAGATAAATGTACAAATCATGTGAACTCTGCTCACCTCTGACTGACACCCAGCTCTGTGGAGACTCTTGTCCTGAGGACTCACACCTGTAGAAACCTTCATCAGACTTTGACACTGCAGAGATACTCAGTTCTGTCCTGCTGTCATTTTGGATCAGTTTGTTATTCTGGTAGAAAAACACTTTGGAAACATTTTCTTGTGTCTTGGATTTACAGCTCAGAATAACAGACTCTCCTTCAGTCACAGGATGCACGGGGCTCGACAGGATCAAACCACGAAATAATTACCTGTAAAACAGTCAGAATATGAAGCTTCAGTCAGAGATCAGCTGGATAGACAATGTTGAGAAACAACATGTATATGTTTTATTCTTATTCAGTGGTCATGTATTTTACAGGAGAGTTAGTAGTTGCAGCCACAGATGACAGGGTCAGAGTTAGAGTTGACAAAAAAGTGTCAAAGAGACTAAATGTAATAAATTGTACCATGTGTAGTGATGTTGACTGAGTTGCTGAACTTTCCTGATCCAGACTCACACCAGTACACTGCTTCACTGGACTGAGATGTGGACATTTCACATATGGATCCGTTCTTTATTCTCCAGTCAGAACAGGTCCGATGGTCACTCTTAGGAAACCTCCTCAGTCTCCATTCAGTAAAGTTTCCTTCACATCTCACTAAGATCTCCTGATAGGTGAAGTGCTGCACTCTGTCAGGACTCACTGTGAGAGACGCTGATGGATCAACATCTGAACAACAACACACACATAGAGATATTAACATTATTGCACATATTCCTTTGTTAATCTGTTGTTTGGAACAAACACTTATCATCTCATCAAACTGACCTCCAGACCAGACAAACATTGGTTCACTAGTCTCAGTGTAAACCACTGGGTCTCCTCTTCCAGCCTGACACACATATCCTGCTGTGTGTGTCTGACCATGGACCATGTAGGAATCCTGTTCAGTCCCACTGCTGCTACCAGGGAGCAGCTCAGAGCTGTAGGAGAGCTGTGATGGATCAGGAACAGCCTTAGACCAGAAGAACCTCCATCCTGCAGATTGAAGTCCAACCTCACACTTGAGAGTTACTGAGGCTCCAGGACTCAGCCATGATGGAGACACAGTCAGGACAGGCCTGGGTTTGTCTGTTGGCAAGTTGCACACAATATGGACAAACTATATGATCCAGTTTCAGTAGAAAGGAACAAAACACATTTTAACCACTTGTTGAGATTTTCAATTGAAATGAAACATGGTGTGATTTACCATCATACACTGTCAGTCTGACTGAATCACTCCACTCTGTTGTAGTAAGTCCATCACTTTTCACTCTGCCCCTACACCTGTAGTCTCCACTGTGGGATGATGAAGCAGCACTGATCCTGTATTCATGTTGATTTGGAGGTTTGAGTGAGGTTGGTGCTTCCCACTCATACGTCCACTCAGTGTCTCCACCTCCCTGGATCTCACAGCTGACAGTGATCGTCTCTCCTCTGTATATCTCAGGCCAGTTGGGTTCAAGAGTCACAACAGCTCTGTTTGGGGCTGTTCATGGTAAAACAACAACAATAACAAAATAATCAGACATAATATTCGTCTGTCTCACATTATCTGTTTATTTCCATACTCACCAGCATTAACAATCCTGACGTCCTGACTGTCCTCTGTGTAGTAGACTGGGTCTCCTCTTCCTCCTCTGCACCTGTAGACTCCTGCCTGTGAGACACTAATGTTTCCACTTGTCTTGAAAGCAGCATCACGTGGGTTCAGAGGTTCAGAGAGTTTATTGTCTCTGTACAAGTCGTATTTCCAACCAGATGATGGGTTCACAGAGCAGGTCAGTGTCACACTGCCCCCTGCTGGTAGGGATGTGTCACTTGCTGTCAGTGAGGCCCGGGGTTTGTTCACTGTTCAGTTCACAGAGAAAAACAAAACAAGTCAAAGGTTAAAGCGGATTTGCTTCAGAAAAAAAGAACTCCAATAACAACCAAAAAAACTTTCCTCTGTGTGTCTGTGATGAAAACACTTAACAAAATTTAATTTTATATATTTTAGCAAAAGCTCATTTTCAGTTCTTTTGTTACACTAAACACATTTTACTGAGTGTGGAGCAACATTTATATAGAAAGTGTTTTCAATTGTTTTGTTCAGATAAAACAGATTTTTAAAATTGTAAAACAAGACGTGGTTACACAACATTAACAACATTTTCATATAAATGAAAGACGTCAAACTTACATGATACAGTCATTGTGATTTTTCCCCACTGTGTTAACAAATGGTCTCCTCTACCTCTACAGCTGTAGTCTCCACTGTGAGACTCAGTAACACTGTTGATAGTGAATTCTCTGAGTGATGGAGGTTTGTATGAGCTGGTTGTTCTCCACTCATACGTCCACTCAGTGTCTCCACCTCCCTGGATCTCACATCTGACAGTGATCTTCTCTCCTCTGTACATCACAGACCAGTTGGGATGAAGAGTCACAGTGACTCTACCGGAAACTGTTGATGTCAAAAACACATTTATTTAAAGAAAAACATAACGTCATCATTTTCTCCTCTCTTCTATTTAATAAAAATCATCCTTAGTTTGGTGAAAAATGCAACACATGAACATACACATCGGTTGGCTGTCAGTCCCAAAAAGCTTCTGCTCAATTGGCCTCTACAGCTCTGGGAGCAAGCTACAGCTACCAATAACATAAGTCGTGGAGGAGTTCAAGACAGCCAAAATCTGGCTAGTTATGATGCTGCAGGACAGTGAGTATCAGGCAGTGCAGCAGGCGGACATCACGGTCAAGACGGGCAGGAAATGGAAATCCAGCGGAGTACTTAGAGAAGCAGACGAGCGTCTACAACATGCAGACATCACAGGAACAGTGACCCAGGGGAGGGTGGGCCTGGAAATCATCACCTGAGCAAGGTCGAAAGACGCTAAAGCAAAGGATAAGAGGGAGATGGTGCAGAACGAGATCCGGGCAGTGGAGGAAGAGGCCAGGCAGGCCAGGGCATTATCCATGGGTCAGCAGGGTAGCTGGACCCAGTGGGACAGCGTCTGGGGAAGATCACTCAGCTAGAAGGACGTCTGGAATATGGAGTGGTATCGGATAAAGTTCCTCCTTAGCTCCATTGACGATGTCCTTCCAACACCAACAAACCTCCACAGATGGAGATTGACAGATGATCAATCCTGTGTGCATTGCAAGAGACCATCCAACCTTGAACACATTCTGTCGTCCTGCTGAGTAAGCCTGACCAAGGGGAGGTTCCAAAACATGCTGTTTAATAGGGTCAGTGTCTGTGTCTGTCCTGCACTATGCACTGGTTTAGCTAACTGGGGGAGAGTAGAGACCTCTCTCCAGTAGATACTATACTGAGAGGGCATTTGTACGTCATACAATCCCAGTTCAAAATACTGCACAATCCCGTCAAATCCAGCTGCTAAAGTTAATCTAGAGAGAGCGAGAGAGAGACAGAGAAGATGAAAAGAGTTCACCAAACCAACCTCAGCTTTGGGAAGCAAACTGCGAAAAGAAATAGAGGTGATGATGGTGGTACACAGTGACATGATCAATTGGTGTGTGTGTGTATACATAGAGATGAGATGTCCTGGCAAGTTTAAAAATAATGTGGATAGATAGATAGATAGATAGATAGATAGATAGATAGATAGATAGATAGATAGATAGATAGATAGATAGATAGATAGATAGATAGATATGTGTTTACAGCTTATGATTATGTTCTATTGATTTGTGGACAGGAGGAGAAGAGGTGATAGGAGGAGACCAACATGGACAAGAGACAGGAGGAGTGTGAGGGGCTGTCTCCAGTTTGTAATAGATGGTGTGTTCTCATCAAGATTCATTGAAGTTGTGTCTTCTCTGGATGATCACCACTGATGATAATAACATAAAGACGGGATTAATCTAATATGATGTGTGTAGTTCTTTAGTAATGTAGCCTCTAAATATTGCTGTCAGAGTGCAACATTTCTGAACACCAAAGCTATATTTACACAATTTTTGATTTTTGTTTGAACATCAACATCCAAATTCTCAACCTCATGTAAAGAACTTATGTTTCTTGGAAACACTGAAATTTTTGTTTAACTAAGTTTTTATTCATATTCTACTGCAGGAATCAATCTGTTTTATTTTTCAATATTTTCCTGTCCTAAATTTTCCTTTTCTCAAGTTCTTTTATTTCCTGTTTGCTGTTGGCATCAAAATGTCTCTGTTACACTCCTGATGAACAGAAGAGCAGATTTTACAGTGAATGTTTTCTAAAGACTAAACTCACCAGTTTCCTTAATGGTGACTTTGTTGCTTTCTTGTGTGTTGAACTCTGGTTCTCCTCTCCTTCCTCTGCAGGTGTAGAAGCCTCCCTGTGTTATGTCTCTGGTTGACCGGTCTGTTTCTCCTACAGTCTGAGATGTAGAAGAGTCAGAGGTTCGTCTGAACCAGGAGTATTTCCAGCTGTTGGACTGATCCACAGAGCAGGTCAGTGTCACTCTGCCCCCTGCTGGTATCTCTGTCCTGTCTGGTGTCAGAGTGGCCGTGGGTTTGTTTCCTGTTCAGTTTAGAGCAAAAAAGAAAATAAGAAAACTATTAGCATGTGATTCTGTTTTATTACATTAGAAACTTTAAAAGTAAAAAGACTTGAAATATTCCACCAAACAACAATCAAACTGAACATCCACCTCATCATTTAGCTTTTACTACAAGATAAAAAAAAATAATAACAAACTGTGTTACAACAAAACAACACAACAGTTTCCCTCTGATGTGTAATTCACTCACTCAGAAACAAATGTATTGAGGCAAAAAGTTGTTCACAAACTCTCTAGTCTACTTTGTACTTTTTCATTTGACTGTTGATGTTTCTGAAGTTACAGTAAACTTCATGCTGTCTCTTTCACAATTCTGTTCATTCACTGAAAATGTTTTATTATTGATCAACTTATATCATTGACTGACAGATTCATATTTACAGCAACTATTTAGATCAATGAAACATGAAGAAACAACATCTTCAGAATGAATGAGAGACGCTTTAACTCACCTGATACTGTCAGTTTCCTGACTCCACTCCACTCTGTTAACAAATAGCCTCCTCTACCTCTACAGCTGTAGTCTCCACTGTGGGATGATGAAGCAGCACTGATCCTGTATTCATGTTGATTTGGAGGTTTGAGTGAGGTTGGTGTTTCCCACTCATACGTCCACTCAGTGTCTCCACCTCCCTGGATCTCACATCTGACAGTGATCGTCTCTCCTCTGTATATCACAGATGAGGTGAGCAGCACGGTGACACTGCTGCGAACTGACAAATATTACACAGTAAGAAAACAACTAAAAGTGTAAATCAAGACAAAACTTTTCAGCAGAAATGTAAATGATTCTCATTAATGTTCAGGTCAGATGATTTATTTTGTCATAAAAATATATGATCAAAAAGTCATAAAACATCAGTAAAATTGATTGAAGAAGGAAAATATTTAGGATTTTGTTTTTTTTCATTTAAAAAATCACTTAAATGTGAGGAACTTGAGCTTGAACACAAGCCTTAGTTCAAGGGATAAATGAGCTTCACTTAAACCTCTGGTCACAATTAGAAACAAAGTGTCGTCTGCTCATTTAATGAGGCGTCTGTTCTCATGCTGGGAAATTAGAAAAGGATCAAACAGGAAGAAGAGCAGCTCATCTGCCTCCACTGACTCTGATTATGTGGCTCCAAATAAACATAAACATGAGTGATGTTGAATATTAAGTCTATAAATGCTGCATGAAGAAGTCACAGGTTTGATCCAGTTCCAGATGTGTATAAATATGAGCAGTGATAAGAAAGGACCCACAACTCCTCTATTGTGTCAGTAACTAATTAAACATCAATGAGTTATTGATTGTTTTAAAACTTGATTTTACAAAGAGGAACTGGACCTAAATCATTTGTTCATCAGGACTCTAACTGACCTCCTCCACACTCCATGTATTGTTTTATGATTGAAAGAATCCATGTTGTTTTACTCTGAGAAAATCAGTTCACTCACCAGTTTCATAAATGGTGACTGAGTCACTGAGAGCTGTGACATAACGTGTCCCTGGTCTCCATCCTCTGCAGCTGTAAACACCTCCCTGGGAAACACTGAACACTGGGTTTGATCCACCATTTCTATAGAACTGATTGTATCTGAATAACTCGTAGTTCCAACCATCAGGATCGTCCACAGAGCAGGTCAGTGTCACACTGCCCCCTGCTGGTATCTCTGTCCTGTTTGCTGTCAGAGTGGCCTTCAGTTCACGATCTGATCAAGTTCGAAAAACAAGAAGAGTTTCAATCAATCAATCTTTACTTATAAAGCACTTCTCATACAAGGATGCACATGAAGCACAACACACTGACTCCAACCCACACATCTGTTTAGACATTTGAATGGACTGAAATACTGTGAAATATTAAGTTGACAAACACAAGTTTTCATACGGGATGTTAGGGATGAATATATCCACCACATCAGTGTGTATGTGAAACATTTCTTTTCTTTACGATTTGGACGACTCTGACCAAACAGACACTGTGTCAGTCAGCACATCAGGCCACACCTCAAAGTGAGAGACTTACTTCATGTGTAAAAACTGAACATATAATTCTTTGTTTTTAAGTCTTTAGACAGGACTGTTTAACTTTCTCCTCTTGTTCATCAGACTGCTCTGTTAACATCATCAGATAGACGGGGTGTCATATAGCTCATTTGGTAGAGCACACATCCCATAAGGAGAAGCTATCATACTCGCTGCAGGAACCCCTGGTTCGATTCCATCAGGCTGTTTCATTCCCCCCCTGTCTTTCTCTCCCAGTTTCCTGTCTCCCTCCAGCTGTGCTGTCAAAAATAAAGCCATGAAATCCAAAAAAACTACCATCCATCATCATCCATCTCTATATGGAACATGTGACAGCTTCTCACTTTGGCAAAGTGATAAGACAAAATGAGATACTGTGTCAGCTGAGTGAGATCGTCTGTGCTGCATGCAGGACTGCAGCTAATAACTATCTGTTGTTGACTCTCTGTCACCAGTGTCTCTGATGGGTCACTACCTGACCCTGTTAAGATGAGCAGACCAACACATGTAAAGAAAACTCATGTGTATGAAGGGAACAGACTCTGCTCTGAGGGTCACTACAACATGTGCTTCACATACATGAACATGAACGCAACACGACAGCCCAGAAACATGAATTCTTTTGTAAATTATTCATTTAAGTCATTTGAAAGTAAATGAATAACAGTGACAGTTGTGAGAAACAGTGAGAGAAACAGGAAGGAAAGAGAAGTGGTTACCTTGAGTCTCTCCGTAGAAGAGTGTATTCAGCACTAAAACAAAGATTGAAACCTCATCAGACATGATCAATATGACAAACATCATCATCAACTACAGCGTTTAAGAACCAGGTGGAGTTTCAGAAGAGGCAGCTTTCACTTATCAACAAACTTATGAAACAATATTCTGTAAATGTCTGAAGAGGCAGGAAACAGAAAACTCCAATGAAATAGATGTCAAATCAAATAAGTAACTTCAACATCACATCAGACTATATAATGATCATGTATTGTCCAAATGACTATAAATAAGCTGTGCAGTTCTCCATGTAGCTCTGGTCACATCAACAAAACTACTACGGTGCTAAAATCCTGAATCTGCCTCAGAAAGACACAGAAGTGTAAAATGAGTGATGTACTCACAGAGTAATGACAGCACACAGAGCAAAGTGTGGCCCATCTTCACATCCAGCACCAACACCGTCGCTCTGCTTCTGGAAATGTCTCTACTGTACATGAATAATAAAAGGAGAGAAGAAGAGGAAGTTACATTTCACATCGAATGAGTTTTAGTCGATTCCCTCTAAGTTCAGCCTCTCTGATTCTCCTTCTGTTTAACACAAAGCTCAGACCACTACATGACCACAGCACTTTGACATATTTACACATCCTGCTCTCTGCTAAAATATAGTGGTCTTTGTATATAGTGGTCTTGTATATAAGTTGGTGTCTGGCCCATGAGGTGTGTTGTGTGTATCTATGTATGCATGAATCTGCTTCATCCTCTCCACAGAGTATCTGATGTCACATGTGATCAAAACAGTAGAATTGATTGATCCATCTGAATTACAACTGTGTCCTTGTCATCATTCAAACACTCAACAACAAGAATTAAGCCTCATTAGTTCTGGTCAAAGAAAAGTTCCTCTTTGCACATAAGGATGATATCACCATGTTCACACCTCATATGTTTGACAGTAGAAAAGGAGAAGCATCATCTACTAAACACTAATGTTCCCACACTGTTCTGCATCTTGAACACTCCCTATGGCCTCTGTCTGGTACATGTGGTCGAATATAGGTGTGAAATGCCTCATCTGTTAGCACATATTTAACTCCAGACCAGTACAACACCTCCTCCTCCTCCTTTACATGTTTTGTTCATCGAGTCACACTGACCTGTTAAAAATTAAAGTTTCAAGTTTCAGTTGATGTTATTCCACAGCAGACTGAACTGTGAGCTTTGATCTGATGACGTAAAACCAGTTGTTTGGCCTGAGCTAGAATCTGTTTCCTTGTTTCTACTTGGTTTAGCGACACACTACAAACATCAGCTACAAGGTTAAAAATAGATAGGGGGAGTCGGGAGGCTCCAGGGAAGACTTGAGTGACCTTTCCTACAGACCAGATGGCATGAGGCAACTGGTTGTCAACAATCATGACAACGCTTAACTCCCTGGTGGCCACAGCCGCAATGTCAGCACTCATAGTTGCTTCTGATCCACACCTCCCTCAGCTCTCTACTCAGCTGCTTGAAGTTGGTGCAGTTGCTCAGATGGTGGTAGCTGTCACAGTATGGGAAGTAGGCTTACGCCTTCTCCTTTCCTGCTGAGGCCGATTCAGGGAGGGGTGCAGGAGTGCTTGGCTCTGCTTCCTTGCCTGTGCCAAACTGACCAAAACTGAGTCGAGTAAAGCCAAATAGTGCTGTAAACGTGTAATTGCAAAGAGCCATTCGTTTGACTCGGTCCACAGCCGTTTATCACCTGTATCTCTGACAGAGATTCTCTGTCCAACACTATGCACTGGTATGGCAAAGAGCTGTCTGCTGCATTTATTATACTGAGGGGCCGTTTGTACTTCATACAACCCCACTTCAAAAAAACTGAACTATCCCTTTAAGGACCTGAGGTTGTTGCTGTTCACCTACTGTGACACCTGGTGGCAGTGCTGTGTATAACAACACCACATACAAGAGGTGGAGAAGGACAATCAGGAAGCAGCAACAGCATAACATGCACTACACTCCTCCCTCTGCTCCTGTCATAATTACTGTGGCCACTGGAGGCCCCCTACAATAAAACATATCTATGGGTCATGATATTGTCCTGAACAAACGACCTGTGGACTTGATTTTTACTGGAGGACAGTCTCCAACTTGCTCTATGATGAGCTCCATCTGTGGCCTCTCTCACCTGGATCCAGATGTGGACCAGTAAAGGTGCACTAGTCAATATTTTTACTCAAAACTCCAACCAAGGTTTGTGACTTTACTTCAATGTATTTATTCACAAATCCAAAAGATACTGAGACAATGAAAATAAAGGTCAAGAAAATGTTTTTTTGTTTTTTTAAGTACAATGGCACAACTCCCCACATAAAATAAAAAGTACATCCATAATATCTACAAACAAACCCAGATATAAACATATAACATCATAGCTGACTTTAAAACTACATTCTTGTGCCATCGAACAAACAAAATGACTGCAACAAAATTTAATGTACAATTGAAGCATAAATGTTGTTTGTGTGTTTTTCCCCTGATCGTGACACTGTCACTATGATCTTACAGTGACTGCAGGTCTCTACATGCTGCTCTTCTCACAGCTACATGTTGATCAGCAGAATACAACCACTGTTTTGTCCACGATGTTCTTCTGTTCATGAACCTGGAATAAAAATACAATAAGCTGCTGTAAATATAGTATTTTTCTTATGAAAACATTAACTCAAGTTTCTCTTTAACCATATTTAACTAAAGCACATGGAGCAGAGAAGAAATCAAAGTCACAATCAAGAGAAAAAGTTTGTGTTTCATAAAAAGCAAACTGAAGAGAAAAAGACAAAACAAGTTAAAGAGCTGATGTTAATGTTTGTACCTGTGGCTGGATCTGAATTCACATAGTCAGAGCTCTGCTCTGCACCGTCACATTGACCTGCTGAGATGAACATTACAGACACTTTATATCAGTTTCAATAGGAGATGTGACATTAGTGTCTGAGCTGAAAAATCATGTTTTCATTGTCTTGGACATTAGTAAAAGTTTATACTCAACCTTGTCCAGTGTTTTCAGAGCCTCTGATTGATTCATAGACACAGGCGTCACCTGCAGGTCAGTGATGATCAAAACAAAGTCCCATCAGTCACCTCATGTCTGTGATTTAAACTGAAACAACTTCCTCAGTAGATGTGAAAGTGTTGGAAGCTGCATGAACAACTGACCGTGGAGGAGAGAGGAATAAACCTGCTGCTGGTTTTCATAATGGTGGACTGAGTCCTGATTCTCTCTATGAGTCTGAGTGAGTCTGAAACATGGAGTTTAAAAAGCGTCTATTAGCAGTGATGAGCAGCAACATTTCAGTCAAACATGATAAAGATGTGAAATATACAAGTGCTTTGAATTTGGAGAAGAGACAGTTTGTTGTACGAACCTGTTGACACATGGACCTGTGAAACACAAAGTACAACATGTATTGAAAACTGAACCACTACACCATGGCGTGACATCAGAACTGATCAGTAATTAATCAATAATCAATATCTCACCTGTTGATCTTCTGCAGACAAACAGCAGCAGCACAATAATCAAGACTATTCCACAAACCAAAGCAATCAGCCACACAGGAAGTGAAGAGTTTTCATGTTTGGGCCCAGCTGTTGTAAATATTCAATATTAATTAATAAAAGTATCAATAAAGTTGAGACACAGGTCAAGTCTAAGTAAAGATCTACATCTCAAATAAATGTACAAAACATTTGAACTCTGCTCACCTCTGACTGACACCCAGCTCTGTGGAGACTCTTGTCCTGAGGACTCACACCTGTAGAAACCTTCATCAGACTTTGACACTGCAGAGATATTCAGCTCCGTCCTGCTGTCATTTTGGATCAGTTTGTTATTCTGGTAGAAAAACACTCTGGAAGGTTTTTTGTTTGTCTTGAATTCACAGCTCAGAATAACAGACTCTCCCTCAGTCACAGGACGGACGGGGCTCGACAGGATCAAACCAGAACCTGTAAAACAGTCAGAATATGAAGCTTCAGTCAGAGATCAGCTGGTGCAGACCTTGTTTGTTTACAACGAATAGATGAGACAGAGATGATGTTGATGTTTAGTTGCAGCCACAGATGACAGGGTCAGAGTTAGAGATGACAAAAAGAGAGATAAAGATTAAAGGTAATAAAATGTACCATGTGTAGTGATGTTGACTGAGTTGCTGAACTCTCCTGATCCAGACTCACACCAGTACACTGCTTCACTGGGCTGGTATGTGTAAAATTCACATGAGGATTCAGTCTGTATTCTCCAGTCAGAACAGGTCCGATGGTCACTCTTAGGAAACCTCCTCAGTCTCCACTCAGTAAAGTTTCCCTCACATCTCACTAAGATCTCCTGAGAGGTGAAGTGCTGCACTCTGTCAGGACTCACTGTGAGAGACGCTGATGGATCAACATCTGAACAACAACAACACACACATAGAGATATTAACATTATTGTACATATTCCTTTGTTAATCTGTTGTTTGGAACAAACACTTATCATCTCATCAAACTGACCTCCAGACCAGACAAACGTTGGTTCACTAGTCTCAGTGTAAACCACTGGGTCTCCTCTTCCAGCCTGACACACATATCCTGCTGTGTGTGTCTGACCATGGACCATGTAGGAATCCTGTTCAGTCCCATTGCTGCTACCAGGGAGCAGCTCAGAGCTGTAGGAGAGCTGTGATGGATCAGGAACAGCCTTAGACCAGAAGAACCTCCATCCTGCAGATTGAAGTCCAACCTCACACTTGAGAGTTACTGAGGCTCCAGGACTCAGCCATGATGGAGACACAGTCAGGACAGGCCTGGGTTTGACTGTTGGCAAGTTGGACACAATATGGACAAACTATATGATCCAGTTTCAGTAGAAAGGAACAAAAACACATTTTAATGACTTGTTGAGATTTTCAGTTGAAATGAAACATGGTGTGATTTACCATCATACACTGTCAGTCTGACTGAATCACTCCACTCTGTTGTAGTAAGTCCATCACTTTTCACTCTGCCCCTACACCTGTAGTCTCCACTGTGGGATGATGAAGCAGCACTGATCCTGTATTCATGTTGATTTGGAGGTTTGTATGAGCTGGTTGTTCTCCACTCATACGTCCACTCAGTGTCTCCACCTCCCTGGATCTCACATCTGACAGTGATCGTTTCTCCTCTGTATATCACAGACCAGTTGGGCAGCAGAGTCACAGTGACTCTACTGGAAACTGACATAAAACATGCACAGTAAGAAAACAACGAGTGTAAAATGAAGTGAAGAACAGGGGTTTGCACTGCAGCACTGTTTCTAATAGTGTCCTTCAGGGACAGTTTGAAGCTGGTGAACTTATTTAGGATCTGTGTAAAATCACAAATGTTGTGATATGACAAATGTGTTTTAATCATTGGTACATGAGTTTCTGAATCATCCTCCAATGTATTTTTACACAACCTGAAGAGAAACTAACACTTTGTTTTTCCTCCTCTTTTTATATTCTGGCAAAAGATTTCAACAGAACAATGAGTATTAAATGATCAAACTCACCAGTTTCCTTAATGACGACCTCCTGACTGTTCTGTGTGTGAAACTCTGGGTCTCCTCTCCTTCCTCTGCAGTAGTACACACCTCCCTCTGATACAAAAGCTCCTTCTGATCTAACGTCTTTAACTTGATCAGCTCCAGAAAACTGTGACACACGTCTGAACCAGTCGTATTTCCAGTCAGCAGAACCATCCACAGAGCAGGTCAGTGTCACTCCGCCCCCTGCTGGTATGATTGTTGTGTCTGCTCCCAGTCTGGCCTTGGGTTCATCAGCTGTTCAGATTGAACCAAAAAGAACAACAACAATTAAATGAGTGTATTAAAACAGCTGCTACCATCACATGACAGTTACAAACAGCACACGATTCATTGGTTGATAAGTGATTTAGGAAACAAAGGAGTCACAACATAACAAGAGACGCTTTAACTCACCTGATACTGTCAGTGTCCTGACTCCACTCCACTCTGTTAACAAATAGGCTCCTCTGCCTCTACACCTGTAGTCTCCACTGTGGGATGATGAAGCAGCACTGATCCTGTATTCATGTTGATTTGGAGGTTTGAGTGAGGTTGGTGTTTCCCACTCATACGTCCACTCAGTGTCTCCACCTCCCTGGATCTCACATCTGACAGTGATCGTCTCTCCTCTGTATATCACAGATGAGTTGGGCAGCACGGTGACACTGCTGGAAACTGACAAATATTACACAGTAAGAAAACAACTAAAAGTGTAAATCAAGACAAAACTTTTCAGCAGAAATGTAAATGATTCTCATTAATGTTCAGGTCAAATGATTTATTTTGTCATAAAAAATATGATCAAAAAAGTCATAAAACATCAGTAAAATTGATCGAAGAAGGAAAATATTTAGGATTTTGTTTTTTATCATTTAAAAAATCACTTAAATGTGAGGAACTTGAGCTTGAACACTAGCCTTAGTTCAAGGGATAAATGAGCTTCACTTAAACCTCTGCTCACAATTAGAAACAAAGTGTCATCTGCTAATTTAATGAGGCGTCTGTTCTCATGCTGGGAACTTAGAAAAGGATCAAACAGGAAGAAGAGCAGCTCATCTGCCTCCACTGACTCTGATTATGTGGCTCCAAATAAACATAAACACTAGTGATGTTGAATATTAAGTCTATAAAGGCTGCATGAAGAAGTCACAGGTTTGATCCAGTTCCAGATGTGTATAAATATGAGCAGTGATAAGAAAGGACCCACAACTCCTCTATTGTGTTAGTAACTGATTAAACATCAATGAGTTATTGATTGTTTTAAAACTTGATTTTACAAAGAGGAACTGGACCTAAATCATTTGTTCATCAGGACTCTAACTGACCTCCTCCACACTCCATGTATTGTTTTATGATTGAAAGAATCCATGTTGTTTTACTCAGAGAAAATCAGTTCACTCACCAGTTTCATAAATGGTGACTGAGTCACTGAGAGCTGTGAGATAACCTGTCTCTGGTCTCCATCCTCTGCAGCTGTAAACACCTCCCTGGGAAACACTGAACACTGGGTTTGATCCACCATTTATATAGCTCTGATTGTATCTGTTTAACTCGTAGTTCCAACCATCAGGATCGTCCACATAGCAGGTCAGTGTCACACTGCTGCCCCCTGCTGGTATCTCTGACCTGTCTGCTGTCAGAGTGGCCTTCAGTTCATGATCTGATCAAGTTAGAAAAACAAGAAGAGTTTCAATCAATCAATCTTTACTTATAAAGCACTTTTCATACAAGGATGCACATGAAGCACAACACACTGACTCCAAACCACACATCTGTTTAGACATTTGAATGGACTGAAATACTGTGAAATATTAAGTTGACAAACACAAGTTTTCATACAGGATGTTAGGGATGAATATATCCACCACATCAGTGTGTATGTGAAACATTTCTTTTCTTTACGATTTGGACGACTCTGACCAAACAGACACTGTGTCAGTCAGCACATCAGGCCACACCTCAAAGTGAGAGACTTACTTCATGTGTAAAAACTGAACATATAATTCTTTGTTTTTAAGTCTTTAGACAGGACTGTTTAACTTTCTCCTCTTGTTCATCAGACTGTTCTGTTCACATCATCAGATAGACGGGGTGTCATACAGCTCATTTGGTAGAGCACGCATCCCATAAGGAGAAGCTATCATACTCGCTGCAGGAACCCCTGGTTCGATTCCATCAGGCTGTTTCATTCCCCCCCCGTCTTTCTCTCCCAGTTTCCTGTCTCCCTCCAGCTGTGCTGTCAAAAATAAAGCCATGAAATAAAAAAAAACTACCATCCATCATCATCCATCTCTATGTGGAACATGTGACAGTTTCTCACTTTGGCAAAGTGATAAGACAAAAAGAGACACTGTGTCAGCTGAGTGAGATCGTCTGTGCTGCATGCAGGACTGCAGCTAATAACTATCTGTTGTTGACTCTCTGTCACCAGTGTCTCTGATGGGTCACTACCTGACCCTGTTAAGATGAGCAGACCAACACATGTAAAGAAAACTCATGTGTATGAAGGGAACAGACTCTGCTCTGAGGGTCACTACAACATGTGGTTCACATACATGAACATGAACGCAACACGACGGCCCAGAAACATGAATTCTTTTGTAAATTATTCATTTAAGTCATTTGAAAGTAAATGAATAACAGTGATAGTCGTGAGAAATAATGAGAGAAACAGGAAGGAAAGAGAAGTGGTTACCTTGAGTCTCTCCGTAGAAGAGTGTATTCAGCACTAAAACAAAGATTGAAACCTCATCAGACATGATCAATATGACAAACATCATCATCAACTACAGCGTTTAAGAACCAGGTGGAGTTTCAGAAGAGGCAGCTTTCACTTATCAACAAACTTATGAAACAATATTCTGTAAATGTCTGAAGAGGCAGGAAACAGAAAACTCCAATGAAATAGATGTCAAATCAAATAAGTAACTTCAACATCACATCAGACTATATAATGATCATGTATTGTCCAAATGACTATAAATAACCTGTGCAGTTCTCCATGTAGCTCTGGTCACATCAACAAAACTACTACGGTGCTAAAATCCTGAATCTGCCTCAGAAAGACACAGAAGTGTAAAATGACTGATGTACTCACAGAGTAATGACAGCACACAGAGCAAAGTGTGGCCCATCTTCACATCCAGCACCGACACCGTCGCTCTGCTTCTGGAAATGTCTCTACTTTACATGAATAATAAAGAGAGAGAAGAAGAGGAAGTTACATTTCACATCGAATGAGTTTTAGTCGATGCCCTCTAAGTTCAGCCTCTCTGATCTTCCTTCTGTTTAACACAAAGCTCAGACCACTACATGACCACAGCACTTTGACATATTTACACGTCCTGCTCTCTGCTAAAATATAGTGGTCTTGTATATATGTTGGTGTCTGGCCCATGAGGTGTGTTGTGTGTATCTACGTATGCATGAATCTGCTTCACCCTCTCTACAGAGTATCTGATGTCACATGTGATCAAAACAGTAGAATTGATTGATCTGTCTGAATTACAACTGTGTCCTTGTCATCATTCAAACACTCAACAACAAGAATTAAGCCTCATTAGTTCTGGTCAAAGAAAAGTTCCTCTTTGCACATAAGGATGATATCACCATGTTCACACCTCATGTGTTTGACAGTAGAAAAGGAGAAGCATCATCTATTTAACACGAATGTTCCCACACTGTTCTGCATCTTGAACACTCCCTATCACCTCTGTCTGGTACATGTGGTCGAATATAGGTGTGAAATGCCTCATCTGTTAGCACATATTTAACTCCAGACCAGTACAACACCTCCTCCTCCTCCTTTACATGTTTTGTTCATCGAGTCACACTGACCTGTTAAAAATTAAAGTTTCAAGTTTCAGTTGATGTTATTCCACAGCAGACTGAACTGTGAGCTTTGATCTGATCACGTAAAACCAGTTGTTTGGCCTGAGCTAGAATCTGCTACAAGGTGAAAAATAGATAGGGGGAGTCGGGAGGCTCCAGAGAAGACTTGAGTGACCTTTCCTACAGACCAGATGGCATGAGGCAACTGGTTGTCAACAATCATGACAACGCTTAACTCCCTGGTGGCCACGGCCGCAACGTCAGCACTCATAGTTGCTTCTGATCCACACCTCCCTCAGCTCTCTGCTCAGCTGCTTGAAGTTGGTGCAGTTGCTCAGATAGTGGTAGCTGTCACAGTATGGGAAGTAGGCTTACGCCTTCTCCTTTCCTGCTGAGGCCGATTCAGGGAGGGGTGCAGGAGTGCTTGGCTCTGCTTCCTTGCCTGTACCAAACTGACCAAAACTGAGTCGAGTAAAGCCAAGTAGTGCTGTAAACGTGTAATTGCAAAGAGCCATTCGTTTGACTCGGTCCACAGCCGTTTATCACCTGTATCTCTGACAGAGATTCTCTGTCCAACACTATGCACTGGTAAGGCAAAGAGCTGTCTGCTGTATTTATTATACTGAGGGGCTGTTTGTACTTCATACAACCCCACTTCAAAAAACTGAACTGTCCCTTTAAGGACCTGAGGTTGTTGCTGTTCACCTACTGTGACACCTGGTGGCAGTGCTGTGTATAACAACACCACATACAAGAGGTGGAGAAGGACAATAAGGAAGCAGCAACAGCATAACATGCACTACACTCCTCTCTCTGCTCCTGTCATAATTACTGTGGCCACTGGAGGCCCCCTACAATAAAACATATCTATGGGTCGACCTGTGGACTTGATTTTTACTGGAGGACAGTCTCCAACTTGCTCTATGATGAGCTCCATCTGTGGCCTCTCTCACCTGGATCCAGATGTGGACTAGTAAAGGTGCACTAGTCAATATTTTACTCAAAACTCCAACCAAGGTTTGTGACTTTACTTCAATGTATTTATTCACAAATCCAAAAGATACTGAGACAATGAAAATAAAGGTCAAGAAAATGTTTTTTTGTTTTTTTAAGTACAATGGTACAACTCCCCACATAAAATAAAAAGTACATCCATAATATCTACAAACAAACCCAGATATAAACATATAACATCATAGCTGACTTTAAAACTACAGTCTTGTGCCTTCGAACAAACAAAATGACTGCAACAAAATTTAATGTAAAATTCACACATAAATATTGTTTGTGTGTTTTTCCCCTGATCGTGACACTGTCACTATGATCTTACAGTGACTGCAGGTCTCTACATGCTGCTCTTCTCACAGCTACATGTTGATCAGCAGAATACAACCACTGTTTTGTCGACGATGTTCTTCTGTTCATGGACCTGGAATAAAAATACAGTAAACTGCTGTAAATATAGTATTTTTCTTATGAAAACATTAACTCAAGTTTCTCTTTAACCATATTTAACCAAAGCACATGGAGCAGAGAAGAAATCAAAGTCACAATCAAGAGAAAAAGTTTGTGTTTCATAAAAAGCAAACTGAAGAGAAAAAGATAAAACAAGTTAAAGAGCTGATGTTAATGTTTGTACCTGTGGCTGGATCTGAATTCACATAGTCAGAGCTCTGCTCTGCACCGTCACATTGACCATGTTTTCATTGTCTTGGACATTAGTAAAAGTTTATACTGAACCTTGTCCAGTGTTTTCAGAGCCTCTGATTGATTCATAGACGCAGGTGTCACCTACAGGTCAGTGATGATCAAAACAAAGTCCCATCAGTCACCTCATGTCTGTGATTTAAACTGAAACAACTTCCTCAGTAGATGTGAAAGTGTTGGAAGCTGCATGAACAACTGACCGTGGAGGAGAGAGGAATAAACCTGCTGCTGGTTTTCATCATGGTGGACTGAGTCCTGATTCTCTCTCTGAGTCTGAGTGAGTCTGAAACATGGAGTTTAAAAAGCGTCTATTAGCAGTGATGAGCAGCAACATTTCAGTCAAACATGATAAAGATGTGAAATATACAAGTGCTTTGAATTTGGAGAAGAGACAGTTTGTTGTACGAACCTGTTGACACATGGACCTGTGAAACACAAAGTACAACATGTATTGAAAACTGAACCTCTGCACCATGGTGTGACATCAGAACTGATCGGTAATTAATCAATAATCAATATCTCACCTTTTGATTTTCTGCAGACAAACAGCAGCAGCACAATAATCAATACTATTCCACAAACCAAAGCAATCAGCCACACAGGAAGTGAAGAGTTTTCATGTTTGGGCCCAGCTGTTGTAAATATTCAATATTAATTAATACAAGTGTCAATAAAATTGAGACACAGGTCAAGTCTAAGTAAAGATCTACATCTCAGATAAATGTACAAAACATGTGAACTCTGCTCACCTCTGACTGACACCCAGCTCTGTGGAGACTCTTGTCCTGAGGACTCACACCTGTAGAAACCTTCATCAGACTTTGACACTGCAGAGATATTCAGCTCCGTCCTGCTGTCATTTTGGATCAGTTTGTTATTCTGGTAGAAAAACACTCTGGAAGGTTTTTTGTTTGTCCTGAATTCACAGCTCAGAATAACAGACTCTCCCTCAGTCACAGGACGGACGGGGCTCGACAGGATCAAACCAGAACCTGTAAAACAGTCAGAATATGAAGCTTCAGTCAGAGATCAGCTGGTGCAGACCTTGTTTGTTTACAACCAAAAGATGAGACTGAGATGATGTTGATGTTTAGTTGCAGCCACAGATGACAGGGTCAGAGTTAGAGATGACAAAAAGAGAGATAAAGATTAAAGGTAATAAAATGTACCATGTGTAGTGATGTTGACTGAGTTGCTGAACTCTCCTGATCCAGACTCACACCAGTACACTGCTTCACTGGACTGGGATGTGGACATTTCACATATGGATCCGTTCTTTATTCTCCAGTCAGAACAGGTCCGATGGTCACTCTTAGGAAACCTCCTCAGTCTCCACTCAGTAAAGTTTCCCTCACATCTCACTAAGATCTCCTGAGAGGTGAAGTGCTGCACTCTGTCAGGACTCACTGTGAGAGACGCTGATGGATCAACATCTAAACAACAACACACAGATATTAATATTAAAACAACCTTATTGTACATACTCCTTTGTCACTATTTTATTTGTCTAGTAACAGAAATCTCAGCAGGAGGAAGATGAAGTGTTTGGAAGAAACAGAACAAACATGGAGCTGCTTTGTGGCTTGAAAGTGAAAGAAATATGAATAAATAACATCCATGAAAACATGTCAAACATACGAGCACATGTTTCACTATCTTTCTTCTCTCTGTAAAAAAGTCTTTTCCTCTTTTAGTCTTGTTGTCTCAGCTTTATATCTGTTTATTTCATCTGTACCTGCTTTGTCTCCTGTTGCTGTCTCTTATTTAGTTATTCATTTTCCTTGTTTAGCTGAGTAATGTCTCCACCTGCACTTGTCCTGTCTGCTGACTCAGTGAAAACAAACAAGCACAGACAGTGAGATGAAGCTCAAATATCCACAGTGAAAGTTTCCACTGAGGAGAGTGAACCTACACTCAGTGACATGTGGAAACCTTGTACAGTATCTCTCTGTTGGTTGTAAAACTTCCAGATCAACTGAAGAAAGACAAATGAAAGAGAGAAGGAAACAAGGAGACAAGGATCTTAGAAGTTAAAGCCGGGGTTTGTAATCCTGTTCAGAAACATGTTTTGTTATACTGGGTGAAATGGTCCTTCTACCCTTTGAGTAATCAATACATTATGTATCAAAAAAAGGAACGAAAATAATCAGTGGCAGCTGCAGGACTGACACAACTCCGACCAATCCACGCTCCTCGGTGCGAGGAGCAAAAACCAATCAGATGCCTTCATGTCTAGTTCTGTCTCCGCCCCCCTCGATCCCTGTCTCCAACAGGTGTGCACAATCTTCACGTGTTGCTGTTGCCGGAAGAAATCAGCGTCACACCTGAGCGGATTTCATGCTCATCTATGTGCAGCGGCTGAGAAAATGCAGCCCCAGTTACTACGTCCACAGTTACTTGTAACGACTCGCCCCGAGAAAAAGGCAAGTAAAAGAAAGACAGAGGCTGAAAAGGCTGCTAACAAAAAGGCTCTGGATAAAGCCAGACGTCAAACCGGAGTAAACATCGGTGTTGCTTTTGTGGAGACAACTGAGGGATTTGAAGTGATGCTGAGGTTGATCTTTCTGTTGCACAGGTAATTATATGCTTTGCTTCGGGGAGGATTTGTTATTTTTATGAAATGTGTAACTTTTGCTAACGTAGCTACTTTTGTAGCTTGTATTAGCCTAATGCTAATATTAGCTTCTCTGTGAGTTTAAAACGGGTCGGTGATGCTAGTATTGAATAGATATATTCAAGTTCCAGTTTGTGGGGGCGTGGCTTGGACGTACACACTGACGGGAGGGGGAGGAGGGGGGTGGAACTCAGAGGAGGTGCAATTTTCAAATCGTGCTAGCTCTCTTGCTAGCTCTCCAAGATTACCAACCCCAGCTTTAACGTGGTCCACAGTCAGTACGTTTCTTCCACTGGGACCATGAACATTGAAATCTATTTGTTTAGCAGCATCAAATTTGATTTTTAGTAAATATTGCTCATTGACAAGAAGATGGATGAATTCAGGTAATGACTGAACATCTGCTTCTTCACAGAAAACACACAAAAACATCAAACTGACCTCCAGACCAGACAAACGTTGGTTCACTAGTCTCAGTGTAAACCACTGGGTCTCCTCTTCCAGCCTGACACACATATCCTGCTGTGTGTGTCTGACCATGGACCATGTAGGAATCCTGTTCAGTCCCATTGCTGCTACCAGGGAGCAGCTCAGAGCTGTAGGAGAGCTGTGATGGATCAGGAACAGCCTTAGACCAGAAGAACCTCCATCCTGCAGATTCAAGTCCAACCTCACACTTGAGAGTTACTGAGGCTCCAGGACTCAGCCATGATGGAGACACAGTCAGGACAGGCCTGGGTTTGACTGTTGGCAAGTTGGACACAATATGGACAAACTATATGATCCAGTTTCAGTAGAAAGGAACAAAAACACATTTTAACCACTTGTTGAGATTTTCAGTTGAAATGAAACATGGTGTGATTTACCATCATACACTGTCAGTCTGACTGAATCACTCCACTCTGTTGTATTAAGTCCATCACTTTTCACTCTGCCCCTACACCTGTAGTCTCCACTGTGGGATGATGAAGCAGCACTGATCCTGTATTCATGTTGATTTGGAGGTTTGAGTGAGGTTGGTGTTTCCCACTCATACGTCCACTCAGTGTCTCCACCTCCCTGGATCTCACAGCTGACAGTGATCGTCTCTCCTCTGTATATCTCAGGCCAGTTGGGTTCAAGAGTCACAACAGCTCTGTTTGGGGCTGTTCATGGTCAAGAGTTTAACAGAAATATGACACAAAGTTCATTAAACATGAGATGTTTGTTAGTCTTCAATCTCCACCTTAATGATTTATCATGAATACACAATTAATTTACATTATTTCCATACTCACCAGTGTTAACAATCCTGATGTCCTGACTGTCCTCTGTGTAGTAGACTGGGTCTCCTCTTCCTCCTCTGCACCTGTAGACTCCTGCCTGTGAGACTCTGATTTTTCCACTCGTCTTGAAAGCAGCATCATGTGGGTTCAGAGGTTCAGAGAGTTTATTGTCTCTGTACAAGTCATATTTCCAACCAGATGATGGGTTCACAGAGCAGGTCAGTGTCACACTGCCCCCTGCTGGTAGGGATGTGTCACTTGCTGTCAGTGAGGCCGGGGTTTGTTCACTGTTCAGTTCACAGAGAAAAACAAAACAGGTCAAAGGTTAAACAGGATTTGCTTCAGAAAGCAAATGAACTCCATTAACAACTAAAAAAAAATCTTCTTCTTTGATGAAAAGCTGAGTTTCATTTTATATATTTTTGCCAAAAGCTCATTTTCAGTTCTTTTGTTACACTAAACACATTTTACTGAGTGTGGAGCAACATTTATGTAGAAAGTGTTTTTAATTGTTTTGTTCAGATGAAACTGATTTTTAAAGTCGTAAAACAACATTTTCACATGAATGAAAGACGTCACACTTACATGATACAGTTAATGTGATTTGTCCCCACCATGATAACAAATAGTCCTTTTGACCCTGGCACCAGTAAACTCCACTTTGAGACTTAGTAACACTGTTGATAGTGAATTCTCTGAGTGATGAAGGTTTGTATGAGCTGGTTGTTCTCCACTCATACGTCCACTCAGTGTCTCCACCTCCCTGGATCTCACATCTGACAGTGATCTTCTCTCCTCTGTACATCACAGACCAGTTGGGATGAAGAGTCACAACAGCTCTGTTTGGGACTGTTGATGTGAAAAATACACACATTTATTCCAGGAGAGACAAAAAACCATCATATAATGTCATGGTGTTAAATCTAATGAACAACATGTGTTGAAGTTACAGATGAAAACACAAAATCATTGAAACAAAACAAAGCAATGAAATCATGAGGAAAGAAGACTAAGACTTGTGCATCGGGTCCCAAACTTTCTCACAGTGACGTTATGATCATGTTTGTTCACTGTGACTGTCAGATACAAACAGCTGATACTCAGCACACAGAGGGCCACAGCAGTCACCAACAGACTGGACTGGAGTCTAACACTGAGGTTACTGCACCAGCTGATCAATGAAAACACTTCAATAGACTCTGGTAAAGATCAATAAGTGAATCATGGTGATTTTGTATTTAACATATTAGAAAAAGTCCAAAAAGGACAAAGGAATATTTACATGTTTTAGCTTTTATTTTGAAAGTATCATCAGGAGCAGGTGTTAGGAAACAGCAGCTCATAATATCCAGCTGTTTGTTCAGTGAACCAGATGTGTCACAGACCTGAAACTGTTTATCAGACTCAACATCAACATCCAAACTCTCAACCTCATGTAAACAACTTCTGTTTCTTAATCATTATTAACTAAGTTTTTATTCATATTCTACTGCAGGAATCAATGGGTTTTATTTTTCCTGACTTAACTTTTCTTTCCTCGCTCCTCCATCACAACATTGTCAAGCTCTTTTATTTCCTGTTTGCTGTTGGTATCAAAATGTCTCTGTTACACTCCTGATGAACAGAAGAGCAGATTTTACAGTGAATGTTTTCTAAAGACTAAACTCACCAGTTTCCTTAATGGTGACGTTGTTGCTTTCTTGTGTGTTGAACTCTGGTTCTCCTCTCCTTCCTCTGCAGGTGTAGAAGCCTCCCTGTGTTATGTCTCTGGTTGACCGGTCTGTTTCTCCTACAGTCTGAGATGTAGAAGAGCCAGAGGTTCGTCTGAACCAGGAGTATTTCCAGCTGTTGGACTGATCCACAGAGCAGGTCAGAGTCACTCTGCCCCCTGCTGGTAAATCCCTTCTGTCTGGTGTCAGAGTGGCCGTGGGTTTGTTTCCTGTTCAGTTTAGAGCAAAAAAAAAAAAAAGAAAACTATTAGGATGTGATTCTGTTTTATTACATTAGAAACTTTAAAGTAAAAAGACTTGAAATATTCCACCAAACAACAATCAAACTGAACATCCACCTCATCATTTAGCTTTTACTACAAGATAAAAAAAAATAATAACAAACTGTGTTACAACAAAACTACACAACAGTTTCCCTCTGATGTGTAATTCACTCACTCAGAAACAAATGTACTGAGGCAGAAAGTTGTTCACAAACTCTCTAGTCTACTTTGTACTTTTTCATTTGACTGTTGATGTTTCTGAAGTTACAGTAAACTTCATGCTGTCTCTTTCACAATTCTGTTAATTCACTGAAAATGTTTTATTATTGATCAACTTAAATCATTGACTGACAGATTCATATTTACAGCAACTATTTAGATCAATGAAACATGAAGAAACAACATCTTCAGAATGAATGAGAGACAGTTTAACTCACCTGATACTGTCAGTTTCCTGACTCCACTCCACTGTGTTAACAAATAGTCTCCTCTACCTCTACACCTGTAGTCTCCACTGTGAGACTCAGTGACACTGTTGATAGTGAATTCTCTGAGAGATGGAGGTTTGTATGATCTGGTTGTTCTCCACTCATACGTCCACTCAGTGTCTCCACTTCCCTGGATCTCACATCTGACTGTGATCGTCTCTCCTCTGTACATCACAGACCATTTGGGATGAAGAGTCACAGTGACTCGACTGGAAACTGACATAAAATTGACACAGAAAGAAAATAATTAATCAAGACAAAACTTTTCAGCACAAATGTAGATGATTATCATTAATGTCTAGATCAGTTGATTTATACGTAATAAAAATACAAAATGTCAAAGGTCACAGACAAAATAGAAAAGAAATTCAAAAATGTGAGGAACTTGAGCTTGAACACTAGCCTTAGTTCAAAAGATAAATGAGCTTCACTTAAACCTCTGGTCACAATTAGAAACCAAGTGTCATCAGTTAATTTAATGAGGCGTCTGTTCTCATGCTGGGAAATTAGAAAAGGATCAAACAGGAAGAAGAGCAGCTCATCTGCCTCCACTGACTCTGATTATGTGGCTCCAAATAAACATAAACACTGGTGATGTTGAATATTAAGTCTATAAATGCTGCATGAAGAAGTCACAGGTTTGATCCAGTTCCAGATGTGTATAAATATGAGCAGTGATAAGAAAGGACCCACAACTCCTCTATTGTGTTAGTAACTAATTAAACATCAATGAGTTATTGATTGTTTTAAAACTTGATTTTACAAAGAGGAACTGGACCTAAATCATTTGTTCATCAGGACTCTAACTGACCTCCTCCACACTCCATGTATTGTTTTATGATTGAAAGAATCCATGTTGTTTTACTCAGAGAAAATCAGTTCACTCACCAGTTTCATAAATGGTGACTGAGTCACTGAGAGCTGTGCCTAAACGTGTCTCTGGTCTCCATCCTCTGCAGCTGTAAACACCTCCCTGGGAAACACTGAACACTGGGTTTGATCCACCATTTATATAGCTCTGAGTGTTTCTGTATAAAATGTAGTTGAAATCAGCGGGGACCTCCACAGAGCAGGTCAGTGTCACACTGCCCCCTGCTGGTATCTCTGTCCTGTCTGCTGTCAGAGTGGCCTTCAGTTCATGATCTGATCAAGTTAGAAAAACAAGAAGAGTTTTAATGTTCCATCAAAATATATTTACATGTTTCATCACAGTTTGGAAACAAACATCTGTCCCAGTCAGTTCTGCTGAGATTCATCTGATTTCAACAAATTTTGTGTTTAACTTTCTCCTCTTGTTCATCAGACTGCTCTGTTAACATCATCAGATAGACGGGGTGTCATATAGCTCATTTGGTAGAGCACGCATCCCATAAGGAGAAGCTATCATACTCGCTGCAGGAACCCCTGGTTCGATTCCATCAGGCTGTTTCATTCCCCCCTGTCTTTCTCTCCCAGTTTCCTGTCTCCCTCCAGCTGTGCTGTCAAAAATAAAGGCATGAAATCCAAAAAAACTACCTTAGAAAAAAAAAAACATCAGATAAATGGGACAAAATAACAGAGTCTTCAGTAAATGCAGCTCTGAGCAGCATGTTTCTCCTCTCAGTAGTACAACACTGCTCAGACTGTGAATTAGTTCACGTTGTTACAACACATCATCCATCTCTATGTGGAACATGTGACAGTTTCTCACTTTGGCAAAGTGATAAGACAGAATGAGACCCTGTGTCAGCTGAGTGAGATCGTCTGTGCTGCATGCAGGACTGCAGCTAATAACTATCTGTTGTTGACTCTCTGTCACCAGTGTCTCTGATGGGTCACTACCTGACCCTGTTAAGATGAGCAGACCAACACATGTAAAGAAAACTCATGTGTATGAAGGGAACAGACTCTGCTCTGAGGGTCACTACAACATGTGGTTCACATACATGAACATCAACACAACACGACGGCCCAGAAACATGAATTCTTTTGTAAATTATTCATTTAAGTCATTTGAAAGTAAATGAATAACAGTGATAGTCGTGAGAAACAGTGAGAGAAACAGGAAGGAAAGAGAAGTGGTTACCTTGAGTCTCTCCGTAGAAGAGTGTATTCAGCACTAAAACAAAGATTGAAACCTCATCAGACATGATCAATATGACAAACATCATCATCAACTACAGCGTTTAAGAACCAGGTGGAGTTTCAGAAGAGGCAGCTTTCACTTATCAACAAACTTATGAAACAATATTCTGCAAATGTCTGAAGAGGCAGGAAACAGAAAACTCCAATGAAATAGATGTCAAATCAAATAAGTAACTTCAACATCACATCAGACTATATAATGATCATGTATTGTCCAAATGACTATAAATAACCTGTGCAGTTCTCCATGTAGCTCTGGTCACATCAACAAAACTACTATGGTGCTAAAATCCTGAATCTGCCTCAGAAAGACACAGAAGTGTAAAATGAGTGATGTACTCACAGAGTAATGACAGCACACAGAGCAAAGTGTGGCCCATCTTCACATCCAGCACCGACACCGTCGCTCTGCTTCTGGAAATGTCTCTACTGTACATGAATAATAAAGAGAGAGAAGAAGAGGAAGTTACATTTCACATCGAATGAGTTTTAGTCGATGCCCTCTAAGTTCGGCCTCTCTGATTCTCCTTCTGTTTCACACAAAGCTCAAACCACTACATGACCACAGCACTTTGACATATTTACACGTCCTGCTCTCTGCTAAAATATAGTGGTCTTTGTATATAGTGGTCTTGTATATAAGTTGGTGTCTGGCCCATGAGGTGTGTTGTGTGTATCTACATATGCATGAATCTGCTTCACCCTCTCTACAGAGTATCTGATGTCACATGTGATCAAAACAGTAGAATTGATTGATCCATCTGAATTACAACTGTGTCCTTGTCATCATTCAAACACTCAACAACAAGAATTAAGCCTCATTAGTTCTGGTCAAAGAAAAGTTCCTCTTTGCACATAAGGATGATATCACCATGTTCACACCTCATATGTTTGACAGTAGAAAAGAAGAAGCATCATCTACTAAACACAAATGTTCCCACACTGTTCTGCATCTTGAACACTCCCTATCACCTCTGTCTGGTACATGTGGTCGAATATAGGTGTGAAATGCCTCATCTGTTAGCACATATTTAACTCCAGACCAGTACAACACCTCCTCCTCCTCCTTTACATGTTTTGTTCATCGAGTCACACTGACCTGTTAAAAATTAAAGTTTCAAGTTTCAGTTGATGTTATTCCACAACAGACTGAACTGTGAGCTTTGATCTGATCACGTAAAACCAGTTGTTTGGCCTGAGCTAGAATCTGTTTCCTTGTTTCTACTTGGTTTAGCGACACACTACAAACATCAGCTACAAGGTTAAAAATAGATAGGGGAGTCGGGAGGCTCCAGGGAAGACTTGAGTGACCTTTCCTACAGACCAGATGGCATGAGGCAACTGGTTTTCAACAATCATGACAATGCTTAACTCCCTGGTGGCCACGGCCGCAACGTCAGCACTCATAGTTGCTTCTGATCCACACCTCCCTCAGCTCTCTGCTCAGCTGCTTGAAGTTGGTGCAGTTGCTCAGATAGTGGTAGCTGTCACAGTATGGGAAGTAGGCTTACGCCTTCTCCTTTCCTGCTGAGGCCGATTCAGGGAGGGGTGCAGGAGTGCTTGGCTCTGCTTCCTTGCCTGTACCAAACTGACCAAAACTGAGTCGAGTAAAGCCAAGTAGTGCTGTAAACGTGTAATTGCAAAGAGCCATTCGTTTGACTCGGTCCACAGCCGTTTATCACCTGTATCTCTGACAGAGATTCTCTGTCCAACACTATGCACTGGTATGGCAAAGAGCTGTCTGCTGCATTTATTATACTGAGGGGCCGTTTGTACTTCATACAACCCCACTTCAAAAAAACTGAACTATCCCTTTAAGGACCTGAGGTTGTTGCTGGTTCACCTACTGTGACACCTGGTGGCAGTGCTGTGTATAACAACACCACATACAATAGGTAGAGAAGGACAATAAGGAAGCAGCAACAGCATCATGCATCAGCACACTCCTCCCTCTGCTCCTGTCATAATTACTGTGGCCACTGGAGGCCCCCTACAATAAAACATATCTATGGGTCATGATATTGTCCTGAACAAACGACCTGTGGACTTGATTTTTACTGGAGGACAGTCTCCAACTTGCTCTATGATGAGCTCCATCTGTGGCCTCTCTCACCTGGATCCAGATGTGGACCAGTAAAGGTGCACTAGTCAATATTTTTACTCAAAACTCCAACCAAGGTTTGTGACTTTACTTCAATGTATTTATTCACAAATCCAAAAGATACTGAGACAATGAAAATAAAGGTCAAGAAAATGTTTTTTTGTTTTTTTAAGTACAATGGCACAACTCCCCACATAAAATAAAAAGTACATCCATAATATCTACAAACAAACCCAGATATAAACATATAACATCATAGCTGACTTTAAAACTACAGTCTTGTGCCATCGAACAGAAAAAATGACTGCAACAAAATTTAATGTACAATTGAAGCATAAATGTTGTTTGCGTGTTTTTCCCCTGATCGTGACACTGTCACTATGATCTTACAGTGACTGCAGGTCTCTACATGCTGCTCTTCTCACAGCTACATGTTGATCAGCAGAATACAACCACTGTTTTGTCCACGATGTTCTTCTGTTCATGAACCTGGAATAAAAATACAATAAACTGCTGTAAATATTGTATTTTTCTTATGAAAACATTAACTCAAGTTTCTCTTTAACCATATTTAACCAAAGCACATGGAGCAGAGAAGAAATCAAAGTCACAATCAAGAGAAAAAGTTTGTGTTTCATAAAAAGCAAACTGAAGAGAAAAAGACAAAACAAGTTGAAGAGCTGATGTTAATGTTTGTACCTGTGGCTGGATCTGAATTCACATAGTCAGAGCTCTGCTCTGCACCGTCACATTGACCTGCTGAGATGAACATCACAGACACTTTATATCAGTTTCAATAGGAGATGTGACATTAGTGTCTGAGCTGAAAAATCATGTTTTCATTGTCTTGGACATTAGTAAAAGTTTAGACTGAACCTTGTCCAGTGTTTTCAGAGCCTCTGATTGATTCATAGATGCAGGTGTCACCTACAGGTCAGTGATGATCAAAACAAAGTCCCATCAGTCACCTCATGTCTGTGATTTAAACTGAAACAACTTCCTCAGTAGATGTGAAAGTGTTGGAAGCTGCATGAACAACTGACCGTGGAGGAGAGAGGAATAAACCTGCTGCTGGTTTTCATCATGTTGGACTGAGTCCTGATTCTCTCTCTGAGTCTGAGTGAGTCTGAAACATGGAGTTTAAAAAGCGTCTATTAGCAGTGATGAGCAGCAACATTTCAGTCAAACATGATAAAGATGTGAAATATACAAGTGCTTTGAATTTGGAGAAGAGACAGTTTGTTGTACGAACCTGTTGACACATGGACCTGTGAAACACAAAGTACAACATGTATTGAAAACTGAACCTCTGCACCATGTGACATCAGAACTGATCAGTGATTAATCAATAATCAATATCTCACCTGTTGATCTTCTGCAGACAAACAGCAGCAGCACAATAATCAATACTATTCCACAAACCAAAGCAATCAGCCACACAGGAAGTGAAGAGTTTTCATGTTTGGGCCCAGCTGTTGTAAATATTCAATATTAATTAATACAAGTATCAATAAAATTGAGACACAGGTCAAGTCTAAGTAAAGATCTACATCTCAGATAAATGTACAAAACATCTGGACTCTGCTCACCTCTGACTGACACCCAGCTCTGTGGAGACTCTTGTCCTGAGGACTCACACCTGTAGAAACCTTCATCAGACTTTGACACTGCAGAGATATTCAGCTCCGTCCTGCTGTCATTTTGGATCAGTTTGTTATTCTGGTAGAAAAACACTTTGGAAGCTTTTTTGTTTGTCTTGAATTCACAGCTCAGAATAACAGACTCTCCCTCAGTCACAGGACGGACGGGGCTCGACAGGATCAAACCAGAACCTGTAAAACAGTCAGAATATGAAGCTTCAGTCAGAGATCAGCTGGTGCAGACCTTTAAAAACCAGCTGATGCAACAAGATCAGAAACAACATGAATGTGTGTAATTGATGTTAAATCTACAGATCACACAGAAAGTGACTTTGTGTTGTGAAGCTACAAAACCATGAAGCAGAGTCACAGACCAAACTCTCAGAAAGTCACTGTTGATGTAACAACTCAACTCCAAAATAAATTCAATCACATGAGACGTTGAAAATGATTCAGATTCTACAAAAAGTGTCAAAGAGACTAAATGTAATAAAATGTACCATGTGTAGTGATGTTGACTGAGTTGCTGAACTCTCCTGATCCAGACTCACACCAGTACACTGCTTCACTGGGCTGGTATGTGTAAATATTACATGTGGATTCAGTCTTTATTCTCCAGTCAGAACAGGTCCAATAGCCTCCTTTAGGAAACCTCCTCAGTCTCCACTCAGCAGAGTTTCCTTCACATCTCACTAAGATCTCCTGAGAGGTGAAGTGCTGCACTCTGTCAGGACTCACTGTGAGAGACGCTGATGGATCAACATCTGAACAACAACACACACATAGAGATATTAACATCATTGTACATATTCCTTTGTTAATCTGTTGTTTGGAACAACACTCATCTCATCAAACTGACCTCCAGACCAGACAAACGTTGGTTCACTAGTCTCAGTGTAAACCACTGGGTCTCCTCTTCCAGCCTGACACACATATCCTGCTGTGTGTGTCTGACCATGGACCATGTAGGAATCCTGTTCAGTCCCATTGCTGCTACCAGGGAGCAGCTCAGAGCTGTAGGAGAGCTGTGATGGATCAGGAACAGCCTTAGACCAGAAGAACCTCCATCCTGCAGATTGAAGTCCAACCTCACACTTGAGAGTTACTGAGGCTCCAGGACTCAGCCATGATGGAGACACAGTCAGGACAGGCCTGGGTTTGACTGTTGGCAAGTTGGACACAATACGGACAAAGTATATGATCCAGTTTCAGTAGAAAGGAACAAAAACACATTTTAACCACTTGTTGAGATTTTCAGTTGAAATGAAACATGGTGTGATTTACCATCATACACTGTCAGTCTGACTGAATCACTCCACTCTGTTGTAGTAAGTCCATCACTTTTCACTCTGCCCCTACACCTGTAGTCTCCACTGTGGGATGATGAAGCAGCACTGATCCTGTATTCATGTTGATTTGGAGGTTTGAGTGAGGTTGGTGTTTCCCACTCATACGTCCACTCAGTGTCTCCACCTCCCTGGATCTCACAGCTGACAGTGATCTTCTCTCCTCTGTATATCTCTGGCCAGTTGGGTTCAAGAGTCACAACAGCTCTGTTTGGGACTGTTCATGGTCAAGAGTTTAACAGAAGGGTCAATCCTCCACCTTAATGATTTATCATGAATACACAATTTACATTTTACATTATTTCCATACTCACCAGTGTTAACAATCCTGACGTCCTGACTGTCCTCTGTGTAGTAGACTGGGTCTCCTCTTCCTCCTCTGCACCTGTACACTCCTGCCTGTGAGACTCTGATTTTTCCACTTGTCTTGAAAGCAGCATCATGTGGGTTCAGAGGTTCAGAGAGTTTATTGTCTCTGTACAAGTTGTATTTCCAACCAGATGATGGGTTCACAGAGCAGGTCAGTGTCACACTGCCCTCTGCTGGTAGGGATGTGTTACTTGCTGTCAGTGAGGCCCGGGGTTTGTTCACTGTTCAGTTCACAGAGAAAAACAAAACAAGTCAATGGTTGATCTGATTGACCAGTTAATATTTACAGATCCTAATCAGATCAATAAAAACACTAAGAAACAACATCTTCAGAATGAATGAGAGACAGTTTAACTCACCTGATACTGTCAGTTTCCTGACTCCACTCCACTGTGTTAACAAAAAGGCTCCTCTGCCTCTACACCTGTAGTCTCCACTGTGGGATGATGAAGCAGCACTGATCCTGTATTCATGTTGATTTGGAGGTTTGAGTGAGGTTGGTGTTTCCCACTCATACGTCCACTCAGTGTCTCCACCTCCCTGGATCTCACATCTGACAGTGATCGTCTCTCCTCTGTACATCACAGACCAGTTGGGCAGCAGAGTCACAGTGACTCTACTGGAAACTGACATAAAACATGCACAGTAAGAAAACAACGAGTGTAAAATGAAGTGAAGAACAGGGGTTTGCACTGCAGCACTGTTTCTAATAGTGTCCTTCAGTGACAGTTTGAAGCTGGTGAACTTATTCAGGATCTGTGTAAAATCACAAATATTGTGATATGACAAATGTGTTTTAATCATTGGTACATGAGTTTCTGAATCATCCTCCAGTGTATTTTTACACAACCTGAAGAGAAACTAACACTTTGTTTTTCCTCCTCTTTTTATATTCTGGCAAAAGATTTCAACAGAACAATGAGTATTAAATGATCAAACTCACCAGTTTTGTGAATGACGACCTCCTGACTGTTCTGTGTCTGAAACTCTGGGTCTCCTCTCCTTCCTCTGCAGTAGTACACACCTCCCTCTGATACAAAAGTTCCTTCTGATCTAACGTCTTTAACTTGATCAGCTCCAGAAGAGCGTGACACACGTCTGAACCAGTCGTATTTCCAGTCAGCAGAACCATCCACAGAGCAGGTCAGTGTCACACTGCCCCCTGCTGGTATGATTCTTGTGTCTGCTCCCAGTCTGGCCTTGGGTTTATCAGCTGTTCAGATTGAACCAAAAACAACAACAATTAAATTAGTGTATTAAAACAGCTGCTACCATCACATGACAGTTACAAACAGCACACGATTCATTGGTTGATGAGTGATTTAGGAAACAAAGGAGTCACAACATAACAAGAGACGCTTTAACTCACCTGATACTGTCAGTGTCCTGACTCCACTCCACTGTGTTAACAAATAGTCTCCTCTACCTCTACAGCTGTAGTCTCCACTGTGAGACTCAGTAACTCTGTTGATAGTGAATTCTCTGAGTGATGGAGGTTTGTATGAGCTGGTTGTTCTCCACTCATACGTCCACTCAGTGTCTCCACCTCCCTGGATCTCACAGCTGACAGTGATCTTCTCTCCTCTGTACATCACAGACCAGTTGGGCAGCAGAGTCACAGTGACTCTACTGGAAACTGACATAAAACATGCACAGTAAGAAAACAACGAGTGTAAAATGAAGTGAAGAACAGGGGTTTGCACTGCAGCACTGTTTCTAATAGTGTCCTTCAGTGACAGTTTGAAGCTGGTGAACTTATTTAGGATCTGTGTAAAATCACAAATATTGTGATATGACAAATGTGTTTTAATCATTGGTACATGAGTTTTTTTGAATCATCCTCCAATGTATTTTTACACAACCTGAAGAGAAACTAACACTTTGTTTTTCCTCCTCTTTTTATATTCTGGCAAAAGATTTCAACAGAACAATGAGTATTAAATGATCAAACTCACCAGTTTTGTGAATGACGACCTCCTGACTGTTCTGTGTGTGAAACTCTGGGTCTCCTCTCCTTCCTCTGCAGTAGTACACACCTCCCTCTGATACAACAGCTCCTTCTGATCTAACGTCTTTAACTTGATCAGCTCCAGAAGAGCGTGACACACGTCTGAACCAGTCGTATTTCCAGTCAGCAGAACCATCCACAGAGCAGGTCAGTGTCACACTGCCCCCTGCTGGTATGATTGTTGTGTGTGTTCCCAGTCTGGCCTTGGGTTCATCAGCTGTTCAGATTGAACCAAAAACAACAACAATTAAATGAGTGTATTAAAACAGCTGCTACCATCACATGACAGTTACAAACAGCACACGATTCATTGGTTGATAAGTGATTTAGGAAACAAAAGAGTCACAACATAACAAGAGACGCTTTAACTCACCTGATACTGTCAGTGTCCTGACTCCACTCCACTGTGTTAACGAATAGTCTCCTCTGCCTCTACACCTGTAGTCTCCACTGTGGGATGATGAAGCAGCACTGATCCTGTATTCATGTTGATTTGGAGGTTTGAGTGAGGTTGGTGTTTCCCACTCATACGTCCACTCAGTGTCTCCACCTCCCTGGATCTCACATCTGACAGTGATCGTCTCTCCTCTGTATATCACAGATGAGTTGGGCAGCACGGTGACACTGCTGGAAACTGACAAATATTACACAGTAAGAAAAACAACTAAAAGTGTAAATCAAGACAAAACTTTTCAGCAGAAATTTAAATGATTCTCATTAATGTTCAGGTCAGATGATTTATTTTGTCATAAAAATATATATGATCAAAAAAGTCATAAAACATCAGTAAAATTGATCGAAGAAGGAAAATATTTAGGATTTTGTTTTTTATCGTTTAAAAAATCACTTAAATGTGAGGAACTTGAGCTTGAACACTAGCCTTAGTTCAAGTGATGAATGAGCTTCACTTAAACCTCTGGTCACAATTAGAAACAAAGTGTCGTCTGCTAATTTAATGAGGCGTCTGTTCTCATGCTGGGAAATTAGAAAAGGATCAAACAGGAAGAAGAGCAGCTCATCTGCCTCCACTGACTCTGATTATGTGGCTCCAAATAAACACAAACACTAGTGATGTTGAATATTAAGTCTATAAATGCTGCATGAAGAAGTCACAGGTTTGATCCAGTTCCAGATGTGTATAAATATGAGCAGTGATAAGAAAGGACCCACAACTCCTCTATTGTGTTAGTAACTAATTAAACATCAATGAGTTATTGATTGTTTTAAAACTTGATTTTACAAAGAGGAACTGAACCTAAATCGTTCATCAGGACTCTAACTGACCTCCTCCACACTCCATGTATTGTTTTATGATTGAAAGAATCCATGTTGTTTTACTCTGAGAAAATCAGTTCACTCACCAGTTTCATAAATGGTGACTGAGTCACTGGGAGCTGTGACATAACCTGTCTCTGGTCTCCATCCTCTGCAGCTGTAAACACCTCCCTGGGAAACACTGAACACTGGGTTTGATCCACCATTTATATAGCTCTGAGTGTTTCTGAATAATTCGTAGTTCCAACCATCAGGATCGTCCACAGAGCAGGTCAGTGTCACTCTGCCCCCTGCTGGTAACTCTGTCCTGTCTGCTGTCAGAGTGGCCTTCAGTGCATGATCTGATCAAGTTAGAAAAACAAGAAGAGTTTCAATCAATCGATCTTTACTTATAAAGCACTTTTCATACAAGGATGCATATAAAGCAAAACAGAAAATAAGAAAACTATTAGCATGTGATTCTGTTTTATTACATTAGAAACTTTAAAGTAAAAAGACTTGAAATATTCCACCAAACAACAATCAAACTGAACATCCACCTCATCATTTAGCTTTTACTACAAGATAAAAAAAAAATAATAACAAACTGTGTTACAACAAAACTACACAACAGTTTCCCTCTGATGTGTAATTCACTCACTCAGAAACAAATGTATTGAGGCAAAAAGTTGTTCACAAACTCTCTAGTCTACTTTGTACTTTTTCATTTGACTGTTGATGTTTCTGAAGTTACAGTAAACTTCATGCTGTCTCTTTCACAATTCTGTTAATTCACTGAAAATGTTTTATTATTGATCAACTTAAATCATTGACTGACAGATTCATATTTACAGCAACTATTTAGATCAATGAAACATGAAGAAACAACATCTTCAGAATGAATGAGAGACAGTTTAACTCACCTGATACTGTCAGTTTCCTGACTCCACTCCACTGTGTTAACAAATAGTCTCCTCTACCTCTACACCTGTAGTCTCCACTGTGAGACTCAGTGACACTGTTGATAGTGAATTCTCTGAGTGATGGAGGTTTGTATGAGCTGGTTGTTCTCCACTCATACGTCCACTCAGTGTCTCCACCTCCCTGGATCTCACATCTGACAGTGATCATCTCTCCTCTGTACATCACAGATGAGTTGAGCAGCACGGTGACACTTCTGCGAACTGACAAATATTACACAGTAAGAAAACAAGTAAAAGTGTAAATCAAGACAAAACTTTTCAGCAGAAATGTAAATGATTCTCATTAATGTTCAGGTCAGATGATTTATTTTGTCATAAAATATATGATCAAAAAAGTCATAAAACATCAGTAAAATTGATCAAAGAAGGAAAATATTTAGGATTTTGTTTTTTATCATTTAAAAAATCACTTAAATGTGAGGAACTTGAGCTTGAACACTAGCCTTAGTTCAAGGGATAAATGAGCTTCACTTAAACCTCTGCTCACAATTAGAAACAAAGTGTCGTCTGCTCATTTAATGAGGCGTCTGTTCTCATGCTGGGAAATTAGAAAAGGATCAAACAGGAAGAAGAGCAGCTCATCTGCCTCCACTGACTCTGATTATGTGGCTCCAAATAAACATAAACACTAGTGATGTTGAATATTAAGTCTATAAATGCTGCATGAAGAAGTCACAGGTTTGATCCAGTTCCAGATGTGTATAAATATGAGCAGTGATAAGAAAGGACCCACAACTCCTCTATTGTGTTAGTAACTAATTAAACATCAATGAGCTATTGATTGTTTCAAAACTTAATTTTACAAAGAGGAACTGGACCTAAATCATTTGTTCATCAGGACTCTAACTGACCTCCTCCACACTCCATGTATTGTTTTATGACTGAAAGAATCCATGTTGTTTTACTCTGAGAAAATCAGTTCACTCACCAGTTTCATAAATGGTGACTGAGTCACTATGAGCTGTGCCATAACGTGTCTCTGGTCTCCATCCTCTGCAGCTGTAAACACCTCCCTGGGAAACACTGAACACTGGGTTTGATTCACCATTTCTATAGAACTGAGTGTTTCTGTATAAGACGTAGTTCCAACCACCAGGATCGTCCACAGAGCAGGTCAGTGTCACTCTGCCCCCTGCTGGTATCTCTGTCCTGTCTGTTGTCAGAGTGGCCTTCAGTTCATGATCTGATCAAGTTAGAAAAACAAGAAGAGTTTCAATCAATCGATCTTTACTTATAAAGCACTTTTCATACAAGGATGCACATAAAGCACAACACACTGACTCCAAACCACACATCTGTTTAGACATTTGAATGAACTGAAATACTGTGAAATATTAAGTTGACAAAAACAAGTTTTCATACAGGATGTTAGGGATGAATATATCCACCACATCAGTGTGTATGTGAAACATTTCTTTTCTTTACGATTTGGACGACTCTGACCAAACAGACACTGTGTCAGTCAGCACATCAGGCCACACCTCAAAGTGAGAGACTTACTTCATGTGTAAAAACTGAACATATGATTCTTTGTTTTTAAATCTTTAGACAGGACTGTTTAACTTTCTCCTCTTGTTCATCAGACTGTTCTGTTCACATCATCAGATAGACGGGGTGTCATACAGCTCATTTGGTAGAGCACGCATCCCATAAGGAGAAGCTATCATACTCGCTGCAGGAACCCCTGGTTCGAGTCCATCAGGCTGTTTCATTCCCCCCTGTCTTTCTCTCCCAGTTTCCTGTCTCCCTCCAGCTGTGCTGTCAAAAATAAAGGCATGAAATCCAAAAAAAACTACCTTAGAAAAAAAAACATCATCAGGTAAATGGGACAAAATAACAGAGTCTTCAGTAAATGCAGCACTGAGCAGCATGTTTCTCCTCTCAGTAGTACAACACTGCTCAGACTGTGAATTAGTTCATGTTGTTGCAACACATCATCCATCTCTGTGTGGAACATGTGATAGTTTCTCACTTTGGCAAAGTGATAAGACAGAATGAGACACTGTGTCAGCTGAGTGAGATCGTCTGTGCTGCATGCAGGACTGCAGCTAATAACTATCTGTTGTTGACTCTCTGTCACCAGTGTCTCTGATGGGTCACTACCTGACCCTGTTAAGATGAGCAGACCAACACATGTAAAGAAAACTCATGTGTATGAAGGGAACAGACTCTGCTCTGAGGGTCACTACAACATGTGCTTCACATACATGAACATCAACACAACACCACTGCCCAGAAACATGAATTCTTTTGTAAATTATTCATTTAAGTCATTTGTATTGATATATAAAATCAATTATAAAGTAAATGAATAACAGTGATAGTTGTGAGAAACAGTGAGAGAAACAGGAAGGAAAGAGAAGTGATTACCTTGAGTCTCTCCGTAGAAGAGTGTATTCAGCACTAAAACAAAGATTGAAACCTCATCAGACATGATCAATATGACAAACATCATCATCAACTACAGCGTTTAAGAACCAGGTGGAGTTTCAGAAGAGGCAGCTTTCACTTATCAACAAACTTATGAAACAATATTCTGTAAATGTCTGAAGAGGCAGGAAACAGAAAACTCCAATGAAATAGATGTCAAATCAAATAAGTAACTTCAACATCACATCAGACTATATGATGATCATGTATTGTCCAAATGACTATAAATAACCTGTGCAGTTCTCCATGTAGCTCTGGTCACATCAACAAAACTACTACGGTGCTAAAATCCTGAATCTGCCTCAGAAAGACACAGAAGTGTAAAATGAGTGATGTACTCACAGAGTAATGACAGCACACAGAGCAAAGTGTGGCCCATCTTCACATCCAGCACCGACACTGTCGCTCTGCTTCTGGAAATGTCTCTACTTTACATTAATAATAACAAAAAAAGAGAGAGTGAGAGGAGGACGGTACAGAAGAAGAGGAAGTTACATTTCACAGATCTGAGATCTGAGTTTGATTCGATTCCCTCTAAGTTCAGCCTCTCTGATCTTGTCTTTGTTTAACACTAAGCTCAGACCACTACATGACCTTTGACATATTGACACTTCCTGCTCTCTGCTAAACTATAGTGGTCTGTGTCTTGTGCACATGTTGGTGTCTGGCCCATGAGGTGTGTTGTGTGTATCTACGTATGCATGAATCTGCTTCATCCTTTGTTTTTCCATTCCTTGTCATCAGTCAACAACAAGAATTAAGCCTCATTATTTCTGGTCAAAGAAAAGTTCCTCTTTACACATGAAGATGAGCTGATATGATGAAATCACTGTGTCATCACCACGTTCACACCTCATGTGTTTGACAGTAGAAAAGGAGAAGCATCATCTACTAAACACTAATGTTCCTACACTGCTCTGCATCTTGAACGCTCCCTATCACCTCTGTCTGGTACATGAGGTCGACTATAGGTGTGAAATACCTCATCTTCCAACACATATTTAACTCCAGACCTGTAAAGCACCTCCTCCTCCTGCTTTACATGTTTTGTTTATCGTGTCACTCTGACCTGTTAAAAATTAAAGTTTCAACCTCATTGATGTTATTCCACAGCAGACTGAACTGTGAGCTTTGATCTGATGACATAAAACCAGTTGTTTGGCCTGAGCTAGAGTCTGTTTCCTTGTTTCTAAGATACAAACATCAGCTACAAGGTCAGTGACAATCATCACCTGTTCTCACTAAAGTCTTCAAACGTCTTTGAGCTCAAACTGCAGCATGACGACAGAAGAAGAGACACAGAGACCAGTAATGACTCATTAAGGACCTGAGGTTGTTGCTGGTTCACCTACTGTGACACCTGGTGGCAGTGCTGTGTATAACAACACCACATACAAGAGGTGGAGAAGGACAACAAGGAAGCAGCAACAGCATAACATGCACTACACTCCTCCCTCTGCTCCTGTCATAATTACTGTGGCCACTGGAGGCCCCCTACAATAAAACATATCTATGGGTCATGATATTGTCCTGAACAAACGACCTGTGGACTTGATTTTTACTGGAGGACAGTCTCCAACTTGCTCTATGATGAGCTCCATCTGTGGCCTCTCTCACCTGGATCCAGATGTGGACCAGTAAAGGTGCACTAGTCAATATTTTTACTCAAAACTCCAACCAAGGTCTGTGACTTTACTTCAATGTATTTATTCACAAATCCAAAAGATATTGAGACAATGAAAATAAAGGTCAAGAAAATGTTTTTTTTTGTTTTTTTAAGTACAATGGCACAACTCCCCACATAAAATAAAAAGTACATCCATAATATCTACAAACAAACCCAGATATAAACATATAACATCATAGCTGACTTTAAAACTACAGTCTTGTGCCATCGAACAAACAAAATGACTGCAACAAAATTTAATATACAATTGAAGCATTAATGTTGTTTGTGTGTTTTTCCCTGATCGTGACACTGTCACTATGATCTTACAGTGACTGCAGGTCTCTACATGCTGCTCTTCTCACAGCTACATGTTGATCAGCAGAATACAACCACTGTTTTGTCCACGATGTTCTTCTGTTCATGGACCTGGAATAAAAATACAATAAACTGCTGTAAATATAGTATTTTTCTTATGAAAACATTAACTCAAGTTTCTCTTTAACCATATTTAACCAAAGCACATGGAGCAGAGAAGAAATCAAAGTCACAATCAAGAGAAAAAGTTTGTGTTGCATAAAAAGCAAAGTGAAGAGAAAAAGACAAAACAAGTTAAAGAGCTGATGTTAATGTTTGTACCTGTGGCTGGATCTGAATTCACATAGTCAGAGCTCTGCTCTGCACCGTCACATTGACCTGCTGAGATGAACATTACAGACACTTTATATCAGTTTCAATAGGAGATGTGACATTAGTGTCTGAGCTGAAAAATGATGTCTTCATTGTCTTGGACATTAGTAAAAGTTTATACTGAACCTTGTCCAGTGTTTTCAGAGCCTCTGATTGATTCATAGATGCAGACGTCACCTACAGGTCAGTGATGATCAAAACAAAGTCCCATCAGTCACCTCATGTCTGTGATTTAAACTGAAACAACTTCCTCAGTAGATGTGAAAGTGTTGGAAGCTGCATGAACAACTGACCGTGGAGGAGAAAGGAATAAACCTGCAGCTGGTTTTCATAATGGTGGACTGAGTCCTGATTCTCTCTCTGAGTCTGAGTGAGTCTGAAACATGGAGTTTAAAAAGCGTCTATTAGCAGTGATGAGCAGCAACATTTCAGTCAAACATGATAAAGATGTGAAATATACAAGTGCTTTGAATTTGGAGAAGAGACAGTTTGTTGTACGAACCTGTTGACACATGGACCTGTGAAACACAAAGTACAACATGTATTGAAAACTGAACCACTACACCATGGTGTGGCATCAGAACTGATCAGTAATTAATCAATAATCAATATCTAACCTGTTGATCTTCTGCAGACAAACAGCAGCAGCACAATAATCAATACTATTCCACAAACCAAAGCAATCAGCCACACAGGAAGTGAAGAGTTTTCATGTTTGGGCCCAGCTGTTGTAAATATTCAGTATGAATTAATACAAGTATCAATAAAATTGAGACACAGGTCAAGTCTAAGTAAAGATCTACATCTCAGATAAATGTACAAAACATTTGAACTCTGCTCACCTCTGACTGACACCCAGCTCTGTGGAGACTCTTGTCCTGAGGACTCACACCTGTAGAAACCTTCATCAGACTTTGACACTGCAGAGATATTCAGTTCTGTCCTGCTGTCATTTTGGATCAGTTTGTTATTCTGGTAGAAAAACACTTTGGAAGCTTTTTTGTTTGTCTTGAATTCACAGCTCAGAATAACAGACTCTCCCTCAGTCACAGGACGGACGGGGCTCGACAGGATCAAACCAGAACCTGTAAATCAGTCAGAATATGAAGCTTCAGTCAGAGATCAGCTGGTGCAGACCTTTAAAAACCAGCTGATGCACAAAGATCAGAAACAACATGAATGTGTGTAATTGATGTTAAATCTACAGATCACACAGGAAGTGACTTTGTGTTGTGACGCTACAATTACTGAACAAACCATGAAGCAGAGTCACAGACCAAACTCTCACAAAGTCACTGTTGATGTAACAACTCAACTCCAAAATAAATTCAATCACATGAGACGTTGAAAATGATTCAGATTCTACAAAAAGTGTCAAAGAGACTAAATGTAATAAAATGTACCATGTGTAGTGATGTTGACTGAGTTGCTGAACTCTCCTGATCCAGACTCACACCAGTACACTGCTTCACTGGACTGAGATGTGTAAACTTTACATGTGGATTCAGTCTTTATTCTCCAGTCAGAACAGGTCCGATGGTCACTCTTAGGAAACCTCCTCAGTCTCCACTCAGTAAAGTTTCCCTCACATCTCACTAAGATCTCCTGAGAGGTGAAGTGCTGCACTCTGTCAGGACTCACTGCGAGAGACGCTGATGGATCAACATCTGAACAACAACACACACAGAGAGATATTAACATCATTGTACATGTTCCTTTGTTAATCTGTTGTTTGGAACAAACACTTATCATCTCATCAAACTGACCTCCAGACCAGACAAACGTTGGTTCACTAGTCTCAGTGTAAACCACTGGGTCTCCTCTTCCAGCCTGACACACATATCCTGCTGTGTGTGTCTGACCATGGACCATGTAGGAATCCTGTTCAGTCCCACTGCTGCTACCAGGGAGCAGCTCAGAGCTGTAGGAGAGCTGTGATGGATCAGGAACAGCCTTAGACCAGAAGAACCTCCATCCTGCAGATTGAAGTCCAACCTCACACTTGAGAGTTACTGAGGCTCCAGGACTCAGCCATGATGGAGACACAGTCAGGACAGGCCTGGGTTTGACTGTTGGCAAGTTGGACACAATATGGACAAACTATATGATCCAGTTTCAGTAGAAAGGAACAAAAACACATTTTAACCACTTGTTGAGATTTTCAGTTGAAATGAAACATGGTGTGATTTACCATCATACACTGTCAGTCTGACTGAATCACTCCACACTGTTGTAGTAACTCCATCACTTTTCACTCTGCCCCTACATATGTAGTCTCCACTGTGGGATGATGAAGCAGCACTGATCCTGTATTCATGTTGATTTGGAGGTTTGAGTGAGGTTGGTGTTTCCCACTCATACGTCCACTCAGTGTCTCCACCTCCCTGGATCTCACAGCTGACAGTGATCGTCTCTCCTCTGTATATCTCAGGCCAGTTGGGTTCAAGAGTCACAACAGCTCTGTTTGGGACTGTTAATGGTCAAGAGTTTAACAGAAGTGTTAACCCTCCACCTTAATGATTTATCATGAATACACAATTAATTTACATTATTTCCATACTCACCAGCGTTAACAATCCTGACATCCTGACTGTCCTCTGTGTAGTAGACTGGGTCTCCTCTTCCTCCTCTGCACCTGTAGACTCCTGCCTGTGAGACACTGATTTTTCCACTTGTCTTGAAAGCAGCATCATGTGGGTTCAGAGGTTCAGAGAGTTTATTGTCTCTGTACAAGTTGTATTTCCAACCAGATGATGGGTTCACAGAGCAGGTCAGTGTCACACTGCCCCCTGCTGGTAGGGATGTGTTACTTGCTGTCAGTGAGGCCCGGGGTTTGTTCACTGTTCAGTTCACAGAGAAAAACAAAACAAGTCAAAGGTTAAACAGGATTTGCTTCAGAAAGAAAATGAACTCCATTAACAACTAAAAAATCTTCTTCTGTGATGAAAAAGCTGAATTTCATTTTATATATTTTGCCAAAACTCATTTTCAGTTCTTTTGTTACACTAAACACATTTTACTGAGTGTGGAGCAACATTTATGTAGAAAGTGTTTTTAATTGTTTTGTTCAGACGAAACTGATTTTTAAAGTCGTAAAACAACATTTTCACATGAATGAAAGACGTCACACTTACATGATACAGTTAATGTGATTTGTCCCCACTGTGTTAACAAATGGTCCTTTTGACCCTGGCACCAGTAAACTCCACTGTGAGACTCAGTGACACTGTTGATAGTGAATTCTCTGATTGTTCGAGGTTTGTATGAGCTGTCTTTTCTCCACTCATACGTCCACTCAGTGTCTCCACCTCCCTGGATCTCACATCTGACAGTGATCTTCTCTCCTCTGTACATCACAGACCAGTTGGGATGAAGAGTCACAACAGCTCTGTTTGGGACTGTTGATGTGAAAAATACACACATTTATTCTAGGAGAGACAAAAAACCATTATATAATGTCATGGTGTTAAATCTAATGAACAACATGTGTTGAAGTTACAGATGAAAACACAAAATCATTGAAACAAAACAAAGCAATGAAATCATGAGGAAAGAAAACTAAGACTTGTGCATCAGGTCCCAAACTTTCTCACAGTGACGTTATGATCATGTTTGTTCACTGTGACTGTCAGATACAAACAGCTGATACTCAGCACACAGAGGGCCACAGCAGTCACCATCCAGCTGTGTGTTTTATTTTTCAGTATTTTCCTGACTTAAAGGTTGAGTCTGGATGGTTGTTCGTTGCAGTTTGTAAACAAAACATTCAAACTGGGTCTCTCCTCTCGGGCTCAACTGTGCAGCCTCCTGCCCCTGAAGGAAAGGGAAACACTGCCCGAGTGAAGCGCTGGAGCCGCGGGCCGATGCCCGGCCGTCACCGGTAACGGGAGCTTCGATGACTATGCTGCATCGAGTAGGAGGGCCGCTGTGGTGAGCTGGGATGCGGGTGCTAGCGGCGGATGCTAACCGCTACCGCTAGCGGAAGTAAGCGTCGAGCTAGCGTGTGTTAGCACTCGCTAGCATCCGGGACAGCTAGCGGGGCTAGCAGCTCCGGAGCTTCGCCTGCTCTGTGATTGGCTGGAGAGAAAACACCGACTCTCCGTCCAGGTATCAAAATGTCTCTGTTACACTCCTGATGAACAGAGGAGCAGATTTTACAGTGAATGTTTTCTAAAGACTAAACTCACCATTTTCCTTAATGGTGACGTTGTTGCTTTCTTGTGTGTTGAACTCTGGTTCTCCTCTCCTTCCTCTGCAGGTGTAGAAGCCTCCCTGTGTTATGTCTCTGGTTGACCGGTCTGTTTCTCCTACAGTCTGAGATGTAGAAGAGTCAGAGGTTCGTCTGAACCAGGAGTATTTCCAGCTGTTGGACTGATCCACAGAGCAGGTCAGAGTCACTCTGCCCCCTGCTGGTAAATCCCTTCTGTCTGGTGTCAGAGTGGCCGTGGGTTTGTTTCCTGTTCAGTTTAGAGCAAATAAGAAAATAAGAAAACTATTAGCATGTGATTCTGTTTTATTACATTAGAAACTTTAAAAGTAAAAAGACTTGAAATATTCCACCAAACAACAATCAAACTGAACATCCACCTCATCATTTAGCTTTTACTACAAGATGAAAAAAAATAATAACAAACTATGTTACAACAAAACGACACAACAGTTTCCCTCTGATGTGTAATTCACTCACTCACAAACAAATGTATTGAGGCAAAAAGTTGTTCACAAACTCTCTACTCTACTTTGTACTTTTTCATTTGACTGTTGATGTTTCTGAAGTTACAGTAAACTTCATGCTGTCTCTTTCACAATTCTGTTAATTCACTGAAAATGTTTTATTATTGATCAACTTTAATCATTGACTGACAGATTCATATTTACAGCAACTATTTAGATCAATGAAACATGAAGAAACAACATCTTCAGAATGAATGAGAGACAGTTTAACTCACCTGATACTGTCAGTTTCCTGACTCCACTCCACTGTGTTAACAAATAGTCTCCTCTACCTCTACAGCTGTAGTCTCCACTGTCAGACTCAGTGACACTGTTGATAGTGAATTCTCTGAGAGATGGAGGTTTGTATGATCTGGTTGTTCTCCACTCATACGTCCACTCAGTGTCTCCACCTCCCTGGATCTCACATCTGACTGTGATCGTCTCTCCTCTGTACATCACAGACCATTTGGGATGAAGAGTCACAGTGACTCGACTGGAAACTGACATAAAAGTGACACAGAAAGAAAATAATTAATCAAGACAAAACTTTTCAGCACAAATGTAGATGATTATCATTAATGTCTAGATCAGCTGATTTATACGTAATAAAAATACATAATGTCAAAGGTCACAGACAAAATAGAAAAGAAATTCAAAAATGTGCATAAATTGACCTTCAACACTAGACTTTGTTCAAAAGATAAATGAGCTTCACTTAAACCTCTGCTCACAATTAGAAACAAAGTGTCGGCTGCTAATTTAATGAGGCGTCTGTTCTCATGCTGGGAAATTAGAAAAGGATCAAACAGGAAGAAGAGCAGCTCATCTGCCTCCACTGACTCTGATTATGTGGCTCCAAATAAACACAAACACTGGTGATGTTGAATATTAAGTCTATAAATGCTGCATGAAGAAGTCACAGGTTTGATCCAGTTCCAGATGGTTATAAATATGAGCAGTGATAAGAAAGGACCCACAACTCCTCTATTGTGTTAGTAACTAATTAAACATCAATGAGTTATTGATTGTTTTAAAACTTGATTTTACAAAGAGGAACTGGACCTAAATCATTTGTTCATCAGGACTCTAACTGACCTCCTCCACACTCCATGTATTGTTTTATGATTGAAAGAATCCATGTTGTTTTACTCAGAGAAAATCAGTTCACTCACCAGTTTCATAAATGGTGACTGAGTCACTATCAGCTGTAAAATAACCTGTCACTGGTCTCCTTCCTCTGCAGCTGTAAACACCTCCCTGGGAAACACTGAACACTGGGTTTGATTCACCATTTATATAGAACTGAGTGTTTCTGTATAACTCGTAGTTCCAACCATCAGGATCGTCCACAGAGCAGGTCAGTACCACTCTGCCCCCTGCTGGTATCACTGTCCTGTCTGCTGTCAGAGTGGCCTTCAGTTCACGATCTGATCAAGTTAGAAAAACAAGAAGAGTTTTAATGTTCCATCAAAATATATTTTACATGTTTCATCACAGTCTGGAAACAAACATCTGTCTCAGTCAGTTCTGCTGAAATTCATCTGATTTCAACAAATTTAGTGTTTAACTTTCTCCTCTTGTTCATCACACTGCTCTGTTAACATCATCAGATAGACGGGGTGTCATACAGCTCATTTGGTAGAGCACGCATCCCATAAGGAGAAGCTATCATACTCGCTGCAGGAACCCCTGGTTCGAGTCCATCAGGCTGTTTCATTCTCCCTCTGTCTTTCTCTCCCAGTTTCCTGTCTCCCTCCAGCTGTGCTGTCAAAAATAAAGGCATGAAATCCAAAAAAACTACCTTAGAAAAAAAAAAAAACATCAGATAAATGGGACAAAATAACAGAGTCTTCAGTAAATGCAGCACTGAGCAGCATGTTTCTCCTCTCAGTAGTACAACACTGCTCAGACTGTGAATTAGTTCATGTTGTTACAACACATCATCCATCTCTATGTGGAACATGTGACAGTTTCTCACTTTGGCAAAGTGATAAGACAAAAAGTGACACTGTGTCAGCTGAGTGAGATCGTCTGTGCTGCATGCACGACTGCAGCTAATAACTATCTGTTGTTGACTCTCTGTCACCAGTGTCTCTGATGGGTCACTACCTGACCCTGTTAAGATGAGCAGACCAACACATGTAAAGAAAACTCATGTGTATGAAGGGAACAGACTCTGCTCTGAGGGTCACTACAACATGTGGTTCACATACATGAACATCAACACAACACAACACAACAACCCAGAAACATGAATTATAAAAAATATGTGATTTCACACTCGTGGGTGCTTCTCTTCATCTACGTCATTTGTATTGATATATAAAATCAATTATATGATTGAAAGTAAATGAATAACAGTGACAGTCGTGAGAAACAGTGAGAGAAACAGGAAGGAAAGAGAAGTGGTTACCTTGAGTCTCTCCGTAGAAGAGTGTATTCAGCACTAAAACAAAGATTGAAACCTCATCAGACATGATCAATATGACAAACATCATCATCAACTACAGCGTTTAAGAACCAGGTGGAGTTTCAGAAGAGGCAGCTTTCACTTATCAACAAACTTATGAAACAATATTCTGTAAATGTCTGAAGAGGCAGGAAACAGAAAACTCCAATGAAATAGATGTCAAATCAAATAAGTAACTTCAACATCACATCAGACTATATAATGATCATGTATTGTCCAAATGACTATAAATAACCTGTGCAGTTCTCCATGTAGCTCTGGTCACATCAACAAAACTACTACGGTGCTAAAATCCTGAATCTGCCTCAGAAAGACACAGAAGTGTAAAATGACTGATGTACTCACAGAGTAATGACAGCACACAGAGCAAAGTGTGGCCCATCTTCACATCCAGCACCGACACCGTCGCTCTGCTTCTGGAAATGTCTCTACTTTACATGAATAATAAAAGGAGAGAAGAAGAGGAAGTTACATTTCACACATGCACGAGATCTGAGTTTCAGTCGATGCCCTCTAAGTTCAGCCTCTCTGATCTTGTCTTTGTTTCACACAAAGCTCAGACCACTACATGACCACAGCACTTTGACATTTTTACACTTCCTGCTCTCTGCTAAACTATAGTGGTCTGTCGTGTGCATATGTTGGTGTCTGGTCCATGAGGTGTGTTGTGTGTATCTACGTATGCATGAATCTGCTTCATCCTCTCCACAGAGTATCTGATGTCACATGTGATCAAAACAGTAGAATTGACTGATCCGTCTGAATTACAACTGTGTCCTTGTCATCACTCAAACACTCAACAACAAGAATTAAGCCTCATTTGTACTGGTCAAAGAAAAGTTCCTCTTTACACATGAAGATGAGCTGAAGTGATGGAAATGATTAAGACGGTGTCTCACCAGGTTTAAACTCATGTGTTTGACAGTAGAAAAGGAGAAGCATCATCTCCTAAACACAAATGTTTCCACACTGCTCTGCATCTTGAACACTTCCTATCACCTCTGCCTGGTACATGTGGTCGACTATAGGTGTGAAATACCTCATCTGCCAACACATCTTACCACAGAGCAGTCCTTTATTTTTAGTAGAACGGCTCCAAGTCAAAATGTTGTTCACTTATTTCCAGTAAACAGATGATACTGATAAGAGTCAACAGGCAAACAGTTTTGAGAAGAACTTCCACAGAAACACACTCGGCCTCACAGTTTCCCTTCAACACCTCCACCTCCTTCACATGTTGTATTCACTGGGTCGTCAGATCACACTGACCCGTCCACAATATGTTGAAGTTTAAACTTTGAGTTTAAGAAAATCCAACTGAGATTTTTGACTTTACTTCAATATATGTGTTTACAAATGCAGCAGATTTAAGTTGAGACAAATGATGAGATGAAATAAGAAAAAATGACACACTGCAAAATGAATGTTTAAAAACAACACACACACACACACACACACACACACACACAAAGTATAAAGAATATAAATATATCCTCAAGCTGACAAGTGCATCAATACTGTTTCACTTTTCCACTGAATAATGATCAATATATACAAATGCATTACGTCACAGCTGACTTGAAAACTACAGTGGTTTACCATCTAATCCTCAAAATGACGAAAAATGAAACATTTACATTATGAGCATTAATGCAAAAGCAACTCAGCTCAGCAGCTTCATCATTTACAGGAACGACGTCAGGCTTTCACAGGATTTGCTGTAAAACTGTGTAGAAAACTGTCAGTGAATGACCAATGGGACCAACACAGGATCTGGAGAGTCGATTGTCGAGGCCCACGTGTCGAGATTTTCTTCTTTTTTTTAACACCAGCAGCAGCAACAATAAAAATAAATATTCTACCCTGTGCGACTTCATTTTAGACTCAACAACATGGCTGTAATGTCCAATATTGACCATCAAAGCACAGCAGGGTTCATTTTCCAGTCCTCCAAACAGTGAGCCGTGACAGTCACGTGGGACTCCGCTGTGAGCGCTGTCCATGCGTCATGGTAACGGCCAGGTGTTGAGCTGCTCACTGCGATTCGCCGAGAGACGCAGCCTTGGCCTCATGCGTTTTTTTCCATACGCGCAGTCATTGCTTTATGGCACTTGATAGTCAACGAAAGCCACTGATTCGCGGAAACCTTCCCCCTCGACAAAACTGCCAGGCAGGACATCTTTAGCTGTCATGTTAGTCATTAAACCAGTGATCGTCTCCAGTGACGCGCTCTTTCGGTGAAAGCGTCCGTGCTGCTTTGTGATCTTTGTGAGCTTCCTTATTTTATTAGGGAAAAAGTGGCACTTTGTGATGTTTATTTGAATAGGCAAAGTAATACCTTGAAAGACTATATGCAATTCACAAATGCACGTGAAAATCCCACAAGCCCCGCCCCCTGACGTTTCAACGCTCTGTTTTGTTTTTGTGGAGGTGAGCACGTGTCAATTGTCGGTCGTTTTGTCGACAAAATTGATGTCAAACGTGTCTCTGCATTTACAAGTCTCGTGCTTTGTGCTCAAACAACATGAAATCCATGTGTTTACTTCAGCTACTGACAATAAACAGTGAGCGAGTGTGATATGTGAAAAGCAGAGACACACAAAGTGGCTCCAGAAAGTTCAGTCGACCAGTTCTTTGGTTTTGTAGATGCAGCTCTTCACCAACCTGGAGAAGAGGAACACAAAGACACAGGTTTATCCACGATACAAAGCTGAGCTATAACTCATAAATCAGCACAACATTCAAATAATAACACATGGTTATTACCAGAAGATGATCCTGGTTCATTGATTTCAGCGTAAAGATTTTCATCAGTTGCTGCAGCAGCTGATTTTCCCATAAAAGGAGAGATGATTAGATCGAAGCAAAGTTTAGGTTCAGAGGTGAGATTCAAATAAGATGGTGTCATTTTTACCAGAAGATGTTCCTGTGGGTTTCACTAAAGAGTGAAGAGCTTCATCAGTCAGATCTAAAATATAAGAATATATAAGAGAATCTAATCAGTTTAATGCCATGTCTGCAAAATGGAAATGTACAGGAAGGTGATGACATCAGACACACAACAACAATCACATCATAGTGTATATGAAACAAGACAAACTATGAGCATGACTGTACCTGTAGCTCCAACCTTCAAATCAGAGTAAACAGAGGTCTCAGCTGGTTCACGATGCTCGGCTGTTAAAAGACAGAAAATGTGTTGTTGTTTTCGACACTGCAGGTTTCTGTTTATTCTGTTACATCTCATATATTTGGGAGTACTCACGCTTCCTTCCAATATTTTTAAGTTCAAGCAAAGAATATGTCACGTCCTGAGATGCACCTGCATGTGGAATAAAGATGTGTTTAAATTACAGAGTTTCATATCACATACAAAATCTGCATGACTTGATGGGACTGGTTATAACTGCTGAAACTGTACCATTTGCAGCATCTTCACAGTCTCTGATTGTGTCATAGAGAGCAGATTCACCTGTGGTAACAAAGAAAACCAAGCTCAGGTTGATTGTTTCACCTCCATTATACAAAGTCAAAATCAGATGATTGACAAAAATCCTATTTTTTTTCACATTAGACCCATAATTGTGGCATCAAGTTTGTAACATTGTCATAAGAGACCAGTATATCAATAACATTTTAGGACAGTTTCTGTCTCATATGGTTCAGGTTCAGTCTAAGTAGAATCAGTGTAAGATATTCATCATGTGGTCAGTGGATTATCTGACAGGTTCTCTGACGACAACAACAACAACAGTCATTCAGACTTGTTTAGATACCAACCTTTTAGAGGGGAGGCGTATTCATTACGTTGGCTTTCACTCTGGTGATTTGTGGTGCTGCTCTCTGACTGGATCGACCTGTAACATAATAAATACAGTAGATTTCACACAGAAACACAGTGAACTGCTGTTGTATTGAAGACCAGAGAGGAGAGTGTTGGACTGACCTGAGGAAGCATACATCTGTGAAAAAGACATGTGATGAATGTAAATGAATTGTCCTTCTGCTATTTTACGTCACAATGTTATGAGCTCGTATTGATATAAAAACTTAAAGCAGAAATAAACTGTTTAATATCAGAGGATAAATGTCTCACCTTTGGACCGCCTGTGGCGACACAAGACGAGCAGGACAACAATCAGCACGACTCCACAAAGCAGCGAAACAATCACCAGCACAGCAAGTGAAGAGCTTTCAGGTTTGGGCCCAGCTACAAATGTAAATATGGTCAATTAAATGTTAATAATATTGAGAAACTTTTCATCAGAACTGATAAAAGTATTTCATCAACATTTAAGGCAGGTGGTAATAAAACAAAACTAATACAGAAACTCATCAGTGTACTGTATGTTGACAGTGTTTCTTTGTCAGAGAGAGAGAAGGATCAAACATGTGAACTCTGCTCACCTCTGACTGACACCCAGCTCTGTGGAGACTCTTGTCCTGAGGACTCACACCTGTAGAAACCTTCATCAGACTTTGACACTGCAGAGATATTCAGCTCCGTCCTGCTGTCATTTTGGATCAGTTTGTTATTCTGGTAGAAAAACACTTTAGAAGGATTTTTGTTTGTCCTGAATTCACAGCTCAGAATAACAGACTCTCCCTCAGTCACAGGACGGACAGGGCTCAACAGGATCAAACCAGAACCTGTAAAACAGTCAGAATATGAAGCTTCAGTCAGAGATCAGCTGGTGCAGACCTTTAAAAACCTACAATTACTGAACAAACCATGAAGCAGAGTCACAGACCAAACTCTCAGAAAGTCACTGTTGATGTAACAACTCAACTCTAAAATAAATTCAATCACATGAGACGTTGAAAATGATTCAGATTCTGCAAAAAGTGTCAAAGAGACTAAATGTAATAAAATGTACCATGTGTAGTGATGTTGACTGAGTTGCTGAACTCTCCTGATCCAGACTCACACCAGTACACTGCTTCACTGGGCTGGGATGTGTAAATTTCACATGAGGATTCAGTCTTTATTCTCCGGTCAGAACAGGTCCAATAGCCACCTTTAGGAAACCTCCTCAGTCTCCACTCAGTAGAGTTTCCCTCACATCTCACTAAGATCTCCTGAGAGGTGAAGTGCTGCACTCTGTCAGGACTCACTGTGAGAGACGCTGATGGATCAACATCTGAACAAAAACACACACATAGAGATATTAACATCATTGTACATGTTCCTTTGTTAATCTGTTGTTTGGACCAAACACTTATCATCTCATCAAACTGACCTCCAGACCAGACAAACGTTGGTTCACTAGTCTCAGTGTAAACCACTGGGTCTCCTCTTCCAGCCTGACACACATATCCTGCTGTGTGTGTCTGACCATGGACCATGTAGGAATCCTGTTCAGTCCCACTGCTGCTACCAGGGAGCAGCTCAGAGCTGTAGGAGAGCTGTGATGGATCAGGAACAGCCTTAGACCAGAAGAACCTCCATCCTGCAGATTGAAGTCCAACCTCACACTTGAGAGTTACTGAGGCTCCAGGACTCAGCCATGATGGAGACACAGTCAGGACAGGCCTGGGTTTGTCTGTTGGCAAGTTGGACACAATATGGACAAACTATATGATCCAGTTTCAGTAGAAAGGAACAAAAACACATTTTAACCACTTGTTGAGATTTTCAGTTGAAATGAAACATGGTGTGATTTACCATCATACACTGTCAGTCTGACTGAATCACTCCACTCTGTTGTAGTAAGTCCATCACTTTTCACTCTGCCTCTACACCTGTAGTCTCCACTGTGGGATGATGAAGCAGCACTGATCCTGTATTCATGTTGATTTGGAGGTTTGAGTGAGGTTGGTGTTTCCCACTCATACGTCCACTCAGTGTCTCCACCTCCCTGGATCTCACAGCTGACAGTGATCGTCTCTCCTCTGTATATCTCAGGCCAGTTGGGTTCGAGAGTCACAACAGCTCTGTTTGGGACTGTTCATGGTCAAGAGTTTAACAGAAGGGTTAACCCTCCACCTTAATGATTTATCATGAATACACAATTAGTTTATTATTGCTAAACTCACCAATCCTGACAACCTTAACAGACCAACTGTCCTCTGTGTAGTAGACTGGGTCTCCTCTTCCTCCTCTGCACCTGTAGACTCCTGTCTGTGAGACTCTGATTTTTCCACTTGTCTTGAAAGCAGCATCATGTGGGTTCAGAGGTTCAGAGAGTTTATTGTCTCTGTACAAGTCGTATTTCCAACCAGATGATGGGTTCACAGAGCAGGTCAGTGTCACACTGCCCTCTGCTGGTAGGGATGTGTTACTTGCTGTCAGTGAGGCCCGGGGTTTGTTCCCTGTTCAGTTCACAGAGAAAAACAAAACAGGTCAAAGGTTAAACAGGATTTGCTTCAGAAAGAAAATGAACTCCATTAACAACTAAAAAAAATCTTCTTCTGTGATGAAAAAGCTGAATTTCATTTTATATATTTTGCCAAAACTCATTTTCAGTTCTTTTGTTACACTAAACACATTTTACTGAGTGTGGAGCAACATTTATGTAGAAAGTGTTTTTAATTGTTTTGTTCAGATGAAACTGATTTTTAAAGTCATAAAACAACATTTTCACATGAATGAAAGACGTCACACTTACATGATACAGTTAATGTGATTTGTCCCCACCGTGATAACAAATAGTCCTTTTGGCCCTGGCACCAGTAAACTCCACTATGAGACTCAGTAACTCTGTTGATAGTGAATTCTCTGCGTGATGAAAGTTTGTATGAGCTGTCTTTTCTCCACTCATACGTCCACTCAGTGTCTCCACCTCCCTGGATCTCACATCTGACAGTGATCTTCTCTCCTCTGTATATCACAGACCAGTTGGGATGAAGAGTCACAACAGCTCTGTTTGGGGCTGTTGATGTGAAAAATACACACATTTATTCTAGGAGAGACAAAAAACCATCATATAATGTCATGGTGTTAAATCTAATGAACAACATGTGTTGAAGTTACAGATGAAAACACAAAATCATTGAAACAAAACAAAGCAATGAAATCATGAGGAAAGAAAACTAAGACTTGTGCATCAGGTCCCAAACTTTCTCACAGTGACGTTATGATCATGTTTGTTCACTGTGACTGTCAGATACAAACAGCTGATACTCAGCACACAGAGGGCCACAGCATCACCAACAGACTGGACTGGAGTCTAACACTGAGGTTACTGCACCAGCTGATCAATGAAAACACTTCAATAGACTCAGGTAAAGATCAAGTTTTTATTCATGTTCTACTGCAGGAATCAATTTGTTTTATTTTATTTTTATTGTGTTTTATTTCCTGTTTGCTGTTGGTATCAAAATGTTTCTGTTACACTCCTGATGAACAGAAGAGCAGATTTTACAGTGAATGTTTTCTAAAGACTAAACTCACCAGTTTCCTTAATGGTGACTTTGTTGCTTTCTTGTGTGTTGAGCTCTGGTTCTCCTCTCCTTCCTCTGCAGGTGTAGAAGCCTCCCTGTGTTATGTCTCTGGTTGACCGGTCTGTTTCTCCTACAGTCTGAGATGTAGAAGAGTCAGAGGTTCGTCTGAACCAGGAGTATTTCCAGCTGTTGGACTGATCCACATAGCAGGTCAGTGTCACACTGCCGCCCCCTGCTGGTATCTCTGTCCTGTCTGCTGTCAGAGTGGCCTTCAGTTCATGATCTGATCAAGTTAGAAAAACAAGAAGAGTTTCAATCAATCGATCTTTACTTATAAAGCACTTTTCATACAAAGATGCACATAAAGCAAAACAGAAAATAAGAAAACTATTAGCATGTGATTCTGTTTTATTACATTAGAAACTTTAAAAGTAAAAAGACTTGAAATATTCCACCAAACAACAATCAAACTGAACATCCACCTCATCATTTAGCTTTTACTACAAGATAAAAAAAAATAATAACAAACTGTGTTACAACAAAACTACACAACAGTTTCCCTCTGATGTGTAATTCACTCACTCAGAAACAAATGTATTGAGGCAAAAAGTTGTTCACAAACTCTCTAGTCTACTTTGTACTTTTTCATTTGACTGTTGATGTTTCTGAAGTTACAGTAAACTTCATGCTGTCTCTTTCACAATTCTGTTAATTCACTGAAAATGTTTTATTATTGATCAACTTTAATCATTGACTGACAGATTCATATTTACAGCAACTATTTAGATCAATGAAACATGAAGAAACAACATCTTCAGAATGAATGAGAGACGCTTTAACTCACCTGATACTGTCAGTTTCCTGACTCCACTCCACTGTGTTAACAAATAGCCTCCTCTACCTCTACACCTGTAGTCTCCACTGTGAGACTCAGTGACACTGTTGATAGTGAATTCTCTGAGAGATGGAGGTTTGTATGAGCTGGTTGTTCTCCACTCATACGTCCACTCAGTGTCTCCACCTCCCTGGATCTCACATCTGACAGTGATCTTCTCTCCTCTGTACATCACAGACCAGTTGGGCAGCAGAGTCACAGTGACTCTACTGGAAACTGACATAAAACATGCACAGTAAGAAAACAACGAGTGTAAAATGAAGTGAAGAACAGGGGTTTGCACTGCAGCACTGTTTCTAATAGTGTCCTTCAGTGACAGTTTGAAGCTGGTGAACTTATTTAGGATCTGTGTAAAATCACCAATATTGTGATATGACAAATGTCTTTTAATCATTGGTACATGAGTTTCTGAATCATCCTCCAATGTATTTTTACACAACCTGAAGAGAAACTAACACTTTGTTTTTCCTCCTCTTTTTATATTCTGGCAAAAGATTTCAACAGAACAATGAGTATTAAATGATCAAACTCACCAGTTTTGTTAATGACGACCTCCTGACTGTTGTGTGTGTGAAACTCTGGGTCTCCTCTCCTTCCTCTGCAGTAGTACACACCTCCCTCTGATACAACAGCTCCTTCTGATCTAACATCTTTAACTTGATTAGCTCCAGAAGAGCGTGACACACGTCTGAACCAGTCGTATTTCCAGTCAGCAGAACCATCCACAGAGCAGGTCAGTGTCACTCTGCCCCTGCTGGTATCACTGTCCTGTCTGCTGTCAGAGTGGCCTTCGGTTCATGATCTGATTGAGTTAGAAAAAAAAGAAGAGTTTTAATGTTCCATCAAAATATATTTTACATGTTTCATCACAGTCTGGAAACAAACATTTGTCTCAGTCAGTTCTGCTGAAATTCATCTGATTTCTACAAATTTTATGTTGGACTTTCTCCTCTTGTTCATCAGACTGCTCTGGTCACATCATCAGATAGACGGGGTGTCATACAGCTCATTTGGTAGAGCACGCATCCCATAAGGAGAGGCTATCATACTCGCTGCAGGAAGCCCTGGTTCGAGTCCATCAGGCTGTTTCATTCCCCCCCTGTCTTTCTCTCCCAGTTTCCTGTCTCCCTCCAGCTGTGCTGTCAAAAATAAAGGCATGAAACCCCCCCCAAAAATAGTTCAGCAAAAAAACATAGATCAGATAAATTGGACAAAATAACAGAGTCTTCAGTAAATGCAGCACTGAGCAGCATGTTTCTCCTCTCAGTAGTACAACACTGCTCAGACTGTGAATTAGTTCATGTTGTTGCAACACATCATCCATCTCTATGTGGAACATGTGACAGTTTCTCACTTTGGCAAAGTGATAAGACAAAAAGAGACACTGTGTCAGCTGAGTGAGATCGTCTGTGCTGCATGCAGGACTGCAGCTAATAACTATCTGTTGCTGACTCTGTCACCAGTGTCTCTGATGGGTCACTACCTGACCCTGTTAAGATGAGCAGACCAACACATGTAAAGAAAACTCATGTGTATGAAGGGAACAGACTCTGCTCTGAGGGTCACTACAACATGTGGTTCACATACATGAACATCAACACAACACGACGGCCCAGAAACATGAATACTGATATGAATTGCTTTGAAAATGTGTGATTTCACACCCTTGGGTGCTTCTCTAGTCATTTAAAACATTTACATTGACATATAAAATATATTATATGATCACAGACAAACACAAAGAGGAAGTGGCTGTTGGTAATAAGTAGGAAATGAATATTTAAAAAAAGTGTAAGTGGGAAAAATACAGAAAAAAAGAGAAGTGGTTACCTTGAGTCTCTCCGTAGAAGAGTGTATTCAGCACTAAAACAAAGATTGAAACCTCATCAGACATGATCAATATGACAAACATCATCATCAACTACAGCGTTAAAGAACCAGGTGGAGTTTCAGAAGAGGCAGCTTTCACTTATCAACAAACTTATGGAACAATATTCTGTAAATGTCTGAAGAGGCAGGAAACAGAAAACTCCAATGAAATAGATGTCAAATAAAATAAGTAACTTCAACATCACATCAGACGATATAATGATCATGTATTGTCCAAATGACTATAAATAACCTGTGCAGTTCTCCATGTAGCTCTGGTCACATCAACAAAACTACTACGGTGCTAAAATCCTGAATCTGCCTCAGAAAGACACAGAAGTGTAAAATGAGTGATGTACTCACAGAGTAATGACAGCACACAGAGCAAAGTGTGGCCCATCTTCACATCCAGCACCAACACCGTCGCTCTGCTTCTGGAAATGTCTCTACTGTACATGAATAATAAAAGGAGAGAAGAAGAGGAAGTTACATTTCACACATGTATGAGATCTGAGTTTGATTCGATTCCCTCTAAGTTCGGCCTCTCTGATCTTCCTTCTGTTTCACACAAAGCTCAGACCACTACATGACCACAGCACTTTGACATATTTACACTTCCTGCTCTCTGCTATACTATAGTGGTCTGTGTCTTGTGCATATGTTGGTGTCTGGCCCATGAGGTGTGTTGTGTGTATCTACATATGCATGAATCTGCTTCATCCTCTCCACAGAGTATCTGATGTCACAAGTGATCAAAACAGTAGAACTGATTGATCCGTCTGAATTACAACTGTTTCCTTGTCATCACTCAAGTTGTTGTCAGTACAACACCAGTAACTGGTGGTGATGTCACAATGTCCACAGTCAGTATTTATTTCTCAGTCTGATGTATCTGTGTTGTGCATCTTGAACACTTCCTATCACCACTGTCTGCTGCATGTCGTCAGCTATAGCTGTGAAATATCACACATTCAAACACAGACCGGTTCTTCATTTTCAGAACAGCAGCATAAAGTGAAGACGCTTCTCAGTAAAGAGTTGGTACAGTTAGTCCGACGTATCTATTTAAAAACACTGACACAGGAGGCTCTGTCCGTCTGTCAGCAGACATTGGTTCTTCTTTGCATTTCTCAGTTCCACATTGTTATTAGTGACTTTAGAGCCAACATTTTCGACAAGGTCCTCGACCCTCCTGTGTTTAATGTGACCTCTGGGTTGAGAACTCGTGTTGCTTCAGTGGCCTCAGACCTTAAATACATGAAGGAGGAAACTCAGAAATGAGAGCCTGAGAAGAGCTCAGCCTCACAGTTTCCCTTTAACACCCCCACCTCCTTTTCATGTTTTGTTCCCTGGATCATCAGATCACACTGAGCTGTTCACAATATGTTAAAGATTAAAGTTTAAGTTTCAACCTCACTGATGTTATTCCACAGCAGACTGAACTGTGAGCTTCGATCTGATGACATAAAACCAGTTGTTTGACGTGAGCTAGAGTCTGTTTCCTTGTTTCTGAGATACAAACATCAGCTACAAGGTCAGTGACAATCATCACCTGTTCTCACTAAAGTCTTCAAACGTCTTTGAGCTCAAACTGCAGCATCACCACAGAAGAAGAGACACAGAGACCAGTAATGACTCTTTAAGGACCTGAGGTTGTTGCTGTTCACCTACTGTGACACCTGGTGGCAGTGCTGTGTATAACAACACCACATACAAGAGGTGGAGAAGGACAACAAGGAAGCAGCAACAGCATAACATGCACTACACTCCTCCCTCTGCTCCTGTCATAATTACTGTGGCCACTGGAGGCCCCCTACAATAAAACATATCTATGGGTCATGATATTGTCCTGAACAAACGACCTGTGGACTTGATTTTTACTGGAGGACAGTCTCCAACTTGCTCTATGATGAGCTCCATCTGTGGCCTCTCTCACCTGGATCCAGATGTGGACCAGTAAAGGTGCACTAGTCAATATTTTTACTCAAAACTCCAACCAAGGTTTGTGACTTTACTTCAATGTATTTATTCTCAAATCCAAAAGATACTGAGACAATGAAAATAAAGGTCAAGAAAATGTTTTGCAGTGGCACAACTCCCCACATAAAATAAAAAGTACATCCATAATATCTACAAACAAACCCAGATATAAACATATAACATCATAGCTGACTTTAAAACTACAGTCTTGTGCCATCGAACAAACAAAATGACTGCAACAAAATTTAACATACAATTGAAGCATAAATGTTGTTTGTCTGTTTTTCCCCTGATTGTGACACTGTCACTATGATCTTACAGTGACTGCAGGTCTCTACATGCTGCTCTTCTCACAGCTACATGTTGATCAGCAGAATACAACCACTGTTTTGTCCACGATATTCTTCTGTTCATGAACCTGGAATAAAAATACAATAAGCTGCTGTAAATATAGTATTTTTCTTATGAAAACATTAACTCAAGTTTCTCTTTAACCATATTTAACTAAAGCACATGGAGCAGAGAAGAAATCAAAGTCACAATCAAGAGAAAAAGTTTGTGTTTCATAAAAAGCAAATTGAAGAGAAAAAGATAAAACAAGTTAAAGAGCTGATGTTAATGTTTGTACCTGTGGCTGGATCTGAATTCACATAGTCAGAGCTCTGCTCTGCACCGTCACATTGACCTGCTGAGATGAACATTACAGACACTTTATATCAGTTTCAATAGGAGATGTGACATTAGTGTCTGAGCTGAAAAATCATGTTTTCATTGTCTTGGACATTAGTAAAAGTTTATACTGAACCTTGTCCAGTGTTTTCAGAGCCTCTGATTGATTCATAGACGCAGGTGTCACCTACAGGTCAGTGATGATCAAAACAAAGTCCCATCAGTCACCTCATGTCTGTGATTTAAACTGAAACAACTTCCTCAGTAGATGTGAAAGTGTTGGAAGCTGCATGAACAACTGACCGTGGAGGAGAGAGGAATAAACCTGCTGCTGGTTTTCATCATGGTGGACTGAGTCCTGATTCTCTCTCTGAGTCTGAGTGAGTCTGAAACATGGAGTTTAAAAAGCGTCTATTAGCAGTGATGAGCAGCAACATTTCAGTCAAACATGATAAAGATGTGAAATATACAAGTGCTTTGAATTTGGAGAAGAGACAGTTTGTTGTACGAACCTGTTGACACATGGACCTGTGAAACACAAAGTACAACATGTATTGAAAACTGAACCTCTGCACCATGTGACATCAGAACTGATCAGTGATTAATCAATAATCAATATCTCACCTGTTGATCTTCTGCAGACAAACAGCAGCAGCACAATAATCAATACTATTCCACAAACCAAAGCAATCAGCCACACAGGAAGTGAAGAGTTTTCATGTTTGGGCCCAGCTGTTGTAAATATTCAATATGAATTAATACAAGTATCAATAAAATTGAGACACAGGTCAAGTCTAAGTAAAGATCTACATCTCAGATAAATGTACAAAACATCTGGACTCTGCTCACCTCTGACTGACACCCAGCTCTGTGGAGACTCTTGTCCTGAGGACTCACACCTGTAGAAACCTTCATCAGACTTTGACACTGCAGAGATATTCAGCTCCGTCCTGCTGTCATTTTGGATCAGTTTGTTATTCTGGTAGAAAAACACTTTGGAAGGTTTTTTGTTTGTCTTGAATTCACAGCTCAGAATAACAGACTCTCCCTCAGTCACAGGACGGACGGGGCTCGACAGGATCAAACCAGAACCTGTAAAACAGTCAGAATATGAAGCTTCAGTCAGAGATCAGCTGGTGCAGACCTTTAAAAACCAGCTGATGCAACAAGATCAGAAACAACATGAATGTGTGTAACTGATGTTAAATCTACAGATCACACAGAACACAGTGACTTTGTGTTGTGAAGCTACAAAACCATGAAGCAGAGTCACAGACCAAACTCTCAGAAAGTCACTGTTGATGTAACAACTCAACTCCAAAATAAATTCAATCCCATGAGACGTTGAAAATGATTCAGATTCTACAAAAAGTGTCAAAGAGACTAAATGTAATAAAATGTACCATGTGTAGTGATGTTGACTGAGTTGCTGAACTCTCCTGATCCAGACTCACACCAGTACACTGCTTCACTGGGCTGGTATGTGTAAATATTACATGAGGATTCAGTCTTTATTCTCCGGTCAGAACAGGTCCAATAGCCTCCTTTAGGAAACCTCCTCAGTCTCCACTCAGCAGAGTTTCCTTCACATGTCACTAAGATCTCCTGAGAGGTGAAGTGCTGCACTCTGTCAGGACTCACTGTGAGAGACGCTGATGGATCAACATCTGAACAACAACACACACATAGAGATATTAACATCATTGTACATATTCCTTTGTTAATCTGTTGTTTGGAACAAACACTTATCATCTCATCAAACTGACCTCCAGACCAGACAAACGTTGGTTCACTAGTCTCAGTGTAAACCACTGGGTCTCCTCTTCCAGCCTGACACACATATCCTGCTGTGTGTGTCTGACCATGGACCATGTAGGAATCCTGTTCAGTCCCACTGCTGCTACCAGGGAGCAGCTCAGAGCTGTAGGAGAGCTGTGATGGATCAGGAACAGCCTTAGACCAGAAGAACCTCCATCCTGCAGATTGAAGTCCAACCTCACACTTGAGAGTTACTGAGGCTCCAGGACTCAGCCATGATGGAGACACAGTCAGGACAGGCCTGGGTTTGACTGTTGGCAAGTTGGACACAATACGGACAAAGTATATGATCCAGTTTCAGTAGAAAGGAACAAAAACACATTTTAACGACTTGTTGAGATTTTCAGTTGAAATGAAACATGGTGTGATTTACCATCATACACTGTCAGTCTGACTGAATCACTCCACTCTGTTGTATTAAGTCCATCACTTTTCACTCTGCCCCTACACCTGTAGTCTCCACTGTGGGATGATGAAGCAGGACTGATCCTGTATTCATGTTGATTTGGAGGTTTGAGTGAGGTTGGTGTTTCCCACTCATACGTCCTCTCAGTGTCTCCACCTCCCTGGATCTCACAGCTGACAGTGATCGTCTCTCCTCTGTATATCTCAGGCCAGTTGGGTTCAAGAGTCACAACAGCTGTTCATGGTCAAGAGTTTAATAGAAATATGATACAAAGTTCATTAAACATGAGATGTTTGTTAGTCTTCAATCTCCACCTTAATGATTTATCATGAATACACAATTAAAATACATTATTTCCATACTCACCAGTGTTAACAATCCTGACGTCCTGACTGTCCTCTGTGTAGTAGACTGGGTCTCCTCTTCCTCCTCTGCACCTGTAGACTCCTGTCTGTGAGACTCTGGTTTTTCCACTTGTCTTGAAAGCAGCATCATGTGGGTTCAGAGGTTCAGAGAGTTTATTGTCTCGGTACAAGTTGTATTTCCAACCAGATGATGGGTTCACAGAGCAGGTCAGTGTCACACTGCCCCCTGCTGGTAGGGATGTGTTACTTGCTGTCAGTGAGGCCCGGGGTTTGTTCCCTGTTCAGTTCACAGTGAAAAACAAAACAGGTCAATGGTTGATCTACTTAAATCATTGCCTGACAGATTAATATTTACAAATACTAATGTGATCAGTAAAAACACTAAGAAACAACATCTTCAGAATGAATGAGACAGTTTAACTCACCTGATACTGTCAGTTTCCTGACTCCACTCCACTCTGTTAACAAATAGTCTCCTCTACCTCTACAGCTGTAGTCTCCACTGTGAGACTCAGTAACTCTGTTGATAGTGAATTCTCTGAGTGATGGAGGTTTGTATGATCTGGTTGTTCTCCACTCATACGTCCACTCAGTGTCTCCACCTCCCTGGATCTCACATCTGACAGTGATCTTCTCTCCTCTGTACATCACAGACCAGTTGGGCAGCAGAGTCACAGTGACTCTACTGGAAACTGACATAAAACATGCACAGTAAGAAAACAACGAGTGTAAAATGAAGTGAAGAACAGGGGTTTGCACTGCAGCACTGTTTCTAATAGTGTCCTTCAGTGACAGTTTGAAGCTGGTGAACTTATTTAGGATCTGTGTAAAATCACAAATATTGTGATATGACAAATGTCTTTTAATCATTGGTACATGAGTTTCTGAATCATCCTCCAATGTATTTTTACACAACCTGAAGAGAAACTAACACTTTGTTTTTCCTCCTCTTTTTATATTCTGGCAAAAGATTTCAACAGAACAATGAGTATTAAATGATCAAACTCACCAGTTTTGTTAATGACGACCTCCTGACTGTTCTGTGTGTGAAACTCTGGGTCTCCTCTCCTTCCTCTGCAGTAGTACACACCTCCCTCTGATACAAAAGCTCCTTCTGATCTAACGTCTTTAACTTTATGAGCTCCAGAAGAGCGTGACACACGTCTGAACCATTTGTATTTCCAGTCAGCAGAACCATCCACAGAGCAGGTCAGTATCACACTGCCCCCTGCTGGTATGATTGTTGTGTCTGCTCCCAGTCTGGCCTTGGGTTCATCAGCTGTTCAGATTGAACCAAAAACAACAATTACATGAGTGTATTAAAACAGCTGCTACCATCACATGACAGTTACAAACAGCACACGATACATTGGTTGATAAGTGATTTAGGAAACAAAGGAGTCACAACATAACAAGAGACGCTTTAACTCACCTGATACTGTCAGTGTCCTGACTCCACTCCACTGTGTTAACAAATAGTTTCCTCTGCCTCTACACCTGTAGTCTCCACTGTGGGATGATGAAGCAGCACTGATCCTGTATTCATGTTGATTTGGAGGTTTGAGTGAGGTTGGTGTTTCCCACTCATATGTCCACTCAGTGTCTCCACCTCCCTGGATCTCACATCTGACAGTGATCGTCTCTCCTCTGTATATCACAGATGAGTTGAGCAGCACGGTGACACTTCTGCGAACTGACAAATATTACACAGTAAGAAAACAACTAAAAGTGTAAATCAAGACAAAACTTTTCAGCAGAAATTTAAATGATTCTCATTAATGATCAGGTCAGATGATTTATTTTGTCATAAAATATATGATCAAAAAAGTCATAAAACATCAGTAAAATTGATCGAAGAAGAAAAATATTTAGGATTTTGTTTTTTATCATTAAAAAAAATCACTTAAATGTGAGGAACTTGAGCTTGAACACTAGCCTTAGTTCAAGGGATAAATGAGCTTCACTTAAACCTCTGGTCACAATTAGAAACAAAGTGTCGTCTGATAATTTAATGAGGCGTCTGTTCTCATGCTGGGAAATTAGAAAAGGATCAAACAGGAAGAAGAGCAGCTCATCTGCCTCCACTGACTCTGATTATGTGGCTCCAAATAAACATAAACACTAGTGATGTTGAATATTAAGTCTATAAATGCTGCATGAAGAAGTCACAGGTTTGATCCAGTTCCAGATGTGTATAAATATGAGCAGTGATAAGAAAGGACCCACAACTCCTCTATTGTGTTAGTAACTAATTAAACATCAATGAGTTATTGATTGTTTTAAAACTTGATTTTACAAAGAGGAACTGGACCTAAATCATTTGTTCATCAGGACTCTAACTGACCTCCTCCACACTCCATGTATTGTTTTATGATTGAAAGAATCCATGTTGTTTTACTCTGAGAAAATCAGTTCACTCACCAGTTTCATTAATGGTGACTGAGTCACTGAAAGCTGTGACATAACGTGTCTCTGGTCTCCATCCTTGGCAGCTGTAAACACCTCCCTGGAAAACACTGAACACTGGGTTTGATCTGCCATATCTATAGCTCTGATTGTATCTGAATAACTCGTAGTTCCAACCATCAGGATCGTCCACAGAGCAGGTCAGTGTCACTCTGCCCCCTGCTGGTAACTCTGTCCTGTCTGCTGTCAGAGTGGCCTTCAGTTCACGATCTGATCAAGTTAGAAAAACAAGAAGAGTTTCAATCAATCAATCTTTACTTATAAAGCACTTCTCATACAAGGATGCACATAAAGCACAACACACTGACTCCAACCCACACATCTGTTTAGACATTTGAATGGACTGAAATACTGTGAAATATTAAGTTAACAAACACACGTTTTCATACAGGATGTTAGGGATGAATATATCCACCACATCAGTGTGTATGTGAAACATTTCTTTTCTTTACGATTTGGACGACTCTGACCAAACAGACACTGTGTCAGTCAGCACATCAGGCCACACCTCAAAGTGAGAGACTTACTTCATGTGTAAAAACTGAACATATGATTCTTTGTTTTTAAGTCTTTAGACAGGACTGTTTAACTTTCTCCTCTTGTTCATCAGACTGCTCTGTTAACATCATCAGATAGACGGGGTGTCATACAGCTCATTTGGTAGAGCACGCATCCCATAAGGAGAAGCTATCATACTCGCTGCAGGAACCCCTGGTTCGAGTCCATCAGGCTGTTTCATTCTCCCCCTGTCTTTCTCTCCCAGTTTCCTGTCTCCCTCCAGCTGTGCTGTCAAAAATAAAGGCATGAAATCCAAAAAAACTACCATCCATCATCATCCATCTCTATGTGGAACATGTGACACTTTGGCAAAGTGACAAGACAGAAAGAGACACTGTGTCAGCTGAGTGAGTTTGTCTGTGCTGCATGCAGGACTGCAACACGACGGCCCAGTAACATGAATACTTTTGAAAATTATTTATTTAAGTTATTTGAAAGTAAATGAATAACAGTGACAGTTGTGAGAAACAGGAAGGAAAGAGAAGTGGTTACCTTGAGTCTCTCCGTAGAAGAGTGTATTCAGCACTAAAACAAAGATTGAAACCTCATCAGACATGATCAATATGACAAACATCATCATCAACTACAGCGTTTAAGAACCAGGTGGAGTTTCAGAAGAGGCAGCTTTCACTTATCAACAAACTTATGAAACAATATTCTGTAAATGTCTGAAGAGGCAGGAAACAGAAAACTCCAATGAAATAGATGTCAAATCAAATAAGTAACTTCAACATCACATCAGACGATATAATGATCATGTATTGTCCAAATGACTATAAATAACCTGTGCAGTTCTCCATGTAGCTCTGGTCACATCAACAAAACTACTACGGTGCTAAAATCCTGAATCTGCCTCAGAAAGACACAGAAGTGTAAAATGACTGATGTACTCACAGAGTAATGACAGCACACAGAGCAAAGTGTGGCCCATCTTCACATCCAGCACCGACACCGTTGCTCTGCTTCTGGAAGTGTCTCTACTGTACATGAATAATAACAAGAAAAGAGAGAGTGAGAGGAGGACGGTACAGAAGAAGAGGAAGTTACATTTCACATACGTACGAGATCTGAGTTTGATTCGATGCCCTCTAAGTTCAGCCTCTCTGATCTTCCTTCTGTTTCACACAAAGCTCAGACCACTACATGACCACAGCACTTTGACATATTGACACTTCCTGCTCTCTGCTAAAACATAGAGGTCTGTGTCTTGTGCATGTGTTGGTGTCTGGCCCATGAGGTGTGTTGTGTGTATCTACGTATGCATGAATCTGCTTCATCCTTTGTTTTTTCATTCCTTGTCATCAGTCAACAACAAGAATTAAGCCTCATTTGTACTGCTCAAAGAAAAGTTCCTCTTTACACATGAGGATGAGCTGATATGATGAAATCACTGTGTCATCACCACGTTCACACCTCATGTGTTTGACACTAGAAAAGGAGAAGCATCATCTACTAAACACTAATGTTCCTACACTGCTCTGCATCTTGAACGCTCCCTATCACCTCTGTCTGGTACATGTGGTTAACTATAGGTGTGAAATACCTCATCTTCCAACACATATTTAACTCCAGACCTGTAAAGCACCTCGTCCTCCTCCTCCTTTACATGTCCTGTTCGTGTCACACTGACCTGTTAAAAATTAAAGTTTCAACCTCATTGATGTTATTCCACAGCAGACTGAACTGTGAGCTTTGATCTGATGACATAAATGATATCTTATGTTCTGATAAATCTGTGTATTGTGTTTATGTGTTTTTAAGTGTTTCTAAATCTGATATTGTTGTTTCCATTGTTGTTTATTTCTGTAAAGCGACTTTGAGTACTTTGAAAAGCGCTTTATAAATAAAATGTATTATTGTTATTATTATTATTATTATTATTATTATTAATAAGGACCTGAGGTTGTTGCTGTTCACCTACTGTGACACCTGGTGGCAGTGCTGTGTATAACAACACCACATACAAGAGGTGGAGAAGGACAATCAGGAAGCAGCAACTGGAGATTTTTACTGGAGGACAGTCTCCAACTTGCTCTATGATGAGCTCCATCTGTGGCCTCTCTCACCTGGATCCAGATCAATATTTTACTCAAAACTCCAACCAAGGTTTTTGACTTTACTTCAATGTATTTATTCACAAATCCAAAAGATATTGAGACAATGAAAATAAAGGTCAAGAAAATGTTTTGCAATGGCACAACTCCCCACATAAAATAAAAAGTACATCCATAATTTCTACAAACAACCCAGATATAAACATATAACATCATAGCTGACTTTAAAACTACAGTCTTGTGCCATCGAACAAACAAAATGACTGCAACAAAATTTAACATACAATTGAAGCATATAAATGTTGTTTGTGTGTTTTCCCCTGGTCGTGACACTGTCACTATGATCTTACAGTGACTGCAGGTCTCTACATGCTGCTCTTCTCACAGCTACATGTTGATCAGCAGAATACAACCACTGTATGAGCCGTATATGTGATTTGTGTGATAGTACTTCATTTTTCACTTACATGAGTCATTACATGACTTTTATCAAACTTAACACTGAAGTTAAATTGAGCAGCACATGAGGTACAAACTGAGCAACAGAGGAAAATAAAACATTTCACTTAGAAATATTATATCATATATCATTATAATAGACATTCAGTATTCATTCATGCAAATGATAAACACAAACTTTTTTAAATAAAAACTGTTGTTCACCTCCATAAAATGTCTTGTTGTCCATGTCTCTCTTGTTTTGTCGATGATGTTCTTCTGTTCATGGACCTGGAATAAAAATACAATAAACTGCTGTAAATATACTATTTTTCTTATGAAAACATTAACTCAAGTTTCTCTTTAACCATATTTAACCAAAGCACATGGAGCAGAGAAGAAATCAAAGTCACAATCAAGAGAAAAAGTTTGTGTTTCATAAAAAGCAAAGTGAAGAGAAAAAGATAAAACAAGTTAAAGAGCTGATGTTAATGTTTGTACCTGTGGCTGGATCTGAATTCACATAGTCAGAGCTCTGCTCTGCACTGTCACATTGACCTGCTGAGATGAACATTACAGACACTTTATATCAGTTTCAATAGGAGATGTGACATTAGTGTCTGAGCTGAAAAATGATGTCTTGGACATTAGTAAAAGATTATACTGAACCTTGTCTAGTGTTTTCAGAGCCTCTGATTGATTCATAAGCACAGGCATCACCTACAGGTCAGTGATGATCAAAACAAAGTCCCATCAGTCACCTCATGTCTGTGATTTAAACTGAAACAACTTCCTCAGTAGATGTGAAAGTGTTGGAAGCTGCATGAACAACTGACCGTGGTGGAGAGAGGAATAAAACTGCAGCTGGTTTTCATAATGGTGGACTGAGTCCTGATTCTCTCTCTGAGTCTGAGTGAGTCTGAAACATGGAGTTTAAAAAGCGTCTATTAGCAGTGATGAGCAGCAACATTTCAGTCAAACATGATAAAGATGTGAAATATACAAGTGCTTTGAATTTGGAGAAGAGACAGTTTGTTGTACGAACCTGTTGACACATGGACCTGTGAAACACAAAGTACAACATGTATTGAAAACTGAACCACTGCACCATGGTGTGACATCCGAGCTGATCAGTAATTAATCAATAATCAATATCTCACCTTTTGATTTTCTGCAGACAAACAGCAGCAGCACAATAATCAATACTATTCCACAAACCAAAGCAATCAGCCACACAGGAAGTGAAGAGTTTTCATGTTTGGGCCCAGCTGTTGTAAATATTCAATATTAATTAATAAAAGTATCAATAAAGTTGAGACACAGGTCAAGTCTAAGTAAAGATCTACATCTCAGATAAATGCACAAAACATCTGAACTCTGCTCACCTCTGACTGACACCCAGCTCTGTGGAGACTTTTGTCCTGAGGACTCACACCTGTAGAAACCTTCATCAGACTTTGACACTGCAGAGATATTCAGCTCCGTCCTGCTGTCATTTTGGATCAGTTTGTTATTCTGGTAGAAAAACACTTTGGAAGGTTTTTGTTTGTCCTGAATTCACAGCTCAGAATAACAGACTCTCCCTCAGTCACAGGACTGACGGGGCTCAACAGGATCAAACCAGAACCTGTAAAACAGTCAGAATATGAAGCTTCAGTCAGAGATCAGCTGGTGCAGACCTTTAAAAACCAGCTGATGCACAAACATCAGAAACAACATGAATGTGTGTAATTGATGTTAAATCTACAGATCTCACAGGAAGTGACTTTGTGTTGTGAAGCTACAATTACTGAACAAACCATGAAGCAGAGTCACAGACCAAACTCTCAGAAAGTCACTGTTGATGTAACAACTCAACTCTAAAATAAATTCAATCACATGAGACGTTGAAAATGATTCAGATTCTACAAAAAGTGTCAAAGAGACTAAATGTAAGAAAATGTACCATGTGTAGTGATGTTGACTGAGTTGCTGAACTCTCCTGATCCAGACTCACACCAGTACACTGCTTCACTGGGCTGGTATGTGTAAATATTACATGAGGATTCAGTCTTTATTCTCCAGTCAGAACAGGTCCGATGGTCACTCTTAGGAAACCTCCTCAGTCTCCACTCAGTAAAGTTTCCCTCACATGTCACTAAGATCTCCTGAGAGGTGAAGTGCTGCACTCTGTCAGGACTCACTGTGAGAGACGCTGATGGATCAACATCTGAACAACAACACACACATAGAGATATTAACATCATTGTACATGTTCCTTTGTTAATCTGTTGTTTGGAACAAACACTTATCATCTCATCAAACTGACCTCCAGACCAGACAAACGTTGGTTCACTAGTCTCAGTGTAAACCACTGGGTCTCCTCTTCCAGCCTGACACACATATCCTGCTGTGTGTGTCTGACCATTGACCATGTAGGAATCCTGTTCAGTCCCACTGCTGCTACCAGGGAGCAGCTCAGAGCTGTAGGAGAGCTGTGGTGGATCAGGAACAGCCTTAGACCAGAAGAACCTCCATCCTGCAGATTGAAGTCCAACCTCACACTTGAGAGTTACTGAGGCTCCAGGACTCAGCCATGATGGAGACACAGTCAGGACAGGCCTGGGTTTGACTGTTGGCAAGTTGGACACAATATGGACGAACTATATGATCCAGTTTCAGTAGAAAGGAACAAAAACACATTTTAACGACTTGTTGAGATTTTCAGTTGAAATGAAACATGGTGTGATTTACCATCATACACTGTCAGTCTGACTGAATCACTCCACACTGTTGTAGTAAGTCCATCACTTTTCACTCTGCCCCTACACCTGTAGTCTCCACTGTGGGATGATGAAGCAGGACTGACCCTGTATTCATGTTGATTTGGAGGTTTGAGTGAGGTTGGTGTTTCCCACTCATACGTCCACTCAGTGTCTCCAACTCCCTGGATCTCACAGCTGACAGTGATCGTCTCTCCTCTGTATATCTCAGGCCAGTTGGGTTCAAGAGTCACAACAGCTTTGTTTGGGGCTGTTCATGGTAAAATAACAATGACAAAATAATCAGACATAATATTTGTCTGTCTCACGTTATCTGTTTATTTCCATACTCACCAGTGTTAACAATCCTGACGTCCTGACTGTCCTCTGTGTAGTAGACTGGGTCTCCTCTTCCTCCTCTGCACCTGTACACTCCTGTCTGTGAGACTCTGATTTTTCCACTTGTCTTGAAAGCAGCATCATGTGGGTTCAGAGGTTCAGAGAGTTTATTGTCTCGGTACAAGTTGTATTTCCAACCAGATGATGGGTTCACAGAGCAGGTCAGTGTCACACTGCCCCCTGCTGGTAGGGATGTGTTACTTGCTGTCAGTGAGGCCCAGGGTTTGTTCACTGTTCAGTTCACAGAGAAAAACAAAACAAGTCAATGGTTGATTTGATTGACCAGTTAATATTTACAGCTCCTAATCAGATCAATGAAACACTAAGAAACAACATCTTCAGAATGAATGAGAGACAGTTTAACTCACCTGATACTGTCAGTTTCCTGACTTCACTCCACTGTGTTAACAAATAGTCTCCTCTACCTCTACAGCTGTAGTCTCCACTGTGAGACTCAGTGACACTGTTGATAGTGAATTCTCTGAGTGATGGAGGTTTGTATGAGCTGGTTGTGCTCCACTCATATGTCCACTCAGTGTCTCCACCTCCCTGGATCTCACATCTGACAGTGATCTTCTCTCCTCTGTACATCACAGACCAGTTGGGCAGCAGAGTCACAGTGACTCGACGGGAAACTGACAAAAACACAGTAAGAAACATCTTCAACTACAAAAACAAATAAAGACAGAGGTGTGTAGGACTAATAAAACACATTTGTTATTCAAGCTGTAACAACAAAACCAGATGAAAAAATGAGCATTAAAACATATGAAATAAAGTTTTTCCAAAGAAACAGAAGTTTCTCAACTTAAACTGTGCTGCGTTCAAAAACCAGGGTCACAGTGACTCTACTGGAAACCGACATGAAAATGATTCAGCAAGAAAACAGCTTAAAAAAAAAAAAAGAGGAACTGGACCTAAATCATTTGTTCATCAGGACTCTAACTGACCTCCTCCACACTCCATGTATTGTTTTATGACTGAAAGAATCCATGTTGTTTTACTCTGAGAAAATCAGTTCACTCACCAGTTTCATAAATGGTGACTGGGTCACTATGAGCTGTGAAATAACCTGTCTCTGGTCTCCATCCTCTGCAGCTGTAAACACCTCCCTGGGAAACACTGAACACTGGGTTTGACTGACCATTTATAAAGGGCAGAGTGTTTCTGTATAACTCGTATTTCCAACCATCAGAACGGTCCACAGAGCAGGTCAGTGTCACTGGTAACTCTGTCCTGTCTGCTGTCAGAGTGACCTTCAGTTCACGATCTGATCAAGTTAGAAAAACAAGAAGAGTTTTAATGTTCAATCAAAATATATTTACATGTTTCATCACAGTCTGGAAACAAACACGTTTAAAGTTTTCCTGAAGTAAAACAAACCAAAAAAAAACAGTTGTGATGTGATTCTGTAAAAAGGGTTAGGGTTACAAAACTAGAGGATTTATCCAAAACAATCAAACTGAACATCCACTTCATGATTTAGTTTTTACTACAAGATTAAAAAGAAACCAATGTTGAAAACTGAAAACGAGGTTATTATTGATCATTGATGGACAGATTAGTATTCACAGTTCTTGTTCAGATCAATAAAAACACTAAGAAACAACATCTTCAGAATGAATGAGAGACATTTTAACTCACCTGATACTGTCAGTTTCCTGACTTTACTCCACTGTGTTAACAAATAGCCTCCTCTACCTTTACAGCTGTAGTCTCCACTGTGAGACTCAGTAACACTGTTGATAGTAAATTCTCTGAGTGATGGAGGTTTGTATGAGCTGGTTGTTCTCCACTCATACGTCCACCCAGTGTCTCCACTTCTCTGGATCTCACATCTGACAGTGATCTTCTCTCCTCTGTACATCACAGACCGGCTGGGCAGCAGAGTCACACTGCTGGAAACTGTTGGCAATTATGCACAGTGTGAAAATATCTTCAACTACAAAATCAAAAACCCGCTCTATCAACAAAACCAGGTGGAAAATTAAAGGTACAGCCTGGAGGTTTTTGCTCAAAAATAAACGCCAGACTTATACAAATGAAATCCGGATTAATCATCACCTATGGGCTTCTAGTCCTGTGTGGTGGTGACTGTGTCTGCAGAGCCCCCTCCCTCCGCCTGCATTTTGGTCTTTTGCTTTGTTTGTTGTGCACGGGGACGTTTCTGGACGGACAGTCGGTGTTTTCTCTCCAGCCAATCACAGAGCAGGTGAAGCTCCGTACAGCACGAGTAGGAGGGCGAATGCTATCCGCTGCGGCTAACACCCGCTAGCTGGACGCTAACTTCCGCTAGCGGTAGCAGCTAGCATCCGCCATTGGCACCCGCTTCCTAGCTCACCACGAGGCTCCCGTTACCGGTGACGGCTATGTATCGGGCCACGGCCCCAGCGCTTCACTCGGACTGTATTTCCTTTTTCTTTCCAGTCCTGACAACTGCTGCTGCAGGAGGCTGCACAGTTGAGCCCGAGAGGAGGGGCCCAGTTTGAATGTTTTGTTTACAAACGGCAACGAACAAACCTCCAGACTCAACCTTTTAGCATTCACACATGAATATTTTTTTTTTCCAGAGAAACAGCAACTTAAACTGTGCTGCATTCAAAAACCAGGGTCACATGAAACTGACACATCAAGTAAACTCTAACAGACCTCCTCCACACTCCATGTATTGTTTTATGATTTAAAGAATCCATGTTGTTTTACTCAGAGAAAATTAGTTCACTCACCAGTTTCATAAATGGTGACTGAGTCACTGGGAGCTGAGAAATAACCTGTTACTGGTCTCCCTCTGCAGCTGTAAACACCTCCCTGGGAAACACTGAACACTGGGTTTGATCCAAAAACAACAACACTAAAGGTCTGAGAGTTTATATTATGTAATAACTCATAATAGTAGGAACCCGGCAGCAAAGCAGAAAAGCCCACAGAGCAGGTCAGTGTCACTCTGCCCCCTGCTGGTATCACTGTCCTGTCTGCTGTCAGAGTGGCCTTCAGTTCATAATCTGATCAAGTTAAAAAAACAAGAAGAGTTTTAATGTTCCATCAAAATATATTTACATGTTTCATCACAGTCTGGAAACAAACATTGTCTCAGTCAGTCATAATATTCTGCTGAAATTCATCTGATTTCACACAATTTAGTCTCTTTGTATCCACAGGTTCATCAAGTAAACACAACACACTGACTCCAAACCACACATCTGTTTAGACATTTGAATGGACTGAAATACTGTGAAATATGAAGATAACAAACACACGTTTTCATACAGGATGTTAGACTCTGCTCTGAGGGTCACTACAACATGTGGTTCACATGAACATGAACACAACACGACCCAGAAACATGAATACTGATATGAACTGCTTTGAAAATACATAATTTCACACCCTTGGGTGCTTCTCTAGTCATTTAAAAGATTTATATTGACATATAAAATATAGTATATGATCACATACAAAAACAAAGAGGATATCATTGAGAGTGGTTGTTGGTAATACGTAGGAAATGAACATTGAAGAAAGTATGAGTGAAAAAAAAGAGAAGTGGTTACCTTGAGTATCTCCATAGAAGAGTGTATTCAGCACTAAATTAAAGATTGAATCAGAAATAATCAACAAAATCTGAAAATGTCTAAGGAGGCAGGAAACAAATCACATCAGACTATATAATGATCATGTATTGTCCAAATGACTATAAATAACCTGTGCAGTTCTCCATGTAGCTCTGGTCACATCAACAAAACTACTACGGTGCTAAATTCCTGAATCTGCCTCAGAAAGACACAGAAGTGTAAAATGACTGATGTACTCACAGAGTAATGACAGCACACAGAGCAAAGTGTGGCCCATCTTCACATCCAGCACCGACACCGTCGCTCTGCTTCTGGAAATGTCTCTACTGTACATGAATAATAACAAAAAAAGAGAGAGTGAGAGGAGGACGGTACAGAAGAAGAGGAAGTTACATTTCACACATGTACGAGATCTGAGTTTGATTCGATTCCCTCTAAGTTCAGCCTCTCTGATCTTCCTTCTGTTTAATACAAAGCTCAGACCACTACATGACCTTTGACATATTGACACTTCCTGCTCTCATGTTGGTGTCTGGCCCATGAGGTGTGTTGTGTGTATCTACGTATGCATGAATCTGCTTCATCCTTTGTTTTTTCATTCCTTGTCATCAGTCAACAACAAGAATTAAGCCTCATTAGTACTGGTCAAAGAAAAGTTCCTCTTTACACATGAAGATGAGCTGATATGATGAAATCACTGTGTCATTACCACGTTCACACCTCATGTGTTTGACAGAAAAGAAGAAGCATCATCTACTAAACACAAATGTTTCCACACTGCTCTGCATCTTGAACACTTCCTATGGTCTCTGTCTGATACATGTAGTCGACTATAGGTGTGAAATACCTCATCTTCCAACACATATTTAAAGCCCCAACAAGAAACTTTTAACTGGATTTGCAAAAGTCTCTCGTTTCTGCTGATGTCTTTTAGTGACCTGCAACAGCAAATGAGGCCATCGGTGGGAAGATAAGCTATGTCTAAATAATGTAACTCTCTACTTTCGGGAGGCAGTGGAGGGGTCGGGCCACTGGACAATGAAATGATGTAAGCACTCAGACCGGGGGAAAAGGCACATTTGACGAGGTTATAAATTAGCATTGAGTTGTAGGTACGCTAGCAACTAAAAACTGACATCAATTACATCCCTATATTTTCGTCATGGCTGATATTGGGACGGGATCCGCTATCGCTTTTGTCCACAGGGGTCGCCAAAATCAACACAAACTGAAAGTTCCTTGTAGGTGGTTTAACTCCAGACCAGTACAACACCTCCTCCTCCTCCTCCTCCTTTACATGTTCTGTTCATCGTGTCACACTGACCTGTTAAAAGTTAAAGTTTCAACCTCATTGATGTTATTCCACAGCAGACTGAACTGTGAGCTTTGATCTGATGACATAAAACCAGTTGTTTGGCCTGAGCTAGAGTCTGTTTCCTTGTTTCTAAGATACAAACATCAGCTACAAGGTCAGTGACAGTCATCACCTGTTCTCACTAAAGTCTTCAAACGTCTTTGAGCTCAAACTGCAGCATGACGACAGAAGAAGAGACACAGAGACCAGTAATGACTCATTAAGGACCTGAGGTTGTTGCTGCTCATCTATTGTCACACCTGGTGGCAGTGCTGTGTATAACAACACCACATAAAAGAGGTGGAGAAGGACAATCAGGAAGCAGCAACAGGAGCATAAGAGACAATGATGCACAGATACCACACAACAATCAAACACATTGTGCCGCAACTGCAATAAAGAAGCAGAAGAAGATGAAATGATCACCAGGAAACAAAGCTAGCATGCTAGGCGGTAACACAACCTGATCCATGATGAGCTCCATCTGTGGCCTCTCTCACCTGGATCCAGATGTGGAACAGTAATGGTGCACTAGTCAATATTAGTCACAGAAAACCCAGCTGAGATTTTTGACTTTACTTCATTAATTTTATTTAGAAATCCACTTGATATTGGTTGACACAAGTGATGGAAAAAAATGATAAAATTTAAAATAAATAGTTTTGTTTTTATTTAAGTAAAAAGAAAAGTAAAAAGAAAAAAAGAGTAAACTTAAGTTCATCCTCTAAGCTAGCAAGTGCATCGCTTTAACATCTCATTTTCCACTTGGCAAATACCTTCAGAAACTTCAGCTGTCATCTGATCTTCAAAATGATTGCAGCAAAAGCAAATCTGCTCAGAAGCTTTATCATTTATGCCGACGATGGCATGCTTTGCTGTAAAACTGTGTTGAAAACTGGGAATGAATCATGAATGATGTCAAATGTGTTTTTGAATTCACATGATCTTTTTCACATTGTTGTCCACGTTTCTCTTGTTTCCTTTCTTTTTATGGACCTAGAACAAAATGACAACCACAAATAAACACTGTATCATGTATCACGTTATGTCACATTAACACGTTACTGAAAGATTTTAAGACAACACTGACAGTCATTGGAAGTGTATACTCACCTCGTATAATGAAATAATGATGATGTAAACATTTATTTCAACAAAAATAACACAGTAGCTAATTAGCCTACTGCTAATATTTGTACCTGTAGCTGAATCTGGATTTTCATTACAGTAGTCTGAGCTGTCCCCTGGATCGTCTCTGCTTCCTGTAAAGGTCATACAAAAAGAAAACATAATTGAAATTCATTTGCACTAAATCCAAAATATGTAGATACCGTTATGTAAACACATATTTGTTCTTAAGCCCAACATTACAGCATCCATTTAACCCCTTAACACCCACTGGCCTATAGGCTGTATTGCATCTAACGCATGCTGAGCCTGGCAGCAGGCAAGTGGGTTAAATTTTAACATACGAGATTTGTGAAATTTGATATTGAACAATCACATAAATGTATTGATGTATTATCCAACTGTCCACATTCTTAAAGCCACCTAACCAACCATATCCATTTGGAGTCAATCTACTTTTGATGTTTCATTTGTTTTGCACTCACTCCTCTGTCCAACAGCCTTGAGCTGAATCTGAGATATGATGTTTCTGTACTGGTCCGTACGGCCACCTGAAATTAGAAAGTGTGCACCAGCTTGGATTTTAGTCACTCAGTTATAATCAAATCATCCTGGACATCTCTGTATGAACTGAAATTTATACTGTACCATCCCCAGTGTTTACTGAGCCTCCGATTGTTTCATAGACAGAAACGTCACCTGCAAGACAATAAAAACTGTTTAAACTTCAGCTTCCATTTTAAAAGGACTTCAGTTGGTTCAGGAATAACTTTGAAAGTACTGATGATTAGACGGAGGGCTGACCGTGGAGAAGAGACGAGTATATCTGCTGTTGATTTTCATCTTGTTTGACAGGTTGGCTTGTAGCAGAGCTCTGATTGGCTCTCTCAGACTGGACGAGGCTGAAACATGTCATGAACTAATAAAAGCTCATTTAAAAACAACAAATCAAAAGATTTTGTAGAAGATACGACACGAGAGATTTGTACCAACCTGTTACGACATGGATCTGTGAACAAGACAATAATCATCACATTACATTTCTTTGATTCTATGATGAAATGCAAACTGAGTCACTTGCTCCATGTCGGGAAAACGATTCTTAAGAAAGTAGGAAAGTGTCTCACTCTTTGACTTCCTGTACCAGCACAGCAGTAGAGGGAGGAGAATAATCAGTACAACACCGCAAACCAGGCCGGTGATCAGCGGCACGATGAGATGGTCAGGGTTTATTTGAGCTGCTGCAACAAATGATAAGTATTGATGATTCACAAGAGGACCTGAGTTCAGGGTGTAGTGCGCTGCATGACCAAAAACACAACGAGTTTTAATCATTTTAATTTCTATTGCTTAAATGGCTCTGCCCCCAGTTACACCTCTGATACATTCTCTTAAAGCTACACTACATAGTTTTTTTTACCTTAAAATAATGTTTCTAAACTCATTCAAGTGGGGCCTGAGTGGAGTCGCGCTGGCAGCAACAGCTCTATGTAACTGTCCTGTGCAGGTAGGAGCATAATTGAGGGTAATTCAGTGACTGACCTCTACTACACAACGAGTCGACTTAGTGGCATAGTGACAACATAGGAGACATATTTAGCTACTTCTCTTCCTAATGCTGGAGGACACATGAATGAAAACAGTATTAGCCACACTCACACTTCACTGACATCCAGCTCTCCTGTGACTCAGATCCTGATGAATGCTGACACTTGTAGAAGCCTTCGTCTGACTTTGCCGCTGCAGAGATCTTCAGCTCCCCGCTGCTGCCGTTGTGGATGAGTTTGCCATTTTTGTAGAAAGCCACAGTTGAAGTTAGGTTTTGTTTTTTCACTCTGCAGTCAAGAGAAACAGAGTCGCCCTCGTTCACAGGGTAGACGGGGCTCACCAGGATAATATCCTCATCTGTACAAAACATAAATAGAAATGAACATTACAAAGCGTGACCAATGACCACACACTGATCTTAGTTAACCTCTTCAACTCCGCGGGGACGCCGGCGTCCCCGAGCCGCTCCTCTTCTGCAGTTTCAGCTTGCGCGGGCTTACTACATTGGTAAACATGGCGTATTTGGTATCTGTGGCTTCATTAGGTTGTTTTGCTAATTCAGTATCGATTTTATTTTGTTTCTCATTTATTTTTGCACAAGAATATACGGAATATCTACAGTCCGAAGCGTGATCGTTTTCCCCGTTTCAACCGAGGGACACGTTCCCTCGGTTTTATTTTGAAGTTAGTGTACGACACGGATTTTGAAGGGAGGGTGCTGGGTATTGATGTATTATAATGGACAGTGTAAGTAAAGATTTAGCTGATTCAATCGTAAATGTGTACAAGATGGAGAAGAAGAAGACTCGTAAATATAAGCGCGCGAACATGGCGACATGGCGACCGCGGTGTCCGCGGTCGCCATGTCGAAACTCGGAGGAAAGGGTTAGTTATGCCCATACTTTATGGGCATATTTTAATAATTGAACAGTTCAATATTGAAAAATTTGTGTGATAAAAAAATGCATGAGAAAAACACATTTGGTGTCTCAGTATACCATTTGGTTATCATGTGTCCATTTGGACTCTCATCTCCGCCTGGATCTTATCATGAAAAAAACATTGCAGAATGGTCATGGGTCATTCCTGGATATTGGTGACTTTTCTGTCCCCAGGATATAAATGTTAATATCTTATTTAAAATAAATGAAATGTCTATAATAAAAAGCCACAGCCGCTGGCCCCCGGTGAGAATAGTAAGTGAGCCACGCTGGCCGGGCCGGACTCAGCAGAGACACTCAGCCACCCGTTCAAACCCTGGGGCACACTGTACAGAGCAGGAATCAGGGGGGCGGGGGCAGCTGGCCACAGCCGCTGGCCCCCGGTGAGAATAGTAAGTGAGCCACGCTGGCCGGGCCGGACTCAGCAGTGGCACTCAGCCACCCGTTCAAACCCTGGGGCACACTGTACAGAGCAGGAATCAGGGGGGCGGGGGCAGCTGGCCACAGCCGCTGGCCCCCGGTGAGAATAGTAAGTGAGCCACGCTGGCCGGGCCGGACTCAGCAGTGGCACTCAGCCACCCGTTCAAACCCTGGGGCACACTGTACAGAGCAGGAATCAGGGGGGCGGGGGCAGCTGGCCACAGCCGCTGGCCCCCGGTGAGAATAGTAAGTGAGCCACGCTGGCCGGGCCGGACTCAGCAGTGGCACTCAGCCACCCGTTCAAACCCTGGGGCACACTGTACAGAGCAGGAATCAGGGGGGCGGGGGCAGCTGGCCACAGCCGCTGGCCCCCGGTGAGAATAGTAAGTGAGCCACGCTGGCCGGGCCGGACTCAGCAGTGGCACTCAGCCACCCGTTCAAACCCTGGGGCACACTGTACAGAGCAGGAATCAGGGGGGCGGGGGCAGCTGGCCACAGCCGCTGGCCCCCGGTGAGAATAGTAAGTGAGCCACGCTGGCCGGGCCGGACTCAGCAGTGGCACTCAGCCACCCGTTCAAACCCTGGGGCACACTGTACAGAGCAGGAATCAGGGGGGCGGGGGCAGCTGGCCACAGCCGCTGGCCCCGGTGAGAATAGTAAGTGAGCCACGCTGGCCGGGCCGGACTCAGCAGTGGCACTCAGCCACCCGTTCAAACCCTGGGGCACACTGTACAGAGCAGGAATCAGGGGGGCGGGGGCAGCTGGCCACAGCCGCTGGCCCCCGGTGAGAATAGTAAGTGAGCCACGCTGGCCGGGCCGGACTCAGCAGTGGCACTCAGCCACCCGTTCAAACCCTGGGGCACACTGTACAGAGCAGGAATCAGGGGGGCGGGGGCAGCTGGCCACAGCCGCTGGCCCCCGGTGAGAATAGTAAGTGAGCCACGCTGGCCGGGCCGGACTCAGCAGTGGCACTCAGCCACCCGTTCAAACCCTGGGGCACACTGTACAGAGCAGGAATCAGGGGGGCGGGGGCAGCTGGCCACAGCCGCTGGCCCCCGGTGAGAATAGTAAGTGAGCCACGCTGGCCGGGCCGGACTCAGCAGTGGCACTCAGCCACCCGTTCAAACCCTGGGGCACACTGTACAGAGCAGGAATCAGGGGGGCGGGGGCAGCTGGCCACAGCCGCTGGCCCCCGGTGAGAATAGTAAGTGAGCCACGCTGGCCGGGCCGGACTCAGCAGTGGCACTCAGCCACCCGTTCAAACCCTGGGGCACACTGTACAGAGCAGGAATCAGGGGGGCGGGGGCAGCTGGCCACAGCCGCTGGCCCCCGGTGAGAATAGTAAGTGAGCCACGCTGGCCGGGCCGGACTCAGCAGTGGCACTCAGCCACCCGTTCAAACCCTGGGGCACACTGTACAGAGCAGGAATCAGGGGGGCGGGGGCAGCTGGCCACAGCCGCTGGCCCCCGGTGAGAATAGTAAGTGAGCCACGCTGGCCGGGCCGGACTCAGCAGTGGCACTCAGCCACCCGTTCAAACCCTGGGGCACACTGTACAGAGCAGGAATCAGGGGGGCGGGGGCAGCTGGCCACAGCCGCTGGCCCCCGGTGAGAATAGTAAGTGAGCCACGCTGGCCGGGCCGGACTCAGCAGTGGCACTCAGCCACCCGTTCAAACCCTGGGGCACACTGTACAGAGCAGGAATCAGGGGGGCGGGGGCAGCTGGCCACAGCCGCTGGCCCCCGGTGAGAATAGTAAGTGAGCCACGCTGGCCGGGCCGGACTCAGCAGTGGCACTCAGCCACCCGTTCAAACCCTGGGGCACACTGTACAGAGCAGGAATCAGGGGGGCGGGGGCAGCTGGCCACAGCCGCTGGCCCCCGGTGAGAATAGTAAGTGAGCCACGCTGGCCGGGCCGGACTCAGCAGTGGCACTCAGCCACCCGTTCAAACCCTGGGGCACACTGTACAGAGCAGGAATCAGGGGGGCGGGGGCAGCTGGCCACAGCCGCTGGCCCCCGGTGAGAATAGTAAGTGAGCCACGCTGGCCGGGCCGGACTCAGCAGTGGCACTCAGCCACCCGTTCAAACCCTGGGGCACACTGTACAGAGCAGGAATCAGGGGGGCGGGGGCAGCTGGCCACAGCCGCTGGCCCCCGGTGAGAATAGTAAGTGAGCCACGCTGGCCGGGCCGGACTCAGCAGTGGCACTCAGCCACCCGTTCAAACCCTGGGGCACACTGTACAGAGCAGGAATCAGGGGGGCGGGGGCAGCTGGCCACAGCCGCTGGCCCCCGGTGAGAATAGTAAGTGAGCCACGCTGGCCGGGCCGGACTCAGCAGTGGCACTCAGCCACCCGTTCAAACCCTGGGGCACACTGTACAGAGCAGGAATCAGGGGGGCGGGGGCAGCTGGCCACAGCCGCTGGCCCCCGGTGAGAATAGTAAGTGAGCCACGCTGGCCGGGCCGGACTCAGCAGTGGCACTCAGCCACCCGTTCAAACCCTGGGGCACACTGTACAGAGCAGGAATCAGGGGGGCGGGGGCAGCTGGCCACAGCCGCTGGCCCCCGGTGAGAATAGTAAGTGAGCCACGCTGGCCGGGCCGGACTCAGCAGTGGCACTCAGCCACCCGTTCAAACCCTGGGGCACACTGTACAGAGCAGGAATCAGGGGGGCGGGGGCAGCTGGCCACAGCCGCTGGCCCCCGGTGAGAATAGTAAGTGAGCCACGCTGGCCGGGCCGGACTCAGCAGTGGCACTCAGCCACCCGTTCAAACCCTGGGGCACACTGTACAGAGCAGGAATCAGGGGGGCGGGGGCAGCTGGCCACAGCCGCTGGCCCCCGGTGAGAATAGTAAGTGAGCCACGCTGGCCGGGCCGGACTCAGCAGTGGCACTCAGCCACCCGTTCAAACCCTGGGGCACACTGTACAGAGCAGGAATCAGGGGGGCGGGGGCAGCTGGCCACAGCCGCTGGCCCCCGGTGAGAATAGTAAGTGAGCCACGCTGGCCGGGCCGGACTCAGCAGTGGCACTCAGCCACCCGTTCAAACCCTGGGGCACACTGTACAGAGCAGGAATCAGGGGGGCGGGGGCAGCTGGCCACAGCCGCTGGCCCCCGGTGAGAATAGTAAGTGAGCCACGCTGGCCGGGCCGGACTCAGCAGTGGCACTCAGCCACCCGTTCAAACCCTGGGGCACACTGTACAGAGCAGGAATCAGGGGGGCGGGGGCAGCTGGCCACAGCCGCTGGCCCCCGGTGAGAATAGTAAGTGAGCCACGCTGGCCGGGCCGGACTCAGCAGTGGCACTCAGCCACCCGTTCAAACCCTGGGGCACACTGTACAGAGCAGGAATCAGGGGGGCGGGGGCAGCTGGCCACAGCCGCTGGCCCCCGGTGAGAATAGTAAGTGAGCCACGCTGGCCGGGCCGGACTCAGCAGTGGCACTCAGCCACCCGTTCAAACCCTGGGGCACACTGTACAGAGCAGGAATCAGGGGGGCGGGGGCAGCTGGCCACAGCCGCTGGCCCCCGGTGAGAATAGTAAGTGAGCCACGCTGGCCGGGCCGGACTCAGCAGTGGCACTCAGCCAGGCTAACCCAGAACCTCGGATAGGGGGACCCTCAGCCGCGCATGCTCAGTCACACACACACCCATATTAGTCAGCTGGGCAGCTGACCGCTGTGATAGCTACGGGGAGCCGGACCGGACCGCGGAGACTACAGCCAGGCTAACCCAGAACCTCGGATACTTTGTGCTATCTTCTTCAAATTTGAACCAGGTGTTCACTGATAGTGTGCTTACAGGCCTATACTGTCATTTACCTATATGGATAAAGCCACACAGACCATTTTTTGTTGTTTTTAATTTTTTTTTATAGGCGGACAGAAAATCTGAATTTTTTGCTCACTTACTGGCCCACTGCTCTGTTCCAGTAATATCTAAAGTGTTTTTGACACTTTCACAAGAAACTCTATAGTGTCCCCTTTCTGGCAAGCCCTCATTCATGCATGTAGTCAAATTGGTTGAGAAACTACAGCCATTATAATATGAGGATGGAATTTTAAGCGTTTTTGCTTCAAAATAGGGTGGGAGTGGAAGAGGTTAATTCTGCTTTTTATAAAACTTTCTTCCCATATTGTTATAAATCAGTGAATGATTGATTAAATCTGGATTAATAAAGTCATCTTTAATGTGTTAAATGATTTTAGACGAGGTTATTAATCCACAGTTAAACATTTATCACTATGTTTATTAATCATACACTGATTAGTATCAATATTGAATGATGAATTAAGTAAATGAATCTAACCAGGACCAGTGATCTCTTCAGTGGGTGAAACGCATGTGTAAACAATATAACTCAGAAATCTAAGATGATAAATCACACAGCAAAATTGTCAAACACGCAGAGTGAAAAGAAATGTATCAAAAACCTACAAGTTACAGTGATGTTGACCCCATTGCTGAACTCTCCTGATCCAGACTCACACCAGTACACTGCATCACCGAGGCTAATATGATGGAGGTTGCAGATGGACCCAGTTTGCAAATTGGAGCAGTATAAAGGCAGGAAGCCATAGGTAGCCTTAGGAAACCTCTTCACTCTCCACTCAGTAGAGTTTCCTTCACAGCTCAGTGAGACAAAGTCATAATTGAAGTGCTGCACCGTGTCAGGACTCACTGTGAGAGACGCTGATGGATCAACATCTGGAATACATGTAAAAGGTTAAACAAAGAACTGAGATAATGTCTTCTTTTTACAGTAGTCTTCAAGCTGCGCTAAAAACAAAACAAGTGCTTTATGAGAAAAGAAAGACATTAACAAACTGACCTCCAGACCAGACAAACGTTGGTTCACTAGTCTCAGTGTAAACCACTGGGTCTCCTCTTCCAGCCTGACACACATATCCTGCTGTGTGTGTCTGACCATGGACCATGTAGGAATCCTGTTCAGTCCCATTTCTGCTACCAGGGAGCAGCTCAGAGCTGTATTGAGGTTGATCATCAAAATACCTCATGTGTCCATATCTAAAGCGGTGGCGGTTGGAAGTGCTGTAAGTCCATTTGGGAACAGCCTTAGACCAGAAGAACCTCCATCCTGCAGATGGATGTTCAACCTCACACTTGAGAGTTACTGAGGCTCCAGGACTCAGCCATGATGGAGACACAGTCAGGACAGGCCTGGGCATATCTGATGGACAAATTCAACATAAGACAAAGATATCAAATGTCTGGATGCTACACGATTAACACACTGGTTAATGGTTTTATTGTGTGAACTGTAACTTGACTTACAGTAAAACACTCTTAATTCGAGGGGCATACTCCATCCTGTCGAATTCGTTTGCGCACGTTTCTGTCTGCCCTTACACCAGAAGTAGTCACTTAATGATGACGACAACCTAATTCTGTTTTCATAGTTGCTTGAAAGTTTATATGAGCTGGTCGTCATCCATTCGTACTCCCACTCCGTGTCTCCTCCCTGGATCTCACATCGAAGTGTGACCGTCTCTCCAGTGTACATCTTGGGCCAGTTGGGTTGCAGAGTGACAACAGCATTATTGTTGTTGACTGACTGTTGAATACTGACTGAGTCACTGTACTCTGTGTAGTAGACTGGGTCTCCTCTTCCTCCTCTGCACCAGTACAGTCCTTCCTGTGAGACACTGATTTGTCCATTTGAGTGGAAAACAGCGTCTTGTGTCGTCAGGGGTTCAGAGGGTTTCTCACCTCTGTACCAGTCGTACCTCCAACCAGGTGACGATGGGTTGACGGAACAGGTCAGGGCCACACTGCCCCCTGCTGGAAAGGCTGTGTTGTCAGCACTCAGGTGAGCAGTTGGCCTGTCTGCTGATGTAAAAAAAAAAAAAAAAAAAAAAAACTAAAACATTATTACTGTCCCTACATCTTTAAATAATTAGTCTCTTACTGTCCCAATGGGTAATTATTCAGATCAGCTCTCACTCCTTCTGTTAAAGACCTTTCCGATTTTGTCGGCCACATTAATACAAAACAGGATACAAAACATCTCATATCAATACTTTCCACTCACCAGAAACCACCAGCGTGATGACGCTGCTCCACTCTGTTGATGAGTACAAGTCCGATTTCTTTTTACCCATACACCTGTAGTTCCCACTGTTGGACACAGATGCAGTGATGACACTGTATTCAAGGTTCGTTGAAACTGTGCTTGATTTGGGTTTGCTCCATTCATACTCCCACTCAGTGCTTCCTCCTCCATTAATCCCACAACTGAAGGTAACGGTCTCGCCAGTGAATATCAAAGGCCAGCTGGGCTGCAGGGACACGACAGCCTTGTTGGAAACTGTCCAAGAAAGAAGAGAGACGCTGAACAAACACTGATCCTGCATGCTGTATTGCTCCAAACTAAAATACTAACACTTACCTCTTTTCTCAATTGTGACTGAATTGCTGAGCTCTGTGAAGAAAGCCACGTCTCCTCTCCTTCCTCTGCAGCTGTAGATGCCTCCTTGAGAGACATTGATAACTCTGCTGCTTTCTTCTTCTCTAGCCCTTATGGTCTGAGCTTCAGAAGTGTGTGAGCTACGTCTGAACCAGTCATATTTCCACTCAGCAGAGTTCTCCAAAGTGCACGTCAGCGTTACGTTGCCCTTTACTGGTATCATTCTCTTATCTGCCAGAACTGTGGGGCTCGGTTTGGCTGTTAGTTGAGATAATTACTTCAGTTTTCTGTGAATTAACATACAAAACAACTTACATGATGACAAAATCTGGCCTACCTGATACTGTCAGTGTGAAGGTAACGCTCCAGTCTGTCGAGGCATACAAGTCCTTTCTTGCCTTGCACCAGTAGTTTCCAATATAGGAAACAGAAGCACTACTAATCCTGTATTCGCTGTGTGTGGAAGGTGTGTTTGGGGTGGTTGTTCTCCACTCATATTCCCACTCAGTGTCTCCATGTCCCTGGACCTCACATCTCAGAGTGATCGTCTCATCACTGTATATCTGAGTCCAGTTGTGTCTCCGGGTGACAAAGGTCTTGTAGGGCACTGTGCACACAAAAAAAAATATTCAGTAACTATTCAAACAGAGAAATAAAATCAACAGTGAAAAATGTTGTGACCAGAAACTCACATGTTTTCTGAATGCGAACCACATCACTGAACTGACTGAAGAAAACTGGGCTTCCTCTTCTTCCTCTGCACCGGTACATGCCGGCATGTGAGATTCTGACAAAGTTTTGCACATTTTCTGTTGTCACTTGAGATTCAGAAGAGTCTGAAGTACTTCGTCTGAACCACTCATACTTCCAGTCTGTGGAGCCGTCAACAGAACAGGTGAGCTTCACAGCACCACCTGCTGGTATGGACGTCCTATCTGCGCTCAGAGACGCCGTGGGTCTGTCTGCTGTTGGGTTAAGAATTTAATCCATAGTTACTGCTTTATAGCTAATCACTGTATATTTCTTCAAAGTACTCGTTAGCTTACTGTTGTATATTGATCACTCTTGTAGGATTAGCTTTGACATGATATACTCTCCTCAACATATACCTTATCCACTGCAACCATTTATACTACTGCACTATCCTGTTGCTCCTGAGGCATTTTGTCACGCTGCTCAGCTACAAGCCAGTAGTGGTTAATCATAGGAAGGCATGACTTAACATGATTAAACAGAAAACTAAAAAGGGACGACTTAAAGAAGAAAAAAAACTGACTAACAAGCTGTGAAACTATTGAAACGAGCAAAGAGCTTGTGTGATAATCCAAACATGGCTGTTGCACAGGTGATGGAAAACTTCACATAAGTTATTAGTAAATGTGATATCCTACCTGAAACTGACAGAGTGACATTATTACTCTGCTTTGTGAAATGTGCAGCAGCTCTGTGGTGACCGATGCACTGATAATCACCGCTCAGGTCGACTGTGAGCTGAAGCGAGTACGACTCGTTTGAACTGAAGGAGACGAGTTGTTGCCCGTTCCAGTTGAATGTGTAAAACCAGTCAGTGTCACTTCCCTCTCTCATGTCACATACGAAGGTAACAGACTCTCCACTGAATAAATAGGTTGAGTTGGGTTCAAAGGTCAAGACGGCATCTACAACCCAGCACAGACATACATACATACATCAAAACACATTTAAGAAGACTGCCACCTCAGATTTTGTTTTAGGAACATGAAATTTCTTACTCAGGTTGGACACAAAAAAGAAAATAGTTTGTTCACCTCTAGCGTGTCCGAAGTCGAGGAGTGTCAGCACTAAAATAAAAGTCAGAGTCTCATCAGACATTATGAAACTCCTTAAATCAGCAAATACAGTAGAGACAGAGTTATATATATATATATATATATAAAAATCTTATGACTGAAATTATTGCAATCCAATGGCGAAAAAAAAATACACCTGTAATGAATGTAAATTTGCATATAAGAGAACAATCATCACTACCCACCGCTGCAGACAGATAATAATCAATGGTATTTAAATACACAGTTATTACTAGATTTTCTCTGACGTAACATCGAGTCACAACAGTTAAAATTAAAGAAAGTTACTTACAGAACAATGACAGAGCACAGAGCAAAGTGATCCCCATCCTGACATCCAGTACTGACGCTGCCGCTCTGCTTCTGAAAAGCAGACAAGACTAAACCTGCAGCAGGAAGAGAAATGGGGAACTGCGAGGAAAAAAAAGACTGGTGTTGAGATGAGAGAAAACGTTTTCTACCACTTCTTTGTCTTATTTTAGTTTTTCAGGTTCCTTCTTTTTCTTTTTTTTTTTTTACAGAGCTGAAACCATCATGACAAGATTCAACCACTTGATGCTTCCTCTCAAGCCACCAGAGAGAAGTGGCATCACATGGTCACGGCACATCAGATACAACGACAGCAGGATGACACAACGATTAATGTGGCTGATAATGTAAATAAATACTGAATCAACAGCAATGATAATAGAGATAAAATGAAATATCTATCTACAATTGGCCTGTGGTAGAAAGTGCAATGCTGCCTCTAACAGACTGTTATGACAAATGCTCCCAGTTCTTAAAGCATTTTTCTATTATAGTTGGCATTGCTCCAAAACACATCTCAATATGGAGACGTGGCATAGAACGCTTTTTTTTTTTTTTATTAAGCTCCTCTCAAACCGAAGACGAAAATCAGAGGAGGAAACTCGTGTTAATACATGAACTACTCCTTGTCTCACACGTCTTACATTTGAAATGGATTTTGCTCTAACAAATCGCCATGGCTGACTTCAGTGTATTAGATATCCATTGACATGAAAACAGAGCTCCTCTGCTCCTCATATGGCAGCTGCACATGTAACATTTCACAGAGCACACAAAGCATTTGTCAGATAAAGGGTCAAATGTCATCAGCATAGATGATTATAATAGTCATCACAGCCCAGGAGAGCTGTATACTGCAGCAGATGGACTTTTAAACATGTATTTATACATTTACTCATTTGGCCGACGCTTTTACACAAAGCGACTTACAAGTGAGGGGCATTGCTAAAGCGCCACAGCTATTTTTAGAAAAAGCTTTTCCTCGTTGCAGCAGAGGCCTGCGGAGAAATGAGCCAAGACTAGGCTCGGCTTTACTTCTTCTTTGTGTTGCTCAATAATCACTCATTCGGGAGCATCATGCGTCATCATGACACTCAGATTTGTGACACAGAAACAAACAAATAGAAATATTCTCCACATGATACAACTACAAGATATTATGCAGAGTTAAATGAAAATTATTCAAAAAATGTAAATGAAACTGCAACAAAGTCAGCTGCCATTGCTCTCGTCTGCATCTTTTTAATAAAAGAGGAAGAGGGAAAACTAAATGTGGTATACCTTCATACCTTCACCTTCTGATGCCATCAGATTTAATAGTTTTTAGTCATTAAAGTTACAAAACTCAGTTTAAGCCACAGTTTATGTGGGCAGATATTTTTGGTTTTTGTTTGACCATGGCCAGATTTCAAAACCAGGAATGGTTGTGTCTGACGGTTGTACAGCACTCACTAATAAATGCAGAGCTTCATTCATCAAATCAACACATAGCGTAATGAGAGCAGCCAACAAACAACAGAACCGTCAACACCTACAGGCAGAACAACAGGTTTATTGACACATAAAACAACTTTGAAAAATACAACAAAAAATACATCCATGAAAAAAATGAAACACATATTATTCCGAACAAAATATGAAAAAAAGCACATGTAGTTTGATACAAGTTGATCACATACAATAAATTAAATGTTATAACAAGTTTTTTTGAATGTAACACTGAAAACTTCACCACCTGAGTTTTAAAGCTCGAAAATTCATTGTGACTTTTTTTGCTGCTGCTGTCGACAGAATCTTTAAAACCTCTATTATATTATAACATTAGATTATATTACATCATATTATAGTTTGTCTTTTCACCAGGTAAAATGGATGAAGTTCATACAGTGCTCTTTTAATAAATGTTCTGTACAAAATAAAGTTCTCTATGTGGATAGCAGAGATGGCAGTAGGAAATAGATACTGACAAAATAAGGATGTTGTTTTCATGCTGTCCTATGTTCAAGTGGTTTTGTCGACATCTTTAGGGATCTAGGAGAAAAACAAAGGGGAAAGAGAAATGAGGTAATGCAAAATGTACTACTCTTCTGTCATGTCACATGGCCTTCTTAAGACACATGCATTTATGTAATCAATGCCTGATTACCTGATCCAACTTTGATTTCAGAATAAACAGTTTCATCAGCTGCTGGAGGAGGTGGTTTTCCTGTGAATAGACAGATGATTAGATTGAATTGTTGGCCTGTAACATTTCAGTCAACTTTTAATGTACTGCTTTATACTGTTTATTTACATAATATTAATAATATTAAACAACCACAGCAGCAAACAAGAGAAAATGTGCTTGTGGTTACAACAGTAGTTGCTGTAAATGATTTGATAGAAGGGATTGCAAATTGCAAATAGTTACCGTTTTTGTGGAAGAGTAACTGGGCATACATGAGGTTTTCATCTGAAACAGGAGCCACACTTCATGTTAGATACAGATACAGTAGATGGATAAAGATCAATGAAATGAGGTACTCCCTCATGTGTATGTACTGCACAGCACCACAGTATGAAAAAGAGAAGTATCTGAGGTATTTTGTGTTTGCTGCACTTACTCACGACATTTTTGAACTCAACAGAACCTGCGTCATCCCTGGATTCATCTAAAATGCACATCATGTCATTTAAACATCAGAGATTATCAATCATCATTCATTTACAACTCTTCAACTTTAAACACCATGGTCAACAAAAGCTTTATACTGTACCATTCCCAGTGCCCTCAGGGCCTTTGATTGATTCATACAGACCTACAGAGGAATGAAAGTCAAGCCAAAAGCCATTAATCATTCAAATCCTATTACATGAAATCCAAAATCTTGAGATTTGAGTCAATAATTATTCAGATTTACGGGAAGTTTCTTACATTGACTTTCATCCTGTTTGTTCGTGTGGTCTGTAGCAGAGCTCTGACTGGTGCTCTGAGACCTGTCAAAACCCCAACAGATGTAATCAACAGATTTAATGCGGAGAATTTCATGTACAGTTAAGAGAATAAGAGAATAAGAGAAGAAAGTGTTGTACCAACCTGTTAAAGCAGGAATCTGTGGAAAAAAAGACATTTGCTGTTACACGGTCTTATAATGCAAACTGATCTCTTGTTGCTACAGTAGATGTCTGTGCAGAAGGAGATCTCACCTTTTGACTTTGTGCAGCGAAACAACAGCAGCAGGAGAATGATCAGTAAAAGTCCAAAAACCAACCCAACAATCAGCGGCACAGAAAATGAAGAGTTCTCAGGTCTGGACACAGCTATAATCAATAATCAACATCACTTTAGGTCTCAGCAACAAAGTTCCAACTCATGTCTACCACATAGTTTAGGATTTTCATGTTTCAGCTGGTTGAATCAAACTCACATTTCACTGACAGCCAACTTTCTGGTGACATCTTGCTCTGTGAAGACCGCAGTCGACCTTTTCCTGCACATTTATAAAAACCTTCATGGGACTTGGACACCGCAGGGATAGTCAGCTCCTCTCTGGTGTCATTTTGGATGAGTTTGTCGTCTTTATAGAAAAACAAATAAGAGGCACTTTCCTCTGACCTCAACTTGCATCTCAAAGTAATGGACTCTCCTTCAGCCACAGGGTGGACGGGGCTCACCAGGATAACACCATTATCTGTGAAAACAGTCAGAAATGAGGAAGAACAGTTCTTTCAAGTTGACATGCAAAGATTAGATGAGATCACATGTCGTCTCTTAAGATAGAAGCAGCATTCACAGGCCTGACAAAGACGTAATATTTGGATTAAGTCATACATGATGAACAACTTCAAAGTGTTTTCAATGTTCAAAAGGAAGTGAAAAGAAACAGTGCTGTGATTCTTAATGATAAAGATATTTTGTTTTCAGATCATAAACTGAAACTAAAGACGGGATCTAAAGGACACAGAAAAAAAATCGCAAACTCACAGCGTGTAGTGATGTTGACTGCATTGCTGAACTCTCCTGATCCAGACTCGCACCAGTACACTGCATCAGTGCGATCCAGACTATAAATGTTACATATGGATCCAGTCATTTTGCCCCAGTAAGAGCAGTGAAACAAGGAGCCAGCACTCCTCTTCACTCTCCACTTAGTAGAGTTTCCCTCACAGCTCAGTGAGACAGAGTCACGGGAGAAGTGTTGGGCACTGTCAGGACTCACTGTGAGAGACGCTGATGGATCAACATCTGGAAAACAGGACACAATGAACGGTCAAAAAAAATAATTTATCATGTGTTTAATCTTGTACTGAAGAGGATTTAACTTCTCTAATACATGGTACAGTGCTGAACCAGTGCACACAAGAACAGGCATCATAATAGTACAGGGTTGATGTGCTATACAGTTCTGCCACCTGCAGGGGGCGTCCTGAGACTTTGCCCCAACAAGAGAAGACAGGAGGAGAACCTGCAGCAGAGGATACAGGGGAAGAAATAGGAGATTCTTTTCTTTTGCTTAAAGCAAGTTACCATAATTGAAAGCTATTGATTAATACTCGATATGTTTAAACCTTCACATTCACCCATTGGCACACACACACACACACACACACACACACACACACACACACAACCGCTATAGGAGCTCAGTATCATCGGTCTGCATGTTACACTTGAACATCAAGCCCCTGCTTGATGTTCAAGTGAGGCAGGGATCAAACCAACAACCTTTCAATAAGCTCATAACCTGCTTTACCTCCTGAGGCAGCTGCTCCACGGTGTGCACTACAGATAATAAATCTGCTGTTTTAAGATGTTTGTTCAAAACTGAAAAGACTCAAGTCCAAACTGACCTCCAGACCAGACAAACGTTGGTTCACTAGTCTCAGTGTAAACCACTGGGTCTCCTCTTCCAGCCTGACACACATATCCTGCTGTGTGTGTCTGACCATGGACCATGTAGGAATCCTGTTCAGTCCCATTGCTGCTACCAGGGAGCAGCTCAGAGCTGTAGGAGAGCTGTGATGGATCAGGAACAGCCTTAGACCAGAAGAACCTCCATCCTGCAGATTGAAGTCCAACCTCACACTTGAGAGTTACTGAGGCTCCAGGACTCAGCCATGATGGAGACACAGTCAGGACAGGCCTGGGTTTGTCTGTTGGCAAGTTGGACACAATATGGACAAACTATATGATCCAGTTTCAGTAGAAAGGAACAAAAACACATTTTAACAACTTGTTGAGATTTTCAGTTGAAATGAAACATGGTGTGATTTACCATCATACACTGTCAGTCTGACTGAATCACTCCACTCTGTTGTAGTAAATCCATCACTTTTCACTCTGCCTCTACACCTGTAGTTTCCACTGTGGGATGATGAAGCAGCACTGATCCTGTATTCATGTTGATTTGGAGGTTTGAGTGAGGTTGGTGTTTCCCACTCATACATCCACTCAGTGTCTCCACCTCCCTGGATCTCACAGCTGACAGTGATCGTCTCTCCTCTGTATATCTCAGGCCAGTTGGGTTCAAGAGTCACAACAGCTCTGTTTGGGACTGTTGAAGATTCATCAGCATCAGTTTAACAAATGTAAATACTAATCTGTGTTTTTCTGCATTTCATATTCTATTCCATTAAACTCACCAATGGTATTGATACGGACTGAATCACTGTACTCTGAGTAGTAAACTGGGTTTCCTCTTCCTCCCCTGCACCTGTACAGTCCTCCCTGTGACACCCTGATTTGTCCAGATGAGAGGAAAACAGCGTCTTCTGTCGTCAGAGTTGTATAATACTGATCACCTCTGTACCAGCTGTAGATCCAACCAGCTGATGGGTTCACAGAGCAGGTCAGTGTCACACTGCCCCCTGCTGGAATCTCTCGGACATCAGCTCTCAGCTGAGCCTTTGGTTTAGCTGCAGTTAAGAGTAAAAATGTTTAGCAACATCTGTCCATAATGTGCTTGACCAGCGTGTTGTCCATTCATACTGCCACTCAGTGTCTCCACCTCCCTGGATATCACATGTGAGTGTGATTTTCTCATCAATAAACATCTGACTCCAGCTAGGTTGTGAGGTCAATGTGACTGTCTTCACACCAGAAATAGAAAAACATTAAAACTAAAATCAAGAGCACATTTCATTTTAGTCCAAACACAATCATCAAACTCACAAGTTATCTGAATGGTGACTTCACTTTCATGAGTGTAGAAGACTGGATCTCCTCTAAGTCCTCTGCACCCATAGGTTCCTCCTAGTGAGACACTGATCTCTCTGCTTTGATAACCTTCTCTTAAGGTCAGATCTTCAAAAGAGCCTGAGGTTCTTCTGTACCAGTAATATCTCCATTCAGCAGGGTTGTCCACAGAGCAGGTCAGAGTGACTCTGCCACCTGCTGGTATGGTTGTTCTTCCTGGTCGCAGCGTGGCCCTGGGTATATCTCCTATACAAGAAACAAAATCATGTTAATTATCAAATGAATACGACAGCACATGACATCATCTGTCAGTAAACAGAAACATCTCCATATTTTTTGTATTTCTCTCCCTTTTTTACATTTTATTTCTCATTATTTTTCTTGTAGTAGCTGATATTTGGTAACAAATAGTGCAGTGCTGGATCACAGTTATGTTGTTCACTGGATCAAAGTGCAGTAATTCTCTGGATCACACTCACAGCTGATCTTTAAAAATACCAGCAGCATATTCTCTGTAGCCCTGGTTAAAGTTTTAAGTTCACAGTATATGGTTAAAAATACAATCTCATTCATCCTGTTTCTTTTTACACAGTTATGAACAGAGCTCAAATACAAACACTATGATGATGGTAAACTGACGCAGGACAAAACAATATTGATGACTTACGTGATACAGTCAAAGAGACGATGTTACTCCTCTTTTCTTCATATGTTTCTTTGCAGCGAGCGAAACACTGGTATTTACCACTGTAGCCTGTCTGGAGACGTTGTATTATGAAGCGTTTATTGGATTGGTACCGAAAACCTTCCCAATTATCCTCAGCGACTCTGTATTCCCAGTCAGTTTCTTCTCCGTCCTTCACGTCACATATGAAGGTAACAGACTCTCCAGTAAAGAAGGTGGACCAGTTTGGCTCAAGGGTCAACACAACATCTAGAAAACAACACAAACATTCATACAACAGCACACAGTTAGAAATACAACATATCACACAGTTCTAGTCGCAAACAATTGATCCAGTCTGTGTGGATACATCAGCTGAAACAATGAAGGGCCATAGAAAGTGCATATATGATACAGGTTAGAAATTACCTTCAGCATGTCCAGAGTAGTGGAGGCTCATCAGCACTAAAATAGTGGACATTTGTCAGAAAAAACAGAAATAACCAGTGGACAACAATCAAAGCAAATAACTCCAGAGTTCATGAAGTTGGGTAATCCTGGGTAAGTTTGAAATGTAGCAAGTCATGCTCAAAAACATGATGATCAACGTCATACAAAACCAACATACACCACTGGTTTCTTCAAGTCAGTCTGTTTGAACTTTCAGGAAAACAGAAATAAACATCAACACTCACGGAACAAGCCGAGCACACAGGGGGAAGTCTGTCCCATCCTCACATCCAGTCCTTTCTCTCAGAGAAGCTGAAGAACTGTTTTAAGAGAAAGCTTCAAACTGCAGCACATGAACAGAAACCAAAGGACTGCGAAGAAACAGAAGTCACATTTCATATAAATATTACACTGGCTGCCCCCCCCCCCAAACTTCTTCCTCTGAGTTAAACTGGTCCCTGCTTCCTTCCCTTTTACTCTAAGCCGAGTGGACTTTTTGCAGCGTGTACTTTGACATTTTTACACTTCTTCTGTCGCTGCAGAAATATGAGCTCGAATTTGAGTGTAATTTCAATTCCATGTGACACATTTGTTTTATCAGATTTTACCTTTAACGGCCTGAGCTTTTCCAAAGCCATCAACAAACAGACTGACATTTTCTGCTGACTGTGCTTTCTCCTCATTCATGCATAAGGAAATCCATCCGACTGTGTGAGAGCAAGTCCATCCACAAACACACTGTTCTTTATCTAAGGGCATTCACAACTCTACCTTTGAAACAACAAAGACAAACACTCAGTCTTTCTGATCACAGCCAGTCAGACGGTTACAACAGTTGTAGTGGTCTTGATGAAACAGGACTAGGAGGTCAAAAACCATTTGTAAGGGCCAGTCACTTCTGTTTCCTCCCTGTCACACATGGACTACTGCCGCCTCACAAAGTATCGCTCACTCTCCATTTACTGAAAAAGCTGCTTCATTTAAATTGATCCAAGAGCAAAGTAGAGAAACACTTCCTGGTAGAAATAAATCTACCTCCTATCTACAGCACGGGTTTTGAAAGCAGATATGAAACCATGTCATTCTCACCACTGTCACTTCAGTTGGCAAATGTTGGCAATCCACTGGCTTCTTCGCTCAATCTGAAAATACGCTCATTCCTCCGGTGAGTTTCAGGACCGAGGAGAAGTGTTCAGTTCACCCACCACAGACCCTCTTCACTTCACAGTGCAACACTTGTTTCAAGTTTGTTCATGTTTTTTTTTCTTCTTCTTCTCACAGGAAGTAAATGAGCTCGAACAAAACAGAAACAGTGTCATGAAAAGCAGAGTGTGAAAAGCCACACACCCCCTCAGAGACTGCCTCTGTTTCATTATCAGCTTAGACCAGTGTGACATTTAATGGTGACAATAATTATTAATGACAACTGTCTAGATGTGGTATTTAAACTGTTCAGTACAATAATGCATATTTAAAATACAAGGAAACCACAGGAAAACTTTTTGACTTTGCTAAAAAGGCTCGATATTTAAAATAGGTGGGGCCACCCAGCTACTTCTCTCTGCTGAACTTAAGGCTGTACTTTTCATACTGCAGGACAGATATGACAATAAATATTGACAAAACAGTTCAGTCACATCTGTGTCATTTTATTGAGCACAGCTGGATTACACTTTAGCTTAAATACATAAAAACACTGCATCTCTGATGTGTGGATGGCAGTGATAGACACAGCAGCTGCTTAAATACCTGCATGAATAAACTGTTGATGATGCTGCTTCTCTGGCATCATGTGTCTCCTCATACGGGTTTGAAATTTACTGACAATGAACTGAAAAGCTAAAAAACCCAAATCATGATCAATCCATGCCAGTCAAGATCAAAGCTGTGACACTTACAGTTCTTGTGTTTTGGAAACTCACATGCTCCCACAGCTGGATTTTGTACAACAACAGCTGCAGTGGACTTTATTGACCTGTCATTTTGGCTTGACCTTGGTTGTAGTGGCCAATCACAGGTCACATGACCTATCACTACAAAACAGAATCCAAATGCTCTTTGCTCCAAAGACTCTTTGTTTTCATTTTCACTACTTTACGTGGCCTGTGAGTTTCAAACAGAACCATCTCATGTGGCTTTCCCCTTTGCGTTCTTAAAATTCTCATCATATACAAACATCAGGAATATAAGGACATAATATAATGTTTGTTTGCAGTAAAATCTAACACTGAATAAATACACTGCAAAAACATTATATACTGAAGCTGTAAAATAATGTGCACACTAAAACTTAAAAGGTACCACTTTACAATAAGACCTTTATAAAGGATTTATAGATGTTTATAAATAGATTATTAATACAGTTGTAAACACTGTAAATCAGAATAAACAAGTAATAACACAGTTTTCATGTATTGATGCAGGTTCACAACTTGGCAAGATCAAGGAAATGCTTGTTACGACTGTTATAACATGTTAAACCTTTCATAAATATCTTATAAGGGGAGTCTTGTTACAAAGTGGTACCACGTTAACAAAGAAAAACAACAATGTATAGATAACTGTATGATTTATAGAAAATGTTCAGGTTTAAAAACTATATAAAGCGCAACAAACAATAATGTAGGCACTTATAAATGTTAAATGTAAATACATCTCAGAAGTCTTGTGCTTTGTGCTAAAACAATATTAAATCCATGTGTATAAGCTACTGATGATAAAAAGTGAGCATGAAAGATAAAATATGATAATATAATAATTACTTCATTTACCCCTAAAGGGTAAAGCAGAAGAGACACAAAGTGGTTTCAGAAAGTTCAGTCGACCAGTTCTTTGGTTTTGTTGATGCAGCTCTTCACAGACCTGGAGAAGAGAAAAACAAAGACACAGGTTTATCCCAGATACAAAGCTGAGCTATAACTCATAAATCAGCACAATATTCAAATAATAACACACGATTATTACCAGAAGATGCTCCTGTGGTTTTCACTCCAGAATAAAGAGTTTCATCAGTCGCAGTAGGAGTTGATTTTCCTGTGAACAGAGAGATGATTAGACTGAGATGTTTAACAGACAGATAAACTACTGGAGTTAGAGTTCAACTCTTCACTGTGTAAACTGAAGGTGCTGTAATGATCCTTGTGCTGAAACTGGACACGTCGTAGAGTATTAAGGCTTTTAAAGAGTTTAATGATGCAAATCTAATTAATCTGTTGTGCAGCATAAATACAGAAAATAAACATGCGTTACTAAAAAGACACATGAGCAGAAAATACAAGTGATCACAAACTTTACCAACCTTTCTTTTTCTTGCCTTTTCCTTTGCTCAGGATGTTGACCTGGGCGTACGTGGGACTGTTCTCTAAAACAGGTGGCAGATCTCTATGATACACAGCTGATGGACTGATGGACACATTTACATGTAGCAAGAAGTGTAAAAAAACCATGATGCTCTTGTGTGCCATCAGATATAGGAATGAAAATTAAAACACACACTTATTAGTTGTAACGCCTCAACACACTTGCAGGAAAAACGTTTATAACACGAACTGAAGGGTGAAAAAGTGATGCAGTGATGGACTATTTTTACACTGAATTATCTATGACTGCACCAGCTCATACATGGAAGACAGAAAGGAGAAGGTGGAGGGGACTTTCCACATATAAGCCACAGTATTTCATAATGTGAAACAGGATGACAGGAGAATAAAAACATAAGAGAATCTAATCAGTTTAATGCCATGTCTGCAAAATGGAAAAGTACAGGAAGATAATGACAACAACAATCACATCATAGTGTATATGAAACAAGACAAACTATGAGCATGACTGTACCTGTAGCTCCAACCTTCAAATCAGAGTAAACAGAGGTCTCAGCTGGTTCACGATGCTCAGCTGTTAAAAGACAAAAAATGTGTTGTTGTTTTCGACACTGCAGGTTTCTGTTTATTCTGTTACATCTCATATATTTGGGAGTACTCACGCTTCCTTCCAATATTTTTAAGTTCAACAGAAGAATATGTCACGTCCTGAGATGCACCTGCATGTGGAATAAAGATGTGTTTAAATTACAGAGTTTCATATCACATACAAAATCTGCATGACTTGATGGGACTGGTTATAACTGCTGAAACTGTACCATTTGCAGCATCTTCACAGTCTCTGATTGTGTCATAGAGAGCAGATTCACCTGTGGTAACAAAGAAAACCAAGCTCAGGTTGATTGTCAAAGTCAAAATCACATGATAATGTTACAAGTTTGTAACATTATCATAAGAGACCAGTATATCAATAACATTTTAGGACAGTTTCTGTCTCATATGGTTCAGGTTCAGTCTAAGTAGAATCAGTGTAAGATATTCATCATGTGGTCAGTGGATTATCTGACAGGTTCTTTGACTGCTCTGGTCGTTTATTAAGAAGAAACAGGAAGAAAAAAATGACAACAACAACAACAACAATACTCATTCAGACTTGTTTAGATACCAACCTTTTAGAGGGGAGGCGTATTCATTACGTTGGCTTTCACTCTGGTGATTTGTGGTGCTGCTCTCTGACTGGATCGACCTGTAACATAATAAATACAGTAGATTTAACACAGAAACACAGTGAACTGCTGTTGTATTGAAGACCAGAGAGGAGAGTGTTGGACTGACCTGAGGAAGCATAGACCTGTGAAAAAGACATGTGATGAATGTAAATGAATTGTCCTTCTGCTATTTTATGTCACAATGTTATGAGCTCGTATTGATATAAAAACTTAAAGCAGAAATAAACTGTTTAATATCAGAGGATAAATGTCTCACCTTTGGACCATCTGTGGCGACACAAGACGAGCAGGACAACAATCAGCACGACTCCACAAAGCAGCGAAACAATGAGCCGCACAGCAAAAGAAGAGCTTTCAGGTTTGGGCCCAGCTACAAATGTAAATATGGTCAATTAATAATATTGAGAAACTTTTCATCAGAACTGATAAAAGTATTTCATCAACATTTAAGGCAGGTGATAATAAAACAAAACTAGAAAATTCCCTCTGGGAAATTTTGAAAGGGCCACGGGGGGCTACTGCCGGGGGTACCATCTCTGTCAACATGGGAATCAAACCCACCACCAAACTAATCAGACAGACACATCATCATCTTGTACTGAGCACTGATATTGAGGAGCCATAATCACATTAAGTCACCTGTGTGTTTGTGTGTGTGTGTAACTGTAATCACATGAAGTTACCTGTGGTGTGTGTGTGTGTGTGGGTGTGTGTAACTGTAATCACATGAAGTTACCTGTGGTGTGTGTGTGAGAGAGAGAGAGAGTGAGAGAGGAGTGCGCGCATATATGCGCATGTGTGTGTATGTGTGTGTGTGTACCTGTAACTGTAATGGCATTAAGTTACCTGTGGGGTGTGTGTTAGTGTGTGTGTGTGTGTGTTAGTGAGTGTGTGTTAATTAAGGAGGCAGAATAACATGTAGTAAAAATCGTAAATTTAAGTGTAATAATTTGAAGAGTTGAAGTCTGCTGCTATACACTGGGGAAAAAATTTAAGTCTACTCAAACACATTGGAAACTGATAGCAGAAGAACATTGTAAGAAATAGATAGATAGATAGATAGATAGATAGATAGATAGATAGATAGATAGATAGATACATAGATAGATAGATACATAGATAGATAGATAGATAGATAGATAGATAGATAGATAGGTCTGTGTGTATGTGTATGTGTGTGTGTGTGTGTGTGTGGCTGACTTGATACTCAGAGATCTGCATGTGTCAGTCTGATCTTAACGAGCTCCACCTGTAACCAACTGGTGGTTGCCAATGACGACAGAGGCACCCTGGCCAGAGAGAGACAAAAACGTGGAGAAAAAGGGCGATTTTCTCCCTCTGCGCTGGTCCCACATTTGGGCTTACACCGACAAAACGGTAGCTCCTATCAGAAAAAAAAGCAGACCCTGGGCGGTGTAAGGACTTCCTGAACACTTTGATATGCTTTTGGTGTTTTTACAGTAAATATTTTAGAGATGCGGGCGAGTTTCAAACAGGGGTCCCTTCTGCTTCTCTCGGAAAATCTTTGTATTAGAGTCAATGAGGAGCAGAAAGAGACGTGACCGCACTGAGAGGCTCAGAATTTAAATTCTGTAAGTCTCTCTGCTTTGATGAGCACATCGTCAGAAAAAGAACAAGTTTGTCTACAACTGTGGAAAAAATCATGTGTGTAGAGTGTAATTTGTGGCCGGGAGGACGAGAGAAAGAGAAAAGTTTCAGACAATTTCAGACAACTTCTCCCACTCTAGCTGATGATGTCACCCACTCTAACACGAACATTCCGTGCAATACACACCCATTATAAACTCAAAATTTCTCCAAAACTGATCATGGTCATTGAACAGTGATTGATCAAAAACTATATGACTTATCAAAACGTGGATTAATACACCAACACACAAGACTTGTGTCTACAGTTTAAAGTTTGAATGAAGTCTGTAGGTGAAAGTATGCCTGAGCAGTAGACATTTGGAAAACTCCAATGATTTTTCTTTTTCGATCATTTTTTTTCGCCCGTTCCATTCATTCCTATGGAGAATTTTTCGCAGTTTTTCGCGACTTACGTCGCGAAAAATTCATATTTCGTAGAGAAAAGTAATAGCACACCGATCCCGATCGAACCACACGTTTTGATATATAATTTGTCCTACAACTCCTCAAGCTGTAGGACGAGTTAAGTGCCGAAATTTTGGAGGAAGATGAAAAATAAGAAGAAGAAAAAACACGCAGTATAACAATAGTGCCTCAGGGCTTTGCCCCGAGGCACTGGCCCTTCAGCTATTTTATAGCTGTAGGGCCAGTGCCTCGGTGCGTTGCCCCGTGGCCCTAACTAATACAGAAACTCATCAGTGAACTGTATGTTGACAGTGTTTCTTTGTCACAGTTCACAACATAGAGAAAAGGATCAAACATGTGAACTCTGCTCACCTCTGACTGACACCCAGCTCTGTGGAGACTCTTGTCCTGAGGACTCACACCTGTAGAAACCTTCATCAGACTTTGACACTGCAGAGATATTCAGCTCCGTCCTGCTGTCATTTTGGATCAGTTTGTTATTCTGGTAGAAAAACACTCTGGAAGGTTTTTTGTTTGTCTTGAATTCACAGCTCAGAATAACAGACTCTCCCTCAGTCACAGGACGGACGGGGCTCGACAGGATCAAACCAGAACCTGTAAAACAGTCAGAATATGAAGCTTCAGTCAGAGATCAGCTGGTGCAGACCTTTAAAAACCAGCTGATGCACAAAGATCAGAAACAACATGAATGTGTGTAACTGATGTTAAATCTACAGATCTCACAGGAAGTGACTTTGTGTTGTGAAGCTACAATTACTGAACAAACCATGAAGCAGAGTCACAGACCCAACTCTCAGAAAGTCACTGTTGATGTAACAACTCAACTCCAAAATAAATTCAATCACATGAGACGTTGAAAATGATTCAGATTCAACAAAAAGTGTCAAAGAGACTAAATGTAATAAAATGTACCATGTGTAGTGATGTTGACTGAGTTGCTGAACTCTCCTGATCCAGACTCACACCAGTACACTGCTTCACTGGACTGGGATGTGTAAATATTACATGTGGATTCAGTCTTTATTCTCCAGTCAGAACAGGTCTGATGGTCACTCTTAGGAAACCTCCTCAGTCTCCACTCAGCAGAGTTTCCCTCACATGTCACTAAGATCTCCTGAGAGGTGAAGTGCTGCACTCTGTCAGGACTCACTGTGAGAGACGCTGATGGATCAACATCTGAACAACAACAACACACACAGAGATATTAACATCATTGTACATGTTCCTTTGTTAATCTGTTGTTTGGAACAAACACTTATCATCTCATCAAACTGACCTCCAGACCAGACAAACGTTGGTTCACTAGTCTCAGTGTAAACCACTGGGTCTCCTCTTCCAGCCTGACACACATATCCTGCTGTGTGTGTCTGACCATGGACCATGTAGGAATCCTGTTCAGTCCCACTGCTGCTACCAGGGAGCAGCTCAGAGCTGTAGGAGAGCTGTGATGGATCAGGAACAGCCTTAGACCAGAAGAACCTCCATCCTGCAGATTGAAGTCCAACCTCACACTTGAGAGTTACTGAGGCTCCAGGACTCAGCCATGATGGAGACACAGTCAGGACAGGCCTGGGTTTGTCTGTTGGCAAGTTGGACACAATATGGACAAACTATATGATCCAGTTTCAGTAGAAAGGAACAAAAACACATTTTAACGACTTGTTGAGATTTTCAGTTGAAATGAAACATGGTGTGATTTACCATCATACACTGTCAGTCTGACTGAATCACTCCACTCTGTTGTATTAAGTCCATCACTTTTCACTCTGCCCCTACACCTGTAGTCTCCACTGTGGGATGATGAAGCAGCACTGATCCTGTATTCATGTTGATTTGGAGGTTTGTATGAGCTGGTTGTTCTCCACTCATACGTCCACTCGGTGTCTCCACCTCCCTGGATCTCACAGCTGACAGTGATCTTCTCTCCTCTGTATATCTCAGGCCAGTTGGGTTCAAGAGTCACAACAGCTCTGTTTGGGACTGTTCATGGTCAAGAGTTTAACAGAAATATGACACAAAGTTCATTAAACATGAGATGTTTGTTAGTCTTCAATCTCCACCTTAATGATTTATCATGAATACACAATTAATTTACATTATTTCCATACTCACCAGTGTTAACAATCCTGATGTCCTGACTGTCCTCTGTGTAGTAGACTGGGTCTCCTCTTCCTCCTCTGCACCTGTAGACTCCTGTCTGTGAGACTCTGATTTTTCCACTTGTCTTGAAAGCAGCATCATGTGGGTTCAGAGGTTCAGAGAGTTTATTGTCTCTGTACAAGTTGTATTTCCAACCAGATGATGGGTTCACAGAGCAGGTCAGTGTCACACTGCCCCCTGCTGGTAGGGATGTGTCACTTGCTGTCAGTGAGGCCCGGGGTTTGTTCACTGTTCAGTTCACAGAGAAAAACAAACAAGTCAATGGTTGATCTACTTAAATTTTCAATTGACAGCAACAGATTATTTTTATAAATCCCAATTAGAGCAATAAAAACATGAAGAAACAACATCTTCAGAATGAATGAGAGACAGTTTAACTCACCTGATACTGTCAGTGTCCTGACTCCACTCCACTGTGTTAACAAATAGTCTCCTCTACCTCTACAGCTGTAGTCTCCACTGTGAGACTCAGTAACACTGTTGATAGTGAATTCTCTGAGTGATGGAGGTTTGTATGAGCTGGTTGTTCTCCACTCATACGTCCACTCAGTGTCTCCACCTTTCTGGATCTCACATCTGACAGTGATCTTCTCTCCTCTGTACATCACAGACCAGTTGGGATGAAGAGTCACAGTGACTCGACTAGAAACTGTTGATGTCAAAAACACAGTGTGAAACATCCTCAATGACAAAATCCAAAAATTGAGGTTTATAGTACTGATTTATTCATTGTCCTTCAACAGTTATAACAACAAAGGGTAAAAATGCTTTAAAACATATCAAATATAGTTTTTCCATAGAAACAGCAGCTTCTCAAATTAAACTGTGCTGCATTCGAAAACAAGAGTCACAGTGACTCTACTGGAAACTGACATTAAAATGAGACAGAAAACAAACACCCAAAAAAGAGGAACTGGACCTAAATCCTTTGTTCATCAGGACTCTAACTGACCTCCTCCACACTCCATGTATTGTTTTATGATTGAAAGAATCCATGTTGTTTTACTCTGAGAAAATCAGTTCACTCACCAGTTTCATAAATGGTGACTGAGTCACTATGAGCTGTGAAATAACGTGTCTCTGGTCTCCATCCTCTGCAGCTGTAAACACCTCCCTGGGAAACACTGAACACTGGGTTTGAGTCACCATTTCTATAGCTCTGATTGTATCTGTTTAACTCGTAGTTCCAACCATCAGGATCGTCCACAGAGCAGGTCAGTGTCACACTGCTGCCCCCTGCTGGTATCTCTGTCCCGTCTGCTGTCAGAGTGACCTTCAGTTCATTATCTGATCAAGTTAGAAAAACAAGAAGAGTTTTAATGTTCCATCAAAATATATTTACATGTTTCATCACAGTCTGGAAACAAACATCTGTCTCAGTCATGTTCCTGGAGTTAACCCTTTAAAACCGACTGCTGTCGCCAGCGACAGAAAGGGACATGAAAATTTCAAAGTACTGTAACTCTTTGACCATTTGCACAATCAAAGTAATTCCAACGGATTCTGAAAGCAGAGAAGCGGAGCTTTGCAGAGATATACGGTACATTACCCCCTGTCGGCGAGCTCTGCCACTACCGTAATGTACCATATATCACCGCAAAGCTCCGCTTCTCTGCTTTCAGAATCCGTTGGAATTACTTTGATCATGCAAACAGTCGAGGAGTTACGGTACTTTGAAATTTTCATGTCCCTTTCTGTCACCGGCAACAGCAGTCGGTTTTAAAGGGTTAAAAAAGAAAAAAAAATAAATAAATACCTTTTTTTTTTTTTTTTTTTTTATGACATTAGATAATTCAAAAGTAAAAACACTTGAAATATTTATAATTTTTTAAAAAATTAAATTGAACCACTTCATAATTTAGCTTTTGCCACAATTAAAAAAACATAGAAAACCGATGTTGAAAACTGGATCTAAATCACTGATGGACAGATAAATATCAAGAAACAACATTTTCAGAATGAATGAGAGACAGTTTAACTCACCTGATACTGTCAGTTTCCTGACTCCACTCCACTGTGTTAACAAATAGCCTCCTCTGCCCCTACACCTGTAGTCTCCACTGTGGGATGATGAAGCAGCACTGATCCTGTATTCATGTTGTTTTGGAGGTTTGAGTGAGGTTGGTGTTCTCCACTCATACGTCCACTCAGCGTTTCCACCTCCCTGGATCTCACATCTGACAGTGATCGTCTCTCCTCTGTATATCACAGATGAGTTGGGCAGCACGGTGACACTGCTGGGAACTGACAAATATTACACAGTAAGAAAAACAACTAAAAGTGTAAATCAAGACAAAACTTTTCAGCAGAAATTTAAATGATTCTCATTAATGTTCAGGTCAGATGATTTATTTTGTCATAAAATATGTGATCAAAAAAGTCATAAAACATCAGTAAAATTGATCAAAGAAGGAAAATATTTAGGATTTTGTTTTTTATTGTTTAAAAAATCACTTAAATGTGAGGAACTTGAGCTTGAACACTAGCCTTAGTTAAAGGGATAAATGAGCTTCACTTAAACCTCTGGTCACAGTTAGAAACAAAGTGTCGTCTGCTCATTTAATGAGGCGTCTGTTCTCATGCTGGGAAATTAGAAAAGGATCAAACAGGAAGAAGAGCAGCTCATCTGCCTCCACTGACTCTGATTATGTGGCTCCAAATAAACATAAACACTAGTGATGTTGAATATTAAGTCTATAAATGCTGCATGAAGAAGTCACAGGTTTGATCCAGTTCCAGATGTGTATAAATATGAGCAGTGATAAGAAAGGACCCACAACTCCTCTATTGTGTTAGTAACTAATTAAACATCACTGAGTTATTGATTGTTTTTAAACTTGATTTTACAAAGAGGAACTGGACCTAAATCATTTGTTCATCAGGACTCTAACTGACCTCCTCCACACTCCATGTATTGTTTTATGATTGAAAGAATCCATGTTGTTTTACTCTGAGAAAATCAGTTCACTCACCAGTTTCATAAATGGTGACTGAGTCACTATGAGCTGTGAGATCATGTGTCTCTGGTCTCCATCCTCTGCAGCTGTAAACACCTCCCTGGGAAACACTGAGCACTGGGTTTGATCCACCATGTCTATAGAACCAAGTGTTTCTGTATAACTCGTAGTTCCAACCATCAGAACGGTTCACAGAGCAGGTCAGTGTCACACTGCCCCCTGCTGGTATCTCTGTCCTGTTTGCTGTCAGAGTGGCCTTCAGTTCACGATCTGATCAAGTTAGAAAGACAAGAAGAGTTTCAATCAATCGATCTTTACTTATAAAGCACTTTTCATACAAGGATGCACATAAAGCACAACACACTGACTCCAACCCACACATCTGTTTAGACATTTGAATGGACTGAAATACTGTGAAATATTAAGTTGACAAACACAAGTTTTCATACAGGATGTTAGGGATGAATATATCCACCACATCAGTGTGTATGTGAAACATTTCTTTTCTTTACGATTTGGACGACTCTGACCAAACAGACACTGTGTCAGTCAGCACATCAGGCCACACCTCAAAGTGAGAGACTTACTTCATGTGTAAAAACTGAACATATGATTCTTTGTTTTTAAATCTTTAGACAGGACTGTTTAACTTTCTCCTCTTGTTCATCAGATAGACGGGGTGTCATATAGCTCATTTGGTAGAGCACACATCCCATAAGGAGAGGCTATCATACTCGCTGCAGGAACCCCTGGTTCGATTCCATCAGGCTGTTTCATTCCCCCCTGTCTTTCTCTCCGAGTGTCCTGTCTCCCTCCAGCTGTGCTGTCAAAAATAAAGGCATGACATCCCCCCCAAAAAGATAAAACATAAAAGATCAGATAAATGGGACAAAATAACAGACTCTTCAGTAAATGCAGCACTGAGCAGCATGTTTCTCCTCTCAGTAGTACAACACTGCTCAGACTGTGAATTAGTTCATGTTGTTGCAACACATCATCCATCTCTATGTTGAACATGTGACAGTTTCTCACTTTGGCAAAGCGATAAGACAAAAAGAGACACTGTGTCAGCTGAGTGAGATCGTCTGTGCTGCATGCAGGACTGCAGCTAATAACTATCTGTTGTTGACTCTCTGTCACCAGTGTCTCTGATGGGTCAAAACTCATGTGTATGAAGGGAACAGACTCTGCTCTGAGGGTCACTACAACATGTGGTTCACATACATGAACATCAACACAACACGACGGCCCAGAAACATGAATTATGAATTTTATGGTATTATGATTTCACACTCCTGGGTACTTCTCTTCATGTAAGTAATTTGTATTGATATATAAAATAAATGATATGATGAACACATAGAGGATATGAATAGCAGTGATAGTCGAGAGAAACAGTGAGAGAAACAGGAAGGAAAGAGAAGTGGTTACCTTGAGTCTCTCCGTAGAAGAGTGTATTCAGCACTAAAACAAAGATTGAAACCTCATCAGTCATCATCAATATGACAAACATCATCATCAACTACAGCGTTTAAGAACCAGGTGGAGTTTCAGAAGAGGCAGCTTTCACTTATCAACAAACTTATGAAACAATATTCTGTAAATGTCTGAAGAGGCAGGAAACAGAAAACTCCAATGAAATAGATGTCAAATCAAATAAGTAACTTCAACATCACATCAGACTATATAATGATCATGTATTGTCCAAATGACTATAAATAACCTGTGCAGTTCTCCATGTAGCTCTGGTCACATCAACAAAACTACTACGGTGCTAAAATCCTGAATCTGCCTCAGAAAGACACAGAAGTGTAAAATGAGTGATGTACTCACAGAGTAATGACAGCACACAGAGCAAAGTGTGGCCCATCTTCACATCCAGCACCGACACCGTCGCTCTGCTCTCTGCTTCTGGGAAACGTTTCCACTTTGCATAAGTAATAATGCAGAAAAAAAGAGAAAGAGAGAAGGACGGTAAAGAAGAAGTTACGTTTCATACAAAAATGAGATCAGAATTCATCTCAACTTCTCTTTCTGAGTTTAGCCTCCCTGTTCTTCCTTCCGTTTTACACATAGCTCAGACAACTTCATGGCTTTGACCACAGCATACTTTGACATGTTTCCACTTCCGGCCCATTGAAATATATATATCACCTTGTCTCTTGTGCAAAGGATGGTGTCTCTTGCATCCACAATGGCTCTATTGTTGAACACGTGTGCTGTGCGTATCTGCAGTATGTACAGTGCATCTGTGTATAGTACTCTCTATAGTGCGTCTTATACAAGATGTTGTCAAATGTTATTTACTGACTAAACACTCAGCAACAAAACACGAGGTGATGCCATCAGTGCATCAGTGACAATGAAATAGTAAACATGGCATACGCAGCGTCATGTGGAGGTGAATCTAACTGTAAGCAACTGCACAATCAGCATGTGTTTTTTGAACCAGCCAGTGATGGTGCATCTTCACACTTTCAAATCCAATAGCCACAATAAGAATTTAAGGTAAACTCTTATTCCAACAGGCGATTATTAAGAGAGTCAGTAATTCAGATATATCTTGTGTGTGTATTGTGTGTGTGTGTATTGTGTGTGTGTGTGTGTGTGTGTGTCTATAATGCTCAAATAAACATATTTCATTCAAGAAGCAGTATTTTGTTAAAAAGCCCATGTGATCACGGTGCAGTACTAGTAATCAGCTCATAACATCACGTTAGTATCTGCAGATCTTCTCTGCCAAAGGTGGTATGAAAATTGACAACTGCCCACAGGACTGAACTTTTGAATTTTTTTGAAATTTTTTCTTTGCATGTCTTGGAGGTCTAGCATATGCAGGTCGGCTCAATTCTACCCCCATTTAGAAACTAGCTTTCTCTACAAGTAGTAGCTTTAATAATTCAGTCGTTTTTCTGTATAGTACAAAGTATCTGATCAGAAGTGAAAGCATTTTTACTGACATTCAACCACAGTTACCACGACCCCTGAACAGTCTGCTAAAACTCAGAGGCCAGGGCTTCCTGGTGGTCTGGTGGTTAAAAAGCATCCTAGGCTGCCTCATCTGGTGTGTGTGCGTGTGTAGGAGGAGGGGGGCACAATAAATGCAGCAATACCTTCCATTTAGCAAAGTAATACAGACTTAAACTATGATTCATTCTCAAGTCAGATAAGACAGTAACTCTGTGTATTGAGCAGCCCTTGGATCAAGTATTTTGGCAGCTGCAGTTTGGATCCACAGTTATACACAAGCCATGCAGCTTTGAGAACCAGCTGACTGAATGCATCAACATACTGATGTTACCTCAAGCAGGATTATTCAATTCTGTCCTATAGTCAATTAAAATGTGCAGGTCGGATATTTGAGTAGTGGAAAACAGCCATGGATCCATGCAGTTTGAATAAATGCAGTTTGAATCATTAACATCTTTGATTCTCTTCAAACAACTTTAAACCTCAGCAACCTGGGCCTGAGGAGAAACAAGCAGAGTGACTGCTTCTTAGTATGTGAGAAAGAATGAGTTCCTCTTCACACATTCAGTTGTGTTGCTGTGATAGAGAGAGCTATACAGTTTCATCACCACGTTCCCAGAGATAACATGTTAGTAAGAAGCAGTAGTAGTCTCATTGACAGTACAATAAAGGATGTGTCATGCGGTTGAGGTCATGTCAGGTTAAATGCATACAAACTGACAATGTAGCAATTTGAGTGCTGTGTTTGAAATGGTTTAATGTTTTAACAACAATTGGTACTGTAGTAGTTTAAGGATGCTGATGGTCCATACCTGAAATATCATGAAAAATAAATAAAAAACAACAAGCAAAGATTGAGCAAGTGAATATTTGTCAGAAACGTTCCCACTGTGTTTTCTGAACCCTCCCCACTGCCCGCTGGTAAATGTGGTGAGCTAGGTGTGAAATATGTCATTTTGCCGACAGCCCATGGTGCACTCAAGACTATTTCCTCATTTTTTGTGCAGCAGCTTCAAGTTAAAATGGTGGCAACTTGTTTTCAGTAAAGAGATGGTACAGATGGTACAGCCTGCAGCTGAGTGAACAGTTCAGGTCACTCTTGTATTACTGTTTATTTCTGCTCATTGAGCTGAACTGAAAAATAAGAGTTTACACAAGGGTTAATTCAGTTAAATGTCAATAAATTATAATCACAATATATTTTTTGGAAGATTGTCTTGACAGGGACGAAGAGAGACAGGAAGAGGGAGAGAGAGGGAGGGCTGTGGGGTGTGATGGTGGGGGTGGGGGTGTGATATTGACAGAGAAGGATGTGCAGCAAAGGGCCATGCGTCAGACTTGAACCCACAGCCGCTAAGTGATACATGATGTACCCAGTGAGCACTGAGACGCCCCAGTTATTCATAGCAGCTCATTTCTGAGATTGAGGAACTGAACTTCAAGAATAAAGCTAAATCTGACAACAGATCTGAGCCCGAGACGTCAACAGCCAACCTGAGAAAGTCATCTGCTTCACTTTGAGTAGTTTTTCTTTTTTTTTTTCCTTTTAGCACAATACTAAAGCCAAAACATTTGCCAGAAATGACATTTACACAAAATATATAAACCAAAGGAAGGTGTTTAACATACTGAGCCTGCAGCAGGCATGATACCATCTGTCATCACAAGCCACTGTCATTCTGCTTGAGGGTGTTGGTCTGAAGGGGTGTAGTCAAACTGCTGTGCTTAAAAATAGTCTGACGTTCACACTGGTCACAACACTGAACTATGAAAAAGACATATTTGTAATTACATACTTGATAAACATATTTTTAAAGATCAAAACTACAACATTTAAGGGTGAAGTGATATATAATTTTGCAAGAGTTATCAATCTAAAACATAAACAGGAAACATCTCACTCTCAGACTTTTCAGTAAAACAGTCAAATGATGATGAAAAAACATCAGACACCACTCCAGTGAACAAGAATACAAGAAATAAGGAAGTTGACACTGTAAGCGGACACTAACATACTACCACCACCACATGCTTATCATTACCTTGTGATTTCATTAGCACAGGATCAGAGACCTTTTATATACACACACCGTAACATTGCAGGTATTGAGTGTGGATCTCTTTAAATAGAAATTGAGTTATTAGCTACAATCAAAAAAACAAAGACACAAGATGTCCAGTTTTAGTCCTCCTGATTCAACTGCCAACAGATTTCACTTTATGAGTTATATTTACAGTGACAGTCTAACAAATGGCCAAAAATAGTGAGTAATCTAATCCTAATTCATTATTTTCAATACAGTCTCCACCTCCAGGCCTAGATGAAATGACACACTTGCTTCAGTAAAAAAAATAAAAAAATAAATAAAAAAATCTTGACTTCTATGAAACGTCCATATTGATTCTTCCTGTTACATTTACACTTGGAAATGCTAATTTTAACACTGCAAATATATTCACTTCCTCTCTGGCGTCACATTGCCTACCAGTGACGCTGCATCTCGCTTGGCCAGAGGATGGGTGAAGTCTTTTTTATTTTTATTTTATTCAAAATTCAAAATGTGGCTCATGACATGATGTTGAGCCCCTGCCTTAAAGCCCTTACATTTTGTGTGTTGTATCAGTTAAGGAAATTTACCACCCCCTTGTGGTAATTGATGGGAAAAAGTAAATTTCAAACAAAGTGTGATCTGCAGAAGCATGTGTTACTCTACTAATTGATGACAAAGTCCTACTGGGATTTTAAGGAAAGAGTGACCAATTTAAGATTCCTATGATCCAGTTAAGCTCTGGTTCACCACTTTGTACACGTCAGAAACTTTGATACTCACTTAAAATACCATATTTTCCACTTCCTGTTTTTTCCTGATCAGGCTTTATGCTTGATTTACATTGCCTGCAAATATTTCAGGTAAGGAAAAAGCTTACCAGTGTTTCCACTTAAAGCATGTTACAATATCTGAAGTAACAGTGACAGGTTGTGAAATTAATCTTGCAACGGACACAGCAGAATATTTTTTTTTTTTTTTTTTTTCAGAAAAATGCATGTAATTTTTACACAAATAAACCTTTATACAAATAACAGCACCTTTAAAAACCTATCCTCCCGTTTTAAAAAGGATATATTATGAATGTCCATAATACAAGTCTCTTCCTCTCATGTTCACCTCCTCTGATACTCCTATGTGACCTGCTGGTGGTGCTGTGACTTCACATTTGTTGGCTTCTGCAGCACACTGTACACGGTGTCAATTTGTGTGGGGCACTCTGCCTCATCCACAATGACTGCCTGCAAAGTCGATGCCTGATGATTTGTCTTGTGTCCTTTCATATCTTCACCTCTGTCACTCTTACCACAAGAAGGAGCCACATTCGCTGCCTGTAAAGTACTGTAGACAGTATCTACTTTGTCATTCGGCATGGACCCCATTTCCTCCCTCGGACTGCTGGTCTGCCGGGGCTGTGAGGCATCTACGTTCTCGTAAGAGGCCTCAGCTCCACTGGAAGAAGAGGTGGAGGCTCTAGGCTCAGGATGTGACTGTGCCTCAATTGACTGATTCTCTATTAACTGAACATTACAGGCCTGTTCCTGAAAATAAGCAATAAAATATGATCATTAATTAACTGACAGTGGGGAGAAGGTTTTCTTTACAGCGCTGCTTGGAAGAGTCAATTGACGTTTTCCTTTAATTACTTTCTAATGTACTGTATTATATTAAGTCTGTACAAAAAAACTTTGTTATGAAAAACAAAAAATATAGGTTTTTTCCCCCAACAGCTCATTTCTTAACCACACATTTTAATCCTAACAGTCACCAGAATGGACAGTTGATGAGCACAATGAGCACTCCTGTCACAGACGGTGAAACATTAACACCAAGCACAAAGTAAAACTCAGTCTCATATTTTTGTAAAACTGAAGATTAAAAGCCAGTACAGCATCCTGTCATCATTCCAGTTTTGATTTTATATTCACTGAGTTAAAGACAAATACCAATATTGTTTAATAAATGCAGCTTACCTGATGACAACACTTTGAAGACAGTTTCTTAGCCATAAAAAACAAAAATGCACAAGGACACAACAACACTAAAAGACCTATTAAAAATATATAAGATGGTTGTGATGTCTCTTTGTGTTCCTTAGAGTTCCTGAAACCTGGAAAGACATAAAAACATAATCAGCACCCAGACACCCATCTTTCACCTGATATCAAACAGACCTGAAAGTTTTTCAGTGGATTTCAGTACAACCAAGTGAGTGGTATATCCATAAACATAAACTATATCAGCATTAAAAACTAATAATACAATACTTACATGTTGTGGTCATGCTTTCAGAGACATTATTTGCGCTAAGGTGGTTGTTGCCACTGCAGATAACAGTTCTGTTGTCAGAGGAGATGCTGATGTTGACTTTAGTGAATGACGTCTGAGAGCTTCTGCAACTCTGCTCATCACAGTTGGCCAACACCCAGTCATCCCATATGGAGCAGTTGACTGTGATTCTGCAGAATCCAGCAGAAAGGTTGGAGTGCACCACTGACATTGTGATGACAGGTTGAGGAACAACTTCTGCAGCATCCAGCCCAGCAAACAAACAACAGGGCATTAGAAAATGTAATGGCTCCCTCTGCTGGCAACTAGTTGCAACTTTAACATCATTAGGATGTGGAATAACTGTCTCTAAAGTATGTGCAACATCCAAACTAGCATTTCAAATTATTGAGCAGTTTTAGTGTATGACTGGGTGATAGTAAAGAGACAAAGTAGATCCAGACAGTCTAATAGAAAAAGACTGTACAATCTACTGTAGAAACCCACCTTCGATAATGATTTCGTGTTTTTCTTCGATAACATTAAACTCAGAGTCACGAAATGAGACTTGATAGATGCCAGCGTCTGCATCAGTCAGCTCTTTTAGACACAAGGAGCGGCTGATATCATTGTCAAACACCTTGTCTTTGTAGTCAGGGTTGATTTCAACATCATCACCAATAAATTTCCCAGCCATTTTCCATGAAGTGCTCTTATATGGCGGTGGGTGTCTGACATGCAGACACAGCGAGCCATTTTTCAGTTGGTAATATGTTGAAATTCTTCCTTCTGCCATTACACCTAATAAGAAACAATAAAATGTCTTTCAACATTGACTCAAGTATAGGATATACTGAGCTAAATCTGATAGGTCTGGTTGTAAAATTAAACTTAAAAGATTATTATCACGGCACAGCTGTTGTCAAACATCAGTGAACCATAAATGCTACATACACACGTTAGTAAAACAAAATAGATCTTAGAAAAGGAATTAATACACATTTCTAATGGACCCTGAACAACTTAATCATTTTATAAAATCTCAAAATAAATGGAGCGTCGTAAAGCTCAGTGGCAGTGGCTCTTTGCTGCATGTCATTCCTCCTCTCTCTCTCTGCCCATTTCCTGTCTCTCTAAACTGTCTCGTTCATTAATGGTAAAAAGCCCCATAATAAAATATTTTAAAATTATAAAATTACTATTAATTGAAAGATTCGCTGCATATGGAAAATAGGCCATCAGTGCATTTAACATAGTGTTTCTTCAAATCATAAATATTCACATCAAGAGATGAACTGACTGATATTTAACTAGAACAACAAAGTACAAATCGTATTTCTCTTACCTGCAAGAATCCAGACACTCAGAAGAGAAAACATTTTAAGTCCATGTAATGTTGACTTTGCACCCAATGTCAGCTTGTGAAATTGTTCAACAGGAAACAGCTCAGCGTTGGTTTGATGGTGCATGTAGCAGGTGTCTCGTCTTTCAAAGGTCAGGAAGTAGCGCACAGCACAGATGTCAAACAAGTTCCAATCAGTACGAGCCACAGCATAATTTGTCTCAGTTAATTTGAATACATCCCATGTTGTCAAACTCTCACATACAAATTACTGTGCCCGTCAACCTCATACGGGGCGATGAGATTTTCTGTTGTAGTGGTTCCATTTAAACATTCGGTGCACACCCTTACCTTACCTATCTATCCATAATTATCTTCTCTATGATGTTCAAACCAGAACACTGCCATTTTCATATTGTAGTTTGAAGGACATTGCATACTACATCAGTCTTTCTTGCGCTATTTTATCTCTTATATCATGTTTAAGAAGAAGAATCTGAGATTTTGCCTCTTTTTCTTAACGATTTTTTGTGTCAGGAGTGTGCATGAGTGCGAGCGTGTGTGTAAGCATATCCTGTCAGTTTGGTAGGTTTTAGACTGTGATTTTCACGCAGGAAGAAATATTGGAAAGTACTATCAAAATGCCATCATCTCAGCATACAGTATGTCAAAATATAAAGAGTGTGACTGGATTCCTGGCTATGTATAGCTTTATGAGTCAAGACTTACCTGCTGATGACATCAGTGGGGATTTTGAAGTCGTGGAAACTGCCATACTTTTAACCTGAAGGGGAAAATCAGCATCAGTACATTATTTAAGTACATTTTCATGATTTTGATTTTTGCAAGCCGTTTGCCGCCTTGTTACTGCCTCCAGTTTAAATGGCCTGATTTTTTAAAGTCTGGGACAGATGTCTTCTTCTTTCTTAAGTTTTAAAGGGACTTGAAACACTTTTAATGCACTTAATTTGATTAATGAACTTGTCACTCCTCTGCTCCAGTCACACACACGGTGAAACAGAAAGCAGAGGAGAGTGTAACACAACCGCAAATGACTGCAAAACACACTCACACAAAGCTGAGGTGAAAACAAGTAGGCCTACATGTCAATTAGGTTTTAACTGAATCTCTGTCTACACAGTCTTATTCATTTTGACTTATAATCTTGCTCATTCACACTTTCCCCTGGGTTATCTATAGCTACATCATATTTTATCACTCTGCTCTGTGGAGGAGAGCTCCATGGCAAGGCCAAGGAAATGGTAAAATATCCCTCAGCTTCAAAACATGACCAGCTTATAATCAACTATGACACTTCAGGTGTCAAACGCAATAACTTCATTTCTTAATTGTCCAGGTCCAACACAGCATAGCATGAAAATAAATAGTTTATAAAATCATATAAACTCCTCTCGGTACCCTCAAGTCACCTAAAATGTGAAACTGGGCTCCAAACGTCTCAGATGTGTAGCATCTATACAACATTTCCCACCACTGTAATGTTGGGCCCAGGCACGCCAGTGAATAGGCCTTAGACAGCAATGGCCATTTTGCCATTTCTTCATATAAGCACTAAGCAAACATGGCATGCTCAAGCGCGGCAAGTGTATGGTAACCCACCAACTGATGGCAAACAGTTCCCCGAAGCTCTCTCCCTCATTACTGAGAAAAAAGCGAAGCAACAAGTCCACATGCTACTTCATGGCATGCTAGCGACATCTCCTGTCAACCAGTTAGCGTACGTTAAATGCAAAGCTAACAGTCTGTCAGCGAAGCTAATCGCAATTATGCTAATGCCATGGACACCCTCAATTAGCAACATAATTCGTTTTCTTTACACTGTCACACGGTAAATGACAACCTTAAACAAACTTATAACTACCTGTGGGCTGCCAAACTCTGAGTAACTGGATAGTCGGTCGTCAGTTATAAACGTTATCGCTGACGTTCAGTGTCCGCGGTTCCTTCGACAACGATTATAACCTGCTTTTTTTCCCCTCTAACGCAAGCCCCGCCCCCTTTACCTGGGGGAAGGATTGGATTGGCTGATCGTTTTGGAAGGCTCCGTTTAGAAAAGATTGACTTATCGTAATATCAATCAAGTTAGGTTGTTAGGGCAACGCCACCTGCTGTGTTGTCTTGTCTAACAAACTATGCTCATAACTCAAAAGCTCAAAACTCTAATCTTTTAAACGTTAAACACTTTTTATTTCTCACGTTTTTTTCTTTGTTATCCATTTACATATATTTTAATGACTTTTATTTATATTATGTTATTTATTTTAAACATGTTTAAATGAATTTTGGCCACAGAAATAACTAGAAATCAATGTGACTTGATTATAATTTAACATGGGATAAAAACCCTGAGCAGTTATTGAGTGACAAGTGAAACAAATGTAGAGCTTCATACAATTTCTCATACACACAGGCTTCAGACATTGTAAATGAAAAATTTATTAAAGAAGGCACTTAAAAGTATATTAGCAGTCAGAACAATGAGCTTCCAGGATTCAGAGTGGGCCATATACAATATACAGTATGGACGATACAGTATAAACAAGCGCAATATGCTGAATTTTTCTGTTTTTTGTAGCGTTGTATGGAACAGCAGAAGATTTTTTTCTTTTTAACAGTGGCACATATCTTACAGTTAAGAGCACATAATCCTTGAGATATTCTGAATTTATGAGGATGCTACGTTTTTGATTTTAAAATGAATCAGATTTTCCCTCTTCCTGTTGTTTAAATTATCAGATGGTCCATTCTCTCAAAACCAGTGTTTTAGCTAATCCCCTTCAAAGTCTGATGATTTCATTTAAGTCTCCATTTCTATGTACAGTAACAACAGAAAAATAAGTTTGATTCTAAATATATGCAGTTATCTAATAATAAAAAGGCAGCTGATTAAATACATATTAGAATCCATAAAAATGTTCACAACCACAAGATGCAATAAGAAATAACAGCAGTATAAAGACAGTGTGCTATATATTGTGCACAAAAACAATTAATATGTTACATTGGAAATGTAGAGTCAAATCTCAGGACATAAAGAAGTCAGGAAAAACATTTATACGCATAACTGTACAGAGGTACATTAAAACACATACTGTACATAAGATTTAAAACAGTTCACAACAAGGTTCATACAGTGTTACACTTTTTCAAGTGTGAACACACACACACACACACACTCACGCACACACATTCACAGACGTAACCAGAAGGTTTGATTTTTTTTTTTTTTTAATACAGTGCATTAAGAAAGTTAGTTCAGTTATTTCCCTTGTGTAAAATGCCACTTTTCTTTGAAGTTAAAGTGCTTTTAGTAACATTACTCAACATGTTCATCCCAGATAATAGCAGGACATTCACAATATTTTCAGGTGTAACAGGTAATGGTGTTGTTAGAAACTACTAGGTTCATGAAATATGATACATTCCTTTTAAAAAAAATCTTTCGTAAAAAAATAATATGGTTCCAGTATTTTCGCGACCTTTCACAGGTATTTTATTAATTAAAAAAAGAAAGAAAACAGTACTTTGATTCAGTGATTAACCTCCATATCAGACATTCACCTCGCTGCAGAAATCGTCTTATCAAGTCAATTGATCTTTTATGTGTAATAAATTCTTCTTATTATATATATATATATATATATATATATACACACGTAAAAATCTGTGGAATAATATTAACGTGTTTATCTAAAGTCGTTGTAACTTTGCGAGCTGAGTCATAAAAACATGACCTGATAGGACTTCTGCAGGTTTGAGTACCTTCCAGTTACAGTAAATGAAGTCCACAGACAAAAGACAATGAATATAGGTTTAGAAAATGTCTCTATAGATGACTTGATGTTTGCTGTACATTTGTACATGTCTCGTTTGTAACTTGTTCCCTTCAGTGTTGGTTGCAGCTCCATCCTCATTGTCTCCTCTACAAACTTTCAGTTTCAACAGCACTTTTTCCACGTTGTGTTTGTGTGTGGTTTGTGGGTATAGGTTTCACTAGGTTTCACCCAGGTGTTTACCTTCATGTCATGGGCTCCTTTTGTGCGTGGGTGTCACTTTTGTACAGCAGCCTAGTTCTTTTTTCCTCTCTTTGCTTTTCATCTCAGTTTCATATCAATTTTCTATATCCTCCTCATATGTTCCCCACTTAAACATTACTAATACGCACACTCAATGGGCTGCTATCTCTGACACGCCCCCTCTCTCGCCCCCTCTCCTCCCCTCTGTAGCTCTCCTCCAGTCTCATCTTCTCCGGGTCCGTCCCATCCTCCTTGCTGCCGTGGTATCGGGATGCCTGGGATGGCGGGCTCGGTGGCAGAGACTTGAAGAGGGGTGGCGCTTTGGTTTTGGCCACTTTGTCAAAGAAGGCAAAATCAGCCACGTATTTTCCAGACGGGGACAGGGAAACTACGGGGGGAACTCGTACCCCCAGAGGATCTCGTCTGGTAGGTAGGACGTTCGAACCTGGCAGGTTGCTGAGGTTGGTTCAACTGTGGCGCTCATGATCACCAGCAGCTCAAAGTCAGCCAGGTCCGGGTCTGTCCAGCCACCACCTGCAGGACAGAGGACAGACAATTAGAGCTTATTGTGTTTAATCCCATTAACAACAAACCAAAAACATAATCTTCCAAAGCAAATCATACGGTTTCATTATAATTATTTCATTCACTCTCAATACAAAGCAATGTAGGTGAGGAAAGACGCACACAAACATCAACACACAGATGCACACCCTGAATTTTCCAAAACATAAAACTCCCCACTTCCAGATTGATTCCAAAAATGTTTGACCTGATCACACACACACACACACACACACACACACACACAAAGGACTCATTTTTACACACAAGTCAAAGGTGCCGCTGGTTTGAAAACATTGTCACTGATGCTCATATATTATTTCTGTATCTCCTAAAACACATGCAGAATGTGCTTTTCAATCATCAACACACAACCCTCGTAACACAAAGGACATGTTAGAAGACACATGCGCTCAAACAAGCACACACCTGCGTCAACAGGCCTCACTCAGAATGCAGACTTGGTCATCTGTCTAAACAGTCCTTCCCCTCACCCGAACCCAGTACCGCTCCCACCAGGGCAAAAACACCAGGTTTCGTAACCCCTTGTACACACGGCGACACAGACGTGGTTGAGGGATTCTCTGTATCGGCTGACTGGGGGCGCCCCATATTTCTATGAGCCGATGACCGATGACTGATGGCTCCTCCTGTAGCGCCATCATGAGGTTCAAATGTGTGTTTTTAAGTGAAATATTTCAACATGTACTAGGTTCAGACATTCATGTCCCCCTTAGCTTTAGCGAACCCCTTGCATTTCATCCAGCGCCACTACCAGGTCTGGTACTACAGTATTTTTGTGATTATTCCCAAATGTTAGCATCTTTGTATATACAGTCTATGGTTAGCGTGCTAAAATGCAAAACTAAATAACATACCAATACCAGTATGTTAGCACTGCCTCCTTCAGCATGTTATCATAGTAATGTCAGCGTAGTACGGTCTCATTGTAGACTTTATTTTGTATTTCAGTTACTGAAATAGACTTTCCTGTGTTTGTCATGTTTTGGGATTTGAGGTCATGTGTCCCTTGGGTATTGCCGTAGATAAGTGGTTGAAGATAATGTTATAATGGGTTCGTTGGGCACATATTTTGATGTTGAACTTACAGTTAGGCTATCTCAAAACACCCGGTTAGCTTTCACAACATTCACACAGCTAGCTCGTGAGTGCTGATTATTTGTCAGTCAAAGAAGTGCAACACTCGTCTGTGCTTTAACGAGCCGATAGACAATTTCACACTTGTCCTATTAAACTACTGCTAATAATATAAAACCGTGTTGACTCGAGTTGATCATCTCTGGGACCTTTCTCGCCTGTGAGCCACTGGCTGTCTCGTTCTAACATTCACCATCTTCAGATCACAGCTACACCCAGCTGTGTGTGAACATCTCATTTTATGCGGCTCATTAGACTATAAGCCTACAATCTTTGTCAGATTGTTTATTGTGGCTTCCTGCCATAGTGTTTCAGTCTATGCCTGATCCTGTTTACTTCCTTCCTGCTAGCAGCGTATGCACTTTCTCAACAAACAACCTTTTGATGAAAGTACAATTTAATCTTTGCTCATCTCTACAGCTAATTAAACACTTTTCTATTCATTGACTGCAGTTTTTAAAACACGCATTTCGTTTTTCACAATCAAGGAATGTGCTTGCATCATAAGCTCGGAGGGTTTGAACAGAGTTGTCATCTCTCATATAAACTGTCTCCACAGTCTTCTGCACTACTGATTTAATGACTCATGGTCACACAATGCCAAGAAGGTTCACACACTGTTACGCTGGGAGCCGTTATTCAATGGTCCTAACAGAGCTGAAGTAGAACATGTCGTGAACATAAAGGGAAGGTTTGCAGGGGGCCCTTAAAGCTCTGTCAAATCGTCCAGTAAGTGCAGAATCATGCTCAGTCATGAGCATCATCAATGTGTGTCTGAGTACTTCTTAAAGTGTACATTAGGGACAGCCATCCATGCATTCATCCATGCTCCCATCTATTCCAGCTTATCCCGTGCAGGGGTGCAGAGCTGGGGCCTACTCCTGTTCACAATGTGCCGGGGTACAGTGCAACACATAAGCAATAATTCAAACTCACATTTACCAATCAATGAAATTAAATTACAACATTTCCAGTTTGTAAATAGATCATCCAATCATCAGAGCTGAATGTCACTCAAGTAAAGAGGAATATGTGGTTTATAGTGAACCTTTAACCCTATTAATTTGGTCCGATTCAAATTACCATTTTACTTTATGACATTTATTAGTGTTGAGAGTAGTTTTAAGTTACCAGGTCTGGAGTCATGACAGGAAACAACCCAGACGAAGCAACAATGAAGACCTGGCAGCAGAACCAGGATACTGTTACACCGACACTGATTGTAGCACTATTATATGGCTTGTAACACAATCTCATAAATACAGCTGCAGTTAAAATAACTGGACGTTCAGGAACCACAACAACAAATCTGACCACTGATGATAACAAATAAGGAAATCAAGTGTGTCAAGTGAGGTCAAAGACGGAAATAAAAAGAAGCCGTAGTGTGAGTGTGAATAACGCAGCAGTGCAGCACTGATGCCTTTGAAACTCCCAGTGCTGAGCAGTCTGAGCTGCTGTAAGTGGAGCTGCGCAGGCTTCGTGTCAGCACCCCGGACTGTACAGCATTGTGCTCTAATGAGGGGTGTCTCTGGCGATTTCTCTCTCACACACATTCCAGCCAGAGAGAGAGAGAAACCCTCTCCTCCGGTGCCAAATCGGCCCAACTCTGCACAGCCAGAGGCAGCCAAGCACGCAGCACATGACCGTAAATACCAACACACCTACATACACACACATACTTAATGTACGTACAGTTAGCGTCCAGAAACACGTGGAAAGTTTGATTTCAAATAAAGAAATCGACCAATTCATGTAACACATTAGATCTTATGTTGTAAAATTATTGTTGCTACTGATGTATACTGGTATTTGAGGCACATAACTTTAAACCAGTAATTATGAGAAGGCAAGGCTAAATGATAAAAGACGCTAAAACCTATGGCTCAGTTTGAGTTTGATGATTTACTACTCTTTTCTACAAAACTACTAATTTCTATCAAACAATTAGGTTTCAGTATGATATTGGTTTGTTAGACTTTCTGGACTCAGAGCCATAAAATACCTTTTGCTGCCCAGGCTCTGAGAGGGCTGTTGTCATCAATAATGTGGTAGAAGGTCAGTGGGATGATGAGGAAGGGGCTGTCGGTGGACGTGTCCACTTGAAAAGGCACGTTGCGCTGGTCCAGCCGCACCGTCTCGCCCTCCTTCGTCAGGGACGTCTGAAGCAGCTTCCCCGTCACCTGGGAGCCAAGATGGAGTCAGTAAATGCAGCCAAGAGGTTGCAGAAGGCATCCTGTAACCAAAAGGCCCCAGGTTTAATACCTGAAATGGCCAAGTGATGTGTCCTTGGGTAATGCACTGACTGACATGGTTACTCAGCGTATGAGTCACAAGTAACATTATTGCATAAGATATGTGATGTGACTCAGAATCCAGTAAATGGTTCAAACATTCTCATAAAAGTCTTTTTGTTTGGTTTCATGGACTGAAGTTGGTTGAACTAGTGTGAGAATCAATAATGGAGCATACACACAGCTGGCACAAAATTAAAATTGTCATGCAGATAATAAAACAGAAGCTATTTCAGGGTGTGATTAAAGTTAAATATCAAGGACAAAACTCACACATATGAGTTTCATAGCAATGCACACCAGATGTCCAGAGCCCCATTACCTGGCATCCCAGAAGCAGGCTTTTGCGCATGTTGGCTACTCGGATCATGAGGCAGGGACGACCCTCATGATTTGACACAACAGCATGTTGACTGAACTTCACCGTCTCGCCTCGCTTCTTGGGACGAGCGACCTGAAAGTGGAGGGAAACAAGCCAAGAGTCTGGGTAAACATTGATACACAATGACAACAACCCACTGTAAATATGTCACGTGACATTTGGTGATGATATACAAGGTTTGAAGTTACAGGATTACAGATAAAGCCATGAATTGCAATGTCAGTCCCATAAAGTCATAAAATCCCTAAAGACACCAAGATGTTTCAAAGGAAGAATATCTACTGCTGCTAAGATGTGCTGGGGTAAATGTAGAGGTCATTGTTCTGGGGCCAGAAATTAGTTATTGAAAATGTTTCATAATCACATTTCTGTTTTGATCCACACTCTAAAAAAAACTACTATATCTTACTACCTTTGCAAGGAAGGTGCCCGTGATGAAGATCTCCATCACCATGGTGATGACCAGCTGAAAAATGAGCAGGACGATGGCAACAGGACACTCCTCTGTTATGCACCGGAAACCATAGCCAATTGTGGTCTGAGACTCCAGAGAAAAGAGGAAAGCCCCCGTCAGGGTCTTCACCTCCATTACGCACGGGGTATGGTTGGAGGGGGGGTCGAACTCTGGAAGAAAGGGAGACAGAACAGAAGATCATGTATTGAGGGATGTAAACAAATTACAAGGGAACATTTTGTCTGTCTCCATGTCCTGCCAGGTCTTTCTCATGCTCTGTTTTCCAGTGTGTGTTCTTCATTGTTTACTCGTTCACAAAAAGGACTTGTGTCCTTGTGTGTCTCTGTTGTGAAAACACAACGTTTTGTCTCAGTTACAGGACATTATTGTTTGAGGGGGCAAAGAGGGAAGAAGAAGAATCATACAGATGTTCTCCTCACTGGAGGTTGATGAAGGTTTTAAGTCAGTTCTGTTCTTCTTCTCTCACTTATCACGACTGTCCCTGAAGAATAAATCTAGCGCCAGTACTTCAACCTTACCCAACAGGTCTCCATGCACCATTGCTACTAGGTACCAAAGAACTCCAAACAAGAACCAGGTCCCGGCAAAGGTGGCGGAGAAGAGGAAGAACTTGTATCGCCATTGCATGTCCAGAAAAGTTGTCCAGAGGTCACGGAGGTACAGTGCCCCTCGCCCGCTCACATGCTCAATACGCACATTGCTTCGTCCATCTTTGGAGAGGACGCGACGCCTCCTTCGTAGGGCGTTGGGCCCTCCAGCTCCTTGTCCTCCTGCACCCGCACCCGCACCTCCAGCTCCAGTGACCCCCGCGGAGCCCAGCAGGGGTTTGGTGATGTCAGTCTGCGTCTGGGAGTGGCACACCTTCTGTGGGGAGGAGCCTTCTGAGGAGGGGGGAGTGGCTGAGGTCATGGCTGGCACTGCAGGGGGTTGGAGACAGAAAAGCAGGACAATAGGAGGTGAAAAGAGGAGGACGCAAAGTGGGTGAAGTGGGTATGCATGAAAAGACGATGGCATAGGTTGTATGTGACAAATGAACAGCAGGTGAGTCAAAATGAAAAGGTGCAGGATGTGTGCAAAATGAGAAAAGGGAAGAGGAGAACATTTGTTGAAAGAGAAAAATGACAGAGTGGAACATTTGCGAGGAGAGGGAGATGACGATGAAGAAGGGGATTAGAAGAACATTTTTCGCTGGACAGTGTTGGGGCTGTCGACGGTGGTCCATTTAAGCCCCTTTCTCCTTTCATTTGGGGCAGCTGGCCTTGTCAAAATAAAAGCCCCCTTTCAGCATGAAGGCACAGCTGCTCTTTCACATTAAGAGCGTGATAGCGCTGGTCGTTTCACATGTCGCTTGCACAAGACGGCCACTGAAATGGATGAGGAGTCACTGCTGACCGTTATTCTACATGAAAGAAAAGCAGCCTTTGAATTTGAATCAAAGATACGGAGATCTTGTGCTGGCAGTCACCGTCTTCCAGTTTGCTGAAAGCTGTTTTCATACTCTACCTAACTTGAACAGGGACCACGACTCAGCAGCAGATGTGACACAACGCAGATGTGCATTTGAAGCAAAGCAGCAGCTTCTTCTACAACAACACCTATCGTGGTAATTATATTCAGGCTTGGTTATTGCCCGACGAAGTAGGAGGTGACGTAGGAATAGCAGTACCTTCAAGTGATGCATTTCTCAAGAAAATCAGGAAGTTATATCAAGTTTTTGGAAATTAAATCAATGAACACCTCCAAATTCAATGAAACCTACTAGAACACTGGACATTGACAACTCTAACAGCAGGCCGATTTTAAGACACTTAACAACACAACTTAAAACCAACAAACCAACTGCCAGACTGACATTACCATGAGACGTTGCCTTGACAACCCGGTGTCGCAACCTACATTCAACCGTCAAATGTGAGTCAACTGCTGTTGTGTTATTTTTGCCATGGGACTGTCTGTTGTGGTTTTGGCTTGGGACTTAACTGGCCTGCACAGAGGCCTGGCATCAACCCCATCCAACCGCTCTTTTGTGATAAACTGGAACACCACCTCCAAGCCAGGCCTTATCACCCAACGTGAGTGGTTGAGTGCACTAACGCTCTTGTGGCTCAATGGGAGCGAATCCCTGCAGCCAGGTTCCAAAAATTTTTCTGGGAGGCCTTTCCAGGACAGTGCAGAGAGAAATATGCGTCTGATGTGTCCATTTAGTTTTGGTTACCTAGTGCATGTTGAATATGGATGACCTTTCATTCCCATATAACTGCACCATCACTCATTACTCAAGTGTCTGTGATGCATTCAAGTGTCAAGTGTATGCTTGTGCCTGGGTGTCATAGTGTCAGCAGTATATTAATTGAAGGAGAAGTGTCCCACCCCACCCCTGGGTGCCACGGACACTTATTGTCACTATATAGATGGTTCCCTGTGCTCTCTGAAGAGCTTTGGCCTCCTCTGGGCCACAGTTTCTCCCTGTCCTCATCCTTCTTTTCCTTTTCTTTACTCTCGCTCACTGTTTTCTTAAATGGCCCTTTTGTCTCAACCTGCTTCTGCTTTTCCGGAGAGAATATAACAAAATCAAAAACAAAACAACAAAAACAAAAAGCCCAAGAACCGGGGCGATCTGATACGCTCTGTCCTTTCCTGTCCTTTCTGACCCTTCTCTCTCCTCTCTCCACGCTGGAGCTCACACTGAGTGAATGAATAGAGATCTGTGTTGATGTCTGTGCTCTGAATACTAAGATGTGGAGGGGGAAGAGAGCGGAGGGAGGCGGGGTCAAGAGGAGGCCCATGTGATTGGCCGTGTCCATCTCCAGCTGAACCCTGAGGAGCTCCTGCCTACACATACAGTAAACACACACTTGTGTATTAGACATATAGACCTTGTGAGCAGTTAGGACACAATACAATACAAGTTATTGTCCAAAGGGACGTTTGGTTTTGCAGAGCCAAGGCCGCACACATAACACTCAGCAGCTAGCAGTCGCTGGCCTTACTCTAGACCAAAATCAACAATAGATCTTGATATTTTCTGTCGCACCCTGTGCTATTTGACTTCTTGAGGGCAGCGCATTAAGGTTTGAACGCCGCTATAGTGAACTACACATCCAACAAGACAGAGAGTAACATCAGTGTTTCTTTGAAACTGTGTTTCTGGTCGATGGAGTCCAATATAAATCCTCTTTCTGGCTCCATTTTAGCCTCACCACCTCCAGGAAAACATGACATATCTGTCTCTTTACCAGCTAAATGCTCATCATGTTAGCTAGCTAGTTACTATTATTTGTCAGGCTATAGTCTGGCAGTGACAGTGGGTTCATACGACCTTTTCTCTGCTAAAAATAAAAACAAAAAACATCCATCTGCTTTTCCTGAAGCTAAATCTAGATTAGTAAAATGTAAAACCAAAACAATATGTTGGAAGACGCTAAAACGCTACAGTTCCTCTAATGATCATTTTCAATGGCTACTCTGTTACAGGTGACCCCACTCATATTACACATTGTCATCTAACGTCAATCTAATGTCAACATTAGTATAGAGACAAAGCCATAATTGTAAAGTGTGCGTGTGACTCTCTGTCACTCATGGATTCCCTCTCTTGTAAAAAAAAAATGACTTGTTCCACTCAACGGGCGACCACACTCAAGGTTAGGATCTCTTCCTCTGTGTCCGGCTCTCCGTCCCTCTCCTTCCCCCTGTCCCGTGTGCACAAGAATCCTTTGTTTTCAAGGAGATGAAAGGGACAAAAGCCACCATTGAAAAATACGACTGGGTGAGCGAGTGAGTGAAAGAGAGGGCAAGTTAGACGGGGAGAGGAGAGCAGGACGGGGTGCCGAAGTGTGTGTGTGTGTATGTGTGTGTGTTGTTTGCACGGTGTATATATGTGTGTGTGTTTTACCATGTGTGAGTATGCAGTGCTCGACATTGTGAGGGGGCAGGTGTGTGTGTGTGTGTGTGTGTGTGTTAGGGGAGGTTGAGAGAAAGAATAATTGTTTTTGAGGGGAGGATTGAGGGAGAATTGAGCATCGGGTGACAAAAGCAGAGAAAGAGGAAGGGGGAAAGTAGAGAAATGGACAGTGGAGGAGAAAGAGAGAGAGGAAAGGGTTTGTGGAGAAAAAGTGGAGGAAACAGATTGGTGACAAAGGACGGTCATTAGTATTCCAGAGGAGAGAGTAATCCCTTCCACTTGGCACCCTCGTCCGTCCACTGTCCACATCCATGGAGTAGCAGCCCCTGGCAGCCAGTATACACCGCACTGAAAAGACTCAATACAACAGGACCTGAATGGCTGCGACCACTGCACAGCACAGCAGCCTCGCCACGGCCCTGAAAGGCCTGTCCAAACATCAACAGAGTGCATGCCAAGAAGCAGGCATCATCTGTTCAGCTCAACACAACATGATAAAACCACAAACCGACCGGAGCCAAACCAAGCACTGCACATCACCATAGAAATGAGTCTGCTGCTGCTGCTGCTGAGGCTCTTTTACACGATACAGCAAAACATTTCAATCAGGAGGACACGTCTCCAGCAGCAGTTTGGACAGAGAGACACCAAACGTCACCATGTCAGGTGAAGGTGAGGTCGCAGGGAAATCAGGAGTTGGCATTTTTTTAACTTTCTCTGATTGGCTGGTGGAACTGGTGTTTTATTATCCTATAAAAAACACTTATCTCATAAGGATAAGGATTTTAAGATGGTTTATTTAATTTAGTGCAAGGGAGTTCACCATCATTTAAACTATATGCAGTATTTGGAGCACCACAGGTTTCACTGGCTGGCCCACTGGCTCATGTAAAAGCTTAATTCACCATATCAAATAATGCAAAGACTCTGATTCATCAAAAACTTAATGTGACCAATTTAATGCATTTGGCGTTGTGAAGTTTCTGCCTCAAACAAGGTGATTATTTTATTAGTGATTTGTGCTTTTATGCATAATTGGAATTGATTACTTGATTAACTGTGTGTCAGCTGAATCTATAATCCATTTAAACAAACAAACAAAAAAAAAAGTGAATTCAAACTTTATTGTTATTCTACCCCAGATATTGTAAAACCTATTGAAAAAAGATGTAAGTCAGGTTCTGCAAACAATCATATGAATCCCTGTTGATACGTAACAACACGTTAGACCTGACTACCAGAAAGTTATATATCACCAAATGCACTGTAATACTCCCAAATACTCACATATGTGCAAGTAGCCTACAAACAATCACTCCTCGTATGTCTCTTGTTTGTGATGATGATAAGTAGTAAAATCTCCCCACAGCCGGCCGCGTAAGGTGGGTGCGATTGGCAGATTTCAGACAGATACAGAAAGCGTCGCAGACAACGACACCGATTCTTATCTGTGGAGGGTGTAGGAGGAGGAAAACCATTGAACTTCTACTGATACTCTGCCTGATGTTTAGATGAACAACAGGTTCAAACAGCAGCAGCAGCAGCAGCAGGGACGTCTCTCTTCTTATCACTTTAAGTACATATATGTTGAATTTAAATGTACTTGTACTGTGATTGCTTCCACACCGCCTGCACTGGTCTGCATGTCAACATAAATCACTCTAATGTGGATTTTTACACTAACAACAGGAAGTAATAAGTGAGCAGTAACCAAGGCGATCAGACATTTGTCTCAATGTCCCTGTGTCCAGCAGACTGTCCCAGCCTCCATCTAAATCTAACACCACCACAGCCACCACCCCCCCCCGAACCTCTGTCCTCGACTTCCTCAGCCCAGACTCACTATAGCCCAGGAGTTACGACACTGACCTAAATTAAACAGTGGGAAGCAGCTGTCGTCCACCGAGCTGTGATTTAACTCTTCTACTTTTCATTGTCCTCCAAGTCGGTAGTAGTCTAGCAGATGACCCGTCTCCCTGAGGTAAATCTCACCGCTCTACTACTGTTGTGGTGCTGATGAAGATGTGATTTGTGTTTACTGAGTGTTTCCTGAGCCAGGATTTTCTACAGACATGAAGTAAAAACACCAGCAAACTTTTATTTCCTATGTGTTTTGTGCATTATAATGATAATTTTCTGTCACTGTGAGGACCTATACTATGACTGGTATTACTCAGCTAGCTCTCGAATAGCTGCAGCAGCTCCAAATGCATTGAACAGTAAGAAATATTCATCATAAATGTTGCTATTAGGAAGAATTTTTTACTACTTTACATAACAAGTCCAGAAACGTGGGACAGACGGTACAACAGTGGAACCTCCTTCTATTAATATCCCTCCGCTCTGTAAACACATCACAACTGAGCTGCACTCTGACTGACTTGCATTGACAGTTTGACTTTCTACAGGATGTTTTTTCCACATTTACAGGAGGACTTGACTTTAGGAGGACAAAACAGAGACAACACAACCAAAACCAAGTGCATATGAGCGTGTTCGAGAGAAACAACAGCGGTGCTACAACAGGAAAACAACAAGAAAGAGTGAGTCTGTAAAGACGCTGTCATATCTCTAGCTCTAAAGTTCACTTGATACTCTGATAAGAAGAAGAAGCTGCAGAAAATACACACGTTTGTGTTGTGTTTTGTGCGTCTCACCTCTCTGTTGACTTGTAACAGTAGTTCACTTTGACCACAGCTTGGAAACTTGAAGACTTGACTATTTTCACTGTCCAGCAAACAAACATGTGAAAAAACAAGACGACAATTGTTTTTTTAATCTTTCTTGGAGTAGAAGAAAAACTTGAAAAAAAAAAAGTTGCAAAAGAAAAACAATGTCAGAGTTTTGAACGACACACACTTGTTGACAACTCACACATGTTTTACATCACCTCTCACTGTGACATCACATCGTTCGCTTTCTGCCGTCCGTCTACGTCGCTGTCATCCTTTATTTTGAAAATAATTTTTTAAAAACTAAAGCGTGAATCTCTCAGGACAGGAAAAAAAAAGCTGGACCATGCCGACGGAGCAGAGGCCTGGATGAGGAGCAGCCAGCGGTCAGTCAAGTGTCTCCTGGTGCACTGGTACTGGCGGTACCGGTTCTGGCTCACTGTTACTGGGTCATTATGTAATCAGATGAGCACTTCTTGTTGCATGTGAGTCCAGCGTCTGTGTGAAAGAAGCCTGTGCTGTCCACTCCTCCTGGACGACACCCCCCCCACTCCACTCTGCTGCAGTGCCTCACTATATAAACCCCCAAATATTCCCCCAGCCGCTGTTTCACGACATTTTTAATTCATTAATTCAACTCTCCTCCCAGCTTCTCCTCCTACCCTCCCTCTCCATGTCTCTCCCCGACTGTACTCTATAAATGAGCCTCTTTGTTGCGAGGCCTCCTCCGCTGTTTCAGCCTTTGTCAACTTTCTCATGTAAATGTTTGATGGTTATAAGATACAAGCCTGGAAGTTGTCGCAGTGAAACAGAGGTATTTACAAATCAAAGACTGGAAGAAGAAGAAGAAGAAGAGGAAAAAGAGGAGAAGGAGGAGGAGGAGAAGGAGGAAGAAACAAAAATACAGAGCTCTTTTCTTTTGCACTTGGCTTCTTGCAGTTTTTGCGCCGGCCGCTGTGCAGTGAATGGATAATGTCGGTGCATCTCTGTGAGGCTGTGCCATGTCCGCCTGCAAGGAGGGGGACTTGGTGCTGTATAGTACACATGGTCCTGCTGTGAATGGATGAATCAGTTCACCAAAGTAACAACCATTATACTGAAACACTGGCCTCTACAGTGGTGGTGGTGGTGGTGGATGTAAAGAAAGAAGCAGTAGAAGGGACTGCAGCTATAGGTTCACTTTCAAAGCACTATTTAAGTACTATTTCTTCATTTCTAAGATATTTAGCACAAAAGTATGAGTTTATTATTTTGAGGTTATTAGGTTTTGTGATGCAATAAGTTTAACTGGCTCGTGGAAAACTGAGTTAGTTACACTTGAGGCAAGGTGACAGGAGGAACTATGCTACACTTTTACCTTAATTAAACAGCTTCATAGTCATTGTGATGGTTAGATAAATGACTTGTAACTTGTCACAGGGAGAATGGAGGCTCTCTACCTTCCACCAAGCTTCTTTTGCCTGAAAACCAACCTTGTGAGATCAGCTCCTCCGACCCAGTGTCCCAGCTCTCGTCTCGGCGGCACCATGACACAAATGCACCCCATAACCTGTAATCTCTTGTTTATGACAGATAAGACTACACAGACATACACATCATGACATGTGATATATGATAGATAATGTTATCCACAGCCCATGGATTGTTTTCTCGCAACAAATACACATGGCCAGGAGGAGGGTTAACAAACTTGTATATTTCCCCTTTAATTCTTTTGCATTGGTAAAAAAAATATTCTAAATGTCTGAATTAGTTTTGTTGTTGACATGTAAATCTGTGTTTCATATCAAAATCTGATGGCTAATGTGCTGGATCCTGCTGGACTGGTTGTATGGTTTGAGCCCATGCAGGCTTAAAGGTACAGTCTGGAGGCTTTTGCTCAAAAATAAACACTGGATTTGTACAAATGAAATCCGGATTAATCATCACCTATGGGCTTCTAGTCCTGTGTGGTGGTGACTGTGTCTGCAGAGCCCCCTCCCTCCGTCTGCATTTTGGTCTTTTGCTTTGTTTGTTGTGCACGGGGACGTTTCTGGACGGAGAGTCGGTGTTTTCTCTCCAGCCAATCACAGAGCAGGTGAAGCTCCGGAGCTGCTAGCCCCGCTAGCTGTCCCGGATGCTAGCGAGTGCTAGCAGCGGATGCTATCCGCCACGGCTAACACCTGCTAGCTCGACGCTAACTTCCGCTAGCCGTAGCGGTTAGCCTCCGCCGCTACCCTCTTCCCAACTCACCACAGCGGCCCTCCTACTCGTCACAGCATAGTCCTGGAGGCTCCCGTTACCGGTGACGGTGAGGTATCGGCCCGCGGCTCCAGCGCTTCACTCGGACTGTATTCCCTTTCTTTCCAGTCCTGACACCTGCTGCTGCTGCTGTCAGAGGCAGGAGGTGGGCACAGTTGAGCCCGAGGGGAGGGGCCCAGTTTGCATGTTTTGTTTACAAACTACACGAACAAACTTTTAATACCTTTAATAATCAATATCCATCATCATTACCATCATTTATTCCAGTGGTTCCCAGCCTGGGGTCCAGGCCCCACTGATCTGTTCTATCTATAATACTGATATATTATGATAGCGAAGGTGTCAAACAGCAGCTCCTCTGCAGGAAAACTATGGGAGCATTGTGGTGATGCAACAGCACATGAACTAGTATATCAAAGTATATGGTCTAACTCCCTATAGAGTTAATCTACGTCTCTATAGGAGCGGGTTAATAGAGTTTTTTTATTCCACAAAGTAAAAAGGGCATCGTGACAGGCCACCATTCAAAGTTTGCCTTTTAACTTTGTTTTGACAGGAGTTAAATTTACCTCATGCTCAGATGAGAGTCTCCGGGTGGGACGCAGACGAATCCATCTGCACCACAATGAACCAGTGAAGCACTGAGACTTATGTGGCCTGGCCCGGGGTTTCACACACACACACACACACACACACACACATCAATCTGTGGGGCCCCTCCAACCTGCCAGCGGGTGTTGTTCCCCTTCAATACCCTCTCCGGTCCCACAGAGTTCAGGGCTCCCCTTTATCCGGATCGCTGGGGCCCGGGGCCTCCATCCACAGGGGCCTCAATCACATATGTGTGTGTGTGCATGTGTGTATTTACCTTCTGAGGGAGTATTTGGCTCCTCTCAGGGTCAAGGTCACGCTCGGGCCCCCTCGGTGATGGGGAGCATCACCTGGAGCCACAAAGCAGCGTCCATCACGATCACTGACATTGTTACAGAGATGATGAGGAACTTCTGCAGAAACATGTCATTTCACTTTGTCTAATCTGTAAATCACACGTTTTTTTTGTTGTGGTTCCCCTCGTTCAGTCGATGCACCTGTTGTAGAGCACAGTTTGGGTTTTTTTTTCTTTTCTTTGTGGTTATTTTATTCTCCCCTCCCACACAAACATGTCTGTATCTGGGCACCTTTGATCAGTCTTACAATGGTATAGCATTGGTCGCGTGAAGTTTCACATATGTGAGGGTCGGACATTTTCTGAGTAACACCGAATTTAGTTACTTCCTTAATTCTTGAGAATGAAGCGATCCCCCTCTTCAAGCATCATTCATCGGAAAGTTTGACACATAACAACACCCTCATCCCCACTTTATGTTTGAAACAAGGGAGTTGTGCTAATTTCACTTTATCAATCATCACACCAAACCGCCATGAAGGGGGCACAAACGCCAGTCAGCACCAGTCTGACCACAGCAGACCTCAGATTCAAATCGACAGCCACAATACAAGGCTCACTTCATGCACGTTTGAATTCAGTCGTAAAGGTTCGATATTGCACTGAATGATATTTATGATATTTAAGCCACTTCATGAATGTGTGAAAGAATGTGACCTCATGATGCTGGAGACCCAGACATCACCGCTCTGTTGTCAGACCGGCAAGAGTTTTAGGAAAACTATGTCACGTAGGTCAGCGATCACTGAGAGAGAGTCAAGAGGAGGGAGGGAGAGGAGAAAGGGGAAGAGAAAAAGAAAGAAAGCATCATGTGTTATATGAAAAAAGAAAGAAGAAGAGGAAGGAGAAGAAGGAGCAGACAGGAATAGTCAGACGCTGAAATGAAAGGAGAGAGGAGTTTTCAGGAAGACGATGAAAGAGGAGGTTGGATTGGGAGGAAGAGGAGAAAGGAGCAGATGATGGCGTCCTGTGGACCCGGTGGAGGGCTCCCTCCGTCCTTCACCTCCGTCCTCCGTTTTTCCACCCCTCTCTTTGTTGATCTGTCTCTGTGGCCCAGGATGAAGTTTGTGTTTCCATCACATGTTGTTACTCATGTTGCCTTCCCCTTTCTTTCTTCTTTTATACTTTCTCTTTCACTGGCTCCTTCCCCCCACCACACACACACACACACACACACACACACACACACACACACTTTCTTGTCTCCTCTACTTGTGCAACTTCCCCAAATATTTGTTTTTGTGTGTATCAGAACCTGATCATGCATGTAAAAGAAAAAAAAGGAACATGTGATCACAAAGGTGCACACACAAACAGCCCAGAAACCACGTTTCACTATCACACACACACACACATAGTAAAAGGAGAAGCAGAAAAAGTCCAAAGAAGAAGCAGAGAAATACAGAAACTAAATCAAAAACTGTATGTTTTACAAAATCAACCATGAGCTGATTGAAACCATATTGATCATAGTGAAAACATGTAACATTCACACACACACACACACACACACACACACACACACACGTATGGTGAATTATCTGACTCATCTGTACAAAGGGCATCCAGGGACAGGAGAAGTTGCAGGTGTTGCATCAGCAGCATGGTTGCCATGGAAGAAGGGATGTTTACCAAGTTCTCCTACATCATCATCAACATTATCAACAACAACAACAACCACAGCCTGTTGCCTTAGAAGCTCCAAGACAGGAAGTCTCCAAGATTCTTCAGGGTGAAAACTAAACAGAGAGTCAATGAGGAAAACATCTCATTCAGCCATGTCTGTTTACATCTTGTATTAATGAGGCACGGTGCAGCAGCTGTGTTGTGTTTTTTAGGAAGTTGAAGTTGAAAACAGAAGCAAGACTGATGTTTAAGTTGAATCAGCTCAATAAATGAGCTCAGTACTAATCTCTTCCTCCATCTGGTGGTTACTCCTCATATATACACTTCAGAGGGGCTGTGTAGCGTTTAGGCAACAGTGTGCATGTGTATGTATAGATGGATAGCTTTTTTATTGTCTTGTGCAGCCTGTCTGTGAAACCTAGTTAGATGCATTTTTCCTGTCAAGAATAAACCTCGTTTTATTTCTTCATTTATTTAGTCATCACAAAAACCCTTTTCTATATTTTGAGTATTCATCAATTCCTCATAAGCCAAAGTGAACTTTGATGTAGCTGTAATACTCGTAGTGGCCACCAGAGGTCACTGCTGCTCTTCAACAGATACCAGTACTGCTCCAGGTCAGTTTGACCCTCATCAGTTGGCCTACAACAAAGCAGATCCAGGTTTACTTTTTTAATTAACATAAGTGGTAGAAAAATACAAACTTTAAATAGTGAGATGAGGGGATTGATCAAATTACTAATTCATAATGGCTATGATGATGATGATGATGATGATGATGATGAATTTGGTGATCCACTAACACATCTACCTTTTGAAAAATAAGAAGTAATGCCAACTTTTCAAACACTGTAACTTTGGTCATGTGTTATTATTTATTTTTATTAAATCATAATGTGTTTGAACTATTTCCTGTGTGAGGAAAATAAAATATATGACCATCATCATGTGACTAGAAATTTCTACTCATGTGACATGCAGAAAACAAATTACCTACAGTACACACACACATATATATATATATATATATATATGTATAAGTCACTATAGAAGCTTTATTTAGACAGGCCCATTGAGACACAACATCTTCTCATCTCGTCTCATCTGCACAATGCATGAGGAGTAACTCAGAAAATGTTCCCATGCTAATACAATAATAGTCCTACACCTGCTAAACAACAGAACATAAACGTTGTGAGCACATTAGCATGCTATTTTTAGCATTGTGCTAAAGACACTGTTGTGTCTACAGCGTCAAAGACTCAATAGTAAAACACAAGGTTTCTTGGCACACACACATTCGCCCATGACACTGAAAATATTCACTGTAAAAACCATGATTTTGCAAAGCCTGAACATTATCTCGTGAATGTTGACTTGGCTGCTTTTATTCCCATGTAATCAAATAACATTGTCCTGAAATAAGTCACATGGCATATAATCATAATGTCATTAGAAGAAGTTCAAAATGGAATTTGCTGCTTTTGTTTGCACTTGTATCACTCAATGACAGATCTTAAAATGGATCTTTTATGCACTGCATCACCAAAATAAAACAAATTTGCCACGTCAAACAGTTTGCCATGTAAAATATGTGTAGTATTTGGGTCTTTTAAGGACAGTCAAATGCCTTTCAACTTTCTCAGGTCTCAGAGAAAGTGTATCAGACCCAGGTTTCGATGCAGAGAACAAACTCTCTGAATGTGTGTAATCCTATAAGCTGGTGATAACAAGAGTTCACAGGAGTAAAGCGTTATCTTGATCAAAGGGGAACAGACATGCACATATATACAAACACACATGCATGATTTCTCCTTCTGCCTTCATTTTATCTAATGCGCTGCAGCATGCATTGCTGTAAATAGCTCATCTAATTTCTGCTTTCACGAGGTTGAGGCAAGTTTGCACAATAATGACAACCTGATCTGAGCTTTCCATTTCAGCACATGACCGCTGCAGACTCTGGCCTTCACCAACTCATTTTAATGTACTTTATTTTGTACAGTGACCCAATTAATCCTGCTCCTTTCCTGGTTCTTTCTTTTATTTTGCTGTACAGACCTGACGTGACACGACACCGCCTTAGCCTCAAACCAGCTTTTCTTTTTGTGAGGTTGTTAATCTGAAACAGTTTGTGCCCGGTTAAGCAAATAATTCTGGACGTTCAGAGTCTCTTTTCATGTCTATTCTCTCTTGTTAGAGTTTGTTAGTGATTAACACAATCAAACAGCTTCTAAACCAAGTTAATAGCTGGTTTGTTTATGTTTCAGCTAGTTAGCCAAATGAAGCGCATGCAGTTGAAAATCTAGAGAAACAGTTGCAGATGTTCTTGGTGAGCAGCCTCACAGCCTGAATCTTACAATCAATGGGGTTTTTGTCCAGGGAGCACAGTTTATATTTGGAATTTCAACCAACATTTTTTTCATCTTTCAATGTAAGAAGAAGAGTATTTGATGTTTACAGTTTATGACGCACAGGCTGTACTGACTCAAGTGAACTTTAACTTATTTCTGGTAACAGCCACCAATTATTTTCATATTCAAATTTTAATTTTCAAGTGCTCGAGTTTTGCAACTCAAGCACTAACGTGACATAACAAAAGGCCTTATCCAAAGTTGCCTGGATCTCAGGAGGTCCCCAGGGATCTATTGTGGGTCCTCTTCTGTTCACCTCAGTGCATCTTTGTTTAAATGCAGACAGAACTGCATTTGTGGACACAAACTAAGAATCCTAAAATTTAAAATTTGATAAAAATGTAATGAGTAAAAATATAGAAATCACATTGATTCCCTTATTACAATTCTAAGATCACTTGAAAGTCTGTTTTAAGGTTTGTCTGTCTACATTCTTCAAATATAGTGGGTGACAAAACATTATGTCAGTAGCAGGTTATGCTGATGTTATCTAGACCTGGTGACCCATACACTATGCACCATTGCCTGTGAGAACATGAGCTGGCTATGCTCTACATCACAACAGAAGAGAAGGGGGAGACACAGTAATCCTTTAAACATGGTCGTCAGATTTCCTCACAAGTCTCTCGTCGAAGTGTTTGGGTATGAAAATGTCAACAGAACAGTTGTGTAACAAATGAACAGAGAGAACCAGGGAGAGAAGATCAAGGTCTGTCTGTCACAGGAGTTACTTAGACTGGCAAAAGCAGTTCCAACAACAGGAGCGCATCAAGGAAAAACATCAACAGAAAAGCACATTGTTTTGGCAGCACATGGTGGCCCAACACCTTTTCCTTCATTAATATGCAATAAATTGAACATCTCAGTCTACATTGGTTCATTTGATCAGTGCTCGATGAGACACAGCTGATCCAGAGCACTGGCACTTCGATGTGGTGATGTAGGTCATCTGTTACATAAGAGTGACAAATACAAGACTCACTATACACTCACATTATTTGTGTGTCATCAGTCATTTTGCTTCTCGACACATAAGAACACAATGTTCTGGGGATTTTGTTGTTTTTTTCACCCAACTATTGAAACTTTATAGGTATCTAGAAACAGTAAACACAGACTCTTTATTTCTTGAATCATTTAATGACATTACGTTGGTCTGAAGGCTCAACAGAAATATGAGCTACAATAACTAATGTCCCTGCTAAATTCAATCAGACACACTGCTGTTCAGGTGCAGTTTTCCACCTTAATTTCATCTGTATGAAAAAAGCACCTCAGTCTTTAGTCCTTGAAAAACCACATGATTCTGCTTTCACTGTAGCCACAATGTTCCACTGATGCAGGTCTCTACGATCTGTCTGCATTGCATCCTGAGCTCTTTCACATGCTGCATGTACCACATCCTTTTGGGTTTGAAAAGTTCATGTGACTGACTGACTGACTGACTGATGTTTGACTTTTGAGGAATGAGTCAGGATGTATTTGACAACAGTGAGCACTGAACAGGGAAAAACAAATACAGTTGAAGTCACAGTGACGTGTGTCTGTGTGTGTGTGTGTTAAGGTGCAAATGAAGGTGAGCAAAGATCCAACTGTGTTTTTGTGGGTTTTAACCTATACCACAGGTAACCTGGAGATCCAGCCCTCCAGATTTTTCCGAGCATCATCTGACTCCACAAGCCAGAGTCGCTGTAACTATAAAAACCCAACCTTTGATTTTTATCCAGCCGTTGGTCACATGGTTGTTTTCCCAGTGTTATCGTCATTGAGATAAGCCATCAGCAGGTTATGTAAAACATATTTCACACATTTCTTTGACAAATTTAACAAATGATATTTTACCCTCTTAGAATATCCCTGTAAATTTTTGTAGCTTTAATGTATTTTTTTAATTTATGTATTAATACAAAAAGGAAGCACATAAATGACATGAGTGTGTGTCAACCTTCAGCATACATACATTGACATACATGGAAAGAGCTATAACAACACAATGCACCTGCTATCACAAGGTCTGAATAGTGTAATAGAGATTAGAGCCTGTGATAAAATCCCCGACAGCATGAGTCTGGGATGTTAGACTTTAGATTTTAAGAGGTTATGGCATCTTTACCTTTTGCACATTGTTGCTCATGTAACAGTGGGAGTGTCAGAGGAATGTGTCCTGCTAACGAGGGCTGTCGTACCCTGATGGCATTTGGCACTCACCATAAATGTTCACACAGTCGTCTTGACCCAGTGCTGATTCATAACCGGCGCTTCAGGTTTATGTAACACGATATATGTTCTACTGCAAGGATGACACCAGGAGACCAAGTTATTCTACTTTTATGTAAAGTCATGTTTCTGTTTTGTTGGTCCAGAAGTGGTATTGTCAAGGCTGCAGAGAACAAACATTCGGGTTATAGCTTCTGTATCCATAGGCTTTAATCTATCTCCATCAAATATGACTAGAATATAGCAGCAATAAAAGAAACTGCACTGGGAAACAAAACGATGAGCTGAATGTTCAAAGGGGAAATGCATAGTGAATTAATTTCTCCAAGGGTGGCATGGTGCAGCAATGGGCGCCTTTCAGCAAGAAGGTTCTGGGTTTGACTCCCTGGGGCCTTTCTGGGTGGGGTTGTGCATGGGTTCTCTCCACGTTCTCAAGCTTCTCCACAAAGTCAAAAACAAGAACAATGCACTGATTGGACTGATTTCAGTTTCCATTTTTACTGTTCATAAAGGTATTGATTAGAGAAGTTTAATCATGTGTATTTAAGATGGGTGTATATACACACATCTTCAAATCTGTGAGATACCAGTGCTGTTGGAGTGTTCAGTCAGTGGCCCTGCATCGTGACGGCTCCAGCCAGTTACACCACACACGAGTCCCATGATGAGGCAATCTGAGAATGTGAGAAATGTTTGTATTTGTGGTTTAGAGTCCTTTGTCTGCTGGTTCACAACTTTAAACTGTCACAAGGCACAGCCACAGATTATCCCCTGTCGATTAAAGCCCTTAAAAGCCTATTTGCAAATCCCTTTGCCTCTGTCTGGGGCATCAACCACTTTTTCCACCTTTTTGACTTTAACCTTGTGTGCATGACTCTACAACTTAGGGACAGGTTAATCACAGAGTTATAGGCGAGATGCAAAACATGTGCTGCCCATTTTCCTCGTCCGATACAGTTGTTCATGCCATCATTGACCTCGGAGATCAGGTCACCAAGACGCTTCACCAGCTCATATGACCACCAACGATATATCACACCATAAACCCATATCAAAGTGCAGATGAGGCCAAGCTGTTCTTTTCACTCTCATATCAGTCATTTTACTCCCCGTGACTGATTATCATTGTCTGACAATGACATTACTGCATTCATGTGTTTTTCAAGCAGATGAACCCAACATGCATTTGATCATAAACTTAAAGTGAAGTGTTCCTGCAGCTCGATACAATTTCCAAACCGCCCTTGAGGCAGCTGACTGAAATCAATGTGCTGAGACCAATTTGAATAGCACACGGCACTTTTATGCAATCAAGGGATAACAAAGTCATCAATGAGCTGCATCAGACAGACACGTCAGTCGTCATATGAGCAAAGCGTTTGTTCAGCTTTTTACAGCTTTTGCGTTCTGCAGCATGGCAACCTGATATTTACACATTTGAATTCTAAATTTCAATCAATATATGATGTCCTTTTGTTGCACAGAGGTCAGGATGAAGATCCTCTACAGCATCATTATATATCTTTTTTTTCTTTTTAAATTTGCAAACTAATCTTATATTCAACATTTCAATTTTTTTATGAGGAAACAAACCCAGACAAAAACCTTGGTATGTTGAATAATACGATTATACTAGATTATCAGTGCAGAGCTGTGTCAGTTGATATAGCACCACATGATGGGCTGTTTTGTATTTACAGTAGATCCTTTTGAGTTTTCCATTGGGTTTCCCACTTTAAAGTTCATTTGTATTCATCCTGACTGTCCCTGGGTCTGTAATCTGTGACTTCAGCTGTGCAGTGTGACAAGAAAAAAAGTTCTGCAGAGACCAGTGACATTCACATGTATTGACAGACATGTGTTCATGTCCCCAAAAGCCCTGGGTTTGAAAATGGGGTCAGACTTTTACACATACTTTGTCCCAGATGATCAATATTGGTTGGATTTAAGTAGGTTTGGAAACCTGGATGTGCTTTATGTGGACATAAAAGGCAAACAATGTGTTGGGCAAAGTACCTGCAACAGGGTAAAGAACACAAGACCGAGCTGTTCATCTGAAGGTCGGGCATCCATAACAGCTGAGGTGAAATTTGTTTGTAGCAAAAAGCCTGAAGGACACATTTAAGATACAGTGCAGTACTGTGTAAATGTATGTGGATATTTCAGCGTAGAGCTTCACTTTGTTTTATCATGACAATGCAACTGTGCACAAATCCACTGGGACCTTGTGGTTGTGATATCTCAGTCTCACCTTGAGGAAGCTTCTTCAAGTTTAGACTTGGTTTCAAGGATGAGAATTTGGCAGTTAAAGGTCAAAGGTCACAATGACCTCTCACAAATACATTTCTGCCGATAATTTACAAATAGTGGCACAGTTTCACTCAAATGGAGTGATAACATTTTATTACACCATATTAGGAAGGTTCCTAACTGAGTGAAGTGACCCACAACTCTCTACTTAGCAGTGACAACTTCACGATCATTGGCCTCTCAGGAGGGCATGTGAAATGACTGCATGTCCATCCAAACCTAATGATTTCAGGTCAGGACCTCACCGTGTGAGAAACCTCAGCTTGCATTAGCTGTGGCAGCTTCACAAATTACTTCAAACACGGCAGATGAGGGGTGTGGAATGCATATCCAGATGCCTGACGTGATAGACCTGTATATCTCTGCAGGGTCTGCTGACACTGTATTCCATGTCAAATCAGTGTCAGATGAGATGACAGATTTGTGTTGGACTGAACACACTGCGACTTGTGGACGCACATTATCAAGCTCCTCTGTGCTGCTTAAATAGATAATGCCCGGTGTCTTGTGTGTTTTATTCTACATGCCTGTTTGTCAGTAGTATGAGTGAAGCGCACCAGCACTAGACATCTGACTGCCTAATGACTGCAGCCATGTGACCGCTTCTTCCCTGTTACCATCAGCATCTCTACAGCAGGAACATTTTTATTGACATTTTGAACTGGTTGCAAAAACCGAGGAACAAGCAAACAGGTTATTGGTGTTCATGGTGACTGTGTCAGATGGCCGTCACTCATTGGCTGAGGCAAAGGCGTGTTGTCTGGAACCAAGGGGAGGGGCGAAGAGGTCAAAAGGTCAACTACTTCCACCCCACTGCGTTATCAGACAAAGTTAATAACTGTTGGTTAAAGAGAACTACAGATACAAAGAAACCAGAACCCAAACAGTAGGATGGTTCAAAAGGAAGTCATAACACACACAGAGGCTGAAGACTGTACCCTTACTGTTCAATGCCAAACAACAACTCAAGGTCGCACTACGTCAGGACGTATGTTGTGGTGTCAGCTCCCCATGTTTGGTCTGGTCTTAGTCTGACATCTGATGTACCTTTGTAGGTTTCCAGCCTGTATTTACCCATGTAACCCTACATAACTAGACCACCAAGGTCAAAAGCGGCTTACTTTATCTTGCATAATGATTACAGGCTGACTTCCCCAAGCTGTGTTTTACAGCTCTTTGTTTAAGAGAAGACGCTTTCACAGAGATATGAATGCAATAAACCCCCAAAAGAAGGGTGGGAGGAGGAGGGGTGGTTACGTAATTTCTCTCAGTGACCAAGATTCACAGCAAAAAACAACACAACGTCTCTACTGTTTGACACAGTGTTGTTTGTATTCACGCTGATGACAAACAGTGTTTCTAACTTTTTATTTCATGAAGGTAGTTCAACTGTAATTGTGGCATGTGCTAAATTTTGGCCAAGAGGACACTCTTTGCTTTTGTGTTGTTTTCGACTGTGGTAAAGATACCCCATGAAGTTTGCTTTTGTTAGCATGCTTAAGCAGGAACATTGACATTGCTCTTTGGTGAGTAAATGGACTTGCACTTATATAGTGCTTTTCTAGTCACTTGGACAGCTCAAAGCGCTTTACACTGTTTTTGTTGCATTCACCCTTTCACACACACATTCATACAGCACTGTTCGCAGTAATCATTCACACACATCCACACATCTGATGACACTGGGTTCAGTGTCTTGCCCAAGGATACTTCAACATGTGGCCTGTAGGAGCCGGGGATCGAACCACTGACCCACTCTACCTCCTGAGCCACAGCCGCCCATAAAAGGTGTGATGTTTGATGCTGAACTCATTTCTTCCCGACAAACATTTAAACAGCACTTTATGCTAATGCTAGCTATGTAGTGATAGCAAAGTGTTTAACAAAGTGTCTCCTGTACAGTACAATAATAGATGAAAGGTGACAGATAAAAGAGCTAAAAAGCCCTTATGGCTGACACTTGAACAAGTATAAATACAGGACTTTAAGTCATAATGGAGTATTTTTATGAGGTATTGATACTTCTAGCTACTTAAGTTAAGGCTCAGTTACTGATGACATTGTTCAACTAGCTGTCTCCTCTCTGAAAAGGACATTACTGCTTTTCTGCTGTTTCACACTTTGCCCACTTAAAAAAAATCTTCTTAAAAATGTGTGTCCGTTGCCATTTATCACATCGTTTCGTCTCACATTTATTATGGCACATGAATGACGGGGCGTCCAGTCCAGGAGACATTCCTCATGACTGTGTGTTTGCAGCGAGGGGGGGAGGCCATGTCCCATGCGTACAATGCAGAGCCATAAATTAGCCAATCAATCAAATGGACTCATTGTTCATAATTTACTGGGTTGTGATCTGCCTGATTTACAGCACGCACTGTACAAACAGGGCTCATGTGTCAGTAAACTAACAACAATAGCAGAAGCACATATGACGGTACAGTGAGTGATGAAGCAACTGGAGTGGACAAAAAATCATAAAGATACCATGAGATGGGTTTTTTTTATCTTTATTGAATCACGTAGATTATCAGGAGTGTTTCATGAACTGTTTATGGTGGGTTGTTTACTGTTAGAGTTAGGTTTGGGACACATACTGTGTGTAAGACGTGTACCTGTTTAATGCATTTTAAATGCTGGCCTATGTGTGTTATCATATATTATCATGGTTAAACAAGGTGCTTGAGAGTTGCAGCCTTCCTCATCAGCTGCAAACTAGAGCTCTGAAATGACTCTTAGTACCGTTTCTTATCTTTATGTGTGTTTGTCTTTCTATAGTGAAGTCAAGTTAACAGAAGGAGGCGACAGTGTTGACAGAATTACATTTAATTTTGGTCCAGAAAATGTTCAACAAACACCAAATGTGCTTTTTAAATTATTTTCATTTGTCGTCTCTATGGCAACTTGAACTGCAGGTGTAGCTGAACTCTTGCTAAGATGTTCACATCCTCAATCAGTTTTTTGTGCCGTCTTTGTTTTCAAACCACAGCACGAGAACAATTGTTAAATGAATATAAAAGAAAGTCAGATTTGATTGCCTCAAATGTTTCTTAAACAAACAAACAAAAAAAAACACTAAGTGAATATACAGACGTATTATCAGCAAAATATATGTTGATATTGATATTGATATTAAATTATGCACTTTGAAACATCAGCAACAACAGGACACGTGATGATCAAAACTAAAGGTTTCCTGAGTCATGCTGAACATGCACATCATCATATCTTGTTTTGCATAGGTACAGTGTGAATCAATAACTGAGATGCGGGGTCATTGGTGAACGACTGATGCTGATGACTGATGTTGACCAGTTTCCTGTTCATAACAATAACACTGATGTGGACAATAAACCCCACTGTTATTGCTGCTGGGAACAGGGAGGGGAGGGGGAGGAGAGGGGGAGGAGGGCCGGATGGGGGGGGGGTGTCGCTGACGATCAGAACAGACACGTTTTTTATTTCCTTTTTCTACACTGCATGCTATTTTGAAGGTGTGACAGCACAACCAATGAGGCTGCCGCATTCCCTTTTGCGTCATTTTAGGAGGGGGCGGGGCGGCGCTCCGAGCTCTAATATAAACCCGGCGGCAGCGCTCTCTCCTCAGACACCAGCAGCCACACTAGGGCCCTTTTCAACTAAAACCAGAAACTAGAGAACAAGTCATTTTAGAAACTTTTCTCCCAGTTTGTTTATAATATTTAACATTCTCTAACAACTGGGACTTCATTCAACAGTTCTGCAGCTTGGGAACCAGATTTTTTTTTGGCGCAAACTTTAACCCTTCCTCGCCAGACTCTTATTTAACCTTCAACAATGTTTCCAGAGGCAAACAAAAGGTGAGTACATCTTTTTGTACTTTTTTTTTTTTTTTTTTTGTCTTTGAGCCCAATTCGCCCCATGCAGCCGAGCACATGGCCCCCTTCTCGGGCACGTCAAGGCACTGGGCAAAAAATATACCGGGAATGTAGGAAGGCTGCCAAACAAGAGGCGCACATGCGCTCAAAGGCAACAGACTCTGGAGCTGCATAGAAACCCATTCATTCATTCCAGATGGGTGCAACGTGGACCTTCCCCACCTCTTAACACTGTGAAGACACTTTTAATGTTAAGACCAATGTTCCTTTAGGCTTTTGGTGTTTGTTTATTTAATTTGCCTCTACGGTGATTTTAATACGTTAATATTTATTTAAAAAAAAAAAAAAAAAAAAATTGCTGCCAGACTTTTCTGTGCAGCCTCTGTCAGCAGAGCCGGTATTTATAGCTCAGTCCCAACGGGACGTCCAGTCAGCTCTTCAGTGAAATAACTGCACCGATTGTATTAGCAGAAATAGACCAATCAGCGAGGACAAGGGATGTTTCACCTCGGCAGTCAAACGTGGGTGTGTGCGCGCGCGCGTGGCACCTTTGAAGTGTACGAGTAGCGTGATACAACTGTGACTCTGCAGGAATGCGCGCGTGTCACAGAAAGAGAGAGGGAGAAAGGGGAGGGGAGCGCGCGCATGTCTCTCTCCAAAAGTCATATCCTTATTAGTAGCACTTCTCGGATTCAGGGGTCGGGTCAGTGACAGTTGACCACAATGTGCGAGTGGTCAGTGAGCCCATCAGATCCACAGACAGAGAGGGAGAGAGAGAGGACCTGAAGAGATTTTATGGACATCATGTGCTACTTTAAGGACAGTCAGGTGTTCTGCGGAAGAAGCTCATGGGATACAAAATCTTTCCATCATTTCTGTCCTTTCAGCGTTTAAAGATAAAGGTGTCACGCTGACATGAGCTAATACTGATCCTAACCTCTGACCTTCCTCTTTTTTTCCACATCTAGCTACACCTACGAGGAGTGCAAGGCCATTGCAGACTGGCTTCTGGCCCAGACGGACGTCCGACCCATGGTGGGCATAGTGTGCGGGTCAGGCCTCGGAGGGCTGGCTGACATGTTAAAGGACCAGGTGGCCTTCAACTACAAGGACATCCCCAGCTTCCCCCAGAGCACCGGTGAGTCGACACTACAGCACACGTCTCTGTTGCAGACTCGTCCGTCACACACGGTGGATATTTACTGACTGCTTGTGTTTTTCTTCCTGCAGTGCATGGACATGCAGGACGGCTGGTGTTTGGCACACTGAGGGGACGGCCATGCGTTTGCATGCAGGGGCGCTTCCACTTGTATGAGGGCTATCCGATCCAGAAGGTGTGTGTGTGTGTGATTCACCGCAACTACACAGTGCATTTTTAAACTCTTGAGCTGATACCGTTTGACTCTCTGTCCTTACAAATGTCCCACATTAACTCATGTGGTGTCTGCTTATAGTTATGTAATGTCTGTATTCATTTACTGTTTCCAGATCACACTGCCCATGAGAATCTTCAAGCTGCTCGGTGTGGAGACTGTGATACTGACCAACGCAGCTGGAGGCCTCAATCAGGACTTTAAAGTTGGAGACATCATGATCATCAAAGACCACCTGAACATGCCCGGCTTCGCTGGCAACAACCCTCTGTCTGGACCCAACGACGAGAGGTAGGTCTTCTTCTTATTCCTCTTTGTCTTCTGTTCAACTCACACATGTGCAACAACACCATCCTCAGGCCTCGTCCCTCACTCAGCTCCTCACTCGTCCTCATTCTTGCAGGTTCGGCGTTCGTTTCCCCTGCATGTCTGATGCCTATGACAGAGATCTGCAGCAGCTGGCCATGGATGTGGGACAGGAGCTCGGCTATGGAGACTTCCTTAAGGAGGGCGTCTACTGCGTACTGGGCGGGCCCTCGTTCGAGACAATCGCTGAGTGTCGTATGCTGCACAAACTGGGCGCTGACGCCGTCGGTGAGTAGATTTATGGAAAAATACACCTTGTTTTTCAATATCTAACCTTAGGAACCTCTAAACTGAAGCTGGACTCACCTACATTCGCTGCTTTTTTATGATAAATATCCAAGACCTCCATCAGATTTCGCAGTGGTTGATGTTTTCTTCTCTCTCCCGCTTCTTCAGGCATGAGCACAGTCCACGAGGTCATTGTAGCACGTCACTGCGGCATGCGCGTCTTCGCCCTCTCGCTGATCACCAACCAGGCGGTGATGGACTACGACAGCGAGGAGAAGGCCAACCACGAGGAGGTTCTGCAGACAGGGAAGCAGCGGGCGGAGCAGCTGGAACGACTGGTTTCCACCATGGTGACCAAGATCGAGCACAACAACAACAACTACGCTTAGAAGGGGAGATGTCATGCTTCACGCTAGTCAGAAGCTAGATTTTTTTTAGCTTTGTAGTAAAAGAGGCTTAAAAGTGGTCACGGTTCAGTTTGATGCTCTCGTACCAAGGAAAATCCCACATAGAAGAAGAGTTGGGCTGCTTTTAATCTTAGGTCAAAAGATCATTATGTACTAGTCATTTGAAAAAAAATCACACTTACATAAAAAATCAAAAAATCGCACACGAGCTTTGTTTTCATGCCACTTGTGCCTTATCTGACATCGTACATTCCTCGACCAAGCGGCTCCAGATTTAAAAAAGTCTCATTTCTAAGGTTTTTTTTTTTTTTTGTATCATTTTAAAACAAGGCGTTTTTGTTCTAACTTAATATATGATCATCTTGTGTAAATGTCTGCAATTTAACTTAACAATGAGCCAAAATTTGCTGTAAAGGTCCTAATATTATGTTGTTGAAATATGTACATTAGTAAGGTATTTTACTGTTGCTTGTCTTTTTTAATATATATGTTGTTACTAAAGAACTATTTATTACTATAATAAGTTGTTTGTGGTGTTATTTGGGGTGTGAAAGGTTGTCATGTTTTTTTAGTCGTCGCAAACACTCACTCAAACATATAAATGGATGATTAACACAAGAGACTCAAGAAAAGCTCCTCAAGTTTATTTCCAAAAGTGTGTGTTTAAGTTTGACAGAGGAAGCTGCTCAGTAAACCAATGTATTGCTTGATGAATGTGTCCAAAGGGAATGAAAGTCTTGCCACTGTAAACAATACGTAATGTTGCATAAGAGTTATGCTGCGAAAACTGAAGGACAGGATTGTTGGCATTTTCAGAGAGTCATACAAATTCAAGGGTTTTTCACTGAAGTTAAAAATTGGTAAAATAATCGGCATCAGCCGAACGGACAGTTGTGTTGTTTGATAACACTTGTCGATTAAAATATGACACTTTACATGTATATCCTCCATATTTAAAAGTGGCAAAGTATTTTGTAATACAGCTCTTCAAATAAAACGTTTTGCTCCCATGGTTGAACAGAAAATCAGGCAGGCAGACAACACTTCACATTTCACACTGCATGCATACAGCATATCCTTCCCTCTTGCATAACTGACTCACTGACGTGTTCTTGTTCCCTTTCAAAGGCAAGTTTAAACAAGGCTGACACATCCCTTTATAAACACTGCGACATCCATAATATTCCACGATATAAAAGTTAAAAGATTTTTTGTTATTTGTTTTTGTTATTTTCAAATTTTTGGAAACAGTCTGTAAAAAGTGCCATGCATAACGATAAGCAGATACATCTTAAAGCTAAACAGGATTAGTATTAGAGTCAACACATTCTCTATGATACAGGACTCCACCTCCGCTGTCTCCGCACTGCGAGGCCCAGTAAAAGCTCAATGGAGAAAGTTTGGCACAGGATGTAAACAGAGAGCGCCAGGCCAGCAGCGTTGCTACGAAGGCCAAGTCGAGAGACATAATATGCACATTCATTTGCGCTACATGTTGGATGTTGAATAGTAAAGGCTGAAGAGAAGAGTTGGCAGACTCTGCAGCTCTCCAGTTCAAACACAACCAGCACAGATTGTGACAAATGACTTGAAATATCTCCCATTAAAACAAAAGCTCATTACATAAAATCTTAAAGTCCTAGTTGGTTTATCAATTGATCATCACTGATCTAATTTGAGAAAAACAAAGTCTTCTATTCAATCGGCAGATGGATGCAGTCTTTCAGTACTAGTACCTCATTTAGTGCTTATTATGTTTATAAATGTATCTAACAATGTATTTGACACCATGCTTCACACATTATCTGATAAGTCTGGTTGGTCCTCTAAAGCTAGGCCAATGCAGGAAAGATGTGGGCTAGCTTGTGCATTCTTCTTCACTACATACTGCTACATTTTTGTCTCAACCCGCGGAAATTAAACCAATATGTGTATTTCTGCTAGATATGATTTCATTAAATGTTTGTTTACCTAAAAAGCAGTTAGCTTAAAGCTAACTGCGCTGCAGTCGACTGTTGCGCCAGAAGAAGAGTTTTCTTCTGTTGGCCAAATAGGTGCCAATAAAAGATTGGCACAATTTTTCATACAGGCACAATTTTAAAATGAATTTACAGTCTTAAGCCTCGGAGGGCGTTGGCAGCGAGTGAGCGAGCGAGTGGTGTGGAGGAGAAGAAGAACTGGTGGAGAAAAGGCACTTCTGAAGACGACATATACTGGGCCTGGAGCTGCAGCAGGATGCAGTGCAAGAGTCACAAAGGAGTCCACTCATCTCTAGGCAAACATGGTCAGGGTAATCCACTGTGGAGCAGATACAGCATGTGATTTAGGGAACACTACCTCTGAATAAATCGCAGGTACTTCATGTACAGACGTGGTAAATAGACATCATGTGAAAGTGCGGCCATACCTGGAAGAATGTGAGCGATATTTGACCGTCTGCGTCTGTGTCCAGGGTTTTAAAGGTTTCTTCAAAGACAGAAACAAAGAGAAGCATTTATCGACTATTTCAGCTGCTGCCCTGGTTTAATGTGCCTCAAGCTTCAATCACAAATTTAACTGTTTGTGTGCTGCTCTTTAAAGACACTGTAGATGTGAAAGTTGGAGCACTCACTGAACATGGTTTCCAGTCTGACCAGACAGGTGACAAAGTTGTCGAAGTCGACCGCCATGTCCTCCTCTGTGTAACGCAGGATGATCAGCTGGAACAGGTGGTTGGTCAGCTTGAAACCTGCATCCACGAGGGAAACAAAGGGGTGTGCAAAGGTTTGTCTCAAGGAGCAAATAAATGAAATAAACAAATGCCTTGTTTTTCTTTCCCTTTTCTTTTATTGAAATGAAAAGGAACAGCACCTGCGGACTCAAGAGCCATCCTCATCTCATAGGAGCTCATGGTGCCCGATTTGTCCAGGTCAAACTGCCTGAATATGGTCTGGAGGGAGTGATGTCCAGGAAAGAGGAGACACATGAGATGGAAAGACACCAAGAAGCAGTCAGACAGCAAACAATAAAAAAAAACAGTCCACTGGCTGAATGACAAAATAAGCAACAGTCTGACGCAAGTACCACGAGGCAGAATCAATACCATTGAGATAAAGTTTGTGGGATCGTCGTGTAACCTCACCAGGTATCGTTTAATCTTCTCCCACAGAACGTGAAACTCCGTCAGGCCGAGCTTCCCGCTGCCGTCCGTCTGAGCCCAGGAGTTAACGAACAACAACAGTGAACAGTTTAAGCTGCACAAAACACCCCAGAATCAGTGGGCGCAGTTACCCAGATGGTTTTAAACTACGACCCAGATATGATGAAATCATGGAACTGCGATCTCTGCTTTCTGCCATTTGACACAGTGTTATCACAAGAGGTCAACATCTAGTCAATGAACCAGACTGCTAAAAAAAAAAGGTCAGAACACTCAGCCTGTTGTTGGTTAGTATTCATGTATCTAAGAAAATAACAGCCATAGGATACGTCCATGAGGTTTATCATGCTGCGACAAGCTTCCTTTGTGAAGCCGTCTGTCTTCAGGTCTTTATCTGTGTGGAAGAGAAGTTAAGACAAAAAGAAGAGATGATCTTTGTACCATTTTATATCAAGTAAAACTTGAGCTGCACAACTGAGAGTGAGCTCTGCTGCTACTGACGTTTGCTGATGATCCTGTTCAATATGGTTTGCAGCTCGGTGACACTGATCTCCATGTCCTGTTGGAACAAACGAAGACGCCCAATGACTTTAGAAATTCTTTCACAATATCAACTATTTCACTTCCTGCTGTTGTGAAATATCTCACCGGCCCTGCCAGCTGTCTGAAGAGATTCTTGAAGCCGGCGTCGATCTGGCTCTCCTCCAGCTCAGTCTGAAACATGGAAGAAGAGTACACGTCTGGTTTCTCTCTACATCGTTACAGGTCATAGGTCACAGGACAGTGTCTCGTCGTCTCACCTCTGTTGGAAGATCTGCCACAACATCGTCATCAAGCTCCCTGACATTGGGAAAAGATTTTCAAAACGTTAATTTGTAGAAATTTTAGTTAAAGCAAACAAAATACTCAATATCTTAAAGGTAGAAAATAAAGAAATGAATCATCAGGATACTTCTCCACCCTCCTCCCAGCTCCCTCTGACCACCCAGGTGTAGGCACTCACTCGGAGTTGGCAGGCTTCTCAGAGAAAACCCTGAGGACGAAGTCGGCCTCTTTGTGCGGCTCAAACGTGGAGGGGACGATGACGTACTCCCCCGCCGGCAGCCGCAACCGCGAGCTCACCTCCCTCAGGTTGATGAAGAGCTCGGAGCGAGCGCTGGAGGCGTGGGTGAGGAAAAACTCCCGCTTCAGATGGACCCCCGACCTGCCCACAAACTGAGAGGGGAGTTACTCTGCTTTCAGTTCACTTTCTAAAAAAAAAAAAAAGTTTTGATGGTATGTTGTTTATTTTTAAGAGCTCTTACCTCACCGGGAACCTACAAAGAACACAGAGAACATCAGAGAAGTGATGAGGAACATAGGAAAACAAACAACCACAGTGGTCAACGTGGACAAACTTGTACATTCTCTGACCTCGTACAGAGCAAACCCGATGGTCTCCATGTCCTGGCCCTCGCGTCGTTTCTTCCTGCGGTCCTTTTGCATGAGGGCGACAAGGAAGCTGCAGTCTGATTGGCCAGGAGTGTCTGGATGCTGCAGGACGAGCTTGAACTGAGGGTTGAGCCAAAAGGTTGCTGTGGGCAGTAGGTGAAGGGTTAGGGTTAACTCTAACCTCAATAAACATCGAAACACCTGATCATGGAAGTCCAACACCAACATGAATGTCAACAAGATACCAACAACAACAACCTCGGAGCATTTCCATGAATCTTTTGCCTAAAACGTATTCATTACGATTTTTATGGGTAGGACACCGTTTTTGTTGTTTCAGTAACTGATTTAAGAAGACACACTTGCACGTCTTTGTTCATACTGGGGCAAGTCCAAAATTTATCTTAAAGGCCATTGTGTCAAGGCTCGGAGTTTAAATGGGAGTCACTGGTTCACATTCCTTCAGTAAATTCACCCAAATCTTTCCTCTGTCCTTCCACACATCCTGGTTTTTGTAACATTCAGAGCTCCTGGAACTGAGTTTTAAACTCTGGTGAAGAAGAATCTCAGAGGTGCTCAACCCAACCTCTCTCCCACCCTTCATCGGCTCATACCTGGGTAGTTCCTGCAGCCTCCAGCAGTGCTGCCCCTCCTCCACTCGCCCTGGTAGAGCGAGGAGCTCCATTTCTTCAGCTGGCTGTTCTGCAGGGCGTCGGCTGTCAGGTTACAGATCTCCAGACGATTGAACTCACGCAGGAAGTCACTGAACGACATCCTGAGAGATGAAGATGGGTACAGTGTTAGGACAAGGTGAAGATGTTCAGGAGGTATTTAAAGGCCTAATTCTACCACTACCCCTCAGGTTTGGGCGTTCACATCAGGGGTAGGGCTGTCCCGATTTTCTTTTGGATGAATGGATTTGTTGAACCATTTTACTGCTTGTGTGGTTTCACTGCTTTATGATGCATGAAGACTCATGAAGACATATTACTGTATATAAGTGATGTCTCATTTTGTACGGGACTATTTCCATAACGGGGCAAAGGTGAGGGTAGAAATGAATGACACACAGGAATGGACTATGGACATAACTGGGTATGTAACATATACGATCATATTTACAGCTCTCTTGGCTCTGGACCAATTTACGTATTGCACAAGACAATCCTGTAATACACTGATCATCGCTCTGTATCACATGGCAGAAAATTCTGAAGAAACTGCTAGATGCTAAAGTACGTATGCTAATTAGTTAAAATGCTAAGGTAGACTCACCAAAATTCACCGTCCTCGCTGCGGTTTTGTAGCCGACCTCTGACGGAGCGGTCCACGTTGTCCCACTCTCTGGAGCTGAGGATTTCACAAATATAAGTCAAACACTGGACACGCTTGAAGTGCAGAGGTCACAGACGCCAAACTTCAAGCTAAATTTGTAAAAACAAATACTTTTATATGACATTTTGTTTTAAAGCAGCTTCTACAGTAGCACAATCCATTCATCTCTTCTTCTCTCTGTTATTTAGGCCACTGTGGATATCTGTATCAGATTTCATGACAGTGCATTCATTCAGTGGCTCTTCTGATATTCCAGTGCAGTCCACAGAGCTGCCACTACAAAAGCTGTGAGATCTCTGAACTTTGCTGAGCAGCTGACTTTTTTAGGGTGGAAACATTAGAAAAGTACATGAAGACACTTGTGATGTTAAAGCACACTCTGATGTAACAGCAGAGACACGTGGGTAGAGAAGAAACCTTCGGTATGTAAACGATACATTATGTTCATTTAATTAAAGCCATCACTGTTACACTACGCTGAATAACTGAATTATGAATCTTTCTTTTTTCTTCCAGTACATTTTCAGACGCTTCACTTGTGAGGGAAAGTGTGTTAACCGTTGAAAATGCTCAATAGGACTATTACATAACAGCACCAAAGGGGAAATGTGTGGTATTTTACAGTTTCATTACTATAGTAACATGATCTTTTGTGACCCCACCCACTCTGCGATGAGGACAGCTGTGCACCCAAGCTGAACCTCTTCCTCCTCCTCCCCCATCAGCTTTTCTTGCTCTCATGCCGCTCTTTAGGATCAGACTAAAAAGGTTGGTAAAAGTTTTGGGAGCTCGTTTCATGTTTGTCGACCTTTGTGCAACATTTGGTCTGGGACAGGTGTGTGTAACAGTTCACCATGTCACGCTCCAGTAATCAGTGATGGGTTAACTCTTACTTGTCGCTCCAGGCTCCGGTCCACTCCACCTCCCCCCACGGGTTCCTGATGCGAACCAGCTTGGTCATGTTTCCTCTGTACACCACCTGTAAGGAATGAAACACCACCTGGTATTCATCGTGTCTTGTCCCAGCGTAACCCACTTCTGCCGTGTGGCATCACACAGCGGTGACAGTCGTGTGTGTGTGTGTGAAATGAACTGTTACAGTGAAACTCACCAGAACAAACGTACAACATCAGCTGCACCATTCAAATCAAATAGCAAAGCTTTGATTCCAACAACATTTGTCAACTGTTTCTTAAACAACCGTAGGAAAAGGACTGTTTTTTTAATCCTTTCCTGTTATGTTCTTCCTGGGCCTGTAAGGACTTGATACTCTTTCATCATACATCTGCTCTCATTTGTTACTCGTCCTCACCTCGTCCACGGCTGTCACAGAGTAGGCGTGTCCCTTCACCAGCTTCTTGAAGGTGACGGCCTCCATGTCCCGTGAGCTGGTGATCTGAAGACGAAGAGAGGAGCAGAGTCAAGGTCACAGACTTCCACAGTTAGGACAATCATCTGCACACCACCCGCTCCACATGTGACACAGCGTTAGTGACATCCATGGCTCATTCGATATCATCAATAGACTTGACAGGGTGAGAAATCCATCAGCGAGGTGATTGTCACTGGTTGTTTTAACTGATTCAAAGGCAGTCACACCACAGAGTGTGTGCGTATCCAGAGCCTGATGAAACAAAACATGATGCCGGGCGCTAACATGATGATGCTGACAGATGTGCGCACTGTCTGTCGTCACACTGGACTCCACATGCCTCACATGCACAACACCATTTGTCTTTAATGTTGACGCTGTGAGCACTTCAGTGTTGACCTCATCTAAAACTGTAGGTCAAAACACTTTCATGTTTGTAGTTTATCTCAGTATTTGATTATTCCTATCATGTCTCTAAAAAGTTTCACCTCCAGTATGTGTCCCCTGAAACTTTTCCTGCCAGACTCAGCCAAACTGGCTGCTCCTCCAGCCCAAACTGGGAACTAACAGGGACTGTCCCTCAACAAGACAAGACAGTTCAGTCAATCCTGCCTGCAGGTTTGTCGAACTTCACTGCCCTCTCCTGGTGTCAGCCCAGATCGAAGTTTCCAGCTGAGCGACCTGGAAGAAATCTGTGCCAGACCTGCCTGGTATAGATTTCTGAACTACATGTGGTATGTCAGGGGTTAATTGCTGTGAGGGGCTTTGAGACTGGAAAAGGCTGACTACATCCCCACAGGCTGTTGTGGTGTCTATTTTTGCAGAAAGCACAGTGGGAGGTGATGAAACCTGAGGTGATCAATTGTTTTCATTATTTAACAGCAGACTATTTAAAATCTATTTAGTCAACACTGATGTTTTTTCCCTACTTTATGATCCCAAAGTTCAATTTAGGAACTGATTCATCAGCTCAAGGAGGACTGACACTAGTCTCATGCAGTTAGCCTGGTGGCCATGATTTATCTTAGCACAGCTAATTAGCTAATTAGCTGATTATAACAAATTTACGTGAGGCATTAAATTAGCTGTTCCCCCTTGTTTCCATGCTTTGTGCTAGGCTAAGCTAACTAGCTGCTGTTGCGTTGTGTTGAGTCACTGATAATTCTCTATTGCATTGTTATAGCTCCTTTGATCAGAAGAACACACTGCGTGTAAACCCATGTAATTGTTCCCATTAGCTTGGGTCAGCATGTTGCGGTACTGACGTCAATGGAGCAGCCCAGCAGCGACCCCCTGTCTATGGCCCTCCTGATGATGCTGAAGAGGTCGGAGGGGGCTTTCCTCAGCTCGTACATCTCCGTCACGCCGCCGGTGAAGTCCTCGAAGCCCTCTGATGTGCTCCCACCTGACAGAGCCTCATAGCAGCCGTTCAGTCTGAGACAAAACAGAAGATACGTGAGGAGCAGGCCTTATGACCGCATGGGCTGCTGTTCTGACCAATATTTACACAGACTTTGTGACAGTTGTTAGGTTCAGTGCAAAGGGAACAGTATGTTCTGTCAGATGATAATACCTTACACCAACGTGCACCCATATACCAGCAGAGTAACAGCAACAAAGCATCAATCCCACTTTTTTACGTAACGGCCTCTGCTCTGGTGCCCCACTCTCTTTCCTCTCTGCCCCCCATCTGGGAAGCTCACCTAATCTTGGCAGTCACACACACGCCTATGAATAATGTGTGTCACATTTACAGCTCCACACATTCACAAGTGAGCACTCAGCTGTCCACTGGGAGCAGCCAGGGGTCTGGAGTTACAACATGTATTTCGCAATTCTTCCCATTTGGAGATTTGAACCAGAAATCATTTGGACACACGAGGAACTCATGCATCTCAAATTACTCCAAAAAAGTTTTTAAACACAGTAAAGTCCAGTTTTTTTTATATTGCAGTGCAAAGCTGTGGCATTTTAAAGTAAAAGATAAAAAAGCTTTTGCCTGTCCTGTGTGTGTTTGTCAGTCTTACTTGGCGTAGGCCTTCTCCAGCAGGGCGCTCCAGAACTCGGTTCCCTCTGCTGAGTGGACAAACAGCAGCTTCCCGTCCTTCACTGGGAGGCGGTCATCGATCACCACCTCCACCCACTCCCCAAACTGCCAGAACTGCACCACACACACAGAAATTTAAACATCAATATGAATACTCACACAACATGTAAGGTTCATGAAAACACAGGCAGCACATACCTGCCACTATTAGTCAGTCAGAGACTAAACTCCCTGGATGGGAAAAGGTGTATTGATTGTTATTTGATTTTTGGTGCATGTTCTGACTTTCAGACGTGTAAAAGTTGAGTAAAAGTTGAAATTACACAGTTAAAAAAGTCCTGCATTGAAATTCCCACTTTAAAAAGTATTGAAATATGTGTCAAAGCACCTGTCAATCTGATGATTGGGTGTTTTCTTTAATGCAAAATCTTAATATTATGCAAAATGCACTTTTTTTCCTCTGAGCTTTGGAGTTTGGTGAAGTAAAACTGTGAAGCAACAGAAAACTGAAAAACAATCTGAGGACAACAGCGTCTGAAAATGCACTTGAGAACAGAACTTTTGGCCACAGATCGATCAGCGTCATCTTATTTCTGCTTCATCCCTAATTTTATCATTTATCTGTCTGAACAGACTGAAGAGACAGATGTTCCTTCACTCAGCTCAAATTTCCACACTGGCATCCAGTGAACAGGAAAAGGTCAAAGCTTTTTGGTTTCAACTCAAAAATGAATCCAGCAGCTGAAAAAATGAAAGTTTCTCTTCACCTCCCTTCACTGATACTTTTACACCAGTCCTCCACTTGTTTCGTGCAGGACTTCATTCATTTATTTAACCCAGATCGAACAAAAGCTTTGTAACGCTGCAGCTACACTGAGGCAAACGAGGCCTGGGTGAGAGATCCATCAATGAAGTTGCATGAATTGTTGCTGCAACGGCGATGATGCTGTTAACCAGCAGGGGGCAGAAGAGACCAACACATCCATGAAAGAGAGGCGGCGCTGGAGGCGGAGATCAGGGGGGCGGCAACATGAATTCCTGCCAGAGCCCTTTCACAAGCAGAACGGCTGCAACAAGGGTCAAAAGAGGCTGAAGTCACAGAGTCAGAGGATGTCGACTCCAACTGTTGCCTGGAGACGCAGCCACAAACTTCATGCTTCACATTTTTTCAATGCTTCAAAATCCTCACAAGACACAACAATACAACCATAAAACATGAAACAAAAAACCTACTACTTTTACATTACGTCCTGTTTCGTGTCATTTCAGTGCTCATTGTGTTGAAGAGGCTGGTGCAAAAACAGACAAACTGAAAAACCAGGTAGACTCACACACTGATACAGAGGCCTCAAGGCAGCGACACAAGGAACCTCATGCAAAATAAGACGACACAGAGCAGGCAGCAAGCCATACATCTTAGTCAAAGTAACTCAATTTGTAGATGAAAGAGAGAGAATGTAAGAGAGAGAGAGAAAGAGATTGAGAGAGAGAGAGAGAGAAAGAGGAGGGAAGGAAGTTACAGGATTTATTTGGAGAGTGTGTGTGTATGTGTGTGTGTTTTTGTCTTGTGAGTACAGAAGGAAGATGGAGTCCACCTCTGGGAGGAGCTGTCCCCACACACACACACACACACACACACACACACACACTGTAACGCTGTGTCACACAACTTCAGTTAAACACTGCTGAGCCTTTGTGTCACATCTGACCACATGTGTGTGATGACATGCAGCTTCAGAAATCCTTCCTCCACACCGGCCCAAACACTTTCTGTGTGAAAATATCGAGCTATAATAAGAACTTCAAAGCTCATTCTGCCCTAGTTAACGATTCCATTCGATCCTGACGGCTGAGATTGTTGCCTGGTTTATAATTTATTCCTCTTCCCGCTGTCTGTCTGCCTCCTTCGCTCGCTCGCTTCTTGTCCTTCTTTTCCTTTTCTTTCTCTTCCCAGCTCCTTAAGCCAATTTAGATTCTCACCGCCAGCTCTCATAATTACATTTTTGGGGATGACTCACACTGAAGTCTGAGGCTTAAAGGATCCACACACCGTTACAAAAGGTGGGGAATCCCTGGAAGACTTGACAGTGAACAAAGAGTGGAAACATGCTCAGGCAGAGAGGCAGAGAGAGAGAGAGAGAGAGAGGGGGAAAACAAAAAGAAGAAACTGCAAGTCATGGAAACGAGGAGGCTCATAAGAACATGAATTGGCTGCAATACAAACTCCACCAAAAGAGGTTGATGTGAAAAAAAGAAGAGAAAAACCACATGCATGCAACAGAATAAAAGAGGAGGATGAAAGTAGGACAGCTCTTCCACTAAATGGAAAGAAGCCATATGTATTTATGAGCCATTTAGCTCTGGTGCACAAACATTAAACACATGCATGCATCTCTAAGCCTTCAGAGCAAATTAAACTATTATTTCCACTCATTCAAACAGACAGCAAATGCATGTGTAAGTGTGTGTGTGTGTGTGTGTGTGTGTGTGTGTGTGTGTGTGTGTGTGTATGAAGGTCTGCAGCATTTAACAAAGTAAAACTGAACACAGTGTCTCTGGAAGTGATTAGAGAAAAACAGGCCTTGGCTGACTCCTCTGTAACTGAGTCATCAGCCCCAGTAGACATGTGTGAATGGCTGTGTGTGTGTGTGTGTGTGTGTGTGTGTGTGTGTGTTTGTGTGAGTGTGAGGGTATTTATTGATCATTTGATAAATGATGAGTCCGCTACAGCACAGAGAGCTGAGAGGGTTTCAGTGTCTCTCTGATTAAGCACACACACACACACACACACACACACACACACACACACACGCCCCACCCCCCATCCTATAACCTAACACGCATCTGTGTGTGTGTGCGTGTGCATCTGGGTGAGCAGCCAGTTTGATTGATCAGTTTTGCTGACTCAGCTCGCTCAAGATCGTGGAAAATTATTTATCGAAAATAAAATAACTTCTTCCACTTCCTTCTTGCTCATTAACAGTTTAAAAACATTTTTTATACATAAAAATGAAGCGACTAGCGAAATAAGGTCTAGAGGCAGATTTTCAAAGTAAAAGTCTGATTTTGCGAACGCCCCCTCTCCAGCTGTTCTGGCAGATTCCTCTGCGCTGAGGAACATGACAGAAACATGAGAGCAACACCTCTTGAAACACTGATGGATGCAGCAGATGTGTGCGTGCACACACACACACACAGATAAAGAGGAAGAAGCACACACTCAGTTACAGATAACGAGGCATGTGAGATCACAGGACCGACAAAACTCCTCCACACAGCACATCATTAACAGAGAAGTGAGACCGAGTCATCGCAGTCGAACGAGACCCTCTGTGAACTTTAAACTGCTCATTTCATTTCATTAGTTTAACCTCACAGGTCGATCGTGATCTGTGTCACTTGAGCTCCTTAAAAGTCATGTAAGTTGTTTAAGAAAACGCAACAAGCTGCAAAAAGACAAAAACACGAGTGGAATTGTGTCTCTAGGACGGAAAAAAGTTGTTTCGACGTCATTATTGGTTGTAAAATAAAGAAGAATAACCTGAGTCCTTAACCCACACACCCACATACAGTCCACACAGAAGTCCTTTCAACCATGACCTTTGAGCCTCATCCCTTCACTTCTGATATCAAACCACTGCTTACACTGTGTCTCTGTCTCACACTGGGCTGAGTATAATGTGCGCTATTATTCACCAGCCACAATCTGAAGTTTACCTGTGGTGTTGTTTGTGGTGCTTGAATGCACCGTAGTTTTCCATAAAAAGTTCAAAGTTCACGTGATAAAAGCTCGCTGCCAGAGGCTCGCGCTGCAGAGTAAAAAAGAGCAAATATTTTGTGTTTGCGTCACACAGCGGCACGACCGGACCTTTAGACAACAGAGGTGATAGATGTGACTGATAATATCGCCTCAAGGTTTCTCAGGGAATGGGTGTTGGTCATTCTCCCAGGTTACTGACTGACTGGGTGGCTGGGTGGCTGGGTGTGGTCATGGATCTTGAATGACTCAGATAATCCTAAGAAATCCTTACTAAGAAAATCCTCACCCTTCGTGTGCAGTTCAGTATCTACCACTACAAACTGTGAGCACAGAATCACAAGAAAGCAACGCCTTATAACAACTTGCCATTTCAACTGATTGGATTATTGTGTCACCTGGAAGTGAAAGATGCCGGCGTATCCCTGCTGGAAGCTCTGACCGTGAGGGACAACTCTGTGGAGGAGGGAGTTGTTTAAGGTCAATGAGGCGATGGCCGCCAGCAGCCAGCAGTCCCCTGTGGAAACACACACATTTAACACAGACTTAATTATAATTATATATATAACTTTATTATATTCATCATGCTCTTCATCTCGTGGCCATCTCAAGGTTCACTGCTGCTGCAACAACAACGACAGTGACGACTACAATGGCGGACAACAGGCTTGTGTTCGTACTGGAGAAGGTGCTGAGTCTGACAGGGCAACGAAAGCAACATCTTCGGCTGCTCAACTACTCCAGGGCGCAGTAAACAGTCACAGACAGGTCTACATACAGAGTGTGAGCTTTATGCGCATGTTCCGGTCTGGTTTCGCTTGTATGCAGACGTTTCTGGAAACAGCGTCGAGTTTAGGAAAAACTTTTGAAGAACAAAAAAATGAGAAACAGTTCGTGTAAGTAAAGGAAACAAGCTGGTACAATGCCTCCATTCAAACTGATTATCAGCACTTTTTGATCGGTTGTGCCAAAGCTCGTCACTATTGTTTCATATCTCGTACTGCAGGTTAATGATACACAGTGATATTGTTTATCTAAAAATCTTAAAGACATTCATGTCCGCGTTTTCACTTTTGTTTTTGAACCACTTCATATTCTTATCAGGCTTATAAGCCAACAGCCCCTGATAGCAGCCTGTGCGCTGTCTGACTGATAGCCTCTCAGCGTCGATAAACACTATTCAGTCATGGTGCATTTTGGCTGTTGAACAAAGTGGTGCATGATGTTTTCCTGCTCAACATATTTTGGGGGGTTATTGTTTTTGTATTGCAGTTGTTCCTGTGGGACTCTGAGGGAGGGGGGGTGTAAGAGTAATGTATTTCATTAGGAGATGGAGGGGGGGGGGGGGCTACATCCTGCGTTGCCACGGCTGCTCACGGCTGAGGGTGGCCTTGTTTACAGATGCGACGCAGAAAAACAAAGCATGAATTATAGATGCAGGAAACATCTCGAGCAATCAGCTGTTACTGGTTCTGCTGGACTAACTCGCATTCTCTCCTTCCTTTGGGCCACATTTCTCCATCTGTCACTCATTTCCTCCTAATTCAGTCTGTATCTAACATGGCTTATTGACTTGAACCACTCGATCTAATTTACGACAGACAACGGGCCTGGTCGTCGTCTTGCAAAAAATGATCCTGATACGCAAATTTTAAAAGCTATTACACATCAGCATCATTTACAAGGAGACTCAGAGTGCGATTACCACACAGTTAGTCTAAAGCAGGCATGTCCCAACTGTTGCACAAAGGGCCGAGTGGCTGCAGGTACTGTTTCCAACCAAGCAACAGCACACCAGATTCATTTAATCAACTGATCTCAGTCATCAGACAGTTGATTGGTCAAACTGTGTCCCTGCCCCGCCCTGCCCTGCCCTGCCCTGCCCTGCCAATGTAGCATTAGCAAAGCTTATAAATAGCTCCTTTAGTATCAAATGCGTCAAACTAACTGTCATAGTATTTCATGTTTCCTCCTCCCTCCCCCTCACCTGTTAATACAAACCTGTTTCAGTGAAATAAATACTTAAATTAATCAATCATTATCCCAATCACACCTGAGCCACCTCTCTTAAGGTCATGTTGTCAAGAGGAGAGAGAGAGAGAGAAGAAGCTCCAGATTTCTCTAACTACACTTTGCCGCTGGCCGCCTTCCAGCCGATGACCTGTTTCACTCGCCGGCTGCCAACATTCCTCACTTGAGCTTCTCCGGCAGATTAAATATCTGTTCTACGTCGCCAGTCCTCCTATGGCTGAATCAGGCAGTAACTATCAGCGAAGCAGTTGGGATCTCCTCCGGGGGGGACTTACCCAGAGCCCCCTGACAGATGTCCGTGCGAGTCGCTCCGTCTACGATGAACTCGGGCCGCTTGCAGAACTCCTGTTGGGTGCACACAAGACAACAAACAAGACAAATTAGGCCTGTTGTTCTTCCATGTTGGTGCTGTTTTTACATGCTGAGTGTAGGATTGTATAGAAAGTACTGAACCCAGCTGCATTAAACTTGGTGGAGGGACTGGGACTGGGGCCAGGGAAGAACCCATTACATTCCTGTGTGGATCCAGTGAAAGAGGCCGATCCAGGAATTGCTTTATCACAACCCTTAATGTTGCAACGTAGGCCACTTTCACCACTTCCCTTAATTGCACAGGAAATAACTCAGACATATATAGCGTTGACGAGTATGAGTTTGGACAGTTTGGCTCAGATCCAGATAATAATCCAGATCTGGTGGAGGTTAAAGAGGAACTATGCAAGTCTGGTCGCTTTTCCTCTGTTTTGCTAACACTCCTCCTGGCCATGTGCGTTTCCAACGAAGCCGGTGAGAAAGCAATCCATGGAGCGGTGGATAAAGTTATTTATCATATACACGTTATGATGTGTATATCTGTGTAGTCTTATCTGTCATAAACAACAGATTGTGTCGCGGTGCCGTTGAGACAAGAGCTGGGACAACGGGTCGGAGGCTCTGATCTCGCAAGGTTGGTTTTCAGCCAAGAGATGCTAGGTGGAAGACAGAGAGCCCCCATTCTCCCTGTAACAAGTTACGTGTCATTTATTTAACCATCACAATGACTCTGAAGCTTTCATTAAGGTGAAAATCCTACACAGTTCCTCTTTAAAGTGATGTGTCTGGTTTCCCATGATTCCCGGCCTTACAAACCATCTTCAACTCAGGGTGTTATGCGTGAGAAAGCCAGCAATGATGAGGCTATAAAAAGAAATACTCCATTTCTCTTTGGGCCTCACAAACACACACACAGACACAACTGCACACAAACCAATGCACACGGTTGAATTCACAGAAACTCTGAGCACCGCACACTCACAGACTTTTTACTTGTCCTTTCCAGCCTCACACAGGGCCCAGATTTTTAAAAAACACCACAAATCCTCTTAACGCAGCATCAGTGTTACAGATCCTGACATTTGACTTTTTTGGAGAGACAAGACCTTTGCGGAGCATTAGAGCTGACACACATTCACACATGTCCACACACACATGCATGCATTGATGGTCTGCACACTTTAAGTGGAAGCTGCGGGAGGAGCTCAGAGGCTGCAGTCACATAGACGATCACGACCCCGCGGGCTTTTAAGATCACGACTCGTCTCGCTGCAGCTTTCACCGGGGCTGACAGCAGCGACCTGTCACGGTATGTGGGAAATCAGACAGTAATGAGTGTGCCGTGTTCGGGGAGGGGTGGGGGGTGCGGGGGTTGCCGTGATGGCACCTAAAGAAGACGGTCCCACTTCATTCCCTGGTGTCATATTCGGCTACAGAGAGAGCACCCTGGTGTATTTATAATGTAGTGAGCCCTGATGGGAGACTGAGAGAGGAACAGACAGGCATGAAGGCACGAATCAAGATCAAGAGGAAGATGTGATACACTGGCTTCCTCCCAGAGACACTTAACAAGGAGCCTGAACTGGAGCAAACGGGATTCCTGACTGGTGTTACTGGAGCAGTAAAGTACGGTGGCCCAGAGGGCACAGAAAACACCCAGGTGCAATCCTACTGAGTCCAGCTCCTAGCCTCCTAAATTGAAGTGCTTTTAGCTCTTGGGGCCACCATATTAAAATCATCCAAACCAGTTATTCCTCATTTACAGTTTAAGTTGCCTGGCAACAAAAGAAATTCAGGTTTCTTTGCGGGTGCAGTTATATTAAAGGGTTTAACAACAGTGTATCACAACAGACTGTACTTGCGCCTGTTGGGTTTTTTTAGCACAATCCTGCAAGTGGGTGTCAACAGTTCAGTAGTTTCAATGAAGCATTTAATCACATTTGAAATTCTCAAAAGTAAAATACCCCCCCCACACTTCTCACCGTGGGCCTCATCCAGCGGACTCCGTAGGTCTTGGAGGATCTTGGCCCGAGCTCATTGAACCCCAGAGAGGGGGCGGCGCAGGGGAACATGTTATCCTCGAACATCCTCCCGCTCCGCAGGCTCTGGGCTTTCAGAGACTCGTAATCCTGACCCAGGAACTTCACCGCGTTGTCGTTCTGTCCCAGACCTTCATCGCGGTCCCACTGGCTCCTCAGCCTGGCGGCCATGCCTGTGGCGTAGATGCGCTCCTCCACCATCCTGAGCAGTGTGGAGTTAGCAGTGCGGGGGTCGCTCTCTGTTTTTTTTTTGTATGTGTGGAACTACAATAAGATGTTAGGCTGCTTCAATAATGAATGAGGCGACTGTGACCTATTACAGCAACAGCTTTTACCTAAAACACTGCGGCGGCACTGATGTATATCTCCTACGAGGTGGTATTGGCCTCGATCATAAATCAGAATGAAACATCAGTATCCATTAAGATGCTTTTAAATATTGACAAGACCAGGCTGCAGCTTGGTTGTGGTACTTGTGGTCCGGCTGTGGATGAGATGCTTCAGATGCAGAAAGGGCATAGAGGCTCCAACCGTAGACAGAGTGCAGAGGGAGGTCAGATCCTGTCCTGGTTCACCAGCGTTCACCAAACCCTAAAAGAAAGTTTGAAAAAGTTGAAAAAAGTCAGATTCGGAGCAGAGAGACAAGTCCATACATGGCTCCATACCTCCAACACAGACAAAAGCAGCAGCTGCATACACCCTCTATACACACATTCAGGGGTTTGACAGACAAACGATCCCTCTCTGTTGCTTCAGTCAGCCATACACACACATACACACATGTTTGCTATGCGTAGCAGAAGGATTAGTCACAACAGTCGTATCAGTGCTACTTTTACAGCACGGCGCTAAATGGGTACAGTGTCAGTCAGACAGGTGTATTAAAAAGTGAACTGTGGATGGGAGGGGGGTCTGTATGTGTGTATTTACAGTGCAGTGGGTGCACAGAGGGTGTGGTGAGGCGTTCACTGACTCTTCATGCACAACGAAGAACAAGCAAAAGCTCTCTCCTGCTCTTTAATTAAGCACGGCCGGAGGAGGAAGGAGAGTAAAGCGTCATTAGTGTCACTGGAGCGTCACCTCAGCTGCTCCTCTTGTCTCTCTGTATCACCATGAGACATTACTTTGTTGTCGTTTTTTTTTAATCCACTTTCAGCACTATCAAAACTTTGCACACTTCCTGTTTCAAGCCTCGGGTGTCAGTCACGTCAGCAGCTGAGCGGTGAGTCGGCTCATCATTGGCAGAGAGAGAGAGAGCAAAGTAGGAACCTTGTTTTAGTTTCCTCTGCTGGCTGTGAACCACACCCATTCAACATGGCCCCCGTTCACTCACTCACTCACTCTGTTCCTGCTTATGGGGGCCAGAGAAAACGACGTGAAGTTTCCAGGTCTATTGTTTTACAGAGACTGCAAAGAGTTGGTTTATTATGCGAAATTATGTGAGTGAATGATTTTTATCACCACCACCGGCTCAACGTCTCCTTCCTCCCATATCCTTAACTCCTCCTTCTGTTCCACTGTTACAGCACTAACACAATCACCACCTCTCTCCTCAGTCATCTGCACTCTGCTTATTATTGAATCACAAAGTCTCTGATTACATTATAATTTTGCCACTTTTAGAAGTTACACTTTTAGACTTTAATTTGGTTTAGGTCTTGTATTGATATTTTTCAAAATAAAGTGTCAAATAAAGTATTGTTTTGGACTTGTTACCAAAGTAAAAGCGCTTAAGGTCTTCTAATTTGCATCCATGCCTCCATGACTGCTCAGACTGCCATCATTTATTTTATTTCTGTCTCAGCCCCACGTGTGGCTATAAGACAGCAGCTGCAGTATACAGCTGACGTGATCAGATGTCTGCAGAGGTGAGGGAGGGCAGTGTAAGTACACACCTTTAACTCTGCATATAAGGATCAAACGTACAGGAAATGAACTTTGTCTCACATCTCACCTTAATCACACAACAAACAAAGCCTGTCCTTCTCAGGGAGGCCTTTCAATCCATTTCTAGCACACTGCAGCGTGCTCTTGAACGTAACTCCACGTGTAGAGACATCTCATTTTTAGATAAATTCTGCCTCAGAGAGGAAATTTGTTTCAGCAATACCAACCAACAGTAAAGTAACAACAGACATCTGCCCATTAGACCAAATACCGCAAAGCAAAATCACCTGTTATTAAAAATGCTGCCGCGACTGCAGCTCTCGCACAGATCCCATACTTATGGTGAAATGAATATCTGCTGCAGACTGTACACTTTGCATTGAATGTTTTTCATACTGTAATAACTCCTATTATAGAAAATCAGCAGAGGCAGGTTTGACTCCATTCAACAAACAAAGTGTCACGTGCTCCACCAACGTCCCAACCTTTTGGTGGTTGCATCTCTGCTGCGTGTTTTATCGGGGCACACTCAAACCTGCTGCGAGTTCAGTCTGGATGGCGATGAATATTTCATTTCCCCCTCACATGTGAAACACACACACATACTCTTTAGAAATCATCCACCTCAGTGCAGGTAGTGACATCTATGAGAAACGACAGGCGTGTCCAGGCACATGCGGTAAACCGTGGCCTCCGGGCTTTCAACCCAGCAGCTACAGTCTAACAGCACAGAGTCAAATTATAACACGAGAAGGCGACTCTCTCGTACATTTACATTGAAATCCACACTCTCTGTTAAACCATAACATGGTGTGTTTACGTGTTATGTCACAGTTTGTATATGGAAATAACTCCGACGTGGAGTTTCCTCCATCCTGCAGGGCGTGAAATGAATGGCAGCCATATGTAACTAACATTATCACAGTCATCTGTTTCAGCCTTTACTTAGGTTGCATGCATATCATGTTATTATTAGCTGTCATTATGTAATATGGAAGAAAATATAGGTCACACAGCTACACGGAGAATAAGTGTACAATGTACAGTATACACAGAGGGTAAGGGGAGACACAGAGGGGTCACATGAGTTTACAAAGACAGACTCTGAAACCAATGCAAGCGCCAGCCGTGTGTGTGTGTGTGTGTGTGTGTGTCACGACCGGTGGTTTTCTGCTGATGTGCGTGTGTCTGAGTCTAATGTCCAAGTGGTTTCCCTCCCTCACGGCACAGTGAGTGGGACTCAGACTGCTCGAAATCATGCTGAGCTTAATAATGCCTGAGGGTGGGTGTGTGTGTGTGTGTGTGTGTGTCTGAGTGAGATGAAGTCCAGTGTTTGTGCCATGAGTAAGCATCCTGACCTGCCTCTGGTGTATTTCTGCATGCGGGCTTCATATTCCAAACACTGTGAAATGAAATATCCAAAGTGTCTTTTTGAGCATTGAAGCGGTGCAGAAAATAGACCTGCAGAGAAACTAGGCACACACACACACACACACACACACACACAGAGTAGTGTCCACTGAGGAGGAAGAAACGCTGACTGGAGGAGTGATTTTAATCAAGATAGTTGATAAAAACTGACTCAAGTAAACACACTTGAGCATCAGGCTACTTTAAAGCCTATAGGCTGATGGCATATGAAAAGTTTAAAGACTGCACATATGGTTCATGCAGATAAGAGAGGGGTCCTCGAGGGGGGGTAGGTGAGGTCCCCTGAGGAGATGCAATATCCAGCTGTCATCAAAGCAGCAACTTTCTCAAGTTGACCAACGCGAACAGCTGGACGACCACCACCCTCCATCCGAGCTGCAGCAGTCTCTGTCTGTCCTCACCGAGCACCAAGTAAACACACGAGCCGCTCACAGGAGGAGACAGTGCGGAAATAAGCAGCGCCACATTGACAGATTTCACGGTTTTTCTTGGTGCCGCCTACAAAAAACTGAACCAAGACTGATCTTATAGTGCGAGGGAGTTTGGTTTAGGTCACAGTTTTCACGGTAAGACGGTTCACAAACTTCACTAGCTCTCCTCGTGAAGCATTAAAAAAGTTCAGACTATGGGTGTCCACTATTTTTAGGTTTACGGCTCCATACAGTACGCGCTCCGAAGAGAAAACAGTGTTGATGAAGAAATTTCATATTTACCTTGCAAAGTGTTTCCTGTAGTAAAAAAAAAAAGCAGCTGTTTTGACATTCAACATACTACTAGACTTCCTCTTCCCCCTTCCATGTTGAGTGAAGGTCCGTCCCCTCCCCTGCTTTCTACCAGGGCTGGTTTAGCTGATGTTAGAGACGCCCCGCTGCCTCTGCCCTGATCCAATGTGCCCACCTCACTGTGCGTCTGCGCACTGCCCCGCTACACATACAACACACTGTAATGTAAAAGAGAGCGTTATACGGTGTGTTTTCATGTAGTAGTTTTGTCTGTTAAATTACATTAAATTTGATGGAGAACTAGATAACCATTAAGTATTTCATAATAATGTGTATATTATTGTGAGTGTCCATCGAAGCTTTGACTACTTTTTCCATAGGCTGCTCATACACATTAACATTAAAAGGCTGTAAACGCATGAATGCGTCATCAATAATCATTTAGTTTTGTTAAATTAGCATTTCATGGTGTTTGATTGATAAACGCTCATTTTCTATCTTGAAAAATCTTTTAAAGCAACATTTAAAGAGCTTACATTGACATCTGGAGGCTGAAATAAGTAACTGCGTCATTTCACTTTTCGGACTTCACGTCCCAGAGGGCAGCGCGCCGTTCCCGTCATGCTTCGCGCTTGTCCCGTTCTCGTTCTCGCGTGTCCTCGTCCTGCTGCTGCTGCGCTGCCGCCGTTGTTTCATTGAGAGAAACCTCAACATGGCCTCAGACGGACCACCGGGTACCGAATCCCTCCCGTCCGATTTAGGGAGTGCTATAGCGGCTTTGAACACATGGAGCAACCCGGAGCTTCAGTCCAAGCTGGCGGAGCTGGGAGCGCCCAATATGGGTGAGAAAAAGAGCCAGAGAGCATTGGAAGAAGCGCTGTGTTTAGCTAACAGTAGCTAGCCGGTTGCTAATGCTAGCTAGCAAAACGCAATACTTCCGTTACGATGAGCTAAAGCTAGGCCTGTTTACACTCTAAGATCAACCTTTATGCAATTTTAGTGCAAATGCAATGAGATCAAACTAATTCGATATGTTTAAAGAACCGCTACATGTATTTATTTGGGCTAAGCTACCTTTCAGACTTAGCTTAGCACTTGTCAGATTAACGTTAGCTAACTTTTCTGTTGACCTGTTTGCTTTGAAGCTAAAGGGGATAAGCCATGTGTACACTTGTTACGTTCATAAACCTAATTTCTGTGTTGTCTCGCGATCAGTGCCACCGATCTGAGTATGTTTTCTCTTCTTCAGGTCCCAGAGAGGAGCTGATTGACAGACTGAAGGGCTACATGATGCAGGTAACTTAGCCTCTATGCCTGTAGTTTTAAAGCGTTTGTGTTGATGTGAGTGTCTGAATGTGTGTCACTCTGAGGCATTGGCATGTCCCCTGGGAAAGTATGCTTGTACATCTCAACAGGTCTTCTGCGTACTGTAGTTCATAATCACACTGTTGTACTGTACGAGGATGCTGCTTGATGTATCGCTGGTTTTCCACTGTTGATGATTTAGGAATAATGTATGATTCCTAAAATATATCCAAAGCTGCCAGTCTTGACCTGCTGTATATGAAAAGGGTGCTGAGCCTTTACTCATTTGTTGTGTGTATGTATTTCTCTCTGCAGACTGGGATTCTCCTGAGCAAACCTAATGATGACAAATCAATGGGTTCCCAGGTAAATCTTATTACCTTGATGTTGATATTGACAAATTGGCCCTTTAAATACATCCATACCAATGATTACATCACAGTATCATCAGGGGTCTTTCAGGAAGTTGAGTACTGTTTGCTATAGCTGGAGGAATCTTGATCACCCACTTTTGAAACTGTCCTGATATGGGAGCAAACTGTCAAACTGTTTAGTGTTTAGTCTAAGATGGTAAAACTTTTATGTTAGTTTTACATGAACTTCACAGTCTCATGTGTTTCTATCTCCACAGATGCCTGGTATCCCTCCTTTGCCCCCGATGCCTATGCCACCTATGCCTCCTGGTATGGGCATGCTGCAGGCTATGAGCATGATGCCTGGAGGGCCCCCTCCACCTGGCATACACATGGGAATTGAGCCCCCAGGTTTGCCCCCTCCTGGCCTGTCACAGGATGATCAGCTGAAGATGGCCCAGCAGAGAGCAGCCATGGTGTTACAGCAGGAGGAGAGGGCCAAGCAGCAGGTGAGTGGGGTGGACCACAGGGTTACTGACGATGTAAATCACTTGGTCTGACTTCATCAGACTGTGATATGGGAAGATCAAGAAATTAAAACTAACAACCAAAAATACATTTCTGTGTTCCTGTTTATCTCAGGGTGATTCCAGAGTCATGGATGAACAGGATCTTCTGGAGCAGCAGAAAAGGGTGAGAACATGAAGACGATCAGTCAATAGGCTTTACTAAATAGAAACATTTTCTGTATCTATGTATCTGATGCCTGTCTTTCCTCTTTGCACATCAGGCTGCAGTACTGCTGGAACAAGAGCGTCAGCAGGAAATGGCCAAGATGCAGGGTCCAGGGCCCAGGGCCATGCCTCCTGTCGGAGCAGTCAGAGGTATATTAGTGACGTAGTGATTCTGTTTGGATTTCAGATTTTTAGTTGCCACAGTTTTTATACAACACTGCCATTATGCTAAAAGCTAAAAGTAACAAAAAACCCATGAACACATTTCTGGTGTAAATAAATGGCCACCACCAAAATAAAAACCTTGCATCACCTACATGCCGTATTCATAGGTTTGGATCCTCGTGGGCCGCTGCCTCCTGGTGTGAGTATGTTGCCAACCCAGAAGCAGCGAGTGCCGCCTCCTCCAGGAGAGGACAACAGAGAGGTGACCACATGTTCTTCCTCTTTGTGTGAATTTTAGATGATTGCTCTTACTTTTTGAATTTTGTGCCAAGAATACGTATCACTTTGATTTCAGTTTAAGAAGTTTCTTCTTCAAAATCATGCTTTTCTTAAAGTCATGTTTATTTTTCCGTGACTGTTCTGTTTCAGAGACTGACATCTCTTATTGATTTTGGGTGGGAGTCTACCTCGTGCTGCACACTCACCTGATAATATTTTCTATTTTTTTCCCTCCTGTTTCCATTCCAGGCCTGGCAGAACGATGAGGTGAGCATCAGTGGGCCTAAGATCCCCCAGGCTTTGGAGAAAATCCTCCAGCTGAAGGAGATCAGGCAGGAGCAGCTCACCGACCCGGCAGGTCAGTGCAGCTTTCGACTGACAGATTAAAAAAAAAAACAGTAGCAGCCTATCAGACTTCTTGATTTGTTTCATTTTCTCTCCTCTACCCTCCAGAAGGAGAAGACGATGAAGATGATGAGGGTGCAGATATGGACATGAACAACTCTGCTGTCATGTCTGAGACAGAAGACGATGAAAACCAAATGTCCAAGAAAGATGTAAGAGTTTCTCCACAGTAAATACTAATTATACATGGCATGAGAGCTTGGCACATACTGAACGAGACACTCTTTGAAATCAAAGGAACTTGTTGTTATGTTATGAACTATTTTAAATCTTTCTCCTCAGAAAAACCGTAAGCGCAGAAACCGCAAGAAGAAGAGCAAGAAGAAGCGAGCTCAGGAGAAGAAGGAGCAGGCGGAGCAGGAGCAGAAGAAGGAGGCTGGAGACAAAGAGCAGGAGCCTGAGGTGGAGATCGAGTACATCACAGAGGAGCCGGAGATCTATGACCCCAACTTCATCTTCTTCAAGAGGATCTTTGAGGCATTCAAGGTAAGACACGTGATGAGGCTTTAGTGATGGTAGAATATGATATTTTTTACTTTTACTGTAATTCAGTCTTTTCCTTTTCCCTCCCAGCTGACAGATGATGTGAAGAAGGAGAAGGAGAAGGAGCCAGAGAAGGCAGAGAAACAGGACACAGCTGTGCTGAGGAAAAAGGGATTTGAGGAGGAGAAGAAAGACAGCGACGAGAGCGATGAGGTTTGAATCCTTCATGTGTTGGATCACAACAGAGAACAAACACCAGTTTTCTATTAGTGTTTAATATCATTGGTTTATGTCTTGTACAGGAAATCAGACAAGATGCACCCAAACTGTCCAAGAAGAAGCTGAGGAGGATGAACAGACTGACAGTGGCCGAGCTCAAACAGGTACATGAAGATAACAAATGTGATTTATCACAGTGTAAAAATAAAGACATTAACCTGTCATCTAATTGCTCTTTGCTCCAGCTGGTGGCCCGTCCAGATGTGGTGGAGATGCACGATGTGACGGCTCAGGAGCCCAAGCTGCTGGTGCACCTGAAGGCCACCAGGAACACGGTGCCGGTGCCCCGCCACTGGTGCTTCAAGAGGAAGTACCTGCAGGGCAAGAGAGGTATCGAGAAGCCTCCTTTTGAGCTGCCGGAGTTCATCAAGAGGACAGGGATCCAGGAGATGAGGGAGGCCCTGCAGGAGAAGGTGGGTGGGCTTTCACAACTACAGAGGCTCTTCTTAGCTTTTCTACCACCTGCACAAACACAGCATCTTCTTTGTCCGCACACAGGAGGACGCCAAAACCATGAAAACCAAAATGAGAGAGAAGGTTCGTCCCAAGATGGGGAAGATCGACATCGACTACCAAAAGCTCCACGACGCCTTCTTCAAATGGCAGATCAAACCCAAGCTCACTATCCACGGAGACCTTTACTATGAGGTACTGGATCTTTGAGAATGTGTCCATTCCTCATTCGTCTCAGCTTCAGCAAAAAGATCCACTGACTGACCCACCTGGTGTGTGTCTCTGTATCTTTGCAGGGTAAAGAGTTTGAGACTCGTCTGAAAGAGAAGAAGCCCGGAGATCTGTCTGATGAGCTGCGTATCGCTCTGGGCATGCCGGTCGGACCTGTGAGTTCTACCAACTTTATTATTCCCTGTGATTTCACTGAGCTAAAACACAACCACCAAGTTAGCAGAGCTCTGAGATCACTAAAGCTCCTTTCCCACTGGCCAGTTGTTGTCACTTTCCTTCTCATGTCACTCTCCTTCTTTCTGTTGTTAAATCTACAAACATACGGACTGTGAAAATACATGTCTTCCTGTAATATGAGATGTACAACTCACACAAGACGCAGGAACACGACAGCTGAGATATCAACATCACCATTACAAACCAAATCTCTGGATGTATCACTTACTGAAGTAACTGTGGTTGTTAGTGAGCTCACGTCATCTCGTCTCTCCCAGAACGCCCACAAGGTGCCTCCTCCCTGGTTGATAGCCATGCAGAGGTACGGCCCCCCACCCTCCTACCCCAACCTCAAGATCCCCGGACTCAACTCCCCCATCCCAGAGGTAAAAGCACAGACGTTTTCGACAAGATTATTTCATAGAAGCTAAACCCTCACATTGATGGATTTTAGTATGTTGGTCTTCATCCTCCTCTTCCTCTGTCCATCAGAACTGTACATTTGGGTATCATGCCGGAGGCTGGGGCAAACCGCCTGTAGATGAAATGGGCAAACCTCTGTATGGTGACGTGTTTGGGACCAATGCTGCCGACTTCCAGGTAACAAGACAGCACACATACACAAAACATGGTCATTTAGTTAATATGTATTTCTTAACATTTAACTGATGGATGAATGTGTCTGTGTGTGTGTGTTCAGGCCAAGGCAGAGGAGGAGGAGGTGGACCACACGCCATGGGGAGAGCTGGAGCCTTCAGACGAGGAGTCGTCAGAGGAAGAGGAGGAGGAGGAGAGCGACGAGGAGAAACCAGACGAAACCGGCTTCTTCACACCAGCAGACAGGTGACACTGGATAGAGACAGTTCCAGGAAACACTTCAAATAGAGCTCATATTTTGTTCTGAGAATCTTCATAATTGATTTAAGTTTTATATTTGGGCAGAAAACATCAATGGGCAAATTGAATCCAACACAAACAGCCCTGCTGCTAAATGTATTTTAGTGTAATGTTACTCTGCTGAAGAGCCACAAGGTTAAAGACCAGGGATTTTATATAAAATTGCATTGACATTAATGCAGACACACACGTGTGACTTTAACATAATTTACTATGTGATTAAAGATCAAATGCTCTTTAACGTTGGGATTAAACAGCTCCATCTAGTCCTTAATATAAACACACACGGAAAAACTCATCATGTTGTGATCTTGTGTGTGACAGTGGACTCATCACCCCCGGAGGCTTCTCATCGGTACCTGCAGGCATGGAGACCCCAGAGCTGATGAGCTGAGGAAGAAGAAGATCGAGGAGGCCATGGACGGGTGAGTGACGCTCTGTGATGTCACCGCTTTTAGTTTTCATTTACATCCAGCACTAGTAAAAGCAGAGGGAGCAGCTGACAGAGCTTTCACTTAATGGGCTTATTGAAAGTCTGAAGTTCAGAGTCTCTGAAACTGTTACTTTCCTGTTCTTGAGTTGACCATGTGTACTGTTGTTGACAGAAATGAGACGCCACAGCTGTACACGGTGCTTCCTGAGAGGCGAACAGGTCCCGTAGGAGCAGCCATGATGGCCTCGACACACATCTATGACATGACAGGGGTAAGACGACTTGGCATGAACCCATGATCAGATGAGACGTGTTTGTGTTTATGTCTGTACGATCCTCTCTCCTCCCCCTCTTTCTCCTTTTTTTTAAAATTTCCCCTTCTGCTGCCTCCAGGCCATGGCAGGTCGTAAGGCGGGTGGAGGACAGGAGTCGCAGGGTGTAGAGGTGGCCCTGGCCCCTGAGGAGCTGGAGCTGGACCCCATGGCCATGACGCAGAAGTACGAGGAGCATGTGAGGGAGCAGCAGGCCCAGGTGGAGAAGGAGGACTTCAGTGACATGGTGGCCGAGCATGCCGCCAAACAGAAGGTACACAGACCCAGAGTCATTATATTGTGTGTTTCAAGTAACACTAGTTTACATATAGTTGGATGAGAAGGCTGATAAAGTTAATTCATGCTTCTATAACTTAAATAATTGGACTTATTTTTAGGTTTCACTGTTACAAGTTGTATTATAATAAACATGCAAAGCACATTCAGTGACAGCAGCACATAATACGCACGTCAGGTCTGTGATGAAAAACGTGTTTTATTTAGAAACAAAAGGAAAGTGTGTGTCTGGTTCTGCTGTGTGGTTCAGAGTGACTTGAATTTCCTCTTGTGGTGACATTTGAATATTTATATCCTCCTCTCTGTTTCACTGTCACCGTGCAGCAAAAGAAGAGGAAGGCCCAGCCGCAGGACACGAGAGGTGGCGCCAAGAAATACAAAGAGTTCAAGTTCTAGAGCAGCGGCGTCAGAGAAGAAGCCACAACAGGACATGAAAGAGGAAGTCTGACTCTCAGATTTTAACTTCAGAGGGTGCACGCTGCAGTTGCAGCAGTCACCCGTTGAACCAGTGACAGTAAATATGTGTTTTCTTCCTTTTTTCTTTTTTTTTTAAAATCTATAAATAGACAACGTTTTCATGATGAATCTCATGTTGTCAGTGTCCCATGACGTGTGTTTCCTCTGTTGGTCATTTTTTCACTGTAACCATGGTTTATTTTGAGTTTTTTTTCCTGTTTTTTTGTAAATAAATGAAATGATGACATGATGATGTCACTGGTTTTCACTCAGACTTTAATTTTGATTGATTTCAGATCATCAGTGTTCACTTACTGTACAGGGGCTAATCATTTAAGTCAGTGCAGGAGGTTTGCCAGGTCTGAGCCAGCTGATCCACTCATAAGATTAGTCACTATAAGATGAGAGTAGGAACAAGAGTGACTCACTTTACACCTCATTTACATTAAGTTTTTGTTCCTGCACTTTCTCAGCACGTTGTTTCCTTCTCTGGGATTCTTGATTTTGTCTTAATATTCCTTGTATCAAAGGTAAATACATGATGGAACAGGCTTCACGAACTGGACACCAAACACTGCACCATTGCACATCTCATTAATCAGTTGTGTGTGTGTTCAGTTCAGGACTAACATAGCTGTAATTGTACCGGCCTCGTGTGCAACATGTTAAACATTCCTCTGACAATATGCACAGAGTGGCCTCGGGGCTATAGTTAGTTCTTTGAAACCCATAAATGGACAGTTTGGACTTTGAGTCTCCAGTGGCAGCCGTGTCAGCTCACACCATAAATCTGCTGCCAGTGAGTGACACAGAAAAGAGCAACGGCAGCAGCCACGCTCCAGTTGACTGTGTGCTCATATGGATATCAGCTATACAGCTCCTGCAGAGTCCTTCTGCAAACACAGCACATTGTCACCTGCAGTGATACTGTAGCTTTCATCAGTGGGACGTATTTGATTTGCCTTGTTTGATTTATTTGGATTGAATCAGATCATCTCCTGGATCCAAATTGGCTGAATCTGTGATTGTTTATAAATCACTAAACATGAAATTATCACTGCGTCACACATTTTCAGTCCACTTTTACACTTTCTGTTGGACTTTTTTGATTAATAATCACAATTTACTTCAAATTATACCTCATTTTTGAGTCTGGTTTCTGTCTTCAGACCATTTCAGTTGCATCCTTGAAGTGCTCTGGTTAAATTTGATGTTAGATGTTATAGATATGAATAAAACACACACAAAAGTAATGATAATCTCAAGGAAACATCTCACTATATTTCTGATATGAAAACATTTGACCCACCAACTGCCTCTGGTCGTCATCAGATCGGTTGCTGTGGTAACGCTAATGTCATCACAGCGTGAACAAGGGGAGCTCTACGTGTGCCCGTGTGTGTGTGTGTGTGGGGGGGGGGGGGGGGGGGCTTGAGGGTTACTGGCTCCTTTCAGTAAGTAATGACTCATTAATGCTCACGCATGAACCCTATTGTTTTGTGTGCAACAAGCTGCAGTTCACCTTTCCGCCGCTTGGTGGCAGCCGAGGCCTCTTTAACGTGACAGTCACCACCTGACCGTCGAGGAAGCACAGTGACCTAAATAGCTGCTGCTGCGGCTCCTACAATGACTCGGTCACTGGTGCACACATGCTCGCGCGCGCACAGGAAGCTGCAGCGGGCTCGAAAAACAAAAGGCCTCGACTGTGTCATAAACACAACAGCACTACTGCTCCTGTTCACACTGGAGAGTTTTTTTTGTACACTAGGACAAATTATTCCCACTTTCTGTTGCCCCCCCCCTCGCCTCCCGCCGCCCAACATGACATCATCTCTTGCCATGTGAGCATGTGGTCACCTATGAGCCTGAAATCTGTTTGCCAGCAGCAGCCTCATTGGTTCAATATGGGCAACAGACTGTGGAGACGCTCCCCACAGAGCCAACCAGCCATCCACTGTTGTCCTACTGTATATACCTGCACTCAAACACCACACCTTTACTCCTATAAAACCACCATTTTTAATAGGAAATGATTGGGAATCAATAGATATATCAATGTGGATTTTGCTGAATATTATAAAATTGCACACCAACATGAATCTGGTCCCATTTTATACACAAGTACTCCTGCACTGCTACATTCAGGCAGCGTGGCCTTGTTGCATAAGGGATGGTATAAACTTAATTGACTCTGACGTTGGATTTGGAGCTCGTCCAGTTTCACTTGATGACCTGGCAGATTTGGGGCGCCGCGTAAAAAAGTAACCCGGGATTATCCAGTGACCATGTTTTTAATCTGCTTGATTCTAATCTCTTTATCAATGGCAGGAGCAAGAAAAGAGAGAGTTGTGTGTGTGTGTGTGTGTGTGTGTGTGTGTGTGAGGCGTGTTAAAAAGAGCAGAGGGTTTTTGCGCTGCGTTTAAGTCATTCAGCTGATTATCCACACAAACAACAGACGGTGGAGCCTGCGCTGCTGTTTTCATTTGAGCTGTCTCCTGTGCAACTTGTGGCCTCACACACAGAGTCGAGCAGCTCTGTGATTAAACTGGTGGCATCCTGTATACATGATTACAGCCTTTCATACTTGAAACTTGTTTTGTGACTCTTTTTTTGCACCACAAACCCATGTGACTGACAGCTTCATGGCAAACAAACACATATTAGGTATGTATATAACACACTGTACACACGCACACTGTCTCTGTTACACCACCACTGGTTATTTACATGCTCCTCCTTAAGCAACAGCCTCCAGTCAATTTGTTTTTATTCGTCCAATAGTTACATTTCCAACGTCCCCTGAAGGCAGCATAACATAATCCCCAGGGGGAGACTTTTGTCTTAATCTCAACAGGAATGCTGCAGTTGTGTTTCTCTGTTTTGTTGGTGGTGAACGTATCCTCGTCCGAGTCAGAGCTGCACATAAGTTTTAAAAAAACATCCACGAGCACTTGGAGCGATGGCAGCTGTGATAATCTGCACCCTACAGAGAAATGTCAAGCTGATGGCAGCCGGCCGTGCGCTGACGTCGGTTTGGGGGGGGTGATTAGGTCGCCTTCTGATTCATATTCAGATTGTAATCACAGCCCTGTGTCTTTGTCACCTGAGGGTGCAAACAATGCACCTGTCTGAAGCCGCATTGTTGGGCAGCCAAAACCCTGGGAGACCTGCTGCAGAGAGAGTGTATGGGGGGGGGGCTGAAATGAGGCCTGTAGGTGTTGATTATCAGGTGAAAAAATACAAAATGACTACATTTTATTCATAATCATCTTGTAGGCCTTTAGCAATGAGGGCCTCTACATGACAGGTGAGGTAACCGGTTTTGCACCTTTTATATTTGCCTACTTATAAAAGCTGCAAAAAGGCGTGTGTGTGTGTGCGTGTGACTAATGGGAATCATTTCAGCAACACCTGAGACTCCATTCATTGTGTCATATGTGGACCTGAAATAGAAGACACCACACGGCCGCCCACATGGCCGCCGTCCTCTGACATCCAGGTGGTGTGTGTGTGTGTGTGTGTGTGAGCAGAGGTGGTGGCTGATGGCTAAAACATTGGCTCCAAAGTTTATCTAAGGTTTAAATCAATGACCGTATAAGGAGGAAATAGTCGCACTTAATACTCTGATTTGTTTGTTTAATGATAACGATAATCATAAAATGTCAAACACATGTTACCAACCACCCACTGTCACACACAGGAGCAGCTGTGGTATACTGTGTAACATATTTTATATTATAGTCAATATATCCCTCATGTACAGGAGTATATGTGACTATGGTCTGGTCAAAGTAATATAATCCTATATGAGGAAATCAGTATTGCTGCTGCTGCTGCTGTTGTAGGCCTATATGTGCATCAAAATCCTGAGGTAAAGAACTGGCAAAATAACAATTAAGGCAAATTACATAAATTAAAACTAACTCCAGTTCAGTGATTTCACCTTTAATGTAGCACAACATTTGAAAAATAAAAACAAACTGTGTTCATACACTCAAACCAAATATACACCAGTACAGTGCAAACGTGTCCTACAGGATATGTATATAACAGAATAGTGCACTGATATATAATAATAATAAGATCAAATCCATGGTTTTGAAAAATGACAGCAACATAACTACAGCCTACTATTGGCCACCTCCTCCTCCCCCTCCTCCCTCCTCCCTCCTCCTCCCCCCTCGCTCTCGTGCTCAGGAGTCACTTTACGTCCTCTAACTGAGGAGGCGTAGCTCTCTGCTGCTGCTGCTGATTTCTGCTCATTGTGCGACTTCTGCGCGAGAGAGACGGAGAGAAATTTCCGCTTCCTGCACCGACACACGGCACGAAGCAGCAGCAGCAGCAGCAGCAGCAGGAGCTGTAGCAGCGGCGGCGGCGGCGGCAGCACCGAGCCTCCCCCCCTCCCGGAGAAACAAGTTGAGGGCCAGCGAGAGATACACAGACGGAGAGAGAGAGAGGGGGAGAGAGCGCGGACACACACGCCCGGGATTCGCCGCCTGTCTTCGGCTACAGAACCCCCTTCTCTCCTCTCCTCTCCCTCCCTTCCCCGCGCGGACGACCGCAATGTTTTCACTCTCAGGCGGCGATTAGCAACTTTCTGGCCGCAGCGACGAACCCAACACCGGAGCGATTTACCGACAGGAGCCGGAAAAACAAGGCTGAAAAAAGAAGAAGAAGGAGGAGGTGGTGGTGGTGGAGTGGTGGTGGAGGAGGACCGACAGCACCAAAAAAAGGACAACACACACACACGCACACTCAGACACACTCACGGAGGAGCCAGGCTACTACGGGTATTCCTCCCCATTAGCTCCGTCTGAACGCCGCGTCTCCAGCCTCCAGGATGTCGGAGCGAGGAGGGCTCCCGCGGACTGGGGGCGTCCCTTCGCCGCACATGCAGCCCTCCAAGCCGGTCAGCATCACCTCCAACCGGCCGGTCCACATGAACCTGTACGCTACCTGGGAGGTGGACCGCTCCTCGCCCAGCTGTGTGCCGAGGTATGTGACAGTGGTGGTGGGTCGGGGGGGGGGGGGGGGGGGCTGTATTGTATTTAATCTTATTTTAAGGAGGTGGGTGCTGGTTGTGAATGGGAAATGACCCAGTCTGTTTGTTTACACCGGGGGTTTCCACACCCACGGGTGCCAAAATGCTAAACAAAATATCACTTCTCACGTTATGATTAATTATTTTACACCAATGTGAATCATATTAAAATAAATTATCACATTATTTTATTGTTCTTGGTTCTGATTGGTCCTTTTTTAAGGCCCTCAGACCCCGGTTTGAACACCAGTGGATTTCCCTGCAGCTCCTACAACCTTAATGTTATAGATAACTCAGACAGTCATGTCCCCTGGTTATCTCTTAATGCTAATAGGAGTGTTTGTGGTGTGTGTGTGTGTGTGTGTGGGGGGGGGGGGGGCAGCTGCAGCCTTTACACCCCCCCCCTTCAACAGTAGCAGATAGCCTCAGTTGTTCCCCACCTGATCAATGCAGACACAAAGACAGATGAAGCGGCGGGCTGCAGACTGTCACTGCAACTACAGGAGAGGATTTGGTATCCATGGATGATGTAGCTCTAACGTCAGGTGCAGTGACACATTGGTTAGTAGTAGAAGAAGAAGAAGGTGACGATGATCTCTGAGGCAGGAGTGACTCATTTGTGATCACGTTTTTTCTGGCTCAGTGATGCAATCAAAGTTGTTGTGTGTGTTCAGGTAGGCAGTGCAGCAAGGTCAGAGAGAGAGACATCTTATCATCAGCTCTGCCCCCCCCCCCAAACAAAGACACTGAAGTCAGGCTTCTTTGTTTGACTGGAGGCCTCCACAGCCGCTCTGTGAAGGCATCCAGCTTGAAGCAGATGCACTTCTTCACCGGTGATTAGGTGTGATGTTGGTACATAAACAGGCTCAGCAGGCCAAACGTCTGTCCTCCCACGTATATAATGCCGTCATAATGTCTGCGGTCAGAGGTTAGAGTCAAGGTCAAAGGTCAACTGAAGCTCAACTCATGTGATTTGCAAGCTGGAGCATCCAGTTGGAGACCTGATGATGCTTTTTTTTTTAACAGATCAACCTGTAGACAATTTTTTGATCCTATTTCAGGTTGGGTGTCGCTTCTGATTTACTGAATCAATTCAGTTCTGATTCACAAAGGCCCGATCCGATTCAATACTGATTCATTTAGAGCTATTTCAGTTTTTATACCATTTTTCCTCAGGTATGAAGAGATGTTCACAGAACTAATGCTGCAAATTGTACAAAGATGGATCTGTCTAACCTGGTGAATCACTGAAAATATTAATGTCAGGGCTCCAGACTTTTTTTTTTACTAGGAGCACAGTGGCCCCTAACCCAAAATTTTAGAAGCTCAAGCAAAAAAATTCAGGGGCGCACACTGTAAATAGACTTTGCAAATATTCACATTTCCTTTTCATTCATGATCCTCTCACACACATTGGCCTGCCACCTGTAATGACAGATACCACACTCTTTGAATCGTCCCTTACACGTGAATGAAAAATTTACTTGCACTGTCTCCACATTTAGGGGCAAAATGGCCCTACAGGGGCAGTCTGGAGCCCTTTATAATGTTTGCATTAAAAATGGACCCAAAAGCAGTGGCATTAATGCACGTTGATTTAACATGACCCACTGCAGATGTAAACAGTGCAACTCCTCAGTGCAGTCGTGGGTGATGATTCAAGTAGCAGTGAATGGAAATCACACATTCACACTGATCTCCAGCAAACAGGAAGTGGCAGACATCACAAGACTGATGTAAGGATTTTATGAATCAATATTGGATCTTTCAAATGAAGATTGATCAGATTTGGAAAAATCGATACATTTCTTTTAAAAGCCAGCCCTCATCCATCCCATTTCATTTCATTTCTCGGTCAGCTAACTGAGCCTCATCCTCGGAGATGAGCCCAGATGTTTAGGTCGGTGAAAGCAATTAGCGGCGAGGAAGCATGCTGGTAAAAAGCATCACACAAAGCTCGCAGCCTGACGTCTTAATGCAGCTTTCTGAAATGCTTTGGGGGCTTTACTGGGTTAGAAGGAAAGCCTCCAGGGTGTATTTTTGCTTCTTAGTATTTTGGCAGCGTGTGCAGTGCACCGTGCGCTTGTAAATAACTGATACAGTTTTTTGAGTTTTATAGTTGGCGTGAATAAAACATCCATTGTTGGCCCACATTTTGAATATGCCCCCCCACCCCACCCCCCCACCTCCTTTCTGGTGTTTCTTTTAAGATATGGATTATGAGCGTCTTTGTGTTTGAGCTGATTTCCTACATGTTGGCAGAATGTGATTTTTGGGAGGTGATGGGGGGGGGGGGTTCTGCAGGCGTCACGGTCCGTCAAATGTCTTCGATTTCACTGCAGTTGCAGCAACAGAGACTAAACAGAGCCAGGAAAAACGAAGTGAGGGTGTGTGAGAAACAAGAGGGTGAGACTTGGGGACGGCTCTGTCATCTACGTTTACACAGAGGAAGTGTTGAGGCTGAGCTGACGACTCATCTGCAGCGAGTCCTGCTCGTCTTGTTGCCTCTTGTTGTCTTTCTCGCAGCTCAATCTTTCTTACTGCAATAAGGCCGGAGAACTCCACCCCTCCTCCTCCTCCCCTCCTTCCCTCGCCCTCCGTATCTGAGGTGTTGTTGCTCTAACCTCTTCCTGTCTACCCACAATGCCACTTGGTATGTTGTTTATGCAGCACTGTGGGTTGAGTTTTTCTTTTTCCTTTTTTCCTTTCTCTCTCTCTCCTGCCAGGCATAAACATGCACTTGGGTTGCTTTGCTCCAGTTCCTCGATTTGTTGACGAGAATGTGGAAAGATGATGATGACGATGAACGCATGAAGCGTCCTCTTGTTTGTGTTTGTGTTTTTGTTTTTGTATCAAAGGGGAGGGACAGGAAGCGTTCAGACAGGAGAGATGATATCTGCTGTTTTGAGCCGACGTGAGTCAAATCTTGCTGTATCTTGGTGTGTCTTATTTTGAAAGGGTAGAAAGCAGGGCAGCTCCACGCCCTTCCTCGTGCCTATCAACGCAGCGTGAGGTCATCTCTGTGTTGGGCAACCTCGTGACCTTCTTTTCTCTTCTTCGCCACACAGGAATAAATCATTTCACTGGCTCCAGACCAGCTCTTTTCAGTGCAGCGCAGAGAGGTGATCCCTCTCTTCTCTTCTCTTGTCTCTTCTTCTTCTTGCTTCTGCAGTGTCATCAGCACACATGCACACACATAGACACACACATACACAACATAAATGGGTGCTTGCCACTACCCCCCGCTCCTCTCTGCATGGTTCATTGGTCTGTCTCCCTCACCACGGGGCATGAAACGCTCATTTTCTGCAGCCAAATAATCCCACTGATGATGAGTACAGTAGCTGCTCCTCCACCGGCCTCCAGCCTTCGCCTCATGCATATTTAGACACTGTAGTGTATAAAAGATCAGCTGCTCTCAGGTGTATTCGGTGTTAATACCGCCTGGTGGTGCGAACGCCGACAGCGGTCTGCCAGCGTTCGCACCAGGATCTTTTGGATTCCAGCATCCAGCGTGAGTTTCAGTTGAGCCCCCCTCCTCCTCCTCCTTTCCTGCCTTGTGCAACTAGGTATTCCAGGAATGGGCCCCATGTCGCAGGGATCCTTCGACAACGTTCATAATTAAAGAAGGCCATTCCTCGCGGAGCAGAGGGGGAAAATCCCAGGGCCTCAGGTCCTTCGATGGATGCTATAGTAGCTTCGCTGCAGCCAAGAGTAAGTAGGGGAATGTGATGTAGTGTTGAGACGGACGACTGATGTATTGGAATAAGTTGTAGGAGGGTGGAGATGCTACATTTTGCAATATTTTACAAGCAAAAAGTTGAAATAAGACAAAAAAAATATGGAAAAAAGCATTTTTATGAAGCAGAACTAGGTTTTTCCTCGCTTCCTCTTTTGTTTAGTTATTTTGCAACTGTCCACGTTTCTAACTTTAACCCCCCCTGCTGGTCCAACTGACCTGTTCACCTTGAATTTGGATATTTAAGCTTGTACCTCAGGTATGTAGCTACATAGGAGACTAGCTTGTGTTTAACCTTTTGGCTGCTTGAAGAAATAGTTTGACATTTTGGGGAAAATCCTCGTGAGATGAGAAAGTTGACACCAGCTCTGCGGCTAACGGAGCCAGGAGGCCGTTAGCTTACTTTAGCTTAGCCCCAACAACTGACCGCTAGGGGGAAGCGGCTAACCTGGCCCTCTGCACAAGCTTGTCATGTTTACTTTTTCAGCCGTGTGGAGCACATTAAGCAAACACAGCGCACAGGCGGTTAATTATTGAGCCTCACAGGTGTTTGAAGGTGGAAGTTTAAGCTAAACTTAAAGCTAAGCTAAGTTAAGCTAAGATAATCACCCACGTTGTGAACCATTTCTCTCAGAGTTCAGATTTTTTTTATCCCTGGGCACAGGATCCTCTCAGGTGGCAGTGATAATGATGACGATTTCAAGGCCTCACAAGAACATTTATGCGTCTGAGTCTGATGTGATTATAGACACTTGTGGAAAAACCTGTCATTAGCCTCAGAAACAACTCCAGAAGCTCTCCTCTTGTATGATTGCATGGTTCACAGCTCTCTCCGGAGAATTCAACCAGTTGTGTTCACCTTGTTTTTAAAACCGTGCTGCTGTCAAGTTAAGAACTACAATACAAGATGGTCATACACAGTGTTTCTTCACCTTTTCTCACCTAAAATGTTTGTGATCCACACTCTTAGACCAGCTCTGCTCCTCAGAGGAGCGTCAGCTAAAAGCTTCAACATTTAGAGCTGCAATAAACACATAAATAAGTGAAAACAGCAGGGTCATTGCATTAAAAATAGATGCCTATCTACTGGGCTGGTAACGAATACTGTTGGCATGAAGGAGCGCGGCGCAGAAATGCAGGATGTTCTGAATTATACATTGTGCATTTGTTCGACTCGTTTGCTATAATTGCCCCTGCAACACAATAGAGGGACGACACTCGCCGTTCCTCAAGTGTCAGCGTTACATTATCCCTCCCTGCGCCCTGAACCCCGACTGCTGAACACACACTAATGGAAAGAAATGAGAGTGGTGGTGGTGGTGCACACCAACGGGCTATTGTGTACACACACACACACACACACACACTCACACACACAGGGTTAGTGGCGTTCATTAAGATGCTTTGGCTTCGCCACTTGCCCTGGCGCTTGCTCATTCTTCCGCACAGCTGAGCGGCCGAGAGGTCTGAAGTTTCCTTCGTGGCTTGGCTTCGCCTTTTGGAGATGAAGGGAGAGAGACAGAGTGCAGAGTGTAAACCACCACCTCCTCCTCCTCCTCCTCCTCCTCCTCCTCCTGCTCTCCCTGCATTTCCATGATAATTTCCAATTTCTGACAGTATAACCTCCAACCTTAAACCCCCTCCCCTGGGAGATGACATGCTCATCATTGACGTTAATGATCTCCAGTGGCTTTTCTAAAGACGTGTAATATGTTTTTCTCTCTGTTATTCATTGTGCTAATATTGTAGCTGAAATAGCTCGAAGCTTGACGACTGGTGGGATGTAACAAAACCTGCAGTGAGACCTCTCACCAAGCTCATAACACACTCACAATTACACTTATGTCAGAGCTGTGATACCCAATAGTGGCGTAAAAGCTCCTTTATATACTTGATAATTGAAAAGTGGTTGCAAGGAAAAAATCAGTTTGGTATCAAACCTTAAAACCACACACACGTGCCTCGGTTCTTTTGGCTGCTGCTGGTCCAGCGTCCATATTGGAGGATGACCCAGATCATATGAGGGCATCCTGTTTTATCAACGTTCGATTTTTGGAAAAAGACATTTAGTAGATATGATATCATACATGTTTCGACGAGCGCTGCCTGCAGGTAGAGTTCATTCTCTTTAAAGCCTTTTCCGTCCTGGAGTGAAACATGAAATACTGCAGCTCGTCACATCCTCACACTCTGAATGAGTTCCTCTGGTTGTGTTTTTCAGCTCTCTGCCATGACGCTCAGTGAATTAGCAGCTTCACAGACCATTTGAAGCTCGCTACATTTTGCTGTTAAAAACGTCAAGACGCGTTTTTGACTCTGAATTTACATCCCGTGTGGCGGCAGCAGCAGCAACTGTCACATGAGTCGTGAGGATCTGCTCTGTGTTGCATCAGCTGACTTAACGGGGGCTGACTGCCTATTAACGTTGTCTCATCATTGATGATATTATAAACTCACTCCCTTATTTTTCAAATGTAAATCTTGTGGATTTTGGAAGAGAGAGAGGAGTTGTGGTCAGTCGAGCCTTTGTCGCACTATTGTAACATTTGCATGTTTTTTTTGTAGAGCTGCAGTGCTCGTGTCTCCTGGCAGAGATCCCCCTGCTGTGGAGTCACAGACGCCCATCTGGCAGCGCACACACACAGTCAGACACACACACACGCAGATCTCCATTTCTAAGGTGTGGTGACACCTATTTACAGACAGTGTCACTAACATATGTTTCACATTCATCTAATGTGTTATAAACAAGGATGCATCCAGTTACAAAAACAGACATGCTGCTGTGTGGGAAACACACACACAGTGTTTTCTGCTTAATCCCATTTTCAGCCTGTTGAAACACGAGATGTGAAGACGAGATGGGAAAATGAAAACAGTGGTCAGGGTTTGACTTTTCATTCAAAGACACCTCGCTTTGTTTATATTGCGTGTGAATGTTTGAAGTTTCATTTCTCGTCACACTGCATACACACATAGACGTGGGCTTGTTGTGAAGACGTAAGGCCAACAGTGTCACATTAATGCCTCTGTGCTGCGGCTGTACGTCCACATCCAGCACACGACTGTGACTGTAATCCTCCTCGGCTCAGGTTACACACTGTTTCCCTTGGGTGATAACACAAGCTTGTAATGCACTTAACACAGATTGACCTTGACATGGTACCTGTGTTTAAGGATTAGTGGCTAAAATTTATTGACTTGTTTCAGTTTCAGAGATGTTGTCATGAACTAAGTATTTGGGTGTGTTGCATGCATGTTGTCGTTGTGCCTGTTGTGCTTGTTTACACAGTCGGTCCCTTTTCATATCTTTTTATAATAACGACATATGTTGAGCATTAGTATCATCATTAATAGCGTCATTGCTTCATTGATACTTGTAGTTATGTCTTATGTATTATCTATAAAGTATGAAATACAATCATTAAACAGATAATAGATGAGTTTATTGAACATTATTATAGATTACAGTCTGAACCTCTTGTAACACGTGAAAAATGACAAATGAAAGCAGAAAGTAATTGTCGTTTTATTTTGAAATGACAGAGTGCACAGCTAATAGGATCGTTCGCTATTTTTGGAGTTGGGTCAGAAGATCAATACGACCTCCTTGTTTGTTCGTATTTGTTGGATTTTGTTACCTTTGGACAGAGAGACGAGCTCGTTCCTGCTGAGACCGTCTCCTGCCTCTGGAGCTTCATATTCGAGGCACAGAAATGAAAGTGTCAGTCTTTTTATTGCAAAAAAAAAGACAGAGATTTTATATTTCGATGAGACTAAAGTTTGGACTTTTATGAGTTCAGGTTTAACCAGATCAGACGTGGAGCCGCTGCTGTGTGAGGAGACGCAGGAAGGGAAAACAAACATACCCCGGCTCCTCTCTGTGGCACTGTCGCTCCGATACTCTCGGCTCATTATGACGGCCGCATCGAGCTCCCATTGGCTCATAACCAGGAAGTTAATGTCAGTGCCCACTCATCTGGAGGTTTTGGGTTCCACGGTAACCAATCGGGCAGTTGTGCAGTTGGGAATGGCGGCGGCGGTGGCGTTAGTGGTGGACAGCGAGCTCCGATGGCATCATCTCCCCATCTCGAGCTAAAGTGGATCAAGCGGGTGCTCTGCTCATTAATCTGTAATCGCTTTAACGAGGGGTCAGTCGTATTGTGTGTGTGTGTGTGTGTGTGTGTGTGTGTGATGACAAAAAGGAGGGTTTTATTGTCACTGTGAACTCACACAGTGAAGGAAGCACACACACAAGACTTTTTTCACTTTCTGTCAACACAAGCACGAGCTTATCTTGTCTGACACACTCACTCATTCTGCAGGTCACATGTTCAGCGTCTCAACCCGACCACAGAGCCAACCAGCAAAAACATGATCAGCAAACCTGCCAGCAACAACAACGGCAACAACAACAACTTGCACTCGTGGTTGTGTTGTTTTTTCCTCCAGTCCCGACACGTTGCGACATATTATAACCTCCATTCGCCACATGTTTTGTTTTGTTTTTGGTTTGTGAACATATGCAGTAGATTTTGACAGATCTGAATGTACTATACAGTATGAGTGTGTGTGTGTGTGTGTGTGTGTGTGGGTTGATTCTGCCCTCCTTAGGAAGCAGCAGGCCTCTTTGTGTCCTTGCCTGTGGCTGTGGGAAGTAGAGCAAGACAGAAAGAGATGGGGAGAGAGAGGGAGAGAGAGAGAGGGAGAAGGAGAGAGAGAGAGAGAGAGAGAGAAAGGTTGGAAGTGAATGGATGCTAAAGACAGAGAGAAACATGAAGGTAAGCTTGCACAGGAAAAAAAGTGAGCGAAAGAGTGAGAGGTCTCTCTCTCTTTTTTTTTTAACACCCAAGACACCTCCACCTGCATACATGCTCGTGTGTGTGTGTGTGTGTGTGTGTGTGTGTGTGTATAGTCCCCCTGCTTGGTTTGTGTGGACTGAAATGAGTTCACACAGTGAGGACAAGCAGCTGGTCCTCAGAAGGTCAACACCGGCCTGTTCTCCACTGGTCAGAAACCAGATAAAGCCGGTTCTGCCCCAGACGATTTTAGGTCTTATTACCTAAAAAAGAAAATCGTGGTCAGACCTGAGACCAGTCACGAACAGGTCATTTGTCCAAATAGGCCTCAAGTTTGTGTTGTGTCAATATGATTATTTGATCGGGAGCCCTCTGTGATCACCAATCAAACACGTTTGATATTTACAATGCCAGATCCAGCTGCAACAGCCAATGAGAGCGAGCAGACAGAGGAGTGTGACCAATTGGTTGTTGCTCACAAAGATGGCGGCTAACGAGCCAAATAAAAAACACAAGAAGGACAGCAATGACTTTATATCATACAAGACGTTGTTTCTGAGGAAATACCACTGTGTAATCAAACTACAGTCGACAGGTGTGTAGTCATTTAGTGTGTGTGTGTGTGTGTGTGTGTGTGTGTGTGTATGTATGTATTTAATGATAACAGTGTTGTGTGTTTCCAGCTTTATGTCCTTCTCGAACATCAGGCCTGGATACAGGTAGAAGGACGTACTGTTGAGTCATATGATGTTTGTTAACAGTAGAAACACACTTTCATCCTCTCATATCTATCTATAATACCTCAGTTTTGCATCTGTTGCTCAAAATTGCTTTGTATTACATCACGTGTCCTTGTTGGTGGGTCAACTGTTCCCAAAATTCACTGTGCATCTAAAACCTCAGTGTGTTGTTTAAGCTCAGTTCAACAACAAATGTTTCAACTGTGGTCTTGAAACACTTTGTTCGGGCTTCGCGGTCAATGACAACAACGAAGCGTCACACCTTTTGTGGGTCATATCCTCTGAAGGACATCCGTGTGTGTGTCCCCTGAGTTGGGACACAGTTTAAGTCGCCGCAAAATGGGGCTCCTCTCGGTTGTGTGTTTGCTCCACAACAGAACACGTCCCCTTTTCTTGTTGTGTGTTAACATTTCCTCGAGCTTTGTAGCAGCAGAGTTGGACAAAGTGGACGACTAACACAAAAAAACATCTGTCCTGTTGCGGGGTGTCCTGGTGAGAGCTGAGAGCCATTTTCATCAACCCCTCGCTGATCTCCAATCAGCTTTTTTCTGCTTCACCTTGAAACTGTCATTTAACGTCATCACGTGCGCGTGCTGCTGTCACCTTAAGAACTTTTTTTTTCTCGTGAGGACACTTGAACCTTCATCACGGCCTCAGCTCAGCTCAGATAGCCACTGATGCTCCTCCACCACCACGCGCTACTGCTGCCTGTCATCTCGTGACGTTTCACAGCGTCTCTGTCTCCATGCGCCTCAATTCAAAGGCCCATCATGGTGTGATTTTCGCTGCTCACCTCCAGTAAATGCTCTGCACGCGCTGCCTTGTTGTGGCTTTTAAGTGTCATCTTCACCGCATTCTTCGCTGCACTTAAACGCGGCCCGCGCCTCACCCGCACATCACTCTGAGTGCGTGTGTTAGGTTGTGGCGCGCGCTGTTGTTTGTTGGCGCCGCCTTCAGCTGTGTCATTTTCATTATGTTTGGCAGCTCTTGAATCGGTGTCCTTGCTGACCTTGCACTTAAATGGTGCTTGTATGAGTGTGTTTCCACGTGTCCTTCGTGTGTGTGTTTGCCTTGTAATATAACTGAATGCTCCAGAGTGCAAATAGTCTTGCCTCACCTAGCGGCTTACATCAAATAACACTCTGTTGTGGCTACGTGTGTGTGTGTGTGTGTGTGTGTGTGTGTGTATGTGTGCGCGCGCTTCAGGCTCAGTGTCAGCTCATGTCAGCAGGGTGACTGTTCATCTTAAGAGGCACAGCAAAGAAAGACGAGAGAGGGAGAGGAGGGAGCGATGAGGCGTCTTGCGGGCACCACAGAAGAAGAAATGATGAAGTGAAGGGTGAAGGTGGTCCGTCGCCCTCGTCTTTAGTTTTGTGTCACTGGTCCAGTGTTGCTCCTGTAAATTAGAAGCTTTGGGACTTTGCCCGACTCACGTGTCTGATGTTTTTGCCCCGGCCCTGACAGATAAGGTCACTGTAGAAGCAAGTTATGATCAGTGGGTTTATGTGCAGCTGCAGCAAATGAGCGACTGCACCGTCACCACCGTCAATACTCAGTTTTGAAGCTGTCGGATCACAATCACTCGATCAGAGACCAGTGTGAATGAAGAGCAACACTGGTAAAATGACTGAAAGTGGTGAATCGATCATCAAAAATAACCGCTGATTAATCTGCTGTCAGTCGATTAAGCTCATTGCCTGTGATGTATCGAGCTCCACTTAAACACAGAATCGATGCAGAATCAACACGTTAACGATCTTTAATCTAATCAGGTTCAACGTGCAGACATTGCACTGAGGCCATGTTGTCATTTTGACAGCATGGATAGATAGATAGATCCTGCAAACTGTCTCTGTGTGAACATTTCCTGTCGGTCTGTGCTGCAGATATCGACCAAAAACCAGCGTCGGAGCTTGTGAGCATGTTCAGTTGATGAAAGTCAGTGTTGTATTGAACGACGTCGTGTCCACTCGGTGTGAACGGGAGCGAAAACCTGTGTCTATCACGCATGAACGGTGAAACAAAGCCGACAGGAGAGGAGAGGGTGAGGAGGAGAGGTGGAGGAGAGCGTGGAGGGGGGACGGCCTGTGGTGAGAAGTCAAGGAGGGGAGAGGGAGGGAGCAGGGAGCAGGAGGGAGCAGGAGGGGTGGAAAAAAAGGGGATTAGCTTTTGGAAGGTAGAAAAATGGGCTCGAGTGGATGAAGTTGACACGAACAGGGGGAGGGAGGGAGGGGGGGGCTTTATCAGAAAAGGACGACATCAAAGCCGGGGAGAGTTAGTGCGAGGGAAGGGAGCAGCTGGAGCAGGAGGAGGAGGAGATATGAGGAGAGACGTGAGCTGATGGAGGAATTAGCTCTGCCACATGCCTCCCTCCCCCTCCTCCCCCCTCCTCCCCCTCCTCACCTTCACTTTCTTTTCTTTTTCTTTCCTCCCCCCTGTTTTCCTTCTGGCTACATCCCAGCTCTTTTGTCTTGTTACTCAGCCTCCTCTGATACACCGTCCCCCTGCGGGCCCTCCTCCTCCTCCTCCTCTTCCTCCTCTTCCTCCTCCTCCTCCACCGTCACAGCCAATATGATGGATCTGCCATCGGGTGCAGTTTCACCTCTGCTGCTGTTGTTTCTGCACCAGTCTACCCCCCCCACCCCGCCCCCGGAGCTGTAATGGCCCTCTGAGCGGGAGCAGATTCACCTGCTGCTGCAGATCTGGTCCCAACATCACTGCTGTCCGTGTCATGTGACACGTCTCAACTGTTTCCTGCTGTGTGTGAATGCAAATCTACTACGATGCAAATATCAATGCAAATGCTGCTAATTTTAAGCTCAGTGGTTGATCTGTGTCCTTTGTCCTGTTGAAGGATGGATCCACGTCTCATAAAAAGTAAAGCAGGACAACTCACTCACTATTGGTGGTAGATTTTATTTTTGTATAGTTACCACAGTGAAACACGAAACAGCAGCAAAGGGACAGGAAACAGCTTGTTGTTCATGTCTGCTGGCCTTTTTGTCTCTAATAAAGACATGTTGGAGCCGGGAAAATGCAATTTCCCAGTAATTGGCCGATTAAGGATGGGGATTGATAAGATTTTATTGATAGCAGCGTCATTATTGATTCCATTTTGATTCGTTTGTTAATTGTTTCCTGTGGATTTTTGGAGCAGAAAAGCGTTGACACCCTCCTCACTGTCTCCAGCCGCTACGATCACTTCCTCGACTCCTTCGTTGTTGTTGAAGCTGTCCAACCTCTAACCTCATTGTTTGTCAAGGCACAAACGTCATCGATCAGGGAATCAATGAGCAGAAAATGATGGCGATGGATTGAATGAGCTGGAACTGGCTTTGATTGGCTGATACCCAATGAAAAAAGCACATTTTGAGTCAGTGGTCCAGACTTGATCAGAGCAGGAGTAACACAACAAATCACAATAACCTCTTTTGTCCCTCGCTGCGTCCTGTAGAAAAGACCATTACAAAGCAAGCAGCTAAAAAAGCTTAGCTTTTTGCGATTTTGCGTTCGTATGTTTCACGTTAATGCGGCGATCTCAGACACACAGTGGCGTTACCAAGACGCTCTGAGCCATAAGATGAAGGAGCCAAAACTACTGCTGATAATGATGAGTTTACAAATGTCTGCCAGTTTTTATCATCCATCCATGAGCGTCAAGGCAACGTTTCATGTCTCCGTGACAGTTATTGTCACATGCTGCTGCAGTGTAGAAGATCTGAGGACGATATTGTTCACAAGAAGAAGAACAAGACGACTACAGGGGTTTAACAGGCCGAAACATCTCCAGGGTTTTTTGTTATTCATAATTTAGGGACAGGTCAGAGCTGGAAGTGTTCTTCTGTTACAACATTCAAATATTAATGTGAGTATTTTGATGATAGCGTCTGTCCTCTGAAAGTCCCCGGCCGTCCCTGAAGGTGCTCGTGGGTTTTCAAGTGTTGATCATTGTGTCGTGTAGTTTCAGGTGTTTTTAGCTGAAAGTCCCTGACTTTTTTTCCACCGTGACTCAACATGCTCACTTTCTCTTTCTCTGTCTCGTCTGTTTTTTTTTAATATATAGTATCTACCTCCAGCTTTTCCAGTTTCACGTTCTCTGTTGGTGCAGTTTAGTGTCGGTTTGTGATCCGGAGGTAAAGTCTGAACCGTCGTCAGGCTTGGCGACGTGCCCTTTCTGTGGCGGACACAAACAACAGGCCACCTCTGGACGGCAGCATAAGGTCGGTGTCGTCCTGTTTTAAACAGCTCAGCCCTGTTTTCAGAGTGAATCCAGGCCACGGGCGGCTGTTTGTCACCGTTACTGAGAAAAACAACGACAAAACAAATGGAAAAAAAAACAACAAAAAAACACTTGTGTGTGTGTGTGTGTGTGTGTGTTTCTGCAGGGCCATTTGTTCAGAGCTGTTGCGTAACAGACTGATAAGTGTATTACTGTGCAGTTGTGTTCATGGAGGAGATTGGATGTGATCGGTGAGCCTTGCCTTTATTTATATATATATTTCCCAGTCCAGACGTAGAGCAGAGCTACACGTCGGTGTGCAGATGGCAACACTAGCTCTGGGGGGAACACACACTCTCACACACACACACACACACACACACCATGTATTTGTTCAGCTACATGAGCGATTTGCTCTTTTTCTTTTCCTTCTCCACCAACATGAAACTGTTGTGTTGTTGTCTCATCTTCACTTTCTCTCTCTTGTCTTACCTGTTTTGCATTTCTCTTCATCCCTCCATCTTTTTCACTTCATCTCCTTGAATTCCTGTGATCTGAGCTTTCGCTTTCTCTCTCTCTCTGTCTCACTGTTTCTCTCTGTCACGTCGCGTTAAGTGCAGAAACGTTGAACCACTGGCCTGTCCAAAACTGTGTTGGTCACTGTTGTTTACTTCCTCTCTCTTCCTCCTGGTTCCTATTCCTCTGTTTTTGTTTTTCAGTTTCTCCAGAGCTTTGGTTTATGACAAACATCAGAACTCACTCACATGCTGCACTGTTAAACTTTCATGCCTTCCAAAACGAGGCAGCGGCCGCCCACGTACCGATACGCACCCCAGATAGCTTAGTATAATAACATCAGAAAAAAAATGAAGTGCCCGCCCACCTACATGCAGTCACACACTCAAATAGCTCCCCTGCAGTGGGCTAAAGCACACAGCAGAGAGCCATGCCAGGATTCGGTCTTGATGAGCACTGTGATGAGCAATAGGTCCCCACACACACACACACACACACATTTGGACACACTTGGACACACACATGCATATATATTTTTTCTTTTTTGCTGTGATGGAGGAATCACTTCTGCTCTGCCTTCAGATTAAATATGAGTCACAGCGCAGAAGAACACACATATAGCTGTACGGGAAAACCACATACTGCACGCTCAGTGGTGCATATAGCACATACAGTCCATGTGGGGCACACACTCACACAGAGTCTCACACACACACACTTATGGTATGTGTTACCTATAACCTTCTTATGCCATTGTACAGTCACCCACTCTCTTTCTATGACTGTTTATCCCACACACTCAGACTGACACATGCATTTACACACCCTTTTTTCCCTGAACACTCATGTGCACCAGCACACACACACACACACACACACACGCTGGCAGACTGATGTTTTAATTCATTAATGCAAATGCACATGCATTTGAGAGATCATTGCATTGCAAGTAGACATTGTGTGTGTGTGTGTGTGTGTGTGTGTGTGCCTGCCAACCGACTGCATGCTTGCCTGCACAGAGGTCAAAAGCCTTCGCTGGCGTCTTTGCACATTCAACAGTAAAGACTGACAAGCTGCTGTATTTTTCAAAATAAAAGTCTCATTCCATCCCAGTTTCTTTTTACACTATTTCAATCAAATAAAAATTGTCGTCTGTTGCTTTTTGATCTGTGCGGTGAGGTTTGTACTCCCGCGGCTTCCCCCAGGAAGTGGGTTTCACCAAAACTGGGTGGTACAGTCTCGATTACTCACGGTCATTTCCTGAGTTGAATCAGAGCGATTCTGACACCTCTCGTCACGAGATCAATTTAGTTACTAAATGACAGTTGACTCATGTGTTTGGTGTTCGTCCTTCTGTTTCTTATGCATGAAAATTAATGTTTTATTTTGTAAAAGTCTAGAGAGACGCTCTGGCCTGAACATCATTATCCATACATAGATGAGGATGTGTGACCCGAACAGAAACCACACCATCATCATCATCATCTTCATCTTCATTACGTTTTTTTTTTCTGACATTGCGACTTCTGTTGCCATTGCAGTGTCCGTCAGTATGCTCAGTCTCTAGCTTGGGTCAATATCTGCCTTTAGTTTAGCCTCACCAGCAAGTCTCTACGCACATTTAGCTTCCAAAGACGTGTGGCCTTCACTGACCAAGTTCACGTTAGACATCAGATCCAGTTCAGAGTCGATGGCAGACGTGGATGAGAGATCCTGGATGTGGTTCTGGAGTAAGCTAGCTAGTGCAGCCATGCTAACCTTGCTGTCACCTGCAGCATTTGTCAGCGTGGAGTCTGTTTTGCAGGTTTAGATGTTATTTCCTCCAGAGCCCCTTTGCTCACAGTAATTTGTAATGAAGTCAGAAATGTGGTATTTGGCATGTTATTTTTTTGGTGCATTTTTTTCCTTTTGGCAGAGAGAGACACACACACACACACACACACACACACACACACACACATTGTTCCTTTGATGTTGCTGCAGATGAGAAAAGCTTTGCAGTTTCTGTGCTTCAGATGACTTCTGCTTTTAGCATCGTTATATTACTTGACAACATGTGACCAAAACAAAAAACAGAAACACACACATTTATGTAATACAATTGTCTTGGCCTGAATGTGCCTCTGTGCCTCATGTTTAAAAAGGTCACAGAGAGACTGTGAGCAGAGGGAGCAGGCGAGCATGAAGAGAAGAGGGCGGGCTGGACTGGAATAAAACAAAATCAATCCACATCGTATGTTGGAGAACGATGGAGCGAGGCAGAAATTAAACCGCCACAAAAAAAAAAAAAGAAAGAGAGAGAGAGTAAAAACCCAAAACGCTTGATTTTGACAAAGTAAACAAACCAATTAGCCAAACTCAGAGTTTGGGGGTAGTTTTCAGAAAAACCCATCAGCGGGAGGAGGAAGAGGAGGAGGAGCAGGGTGATGGGATGGAGGCAAACAGAGGCGCTATCAGATGAGACAGATGGAGAGGATGGAGAATTGTGAATTGCCAGAGGAGAAATGGAAAAAAGAAAAGGAACAAAAAGAAAAGGCCTTGAATGGGAGAAGAAGGGAGAGTGGGCAGGAGATGAGAGGCAGAGGGAGAGATAGCCCTGCTTTCTGTTGGCGGACAATGGTGGACAGCTTGTGTTACTGGGAGAGATAAGGAATGGGTGAAATTGAAGAGTGATGAGGAGAACAAGACTTCACACACGCACACACACACACACACACGCAGAAAACACACACACACTTACAGAGGTCCTAATGTATTGTGTCAGTGTGACCATGACCCTGTTGTAAGGAGCTGCCATCATGTGTAAAGCAGGTGACACACCTTCAAAAAAAACCAAACTTCACAGTGTCGGGCTCCGGCAGCAGCAGGATTATTAATAGATTCAGTTTGCAGATGCTGGGTGTCTCTCTCTCTCTCTTTTCCACAAACACACACACAAAAGGGAAATGTCACAGAAGAGACTGGCAGGACTGACGCTCGGCTTCATTTCACGTCTAATCTTCCCCAACAGAATATTCTGGTAGAAAAACCAAAACCAGCACGTCTCTTCTCTCCCAGTGGCCTCGCCTCACTCACACACGTCTCACTGTTACTTTTAATTATAGCCCCTCTGAACTCGTAAAAGCTCTTCTCCTCCCCAGATTAAAAAAAAAAAAACAAGGCCTCAGTGTTTCCCCGAAACCAGCACAACAATAGCAGACGTGGACGGAGAGAGATTAGTACGACAGGGACTCGACGTCTCCCAGAGCCATTAGCTGATGAGAGAGGCCGTTTAATGTTACCTCGTCCCTTTTTGCCTTTTATTGTTTATCGAAGCTCGCCTTGCAGGTCAAGGTGAGTTGAGGCTCTCTCTGTTGTTATTGTCTTTGTAAATGTAGAGTCTGCAGGATTTTCCCTAAAAACAAAATATAGACTTATATACAAAAGAAATCCTGCATAATCATCATCATTGGAGGCTAGCATCCAACACCAGTGCCCACTTCCGTGCTCACTGCGACGGCTTGTCGCAGCATATCCCTCGAGGCTTCTGTTGCCAGTGACGGCCGGCACTTCACTCGGACTGTATTTCCTTTTCTTTGCAGCCCTGACAACTGCTGCTGCTGCTGCTGCTGCTGTCAGAGGCAGGAGGCTGCACAGCTGAGCCCAGTTTGAATGTTGTGTTTACAAAGTGCAACGAACAAATCTCCAGACTCTACCTTGAAGAATTCTCTGTGCAGATCTGAAAAGAGGAGGCCGAGGCACGGAGAGGAGAAGGAGGCCAGAGAAAAACAAATCCTTTATTTTTAGCAGGAGATAATTATTTTGGTGGCTTTTTGCCGCTCACCTCTGCAGCGACAGAGTCTCTCGGCGTCTCGTTGGTGCTCACGGGGGAATGGACGAGGTACAGACTGAGCCCAGTGTTAAAGATTTCTGTTTTTCTGTTTTCGGTTTTTAAAGCCACATACTGATCGTTTTTTTCCCCTGATGTTTACTCTTCACTGTTTACTTAAAGTCACGCCCCTGCTGGCAGCTAATCTCATTTTTTTAACCAAGAGAAAAAAAACAAAAAACAAACTAATGAGGTTTGCAGCTCATTAATGCAGGAAGCAGCAGTGGACTCAGGGAACATGGATCTAAAACCTCATTATTAACTGTAAACAGTTAACTCTCATTAAGCCTCGTTAACCTTATTAGAGACCTAGATATGAGAGCTGGGTTATGAAAGTATGAACAACCGAGCAACATCCTGACTCTGATGTAACAGTGTGAACATATTTCACTTTTTATACGGTTCCTCTGCACTTACAGTCACAGGCATGGAAACTAATGCGAAGTTTGTTTTCAGAGAGAGGAAAGCAATAATAACTGAAGGAGTATGTTTACAGCAACAGATAAGAAAGTTGGCTTTAATTAGATGTATAGATTTTTTTCCATTAGTGCCGTCTGCATTTATAAAGTCATTTTATATAGAGAGATTTTTTTTTTTTTGTCATTGGGTTGCTTTTATTTTGAAAAACAGGTTGCACATTGACAGAGCAGGAGGAACAATTTGGTGTAACTTCATGTTTTTGTTGAATATAAGAGATAAACTTGGAGAAAGAACTCAGGTGTCTGTGTGTGTATGAATAACAGAAGTTGATGAGTTATTAGATATCAGTGGGTGTTTCAGTGTAACGTATCTGTGACATCAGACACAGACTCTGGCTGGGATCAGTCCTCACTGGATCAAAAGATACTGGTTCCTTCTTCACCTTCCTCTTCGTCCCTCTCTCCTCTGTTTGCCACAGCTGATAGTAAAGCATTCATGCATATTGATAAACAGAGCTACAATTAGCCTCCTCTCTCTCTTTCTGTGTACACATTTGTTTGCCCCCCCCCCCCAACCAGACGGCCGCTATCAGTTTCTAATGTGTGTTGGTGGCGCTGGATGCTCTGCTCCATTTGGACAAACACTGATAAGATGTGGATCAGGACAAGTGTACTGACTGTAAATGGAGAGAGATTATAAACTGGTGGGCTGCTGTGTGTGTGTGTGTGTGTGTGTGTGTGTGTGTGTGTGTGTTGACTCAAAGCTCACAGCACCATCATCATCCAGAAGTTTCCCCATGACTCGGATCAAAAGTCGTTGCCTCTGAGCGTCACTGTTTCTGAATGCTAATGTCACCACAGTGGAGTTTAGAACTATTTCAGAAACTGCACAATCATCACACACACACACACACACACACACTTGAATCACATCTCAAAGTGTCGTTTACACTGATTCTCTTCTACTTGATGTACTTTTCACCCTGAAGTCAAGATTTAATCACTCGTTGATCAACAGAAAATGCACCAACTTTTATTTTGATAGTCATAAAATAAAGACATTTGAAGACGTCGCCTTTGGGCTTTGGGGAGTTTAGACACATATTTACACAGTTTTCTGCTGTTTCATTGACTGAACCAACTCAGCATTAATGAATAAATGGAAAAAATGATCAACAGATGAATCAATATTGAAATTAATTATTGATTACAGCCACACCTTTGATGTCATTCCTCCAAAATGCCGCCAAATACTGAAGTTTCTGTGTTTGAACACTGTAAAAAAAATTGCGGCGATGGTTAAGTCAGGTCGTGCAGGGACCTCTCGGTTCACACATCTTTGGTGCTAAAATGATCAAATTGTACCCGTCATCTCTTAAATCCAATCTGCTTCTTCACAGTCGCAGCTCTGTTGTGTATCATCTCTCTTTTTTAAGTTACAAAATTATCCGTCAAATGAAATCACATCATCTCCTGCTCAATGAGTCACACACACACACACACACACACAATGATAAATGTGATTTACTCCCACATGCTCCTGATTCGTAACTTTTTATTTTATTTTATTTTGACTGAGTCATTTAAAAAACGCTTTGGAGAATCAAGCGTTCGACCTCCGTGGGAGAGAAACCCTCCTGAAGAGCCGCGTCCTCTGTGAACGGATCCATGCTTCTCTTGAATTTAATCCCAACTCGACCAGGTCTCAGCCTCTGTGATGATGATGATGATGATGATGATGATGATGATGATGATCAGACATCTTTAGTGGGTGGTGACGATGTTTGGCTGCATCTCTTGAATTTTTAAATGTTGCATTTGAACATTTCTCTCGTGTGTTTTCGTCTTTTTTCCCGTGACGTTCACGGATCTTTACGGTCGCCTAAATGCCGCCTTTCTGTCTCTTTAAGATGGAAACGCTGCTCCTCCAGTGTGGAGAGCAACACAGCAGCATAGACACAACCTCAGTAATAGTGTTTGCCAGACTCTGCTCCCCTATTGCCTTTTCATTTTTATGTTAGTGGAGCATTAGTGTTCTGCAGCGATGTGGGCGAGGAAGGAGGAAGCCTCAGCCTCACTGGAGTCTGACTGCTGCTGTGACCCGCATGCTAATTATCTGGACGACCAGGCCAGGGGTGTATCGCCTATATATATGTACACGCACACGTGCACATGCAGACATACAAACCCATCTTTAGACTTAATGCAATTTCTCTCGCTAATGACTGATGTCTTGTCCCGCCTCCTCAGGCAGCTCACTGGCCGTCACAGAGCTGTCAGGGGGTCACGGGTGACGAGCGGAGCAGCAGACTGCAGAGCTTTATGACTCACTCCAGCCTGCAGGCAGGTTGTGCTCCTATATAAGGAGGGGGGGGTTCAGATGAAATGAAGGCGACCTCACGTCCTCAAGTTATTTGCTGATCTCATGCGCTCACACAAGCTCTGGAAAGTCGAGGTTTTGGAAATAAAACGACCTTGAAAAGCTTTTCAGACGATGAATCCCACGAAGAAGCTGCACCATGTTGTCAAGTGTTGTTGGCTGTAAAATTTATCAGCTCTCCTCGTCCTCCTTGTCCTCCTCTGTATCATGCTAATGTATTGTTGTGGAAGACGCCGGCTACCAAGGTTATGATTCGGTGTCCGTCCTGCATTATTTAGAGGTGATTTCCACCCAGTGCTGGTCCTGGTCCTCAGGTCACACCACACAAATGAAAATGTGGCCTGAATCAGGTTTTTTCTTTATATTGTGTGGTGTGTATTAGAAGAAGAGGACTGCAGTGGAAACGCTCTGTAGGTTCTTTGTAAACAGCTGCATTCGTATGCATGTGTTGGATTTGACTGTGTTTCCAGTTTGAACTGTCCACAGTGGGAACTGGGAACCATGTTGTCACCAGTTTGGACGGACGTCCTTCCTGTATTGTGACCATACCCATCACAAAACCCTCAGTTCTTCTGCTTGTATTTAAAGGTAGCTTTCTAGAGTGCAACCACGATTTCGAGAGCGAGATTGCAACGTGACGCCTTCTAGAGTGCGAGCGCGAGGTGCAGCTTTGAAGTCACTTTGATGGATACATCCTCACCACTCAAACCTCAGGCACACAAGGGCTTGTTACATCTGAACTGATCAACTGGATCCAGCCTCAGTTTAAACATCTGTATTTTGATCTTTCATGTACAACATTAGGTTTATGACTCTGTGTAACACTCTGCATCGGTGTAATAACTCACTTGTTTCCATTTTTACACCTTGAACACATATTTATATCCCACATATTTTTAGCCTTGTGCTGTTTCTCTTGTTCAGTAACTCGTCTTGTGTTTCTGTGATTTGAAACAACCTGGCACAAGAGTTTCCTGCAGGACCGTTTGATCTGTGTGGACACGTCAGGTCATAACACTGTAAAAGCTTTTTATCTTTTCCCAGTGATTTTTGCACAAAACTTGACATCATCCTAACAAAGCTAATTGCTGTTGCACCATTTCTCTTTCTTTAGTTTTTTTTTTTTAATGACTATTTTTGTATCCAGCATGTTTGTCTTCTCTCAGCTCAGGAGTAAAACCAGTGCTGACAGTGTCTGTGTGTGTTTGACCACGGCCGAGGATTCAGGGATAAGCAGGATCCTCATTTCTGCTCAGACAACGTTTTTAGCGGTGTGAGGTGTTTAATGTCCGAAGAGTGAAATGTCACAGTAAAATCTTACTGGGCTCAAGAGCTCTGCAGCAACAATTTGCAAACACAAGGCCTTAATTAACCACGCGGCGGAGCGTCACGCGTCGTCAGATTCACCGCGCTCACGTTGAGCCGTCACTCACCCTCTGTTGTAATAATGCACATTGAGAGTCCGAGATGCGTTCAAAGACTTCTGCCGTTCGCCGTATCTTAATATAAAAAGCAAAGAGGAGGAAAAATGATTCAACGCTGCTCTGCCAAACTGTTGACATCTTTACAGGCCGTCTCTCCACTCAGCCCTGAGCTATTTAAAGACTGTTGTTAGTGAGGAAACCAATGCTTGTTATTGTTGCTGCCTGTGAGCCTCCATACTGTCGACTCTCTCTCTCCCCCTCCTCCTTTCTTCTATTCTCTCTCCGCCTCGCTCTGCCTCTCACGGTGTCTGCTCGTGATTTCATGCACACGTTAATTGGAGAGAACGTATTTATTTTTATATATGTGTGTGTGAGTGTGAGTGTGTGTGAGTGTGTGAGGGAGCGAGAGTCAGAGAGCTCGGATGTGTATATAGCGTGTGTGGTGTTAGTGTATGGAGGCCACCGATAAGCTTATTGAAGGCCCCGGGATCAAACCCCTCCATGTGAGGTTTTAAGCCACATCAGCTCCCACCACCTCCCTTGAAAATCCACACACACACACACACACACGCGCGCGCTCATGCAGTGTGCACACAAACATCAGAGTCTGTTGCAGTGTTGGATCAGCTCCAGGATTTTAGGGCTGGACGTTTCCAAACTTTCTGCTGTAACTCTCTGGGTCAGTTTTTTTTTTTTTTTTTTTTTTTAAATGCGTGTGTGCGTGTGTGTTGGTGTGCACGCACCACAGTGGTGTGTGTATCTGTGTGTGAAGGCAACTGAGCTCTGCTGTAAATCTGCTCGGATCAAAGTGAGTCTGGAAAGGTGGCAAATAAATGGATGAAGGGGGAAATAGGGTTTGGTTGAATTCACTCTGAGTGCTTAGTCTGGAACACACACACACTGATCACAGTCCGTTGTGTAAGTGTGTGTGTGTAAGTGTGTATTATCCCTATATGTTTGTGTGTGATTAACTCTCAGCTTTGCCAGTGGCACGTGCCATGTGCTGCGTGTTTGTGTTTGTAAGCCTGTAGCTGTCGTTTCCATTAAAAGTCATGTTTGTGAACTTTTTTTGAATTATTATTATTTTACATAACAAAAAAAAAAAGATGATTAAAATGCACTTTAAATAATAATGATGTCCACTAGGTTCGGCCTGGACATCATGAGTCACCAACATGATGCCATAATCTTTTTAGATTGATTTATTTTTAGTATGAAATCGTCCTCGCTGTGTTTAAAACATGTTATTGTTCGCTGGGATCGATGCTGTTTTAAATAATCTGTCAGAGAGCTGCTGTCAGTCTCTCTGTCAAACTGTCACGTTGACTTGTTTCTTGTCTTTTGTTCCCTCCTCCTCCTCCTCATCATCATCATCATCATCATCATCTGTCGTCTTCACAGCGACACACGCTGAAGGTCTTTTTAGTCTGTTCAGTTTCTGTTTTCCTATCTTTAGTGCGACAAGGTTTCACATCGGCACGGATCTGACTCTGACTCCACGTATTTGACGTGATCATCATCATCATCATCATCACCACCACCATCATCAGTCGGACTAAATAAATAAACAGCATGTGCTTCCTTTTTGGTTTATGTAGTTGCGTAATGGCGTTGTGGTAATGCGGTTTCCAAATAAAGGTGCAGGAACTTATTTAGACACTCTTCCTTCATGATGTAACTGGGGTGTGGACTAAATTGATTTTAGTTTTTCAAATGTTTCAAAAGTTTAAATGTGCTTTATTGTACGCCACAGAGTGTGGACATCAGTTCAGGTGGCTTAATGTGTGACAGTACATTTGCTTTGCAGTTGCAGCAGCTACAGTGATACTGGGAAGTTATTTGTACTGATTTGAGCCAATCGATAAAAAGTGTCCATAGTTAATCAGGACTGAACCACAAATTGATTGCAAAGCATCTTTCTCAAGTGTTTAATAATGAACAAACCTGCTGGCTATTTGAAAAATACAACTTTATTATACATTAATTAGAAACAATGACAAATATTGTCCACAAAACTGCATTTATATTCATAATATCAACATATAAACCTGAGCCCATCAGGCACAGACCTCCATATTGACTGTTCAGTTCAATGTGACTCAGTAAAATAAGAACTTAAACTTATAAAGATGAACATTCAGCATCAACCACAGACAGACAGTATGACATGTACAATGTTAAAAGCAAATAACAGACAGTTTTGTCAACAGACCCGAGGACACAGGACGAACTTGTCTCCTGCGCCTGAACAGAACATTTTAATTGTGTGTCAATAAAAAATATTTGCATGATGCATCATTATCACTTTAACTTTGACAGCCCTAACAATAATACATGTCAATATTGTTATTGATGTGGGTTTTGACATTGAAAAAACACACTGGTCTGGAGTCTTCACCTGACGTTATGACGACCTGTATTGATTCAGATTATTGTTTCTATCGTCTCTAAGATACTAGATCTCACTGTGTGTGTGTGTGTGTGTGTGTGTTGCGTCCAAAGTGATCAGGGTTTCGGCCGTTTGTCAGACTAATCCATGTAATGGAATGATAATGAGTTTGGAGGAGAAGCTAATAAAGAAGGAGAGCACGACTCTTATTCTCCGGCTTGACGACAGATTCGGCAACGCCATTGATCACAATTACCTGGGGGAGGAGGGATGGAGGGTGAGGACGAGGAGGAGGAGGAGGAGGGGGGGGGGTTTACTTAAGGGAAGGAGATAGGGTGGAGCTGATGCTGTAGTGTTGACTTACCGTTACATAAGGGAGGGAGGAGGACAGGAATTGTCCCTAAGTGAGGGAGGAGACGAAGCTCTGATGACAGGAGGAAAAGAGGAGAAGGAAGGAAGGAAGGAAGGAAGGATGATGGAGAGAGGAGAGGTGATGTGGGATCAGAGGAGGTGAGGAGGTGTTTGGGGGGTGGGGGGGTTAAGATTAAAGAAGAGGAGAGGACAGGGTGCGGAGACTGTATTGTGTTGTTTTTGCTGTGACACGGCAAGGTCACACCTCCCATGACAGACTGTTGTCAAGGGAACCATAGGCACCTTCCTCTTAAAGCCACAGGGGTTCACAACCACAAGCCCCTCCCCTACCCACACGTACAGCATCTTCTCTCTCTCTCTCACACACACACACACACACACACACACACACACACACACACACACTTACACTTCTGTCACATTTAGACACACTCACACACTTTGAAGTTCATTTTTAGGCTTCAGTTTCTCATCCATCTTCATTTCCGTCATGGCCGTCTTTCCTCTCTCTCTCTTTGAAATCATCAGACAGTCAATACATTATAAAGAATCATTCATTTCATCATTCCCTCAGTAAAACTACCAAACATTTTCTAGCTCTGGCTTCTTACGTTTGGGGGTTTTCTGTAACATTTAATGGCTCTAACAGCTGTAAATGAGTCTTTCTTCTTATTTCTCCTTGTGTTGGTGTTTTGTGTTTGTTTTCCTCGGATCGCCTCTTGTTCAGAGCTTAAAATCCACGAGCGCCAACTTCTACACAACCGTCACTTCTCTGCCACTGGCTTCTTACTCACGGCTTTATTTTCTAAGTTACTAATACTGAAAAGTGAGAGGCTCCAGGATGATTTCATGCTCTCGTCAGTGACTCAGAACAATCCCAAGATAATGTCGCGCTCACGGTTGGACAAGTAAGAACATTAGTCGTCCGTTGATGTGACGGAGCGGAGGGAGGAAGGTGATTAAAAATGCAAATGCAGATGGTTATTTCTGAATGAATGAAAGATTGAAATCTGTGTTGGCCTCTTGGTGCTGTTGTTTACTTATCAATCAATCGATTGTGTGTGCTAAAGGTCATTAAATACACTTTGGCAGTCGTTAATATAAAGCATATATGTGGGGAATACTGGTGTGTGTGTGTGTGTGTGTGTGTGTGTGTACTGTTTGTGCAGTGTTTTTGAGGTTTGGGACAAGTAAATCAATTCACATGAGTCATTTTAGTCTCTGTGAAATAGTGAAGTGTCACTTTTTGATATTTTATCGATTGAAGATTGATCAGTGAATTGGAAAAAACATGTTAGGACTGACAGATAAATCTATAAATTGAGCTCCAACTCGATCAAGAGTGGAGAGTTTTCTTCGTATTTTGCTTCAGCTCACTTTTAGTTGTGTGTGTGTGTGTGTGTGTGTGTGTGTGAGAGAGAGAGAGAGAGAGAGAGACCACGCTCGTCTGTGTTTCCTCTCAGTCTGGCCTTTCCATAAGGTCAGAGGTCAATCTTCCCACACGCACTTATTGAACTGCTCTCTGCCTCCGTCCGCTCCGTCCTTTCATCCACCCCCTCCCCTCTCCGCCTTCTTCCCTAAACAAATAAACAGATAAACAGCGGTGGCTGCTGGAAACACAAGCAGTGATCAGGAACTCACTGACGGTGACTCAGACGTTAAGGTCTTCCTCCGGTGTGTCCCACAGAAACACAGGGAGCATCTCTGCCAAACTGATGCACCGGGTGACCCACTGAGAACACACACACAGTAAAACACACACACACACACACCCTACGGACAGGAGACTTTCACAACATGAGCTCTGTTCGTCTTTTATTATGTAATATTGAAGCAACACTGTTTCACAACCACAGAACAAGGTCGTGAGTGAAGATGCTACATGTGAACACTGTTGTCTATTGTTGCATCAGATCCATTAAAAACAGTTAAATTGCAAAATGTGGAAAATTCCCATAAACTTTTCAGAGCTTTGCAACTGACAAAGAAAAAAAAACAGACCTTAGACGTCTTTTAATTTACAGGATGCCAAAGAAATTTGAAAAATATCCAGATACTGAACTTATTTTACTAAATGCCTTAAGACTTAAGACTCATTGTTTTCATTGAGTAGATTTATTATTTTCCAGTTATTGATTATTCCAGTATATCAGGTGGTGAACACGTTGCTCAAACACACCCACACCTGTCCTGCACTGTCCTGCACTGTCCTGCACTGTCCTGTCCTGCACTGTCCTGCACTGTCCTGCACTGTCCTGCACTGTACTGCACTGTCCTGCACTGTCCTGTACTGTCCTGCACTGTCCTGCACTGTACTGCACTGTCCTGCACTGTCCTGCACTGTCCTGTACTGCACTGTCCTGCACTGTCCTGCACTGTCCTGCACTGTCCTGCACTGTCCTGCACTGTTCACTCCTGTTTGTCTTCTCTGGAAGTGGAGTTTGTTAAATTCCTGACAACAAATTAAAAGAAGTGAAACCACTGAGCTGTAGGTAAAATATGCGTCAGCACAGGTTTTACAAGTGAAGTTGTGGTCGCCCCCCCCCCCCCTTCCTGCCCCCCCTGTAGCTCACACAGGTTTGAACTTGCTGGATGGATGTGGAAAAAGGTGAGCGATCCTCTTCCGCTCACACTTTTTATAGTTTGTTTTAATTTCCCTGGAGGTGCCAGACGGGCGGAGCCACACTAGCTGCGTCAGACGACTGTTAGGAAGTTTGGTCGACCGGTTAAGTTCAGCTTTGACTGGTTACTACCTAAAATGAATGTGTCACCGTGGAAACCAACGGCTGCTTTAATTTCCCACTGCTGTCACATCACATGCAATGAAAAGACCTCAACCAGCAACGCACTGATTATACTGATGACACTGACCTGATTAAGTTTATCCCTTTAGTGTTTGTGTGTGACAGTGAACCACTGTTCCCTCATCATGGGGATCATGGGTACTGTAGTTTATTTTGACTCAGCCTACTTTGGCCCTCAGTTGCTGTCCTGTGGACTAAATAGCTACTCATCATGACAGTGTCCTGCTGTTTGGGTTGGTTTGGGTCTTTTTATGAAATATATTCCCTAATGTCGGATTTAAACAGATTCGTAGACTGACCGACGATGCAGCTGTGAGATTTTGCAGGTTTTCTCGTATCTAATGTGATGATGAATACAGAATACCTTTGGAGGCTGGTGAGACCAGACCGAGTGTTTTCAGGCTCTCCATCGACCAGATAAGACAACAGTCTGCAGATGAACTGATAATTAAGGCTGAACAGTGAAGAGACTACGAGATGAGCGAAAGAAAAGAACAATGAAACTGAAACAAAACAACATACGACAGATCGTCTCTGCTGTTTTAATCTTCTTTTCCATGACTGTTAATTACAATTGAGCTGCAGAAACGATTGACGTCCACTAGATGAATAAATAAAGACGTTAAATCAGTATTATTTCTTGGAGCTTGAATTGCTTATATCATATTTGAGCCCAATACAAGCTACAGTGTGTCCTAGTGGGAATTAATCCAAATCCTGGTTTAGCTGGACTCTAAAAGACAAATCGTGTTGTTGTTCTTCCCATTGTGTTCTGCAGCCTGTGATTACATCCCAGCTGTTGCCGTGCAGAAGCAGGTTTGTAATTATTATTGCCGTGTTCCCGTTTCCATTCTTTCACTGTACAAGGAAATCCTCCCAGTCACTGTCCTCTACTGGGATTTTAAATTCTTCCTTTTTTCTTCTTGAATCCTCCTCGGCTCGTTTCCGTCCTTTTTTTGTTCAGATTGATAATAACTCACGGTGACTGTCGAGGTGCGGTGACAGGCTGTCGAGGAAGAAGTGGGAACTGGACCGGAGAGGAAGTGATTGTGGCAGGCGGACTGTTTTGACCTTTACCATGTGAACCCCCTCCTCCGTGAGGCGTTCGAGTGCTGACACGATGTTTCTGAAGGATTTGACTCACAGTGGTTGAGTAAAGAGTGTTTCCTTTGTGTTGCTTCTGTTGCTGTTGCCTTCTTTAAAGAGATCTTTAACCCGATAGTGGATGAGAATAAAAGTGGATTTCTGCTCGATGCCCTAATGGACGGCTTGTGTTTCAGCCTTTGCAGAAAATCCCACCGGTGTCTGCAGCGTCCATTTACTGAGCAACAATGAAGTACTGTTTGGTTATTTACTGTAAGTTTATCTCCAGGGAAACTTTGACAGTACACCACAAGAGTAATGATCAACAGTTGTTTTTTGAATGGACTGGTACGGTCCTGGGTGTGTACGGTTCATCCGACTGCTGCAGCACTTCAAGAGGTTCTGCTTTGATTTCTAGCATCACTGCACCTCTGGTTCTGGTTCTGGTTCTGGTTCTGTGTGGACTGTGTGGACCTGCAGAGAGCACGGTCTTGATTTTTAGGACCCTCCAACCAGCCACAACCCTCGGCAGCCTTGATGCCTGATGACGAAGGCCCCAGGGGGGGTCGTAAACGGTTAATGTCTCGTCAACTGTCGGATCGATCACTCCCTTTAAGGGGAAATGCTACCGAGCTGATACAGCCTGGTGATGTCATGATGAGACTGACATCATACAGGCTGCTTCATGTAAACAGGATTAGCCGGTTTCAGCACAAAGGTTGGGGTGTTCGTGGTTATCACGACGACCACAGGTCTGTCGCAGTCTGGTCTACGGAGGATTTACCCTGTGCATCACCAGCTGTGCCTACCGTAGTCACCATGACAACATGTAGGTTTTTATCACCACAATCTTAAGGCCCTTTGTTTCAGCAGCTTTAGAAGTACTGAAACTCCATACTTCTACATTTAAAGACAATGATGCTCTTCATCTTCCAGATGATACCTCTACCTCAGTGCATTCCTGAGTTTGACACAAAGGTTGAATGGATGGATAAAGAAGTGTTTCTCTGTTGGGCTTGTTTGCCTGAAGAGCAATGAATCCTGGGATCCTACCTTTTGGATCCGTTGTTACCTGGTAACAAAGAAAGCTGTGTTCGTAAGAGCCTTCGAAATGGGACAGTCTGGTTGTGACGCAGTAAAGGATGCGGTCCTTGAACTGGGACACAGAGACGACGTCTGCTGCTGCTGATGTCTCTCAGTCTGAGTAGCGGCCCTCCTCCCTCCTGCCTCCTCCCTAATGCTTTACCTCAGGTGCTTCAGTCCCGTCCCAAATCGACCCCTGGCACCTGGCCCTCCCTCTCTGCCGTGAATCATCCCACTCGGATCCAGCAGGTGTAAGCAGAAGCTGCACTTAGCCGCTCTTTCCTGCAGCAGAGGAAGGAGAAATTGATTTGTTTTCATTCATAGGTTTTAACCTCTCCTGCCCACTTTGATCCTCGGCTGCAAAGACTCGGGCCTCGAGGATGAATAGGAGCTCTTGGTGTTTGTCATCGAGTTTGTTTCTTTTTTTTTCAGTGGTTGCATCAGCAGCAGCAGTTGATGCCACTCGTCCAATTTCAGCGTTGGGACGTGAGTGCCGAAAAGAAAGATGAAAGGTAGTAGGCTAAGTGAGGTGGGGTGGACTTGGAGGCAGGCCCAGCTGGAGATGAGAGGAGAGAGACAGAGAGAGAGAGAGAGAGGTGTGTTTGGGTCAGGGGCTGCAATTTTTCCTCTCCACTCGTGCTGCTGCCTTTAATCTTTCCAGTCGTCATTAGAGGTTGTATCAGGAGGAGCTGGAGCGTTTCTGTCCACACGTCATCGCACGACCTCCGTCCTCCTCTTCTTGGCTTGATTGATTATCCATCAGTGATTGTATTGATTGATAATTCCCCTCCTCTGCATACACACAACCTTCACATGTGAGAAGCTGCAACCGGACACATTGTCCCAAATCCACCTCTTTTTCTCTATATTTCCTCTGTCAGACAGTTCACCTCTTTGTGTTGTCCTCAGATCTCTGTTCTCTCACTCGTCTGTCTCTCTTCCTTCGCTCTTTTCTCTCCTCTTTGTCTGACTGCTCCTTGTTTCCTCCCTGGATTCATCTCTATCTCCACATCTTTTTCTCTTATCTGTCATTTTCCTCTGTCTTCCCTCCCGTCTCTTTTGTTTCTCTGGCTCTTTGTCAGTCTGCCTGACTCTGCCTTTTCCCTGCCTATAATTCTTTGACATAATGTCTACTTTCATTTTCTCTCTCTTTGTTTTCTCCCATATCTCTTTTCGACACCCCCCCAGTTGGCCCCGGCACAGGTCTATTTTGGTGGTTTTACTTTGTGTCTCTGAAGCCCTGGAGATGAATTATTGAACGGACTGACCCTCCTGCTGTTTGGGTGCAGGGTGTGTGTCTTTTCCCTGAATCAATCCCAGTTCTTTAAGTGCCTCTGCTCATGCATGGCTCCTGTGTTTTTGAACAATTTAAGTGTTTTTCCATGTGTGTGTGTGTGTGTGTGTGTGTGTGTGTGTGTGTCTTGTGTAGCTGTTCAGGACACTTGCGGCTCAGGCACAAACTTGTATTTGCACAAGCTCCTGTTTCTTCAATGGCTGTCAAATGGAAGAAATCCAGCATAAATCTGTTTGTGTGTGTTTTCGCTCTGACGTAAGTGTTGGAAAAAAGACACTTTTCACCAAAATAGCAAACCATTTTCAGTAACGTCGTGGGCTGGATTGAATCTTTTCTCTTTTTTCCTTTTTTCTAACAGCTTGTCATCCAACAAAACACAAAGCTGCTCTAAATTTTTCAGAGAAAGTAAAGATGGAGCAGGAAGAAGACGACAGATTACAGGACCACAAGCTGCAACATCATAGTTGCATTTAGTCCAGGATGTGCCATTATATTTTACCTACTTATGTGTCGTTTTAGTAGAAAAAGAAATCTTGTTTTTGTATTTCATGTTTCCATATTCACAAGAATTTTATTTTTCTCTATTTTCCCAAAGTGCTGTCTTGTATTTTACATTTTTCCCTGATATCAATCTCTGTTGTTGGAGTCAGATTTGGTCTCATGAATCCAGAGGATGAAAACCTTCACTTACACCAAGTTCAGTTTGTTGTGTTGTTTTCAGCAAATGGGTTTAAGAAAGTTTTCTATGTTGTTGCTGCAGTCATTTACAGTCAGTCTCCAGCTGAGCTCCATGACTCAAAAACAAACATAAGAGATAAAAAAAGAAAATGTTTCCAGAGCTTTATCATCAACCCGAGGAATGAAGAAGCAGAGAAGTCCGACCAGGTGTTGATCTGATGAATGTGAATAATTTCAGCCGCGTTCAGTTTTACAGTTTGTTAAGTGTCCGGCTCCGGCAGCTTGGTTTTTAGGGGGAGTAAGTGGACGTGTACTTGAGAGGACAGAGCACCGTGACTCTGATGAATATTCATGATCTGATTTCAGTCTAATTGTGTGTGTGTTCTCTTTTCCACAGGCTGTTCAATCTGACCCTGAAGAAGCTGATCATGCTGAAGGAGCTGGATAAAGACCTCACCTCTGTGGTGATCGCCGTCAAACTGCAGGTATGTACGAAGCCGCTCCAACAAACTGGTAAAACTGTGTCCTCATCTTTAAATCCAGACATTTATCGGAGCAGCACATGGAAACATAAGTGATGAGAGGCCTCATTACAGCATCAATGTTAAAATATATAACTGATATATAATAGAACTGAAGTAACCTGGCCTGATCAATATCAACATCTGATCAACTAAATAAATAAAAGTTCAGCTGGTGAAATTTTTAATGTTTTGATTCAGACTCTTTAGCTCTTTTTAGGACTTTGAGTCTTGAATTTTACTTTTCCCTGATTGAGCCAAACAGATGAAACCAGTGGATGATGAAACGCTGAATGAAGCACAGACGTTGCACTTTTTTTTTCCTTTCCTCTTTTTTCTATTTCTGTTGTGTTGTTCATTGTTTTGTTGAGTCAGGTTATTGGATCTGGACACACTTCCCTTTTCTGCCTTTTACAGACAAAACGCTGAGGGAGTCAGAAGTTTCCAGCTTTTTTTAAGTTACATATACTTTTCTCTCAGAATATCCAGCATTGTAATGTTGATCAATTATGTGCAGGTACAGACAGAGGAGCTTATTTAAGGTGATACATTTGATTTTTGTCCAACTGTGTCAAATTTCTTATTCTTATGGCAGTTTTTTTGCAGCTTGATCTAAATCATTTAGGGGTTTAAGAAAATAGACAATCTAAAATATCATGATATTTTATGACATGATACTGTATTGATTCTTTGAAGCACTCTATCAATAGTTTATCAATAGTCAATCTCTGACTGATGGTGATCAGATGATGATATGTCAGCTGCTGCAGTTAACATGTATGATATTAATAACACTGTTTAGACATTTCATTTCTCTATGTTCATCTCATCCTTCCTGTGTGCACCTTTGAGTCTCTACTGTCTGAGGTGGACGCTGATTCTTCTGTTCAGACTGCACATGGAGTATTTACTATGATGAGGATGATGTTATAGGAGCTCTTGAATAAGTCTGAGTCTGAATGCACAAAAACAAACTGTTTTTGTTTGTCCATATAACTCTATTATTTCTGAAAGAAAAAAACTGCAATATACTGCATCACTTACAGTCACTCACTCAGTACATTGCAGTATATTATATTATCATATAGTCACCCCCTCCTTCAGGATGTGTGTCGTTTACCCAGACTCTTGCCAACCAAAACCAACAACCACTTTATAACTGTTATTTTTTTAATATACCATTTAAGATGTTAGCAGTTTAATATCATCTTGTTTTCACTCTTCGTGGTCCTTAAACCAATAAATCCTTTTTTTCTGTGATGTAGTTCAGACTTACAGTTTCCCGTCTCTGCTCCTCCTGTCAGTCAGTTTCATCTTCTCTTTCATCCTCCTTTGTTCCAGCGCTCTCCTCTCTGCGTGTGGCTGATGAGAGTTTCTCACAACATTCTGTCTTTTGTCTTTTGTCTCTCTCTCTCTCCTCCTCCTGTCACCTCCTCAGGGCTCCAAGCGAATCCTGCGCTCCAACGAGATCCTGCTGTCCTCTGCGGGACTGACGGAGACCGACCTGCAGCTCACCTTCTCCCTGCAGGTACACACAAGGAGGGGTCACAGAGGTCACGTGTCTGTCAGTCAAAGAACAAACATAAACTTTTTGTTCCTGAACTGTTTGTGTAGATCAAACAGAAATGGACAAAAATAACATCTTTTGATGTCTTTGATGTATCAGCCCCCCCCTCGACACATGTCAACTCATTTTTAACTTAAAAAAAAAACACACACAAAAATGAAGTTTTGATCTCAAACTGAAATATTTAGACAATGATCCAGGGGCAGCTGTCGTGTACCTGCTTTTTGTCGAGGATCACAGGGGCCACCGTATGTGACGCAGCGCTCTGATCACAGGTGGAGTTATTCTCTGTGAACGCAGAGGGCGATGAAATATTTAGAGGTTTAAAAAAAAAAAAAAAGTTCTGTTTCCAAAGGAGCAGATGAACCCTGTCCACCCACCTATACCCACCCAAAAAAAGCTTCACCCGGTCCATCCTGACATTGATAATTGATGATTGTCTGAACAAAAAGAGACACAGCAACAACTGATATTTACAAAAACAAACTTTTTTCTTTTATTTTCCAAATTAAATCAAAACAAGTGGCAGCACAACATAAAATACGATACGATACGATACGATACGATACGATACGATACGATACGATACGATATGATACGACTTTGTCAGCAGACTGAAACCCTTTTTTGCATCCCTGGGTAGCTCATTTGAGAAAAGGATAAGTATAACATGGACATGAGTCAGTGTCCAAAAACACAAATGTCGACCTCATGGTGCTACAATCGGCCAAATAATCAGCCATAACTTTTAATGATTAATTAGAATTTTCATAAAATCAGTGCAATTTATCACAAAATAATAAAGAATATTCATTTTCACAAGCAAAACTTCCTTATGCTTTGGATAGACGTCTGTTGCAGTTATTCAAATGATGCTTTAATACTGTTTTGTGCCGTTACTATTTCATGTGAAGGCTCCGTATCTGTCACAGTGTCGAACCATATTGGAAATAAACTGATTTTCTTTTGTTTTAAACACCGTGAAATGTTTCGTCTTTGTCAAATATGCACCGAATTTCCAACAAACCCCTGCATCTCTCTCTCTGTGCATTCAGCCTGAGCTCGGTGAATATAATCCCCGGTGGAGTTTCCTCTGCTCTAAATCATCGTTTCCAATTTCCATGTTTCCAAAAGGTCAGGGAGTTTCTCTCTTCGGATTTCACCGGCGCACTGAGCCAGACGTTATATATTATACATTAAAGTTTCGACAGCGGCAGCACTGCAGAGAGGAGGCCTATTAAAACCGAGCAGCAGAGTGATTTCATGTCTTTGAACAGTGGTACAGGAGTTTGGCTTTGTTCCATTTATAGCGTGGCCGGTGAGATCCTTAATGAACGGCTTGTGTCACAGCTCGGATGAGATGAGGTGGTTCGACTCTTCAGGACGCCAGAGACGGGTCAGCGGGTGTGAACGTCGTTATGCAACCAGACAGTTAGAGTGACCCAATTATTGTGACCTGGGGAAACACATATGTCTCTTCTTGCACACCCACTTGTGTGAGCTACATGTGTGTGTTTTCTAATGTGTGTTTGTTTGTACCTGCAGTATCCACACTTCCTGAAGAGGGACGCCAACAAGCTTCAGATCATGCTGCAGCGGAGGAAGAGATACAAGAACCGCACCATCCTGGGATACAAGACGTTGGCCCTGGGCCTCATCAACATGGCAGAGGTATCACGCTCAAAATATGACATTTAAGGGGAAAGTCTCTGATGATCATGTACTTATACCTTAACTGCTATCAATCAGTTCAATCAGTTTTTCCCAAAAATGAACAAATCTCTTCATGTTTGGACAAAAAAGAGCCGCAGACAGAGGTTGAGTTTCTTCAGAGAAAAAGAGCTGGTTTTACTGAAATATCACAATATTATAAATAACACTAGAACTCAGATCAAGTAGGTTTCCTGTGTCATTTGTAGGACCCGCGATCAATTAAAATATTTGATCACAAATGAATCTTGCATTGCTTAGTTGTTCAAAATGGATCTTAAAGGGACAGGGATACTTCTCAAGTATTTAATGATGGACAGATGTGCCGCGTTATGCAAATGTTACTTTATTCTACATCAACTAAAAACAATGACTGATATTGATCAGAAATCCTCAAAGGCCTCACTGCCTTTGGCTGGAGAAGTTTATCTATTGCTGTTTTTGTTACAAACACAAAAAAATGCAGCAATTTGATTTCATTTGTTTTTTTTTATTAGAAAAAATTAACGATAAATAAAGATTCAAAAACACAGTTAACCTCTATAGTTCGGCTTTATTGAAGTTAAACTCAGTTGTTTTTATTTGTTTGTCACTTCTTTTATTGATTGATTGTTTATTAAAGCTGCAGATAAGCCCAGTTTCAAACTCATAAATATTCATGTTGCTGTTACATAAACCGAAGAAAATCAGCGAACGCTCACAACCGAGAGGCTGAAATGAGAAACTTGACTCACTGTCCTTGTTTCAAGAGGATGTAATTTGCTGTAAAGTCCCATGAACGGCTTCTTACTGCAGCTGCAAATGAAAGTTTTTGGATTTTGCAGGGACATAAAACGCGTTTCAAAAATGGACTCGGATTAATCTGCTCCTGTAAAAAAAAACATAAAAGCAGCATGAACCAGCACAGAGTAAGAAGAGCAGAGAAACGCTGCTCTTTAAAGCATCGTCCAGACAAATGGACTCATTAGCGGTCGCACACACACACACACACACGCATGCACACACACTCACACACACCAAAAGCTCCTCATTACAACCGCTGGAGGATTTTTTTGTGTGTTTTTGGTGAGCGAGCACCTCCACAGCAGCAGATGGAGGTTAAGCTGAATATCTGAGGGCACGTCAGCTGTGAGTTGTTGAGTCAGCGCAGCCTCATCCTCTGCAGCCGGACGAACGTCCCTGCTGATCTGAGCTGTTGACCCAACAAACCACCGGTCACAGGCTCAACATCCATCCAGCCTCCTCCTTTCCTCCTCCTCCTCCTTCTCCTCTTCCCCCCCGCCTCCATCCAATCTGCATTTTTACTTCATTCCACTAAGTGTCATCACGACTTAATTTCTCCTCTTTCCTGCAAACTGTCCCTCCACATTTCCTCTTCTGTCACACTCACAGCGGCGCCTTTTTGAAACTTATTTAGTCCCGAACCTTCGTCTCGGCCAATTTCAAACCAGCGCACAATCAAACTCAGAGTTTCATCTTTGCACCGACGTCCTCCTCTCCGCCGCCATAAACGCCACCGTAAATCAAAACTTTCCATTAAATTTCAGCCTCTCCTGCCAAAAGCCTCTTGCATTTCCCCGTCTCGCACAATAAAAAGCTGTTTTAAAAGCTTTGTGATTTATGTCGCGTGCCTGTGTGTTGGTTGGTTGTGCACATGGTGTGTGTGTATGTGTGTGTAAAGTCAGAATTATTTTCAATATAAAACACCTAGAACGAGCTGAACTTCATGAGGAGAGAGAGACATAGACAGAAACCCAGAGTTAATCAAGGAGCAGGTTTGGTTTCCAGGACGACAGTGAGTAGAATAATACGTCTATATACGTAGTGCGACCCCTGAAGGAAATTGCCAGCCCTGTTGAAAAAGGCTTCTTGATCTAAAACAGGTTGCTGCCTGTCAAACGTGTGTGTGTTTGTGAAATGAAGTCAAATTTTATTCATGAGGTCTGTTTCCTCAGACAGCTCGGCCAGTTGGCTGCTGAGTGTTTCACATGGAGCAAAGGACACAAATGCAAACTGCAGTAAAAGTCCCTGCACAACAAACAGTTTGCATACTGGTATTCTGCCTGAAGCTCTGTGTGTGTGTGTGTGTGTGTGTGTGTGTCAGAAAAATAATGAGCGATGAAGGGAAAACACTGGGGTTTTTCAGTCGGTTCATTTATATCTAGAGTTACAGAAAAGCCTCGTTGTTTCCTTTCTTTCACAGCGACCTGCAGCTGAACCTCCAACATTAACATTTCCTCTTCATTTCCCATCGTCAGTTTTATCTTCAACATCTGTCTCCGCTCTTCCTCCTTGTTTTATCTCATCAACAGCCCAAAACCAAAACTAAAAGAAAAACAAATGACTTCATTTTCATTCTGATCTGATAAAATAAAAACAAGCCGCAACTTCTAAAGTTAGCGAACGTTAGCCTCAATGAGCTGACACCAGGATCAACAAGGCTGTAGATGCAAGAACATCTGTTTTCATCTGTAACGGACAGTTTTATTCATTTAGAAATGACTAGTGTATTTTTAAAAAGCTGCAAATAAACAGTGCGTCCCAGTGTTGTAGTACTCAACACCAGTCTTGAGACCATGATCTTTTTAGCTGAGGAATAATGTCAATATCAAGCCACATGATTATTATGAGTACTGGTGCTGAATACAGTAATGGTCTTGAAAATGGTCTCACATTGGTCTGGTCTTGGTCTTGACTCGGTCTCGGGTTAGGTTGTCTTGACTACAACGCTGTTGTGTCACTTGAAGTTGCAGCTTCTCTGTGCTGTCACTGTTAAAAAGAGCTGATTATATTAGATCCATTATTTTGAAACAAGTCAAAGACAAAAACTTTGATGCTTTTATGAAACGGAGACAAAGTCATGTCTAATTTTATTCAGACTTTAAAACAATAACCCTCTGTTGTTTATAGAACTAAATACCCATCAGCCCTCAGTGATGAGAGGCTCCAGCTGCCTGTCTGCTCTCACACTTTCTTCATATTTCTTCTCCTTACGTGACTCAGTCTTGCAGCGTCATGTTATTTCTTTCCATTTAACCAGATTTGCATAAGTCCTGCTGCTGCCACCTAATGCTGTGCAGTAATGGAAAAGAGAGAGAAAATAGTCCCACTTTAAAAAGAAGCTGTAATTATCTGTGTGATGAAAGCATATTTTAGGAGGGAATTCACCACACGCTGCTCGACATTATGCGTCGAATTAGTCAAGGCAGCGGTCGTGAAAATGAATTTTTTTTAAAAAAAGCTGTGGCAGGCCGGGGTTTGAGGACGTGACCCTGGAGTAAATCCGTCTCAAAAATAAAAAGTCAAAAACACTTTCTCATGAATATGCACATTGTCTCGGTGATGTTTGCCTTGTCAGATTTGCATAATTGTCTTTCTGAGTGGAAAAATGTTTAAAATTAGCGGCTGCACCAGGTTTTCAGACTGGAACCGTGTGCTGCAGGTTCATCTGAGCCACGTCCAAGTCAACGGACGGATGTACAGCACCATTGTCTCTCCTTAATGTGTGGCTGGGTGAGGCTGTCTCCATAATAAGCTGCTCAGACTTCATTAACTCAGTGAGTGTGACCAGACTGCTGAGAGAGGCTGGGTGTCACTCATCTAGACACACACACACACACACACACACACACACCGGGGTAGACGTGATGCTGCTGTTTGCTGCTGCAGAGCGATTTTGTTTTTTTGCTGCCTCACATGCGTTTGCATTTCATCCGTCATCGTTGGTGACAGTCTTTGATTGTGTTAATCCCCGACTGCTATTTTTGTTTATCTTCTTCAGCCTTTCTTCTTTCTTCTTCTTCTTCTTCTTCTTCTTTCTTCTTCTTCTTCTTCTTCCTCGTTCCATCTCCATCCTCTTCTCAACATCTGCTCCTCGTCTGTCCTCATTTCCTCCCCGTGCTGTCGTCTAACCTGCCTCGGTCTGCAGAGCCTCCAGTCTCACTCTCTTCCTCCTAATGCTATTTTAGTCATGTGTTGCCCACTGTTTATCCCTGCTGAGCGGAGAGGAGGACTACGATTAAAGCAAAGCATTTCATCTCCAAAAAAAAAAAACAAGCAAACTGTCATTTATGGATGTTCACTTTGATTTGAAATCATGTCAACAACAGGATGTTTTTTCTAATGGATTTCTCTGTTGTAGCAAACTGTCTTAAATGTTTATGTGAAGCCCTTTGAGCTGCAGTTGATGTCATGCATGGTGCTGTATGAATAAAATTGATGATATTATCATTATTATTATTATATTCAGTAACTGAATGACTCTTTATCCTCAATAGATCATTTTATATGCAAGTAGAGAGAGGTAATGAAAAGTTATTCTGTTATCCATAAGATTATGGGGCTAGTTCATATCTAGGATGCTGTCATGACAATAGATAGATTGATAGAGAGAGACCTTTATTCTCATTTTGTTTGGAGAAATCTGCTCCAGATAGCAGCTATAATAAATAAATAAAAGTACCATACATATAAATATAAAGGGTTAACATAATAATGATAAAAAAAATAAAGGTAAATAATGGTCTTTTCCTGGTTTTTTAAAAGCTGCGCTCCACAGGCTGCTATAATGTATTTTTCATCCTGACTCAACACAATAAAAGCAAATGATATGAAATCACAGTTCTTTGTGTGTGTGAGTCTAACACAGTCCTGTCTGTGTGTTTTTTCTTTCTTCCAGGTGATGCAGCATCCCAGTGAAGGCGCCCAGGTCCTGGGGCTGCACAGCCAGCTGAAGGACGCCTCGGTGCCTGTCGCTGAGGTCAGAGTTTACTCCCTGTCCAGTCAGCCCATCGACCACGAGGGGCCCAAAGCCAAAATGTCTGGTGAGCACGTCACCTTTCCACCACATCTGTCCCTCTCTCTTTCTCTGTCTGTCTGTGTCTGTGATTCTGTCAACTTGTCCTCATGACACGATCTGTCTTATGCTCCTGTCTCTGCAGATCGCTCCCCCGACATTGACAACTACTCGGAGGAAGAGGAGGAGAGCTACTCGTCAGAGCAGGAGGGCAGCGACGACCCCATTCACGGCCAGGTGTGTTTGAGTCACCGGTCATAAATCACTCAGTCCACACAGACACAGGAATAAATAAAGACATCTGATCCGTCCCTAATACGCCCTGCGATCTGTGGTGTCAGGCAGCTCTGTGCTGCCATTGTCTGACAAACCTAAATTCAGTCCTAATATATTGATTCAGTACCTGTAAATCAAAGTAATTCCCACATTAACTACATTTTATAACAAAAATAAACATACATACAGGTTTTATTATTATACATTGTTTGTAACCGACCAAACGTAGTTGCTCCATGTGATAAAAAATAATAAGCCATAGAGAAGTTGAGTTTCTTCTTGATTCGCTTCTGTTAAAAAAACTTAAAGAACAGGCGACAAAGTTCACAAACAAACTGGTGTGTGAGCATCAGTAGATGGTGGTGTGTCCCTGTGTGTTTCTGTGTGTGTGTGTGTGTTACCTCTCTCTCTCTCTCTCTCTCTCTCTCTCTCTCTGTCGGATTATGTGAGAGAAAGTGACAGTGCTCGGGGGATGTGTGGGGGAATAGGCACCCATTGGTGCGAGAGATTGGAGGCGAGAGTGAAAGGAGCAAACAGACAGCAGAGAGAGATAAGAAGGGAGCAACAAGGCTTTGGAGGCCGGATTGAAAAGGCTGAAAGGAGGGATGGAGGGATGGAGGGAAGCTGAGCGGCAGGAAGGGAGAATAAAGAGGCAGCGGTTCAGGTGTGGAGGAGACCGAGTGACTGACTGACTGAGGCGGTGAGCTGAGAGAGGAGGATGGAGGGATGAAGAGGAGGAGAAGGTTTAAACTTCAAGGGCAAACTGAGTCTATTACAACTTAGAGCATATTTTTCTAGCGGTGGCCATAATATCTATTGGTGACGATAAAACTGTAGTTGTTATGATCGCCGCTGTCAAGGAGCGTGCCATGATTTGCTGGAGAAAGTAAAAGGTGAACTGAAAATTATTATCTGAACTGTCTGTTGTAAATAAATCCTCCACACTCGCCTCACTGGTTTGTTTTTCCAGTGATTATTACACACACTGCTGCTTCTACTTAAAAATAAGATGGTATCAGTCTGTTGAATAAACAGTCCACTTGTCCACAACGACATCATGAGACTGAAGTTATCATGACCAAAAGAAATGATGTTAAAAGCTAAGAAGTTAGAGAATAAAGTTGGTATTTGTAGGTTTTTTTAAGTGTTGATATCCAAAAAGTTATATATTTGTGCTTTTCAGGACCGAAAAACATTGTACTATAGCTCTAGTAACAAAAGGTCGGTGTCAGCCAATCAGAAGAGAGGAGGCTCTTGAGTCACTCTTCTGATTGGTTGGCTGTTGTCTGAGTGATCCACTGGCTGTTGTCTGAGTGATCCACTGAGTTACCGAAACCAAGAGCAGCTTTATTGGAAATCTCACTTTATGCTACAGTACATGGGACCTTTAATATACATCGTTATTATTGACTATCTATGGATTCAGGAGAGTAAACGATGCAACAATGAGATGTGTCTTTGAACGACAGATGCTCAGATGATGTTTGTTAGTCAGATTTATTCATTGACGTTGTCTACAATGATAAATATAGTGTACATTTCCAGGCATGTCATTTTTAAAACGCTTCAATAACCCAGAAACACCTCTGTCTCTTCTTCTTTATGTCAGTATCTCTATGATGAAGAGGACGAGGTGAGGAAGAAGAAGCCGAGGCGTAAGCTCCCCTCCAACGCTGCCATCACCAGAGTAAGAAAAATACCTCTTTTGCCTCACCTCATTTATCCATCCTGACCCCCCCCCACCCCCCCTTGCCTTCTCCCCCCTCCCTTCTCCCCCCTCCCTCCCTTACTCACTCTCTCTGAACCTGCTTGTTATTGCTGTAAAGCAATTTGCGGCAAACCAGCTTTGTGAAAAAAAAAGCCCTTTCAAATAGATTTGATTCGACCGGACTCATCCCCCCCTCCAATCCTCCTCCTCGTCTCCCTCTTGCCTCACCTCATTCAACCTCTCCTCCGCTCTCCCCTCCTTATCTACTCCTCTCCCTCCCTCCCTCCAATCGTGTTGGTTTCTCTATAAATCCATTTTCTCCCTCTCATTCCTGATACATGTAACTCAGCTCAGCTCTCAGGGAGGAAAACATTGAAACAACTCAGCACAAGGACCCACAGTAACACACACACACTCACAGACACAGATTAACACACAAAACCCTGTGCAACCATGAATATTAGAGTGGACCTGCAATGTGACAGAGTGGAAAGTGTGTGTGTGTGTGTGTGTGTAGCAGCAGGCATTTGTCTCAGCAGGTTATTAATGGAGAGCTCCTGTGGAGATCTCAGTGAGGCTGTCACTGCTGTGCCCCAACACCACCGCCTGTGGACAACACACACACACACACACACACATGATCCTAAATACACAATCAAACGCCACTATAACAGACCCTCACAGACCCCCCCCTCCTCCATCTCTCTGCAGCCACACTGTCACACACATATTTTTCCCCAGGAGCATTGTTGTTCATCAACTTTACTGTACGTTCGTTCTCACACGTTCACATATTGTGGGATTTCCTCCTCCCATTAAGAGACGCCGCTCATCCGACTGAAACACTTCAGGTGATGGCGAAGAGGGAGAAACTGGAAGGAAATGAGCTTTTAATTATCCACCAGAGTCCATTTAAATCAAATCAGTATAGATGAACCGCGGTGTGCTCGTACAATCTCATCTGTCGTTTCTCGATAATCATCTTAAATGAGCTTTTTTGTCATTTCTAATAGTCACATTAAAAAAAGAGAAAAGAACGGATGTCTCCAATTTATGCAAGCAAAATTAAGAAAAGCGAATTAATGAGGCCTGTTAAATTTCCGTCATCTACTTTCTACACACATTTGACCTTTTACTTCTCGGGCTGCCTCCTGCACACGGACAGAGAAAACGCTGATGTCGCTCTGTCAACAACAATCAGGATCCACGTGAACTTTGTCTCTGGGAAGAATTAGTGATCTAATTATAATGCAAGTGAGGCGGAGCCCAAGTTAAAATTCACTGTAATTAAGTCGTGTCAAGATGTGTGGACTTTCCACAGGCCGTGCCTTCCTTTTCAAATCACCGTACAAGTAAACAGATCTCTTTTGTGCTTATTCAGGCAAACGTCTGCTCGTCGACGTGGTAACCTGAGTAATATATTTCAGTTTAATGGCACCAAATGCAGCGACAGCCGAGGAAAATCTGCATGGGTGACACTTTAACTTTATGTGACGAGCAGAAATATGTCCAGACGTTGTTGTTTTGAGTCACCGAGCGTGAAAATAGAGCTCAGAAATTACCAATATATCTTGTCTCTTTCCACTCTGTGCATCCCCCCTCCCACACACACACACACACACACACACACACTCAGGGATATGAGCATCCATCTCTCATGTCGTCTTCTTTTCTCCACAGCAACCCAACATCAAGCAGAAGTTTGTTGCCTTGCTGAAGAGGTTTAAAGTCACTGATGAGGTAAGCTCCACATCCCCCCCCCTCCCGTGCTCTCTCTCTCTCTCTCCCCCCTGATATCACTGACAGATTCATGCATCTGCACTTCTGCTCCATGTGCAGGGTTCACAGGGTGTATTTGCTTCAGAGCTGCTGCTGAAGTCGACATGTATTTCAGTTTAGCTTTGAAAACACACAGAGAGGTGTGTGCATGTGTGTGTCTGTGTGTGTGTGCTAGAAGCTCAAAAACTAAAAAGACAAGACTAAACACCAGATTAAAATAGAGCAGGGATGTGTCTGTGTTTAATGTGTGTGTGTGTGTGTTTAATGTGTGTGTGTGTGTGTGTGTGTCCATCAACCACAGTGTGTTTGATTGAGTTGCTTTGTTAAACAGAAGTACTGTAGCTGAAGGTCAAACTTCATTCTTGACCTTGACCAAACCAACTCCACCTCAGGAGCCATTTTTCCATCCCATCATACAATGTTCATTTGTGAGGTGAACAGAGTTTATATTGAACCAGGATAGGAAGATGATGCCGTTGGAGAACCGGGTTCACTTTTCTGTTGTCGGGCGACAGTATCCAGGTGAAACATGTTGCCGTCTCTGCTGAGCCGTCTGACACTGAACAGGTTACTGTGGCATATAAACATCTCCGTTCTCTCACATCGACTCTTTTGCCATCTGTGAAATCTCAGACTCGTGCAAAGCCTTGTGGGTATGTTTTCATGTCAACAGCGCAAACTGACAAGTCAGCTGTGTTTAGCATTACCTCTGGGATCAACTTGACATCATTTTTGTAATATTAATGTGTGAAGAGAGCAGATGAGAGATAAAAATAAAAACCTGGTGTCCACCGGTCTCCTCATGGTCTGTGTGCGTGTGTCCTCCAGGTTGGTTTCGGTCTGGAGCACGTGTCCAGGGAGCAGATCCAGGAGGTGGAGGAGGACCTGGACGAGCTCTACGACAGCCTGGAGATGTACAACCCCAGCGACAGCGGGCCGGAGATGGAGGAGACCGACAGCATCCTCAGCACACCCAAACCTAAACTAAGGTGGTGCACATAATCATACTACACACATAATACACGCTTAACATGCACAAAGACACACACACACGTTCAGTATGGGGCTCACTTTTCGCTATTGACAATTCGGAGCTCCCTCTACTGGTGAAAACTGCTCATTACGGTCATATGTTAAAAACATTAGAGGAAGCAGAACTTGGCCGGTTTGATCTGAATTTATCAAAATGCAAATATAAAAAACTCAGAGTAAAAATAAAATTTTACCTTTTGTTTTTTGTATTGCTTTTCTTTATTGATTCTGAATATTGAACATCACATTTCTAGACAGATTTCTTTGGACAAATGTTACCAGTCTTCCTTAAATCAACCCCCCAGCACCCAGAGCAGAGGCTTGATGAATTAACATTTCTTAATTTAACACTTCTACATCTACAATGTTTTCTGATGCTGCTGTGTGTTGTGTTCAGGCCGTTCTTCGAGGGGATGTCACAGTCCAGCTCGCAGACGGAGATCGGCAGCCTGAACAGCAAAGGCAGTCTGGGCCGAGACACTTTCAGCCCGGTGAGTAACTGTGATTCACTGGGAGGCTTCATCTCAGCAGCAAGTGAACTTACAAGGAAAATTCATCTGTTTTAGGAGAGTTATTTCCCACCGTCGCCTCAGCAGGAGCTGAGTGCTGTAAATCTTTACCCCCCCCCGACATTACAGAGTGGTGCAACACACCTCTGACTGCAGAGGACTGTGCAGCTGGTGCACGGTGATAGTTCTGAGCTTTTAATCTCTACGTTTTAGCTTAGTTGGTTAATGGTTTAGAGGAGTGAAATCAGAAGCATACGATTAGGTTTACTTTTGAAGACTTAAATAAGTTTAAATGAAGTATTTTCTCCAGTTAATTAGTGCAAACGCTGCGGCTTTGCTCCTAAACGAGTGGCATAAATAGCACACAGTGACATGAACTGGTGTCATAATTCATCAGGCAACTCCACATCGATGCGGTAAATATCCAGAATACAAAGCTGGTGAAAATCAGCGCAGCAGGGGCGCCAGCTGCAAATATGAAATTTCGGGAGAGTTTGTGACTCACGTTTCCTTAATGGAGCAAAAATCCAATATCTCAGTGGCAGTCACCATCTGCTCAATAAACAGCGGGCTGAATAGATTTCTCTGGATACCTCTGCTGCATTCAAACAGCCACAGCTCTCTCCTTGTATTGTGACAGCAATCAGCACACTCTCTGGAAGATAACGGGGGTTTTTAATTCGTCGTATCACTCAGAGATACTTGATATGGTCCAGAGAAAACTAATATCTCCTGTTATTACACTGGTTGTATTGTTCCTCATCAAATCTGAGCCCTAGACGCTGCAGGATGACTTCTCGTCTCTTTTTGGTTTTTGAAGCTCAGCTCTCATTAAGCCTGCAGACTGAGTGGCTCTCCTTTGTTTTCCCAGCAGGGGGAGCAGCCTCCTTTAGATAAGATGAAACCCTCCCGCAGCCGCAACCTGGAGGAGGCCCTGTCTGAGACCGACACACTGGTACGACTCTCCTAATTTATGTCTGAGTGTGTGTGTGTGTGTGTTTTAAGCAGAGTGAATTAATGGTGTGTCGGGATCTTTGTTAATATCACTCCAAGCAGGGATTCGCTGCCGTCTGTGCTGTAAGTGAGACAGTTTGAGCGACGGCGATGGAGGAAACAAAATGAAGACGTGTCAGAGAAGATGGCTTTAGGATTGTCACTATCTCCTCTCTTTGACACTGACACTCTGTCTTTTGGACTGTGTGTGTGTGTGTGTAGGAGCTAACAGATCAGGAGCTGTTCGCTGAGGTGGGCCCCTGCATCATGGTGTCAGTGGCAGAGAAACCCCGTACACCCATGAAGAGCAGCAAAAATGAAACACAAACCATGCCGTCGCCAAGGTAACAAAAAGCCCAAATTTATTATTAAAAATAAAAATAGAAAAGTGACCAAACTTTGATATATTTATATATTTCATTAAGTCTTTAAAGACTAAATCTTCTTAGACAAAGACTTCTTTTGTTTTCTGTTCTGTAGGTTTGTGTACTTTAACTGTCAGTCTGCTGCTAACACTGCTAATGCTAACCAGCTACATCTACTTCTTCTGCTAGTTGACAACATAAACACAGTTTCCTCTGTTTTAGGACTTTAAATGAGACTTAGTCACTTTTAGGGTTAGGGTCACAAATCAAAAGCCAGTAAAATCCTTTTTTTTTGCCTGCTAGCTTATAGTGGCTAACGTTTTCCTCACTCTCCACAACATCATTCACTCGTAGCATCTTCAAGGCAGCTCACTGTAAAGACTGTTGAAGTTTTCAGGTTTGCCCCTGGACGTTCAACAAAAGTTAAGATGTCATTTTATGCTAAAACCACCCACATGTTAAATGAATCACACCCGTGGGAGCAAGGTCACTCTCTGCCCACGCACACACGCACGAATGCTCACCTTCCTCCTTCTTTCTGGGAGGGAAAAACACAAACACCCAGCCCACCTTCACCACCAAGCGACAGTAAATGGTGAAAGGTTTGTTTTCGTTCATGAATATTCACAAGTTTGTCGTCAGTGCGGTGGAAACACTAAAACCTGATCTCTGACACTTTTTACCCAACGCCAACAAACAAACACCAGAGGATGAACATGCTGTAAACTCACAAATGCAATGTCATATGACTATTTTTGAGGATTTTGCCTTTATTTGGATAGGACAATAGTAAAAAACGATTTCCTGCAGCAATGGGCCACAGTTCAGGCTCAAACTTGCAACCAGAGCAGTCAGCCTACACAGTGTGCAGTGCACTCTACCAGGAGTCCAACCACACTCTCTGTTCTCTGTCCCCATCAGGCTGGACGGAGGACACACACCCCGGCAGAAGCGCAGCAGCACTCCCATGAAGGAGAGGCAGCTGTCCAAACCTCTGAGCGAACGCACCAACAGCTCAGACTCGGAGAGGTCCCCGGAGCTGGGCCACAGCACGCCGGTACGGGACCGTGAGAGACAGAGAGAGAGACGGCAGCTGTCTCTCTGTCAAAATTAACATTTTAATGAAGAGATTTTGCTTCCTTCCAGGATCTTACCATAAGCCATAGCACCATTTTAACTCAGCAAGCAGAAATAGATTTGTATTCCCACAGTGGGATTTACACTTGAAAAGACCCGCTGCCTTTGTTCTGTGTCTCCAGTCGCTGCCGTCCTGTCTTTTCCCAAAGTAAAGAACACACATGAATCCTGATAATGTCTGACACACCCGAAGCTCGAAATGAATTATGTATGTGATGATGATGAGTCAGCTGAAGAGTAAATGCATCGCTGCAGGAGGGGTTTATGTACTCTGTGTGTGTGTGTGTGTGTGTATGTATGTGTAGGTCCTGAGGAAGGCCGTGTACGACCAGCTGAATCAAATCTTGTTGTCGGACTCGGCGCTCCCAGAAAGCCTGATCCTCGTCAATGGCACGGACTGGCAGGGGCAGGTACGACTGTGTGTGTATGTGGAGGCTGTTAATATTTAAAAACATGTACTTTTTCCACCCCTTATCTACTTGTTGTGTGTGTGTGTGTGTGTGTGTTGCAGTATGTTGCAGAGCAGCTGCAGGTCCAGAGACACCCGGTGGTCTGCACGTGTTCAGCAGCTGAAATCCAGGCGGTGCTGTCTGCTGTGCTCACACGCATCCAGAAATTGTGAGTTTTTTTTTTTTTTTTTAAGAGGCTGGCATTCATGCACACACACACACACACACACACACACACATATGCATGTGCTAAACACACACACACATTTTGAGCATCCCTTTAGTTTGCAGGATGACTCATCTTCTTCATGCCTTATCTCTCCGTCCTCCGTCCTCCGTTTGACCCGGCGCTCTTTTCTTCTTCCTCTTCTTCTTTTTCCACTTTTCTGCCGTCCTCTGCATATTTTCCTCTCCTCCTCTTTGCTCTTATGACTCCACATCTTTAACTTTACTTCTCTTTATTCATAAAACCTTGCTTCTTCCTCATCTCACTGTTTGATTGACCTGATACTACAATACACTGTAAAAGTCCTAATAGAGAGCTCAGTTGCCAAAGATGCCAAACATTCCCCTTTTCAGCTTCTTCAGTGAAATGATTTTTCACAGATTTTTTTATACTGAACGGTTCAGGATGTCTTTCTGGATGTCTAGCTGTCAGCGGTTACAGATGTGTCCCTCTGACGTTTTTATGCAGCGTCCTCTCTGGTTTGGTTTCGGTTCGTATTTCTCATTTTTCTGACGCCCTGCCAGCAGCCTCTCTCTCCTCAGGCCTGTTGGCTACTTGATTTGTTTTCTCGTCTCCGCTGTTTACTGAGCTCTTTCCTCAGGTGGATTTTTAAAGGCTTTGATGGATGATGGACCCACCTCCACACGGCACTGATCACTGAGAACGCCCCTCTCTCTCTCTCTCTCTGTCCCTGCAGCTGTAACTGTAACTCGTCCATGCCCAGAGCGGTGAAGGTGGCGGCGGTGGGCGGACAGAGCTACCTGGGCGCCATCCTGCAGTTCTTCGTCACCCAGCTCGCCAACAAAACATCCGACTGGCTCAACCACATGCGCTTCCTGGTGGTGCCGCTAGGTCAGAGAGGCGGTTTGCGTTTCCATGGCGACTGTATTTTAGGCTGAAACCTCCTCTAACTCTTTATTTACTGACTGGTCCCCATCATCTGCTTCTACAGGCTCCCATCCGGTTGCCAAGCACCTCGGTGCCCTCGACAACCGCTACAGCTCCTCTTTCCTGGATGGGGCGTGGAGGGACGTGTTCAGCCGCTCCGAGCCGCCGCCAACAGGTACCGGCTGTCACCACAGATAAACTCTTCACTCAGAATAAAACACACAAACATGTCTGAATGTCCTCTCCCTCTGTTTTCTCCAGACCAACTAGACGTGGCAGGAAGAATTGCCCAGTACATCAGCGGCGCCACCGTCACACACCAGCTGCCCATCGCTGAGGCCATGCTCACCTGCAAACACAGGACGTGAGTGCACATGATAAACAGCACCACACAGACAGATTTGTTATTTCATCTACATGTTTTCTTTAATACTGTCCATTTTTATCTCCGTCCAGGCGAGATGAAGACTCCTACCAGAAATTCATCCCGTTCATTGGGGTAAGATTTAACTTTAAGGTGGAATCACAGCAGGTTGGTGTTTGAAACCTTGACGCTCATCGTCTGCTCCTGTCTTCCAGGTGGTGAAGGTCGGGCTCATTGAGTCTGGTCCTTCTCCAACAGGTCAGTTTTTAGAAACCGTCTGAACGTCAGGATCAAAGAGTCGCTTGTTTGGATTTAACAGCAGCTAACTTTCTCGTTTTGTTGTTGTAATGGTTGCCTAGGAGACACAGAGGAGGGCGTGGCTGTGAGTTTGGCCGTCCCCTCCACATCCCCCCCATCCCATGGCTCCCCCACTGGGATGATCAAAGAGGCGGCCACTCCCCCCTCCTCCCCCTCCATGGGCAGCGTCCTCACAGTACAAGGGTGAGTTTCTCTTCTTCTTCTTCTTCTTCTTCTTCTTCTTCTCGCCTTCTCACAGCATCTGACAACATCCTCCTGTCATTTCCCATTTCTGTGGCCTCAGGAGTCCCAGCATGTCTCACGGCGTGGACGCCATCGGCCTGCAGGTGGATTACTGGTTGGCCTCACTCGCTGAGAAGCGGCGGGAGGGCGAGCGGCGTGACACGGGCTGCAAGAACACGCTGAAGAGCGCCTTCCGCTCACTGCAGGTCAGCAGGCTACCAGGGGGGGGCAGCAGTGATCCACAGGCCCAGGTCAGCACCATGGCCATGACGGTGGTCACCAAGGAGAAGAACAAGAAAGGTGAGATGAAGATGGGAACTAATTTACTGGTACCACTTTATAATAACTGCACTCTGTTAAGCATTAATTAAGCTTTATTTAACACTTAATTCATCCTTTATACTTCTTCATCTAACTTGGTTTCTGACACTTTAGAAATGATCTTATGAACCACTGATATCTCCCAAATTATAACAGTCCTGCTAACATCCATCTCTCTCTCGCTTCAGTCCCCACCATCTTCCTGGGAAAGAAGCCCAAGGAGAAGGACGTGGACTCAAAGAGCCAGGTCATTGAAGGCATCAGCCGACTCATCTGCTCTGCCAAGCAGCAGCAGACCATCCTGAAAGGTGACCTTGGACGTGTGTGTGTGTGTGTGTGTGTGTTCACTAATGATCGTTTCTCGTTTCACCTCTTCAACGTGTCTCTCCTGTGTGTCCCCCTTCAGTGTCCATAGACGGCGTGGAGTGGAATGACGTCAAGTTCTTCCAGCTGGCTGCCCAGTGGCCCACCCACGTTAAATACCTACCTGTCGGACTCTTTGGCTACAGCAAGCCCCCCTCCTAGGGCTCGGCGCCCCCCCTCCCCTCCTCTTGACTCCTCTGACCCCAGATTTGACCTTTGACTCTCCTCGATCCTGTCACACCCTTTCTCTCTCTCTCACACACACACACACGCCCCCACCAGACTTCTGCCTCTCAGCAGCTGAGAGAAGACGTCGAGAGGCCGGACACTTTTTATTTTTCTTTCTTCGAGTTCATGTTCGCTACAGTTGTCTTATTTCTCTTTGGGGAGGGATGGGAGGAGGAAGAAGAGGAGGAGGAGGGTGGTGGAGTTGGGGTGAAGAGCTGTTACTAGTCACTTTAATGCCCCTTTCAGTGCGTGTTTGTGTGTGCGTCGAGTGTGCATGCCACACGTGAATGTACAGTATGTGTGTGTGTGTGTGTGTGTGTGTGTGTGTGTTTACAAGGGGCTTACAGCACAAGTTTATTAGCTAACTGCCATTTACTTTTCCGTTCTATGGAATGCAATAGCATGCAATGACTTACCGATTTCAAGCCCTTAAAGATCTGACCCTTGACCTTTGACCCTTGACCTTTGGCAAAAAAAAACAAAAAGCCCTCAAGTTCACCTCAATGACCTGTGCATGCACCAAACTAACAAATACACCACTCATGTGCCGGAAAAACAGTAACTCAGCATTCAAAAGAAATAATAACAATAATTTAAAAAAACACACACATGCAGGGCTTCAGTGTTTGCATGAGCCAATGAAAACACAAAATGCAGTCAGTGACACTCGGTAACTGGCATGTGATGAATTTCTCCTCCACCTATTCTCCATCAACGGTTCAGACACCCTTCAAAAACAGGCCCAGTCTTTTTATTTTATTTCAAGGGCTTCCATGTGACAGTGTGAAATTCATTTCCCGTAGAATGCCAAACATTTCCTTTCCAAAAAAAAGAAGGGGAAGTGTCTTTTTTTTTTTTTTTTAAATGTGCTTTGGTGAAAAAAAAGTCAAACCCCCTTTAATGCTGTTGTGTGATGATACATAGTGTGTGTTTTTGTGAAGCATTCAGGGCGGGGGGCTTCTGTAATGTGCAGTTTCCTTTATCTTCTTATTTGCTATGCACTTATGAGTACACGTGGACCATGTGGGTGTGTGTTTGCAGCTGGTTAAGAAAAAAAAAATTATTAACCCTCTTATAACAGCAGAGCCAAACAAATATGCAACAGGAAAGGAAATGCATATTTAAAGAAACAGACTCGAAACACAGCAGCGTTGAAGGGAACATTATGGGGAAAGGTGGATTTTTAAAAAAAACTTTTCCAGCTAACTACCATGAAGAATGGGAGTAAGTCGCCCGCAATAAAGCACAATGTCGTCGCCAGTCATCCCCAAAACAACCCCCCCGTTATTGGCAATTAAACTGGCAGCCTTCTCTTCAGTGAACAACAGCAGACCTGGTCAGAGCTTCCATCCATCGATGTCCCCTCTTTCTTTTTCTTAAAACTCCCTCATAACCTTCAGTTTATCAGGAAAAAAAGACAAAAATCTAAGTGTTTGGGTTTCAGTTGTTCTGGCACAGGTCTGCGCTCCGTGCTTTCTCTAATAGGATGTTGTGAGGTGATTAGTGAGTGTACAGTAACTGGTAAACAAAGTGCGTGTATGTGGTGAACTACATGTAACGTGGTCAGAAACGTTTAAAAAACAGAAAATCAATAAATAGGAGAAATACTCTTTTTTTTCTACCATGTGACAGAGGGCATGCAATTGGTTTATGTGTGTGTGTGTGTGTGTGTGTGTGGCACACTGTGTGTTGATGATGATGCTACAGTGGTGGTTTTGTTTACTTTGCAGTCTGGCACAAGGTGAATGCAGTTTTTTGGTTTTTCCATCACAAAACAAACAGAAAAAAGACGAGAAATTTTGGTTTAATTGAAATTATTTGATTGAAATTCAACTATGGTACAAATCCATACATGTGGATTTGTTGTTTTATTATATTATTAAAGAAACAGAGCTGTAGCTCAGCCTTGTGTCACCTGCATCGTAACACTCTCCATCTCCAGTGAAGTGTTAGCGGCATATTTCTTTCTTCAATAGTGTTAATGCCAATGTCCTGATTTAAATGCTGTATTTTTTTTGTTTGTTTATTTGATAATAGATTAGAAAGTACAGTGTTACAGTCGTGATGTCAGCAGCATGTCTCAAACTCAGCCTTTTTTTTTTCCTGTTACACAAGGTTTCATTTGACGTTGAAGGGTTTCGGAGCTCACCTGCTGACTGTTTGGTTCACAGCTCATCATCAGTCGCCACTGAGCAAACGCTCGGAGACTGATTTGAAACACTGTCAAATATTTGAATGTATCGATGACCTTCGTTTACATCACTCCGCACCTGCGTCTTTGTGAATGACTAATAGTGAGGTTATTCGTGTCCATCGTTGTGTAAACCGTTGACAGGCGGAGAGTTTGGACACTTTTTCCTCCAACTTTTCTATGTAAACAGCAACAAAAATCAAACAGCCAGTGGGCCTCTTGAACGCAACCTTTTTTATTTTTACACCTGAGTTGCTGAGGAGCAGTTAAAGGGCTCAAGAGAAAGAGTGAAGGAAGAGGCTGGGTTTGAATTATCCTGAATATCAGTGAGTGTTAATGATGCACTGTAATTTAAAGTAGAGGTTACTTGATCCCAATTTTTTGGTACCACTTCAACAACCCCCCAAAAAACACTTCACAATCTGCCACTAATGACTTTATTAAAGTTTGTGAATACTTTCGGCATGGATTGAGAGAACTTTTTTTTTATTTCCATTTAGATTAGTGTAAAAACATATCGCCATCTTCTTTTTAAAGCTGCACTAATCACTATATTTCTATTAACAATGGCTCAAATGTCTAATGTAAAAGTAGTAACTTGTAGTGACAAACACAAAACTCTGCAAATCCCTTCAGCTCTATATGGTGATTTTAACCTTGTTCAGCCTGTTGTTTTGGTTTTGCAGCTTTACCGGTTCACCCCGGCCTCATTTCCAGTCACACAAGATGGTTGTTTTATACAACAACAACAAAAAAAAAAAACTGCACCATCCATTCAACACCAAACTACTCACAGGCCAAGTGATCAACCTGCTGGTGAACATAATGGAGCGTTTCACAGCAGAAACATACTGTCAATCGCACAAACTTTAATAAGTCATAGTGGCAATTAATGACAATTTTTTAAGTATGCTTTATTGTGAAAGGGTACCACATTTTTTACAAATGAAGGAAAATGAAAAAATGTTCTAATCATAGAAAGAGACCCTGTTTTTTTTTTTCTTTTTTTAAATGTAAACCTTAAACTTGGAGCGGCCATGATCTGCTGTTAGCATCGACCTCTACTAACTCAGAATGCTCTTTGCCTTGTAGTGTCATGAGTCAGATTATTTGCAATATTGTGAATCTAAAACCTTTCCCAAAATTGTATGAAAAAGTACGATGCCTCATTCGCTTTCACTCGCTCGCTGATTAAAATGAAATTGAAATCTGGACTGTTCTGCTGAAAGAGAGGCATTCAAGTCAAAATCACTGCCAAACCTCAAATGTGAAGAAAAAAAGAAGAAGAAGAAAAAATGTGATGATATTCAGATAAGATTTGTGTTGTTTTTGGGTGCTGATAACTTTTAACACATTAACAACAAAGTGATCCTTGTTCTTAAGTCATCATTTCAATGTTTGGAGGAACTGAATGCAGCCACACTCTGCAGTTTTTCTTGTCTTTGTCACCTTTAGGAGATTTTTGTCCCTTCAAACTTACCGTTCACAGTTTCCCTACAGTCTCTTTGGAAACGCTGGTTGTTTTGTTTTGTATGTAAGTCTTGAACTCGTTCCTGTGTGTTCTTTCCTGTACCTCTGTACCTGTGTCGACCTGTGTTTGTGAAGCTGTAAACGATGGTTCCTCTGTCCTTGATTAGTCGTGGTTAGAGATTAGGAGCTGTTGGGTCCGTCAGTCTCAATCTCTTGTCAGTGATCAGCAGTGTCTTTTCTCTCCACCGTCCTCAGAAACATGTCCCTCTGATGATGAGAGAGTCTTCTTCACCAGGCTTCCACAAGCTTAGCTTTCGGAAAAGATGTTGTTCCCATTCCCTCACAGCTTGTAAATTTGCCGTCTGTACTCATGGGAACGGGATTTGCCTATAAAAGCAGTGGACCTCGGCCTGACGGGGTTTCTGCTCGCGGCAGAGCGTCCTAAGCTTGTGGACTTGTGGAGAGTATTTTGCACATGCCATTGTTTCTTCAGCAGCAGTCTTCAGCTTTTTTGCCTTTTGCCTATAACAATAACTATATTACACAAACTATAATGCTTGTACATATCAGATAGTACTTGTTATATTGTATTCTAGTTCTTTTTTGTCTTTTGTTTTTGTTTGTTTTTCTTAATTTCACATGTTTTGTAGTACTGCTTTTTCATGATTACGTTTGTCAATCAAACAGATGTTGGATGAAAAGTGGAAGTGTTCATTGTTTCATTTGTTTTTTAAAATAAAAATACTCCTGATTTGTAGCTCTGTCTCTTGTGTGTGAAAATTGAAGTAACTTCTTTATATATTATAGATTGAAGGTTTATGAACAAACAAATCTTATGTCACAGTCATAAAACAAACATGGCTGGAAGGAGACGTGGCTAAAAAGACAGCAAAACCTACATTAACCGTTCACAAACATATATCCACAGACCTTTAATTTAACCTGCAGGATTTTAAAAGAATATGCACCATATGCTCCTGATAGGTAAACATGTTTAAGTATGTGGGTTAACATAGGAGGTTACATAAACCATGAGTGACACTGTAAATAAATAGTGCACATGATGCTTGTGAAGCAGGTCAGTGGTACAGCAGGACTGTGTTGCTCACAGTCTTTGAATGGGGGCCTCTGCTGACATCTTAGTACAAAGAGCACGAGCAAACCGAGATGACTCACTTCCACTTGCGTCATGTTTCCTGAAAACGTCTCAAATTGGTCATCGCATCTAATTAGAAGACAAATTAATCATTCAAAATGCCACTGAAGCATCTTAAATCGTTAATCAATACCACATGATGATAGCATACCACTCACAAACATATGTTTGCGAGGATAGGGAACTACAGAAGATGCTAGCTAGCAAACAAGGTGGGAGCAGCACTTTAGTTTGCGCACGCGCAAGATCATTTTCCCGCCCCGCTGGTAAAAATAGCAACCGTTCACCATCTTGAAATGTTACTTCATCTTTGGTCATGGTATCTGGGAGAACAGCCATTTTTCGGTTCACGGCGCATCCGCGACAACGCTACAGTTTTGTTAGGATTAAAAAAAGTTTTAGCGGGGAGTAGCAAACCGTAACGGACAACACTGTGGACGCATTAAAGAGCTTTCTGGCAGTCCTCCGTTGTCAAGCGACAGTCCTGGTAAGTTAAGGTGACCGTTAGTGTAGCTCGCCAAGGCTGATGTTAGCTAAATTACAGACCTTGGCTGGCGCTGTAATCGCATTAAATTAAACTCAGCTGTGTGAGAGCTATTTCGGCGTTCCTTAGACTAGCCAAATAACGTGAGAAGCGTGAACTCAAGAAGACAGGTAGCTTACATTAACTAGTTCCTAGAGCTCAGCCTCCTTCAAAGTAAGGCTAACGTTAACCTAACGGTCGGCGTCAGGTACCAAGGCACGGTTAGCATCGACTGCTCAGCTAAATTACACTTTGGCGACGCAAGAAATATTTCTAAAAGACACTGTCAATCTAAACTGTCATCTTTGTTGGCATACATCGTCCTATTTTTGCTTTGCTCTTTGCTGTAAATTAACTTTTATTTTGAAATACATGACCGGAAGCGGTTTGTTTTCTCTCCGCACTCTTGTCGCTGATCTGTCTGGAGCATCACAACATTGTCCGCCTGCTTTGTTCGAGAGGTAGAAAGCGTCGCACTTGTCTTCCATGAAGGTAAAAAAAAACGTAGATGAATTATATTTACATCTGCAGCAGCAGAAGTCGTAGCTATGTATTAAAGAAAGACAGGGATTTAATGCTTGTGATGGTAATTTGCCGGTATATTTTTAGCAAGCTGTCAAATTCGCCGCGAGGTCCGCAAATGTGTCATCTGCAGTTACAAGTATTGCCACTTATGAAACATGACTTTCATTTTTCTATTATATTCTTTTATGTGCTAATAGTAATCAGAGTGTACTCGATAAATATAGATGCATGAGTGTGTATTGTGTAACACCAAGGAGCTCGGGCCTGCACTGTTTACAAACAGTTTACATGTCGGAGCATGACATTTCAACGCGTTTACAGTGATTGGCAATCATTTACTGAATCAGCTATTATAGCTTTGTGCTTTCTGAACAGACCTCTCCATTGTCGGTCACCTTGATTGATCTGCTGCCAAGCCAAACGTTGCCTCTCCCCTCCGCCTCGGCCACAGACAGGCCTCGACCATCCACCGCCTCATTTGTATATATTTGTGGCTTAAAACAGTTCCACTGAGGATGAATACGCGATAATATAAACTTCCAGATGTCACTCTTTTTTTCACATTTGGCAGCTTCTTAACCTCTCGCGTTTGGAAGCGGTGTTAGCATGAATATTGGTGCATTGCAGTCAATGTGTGAGGCGGATGGGGGGAGGGGGGGAGGAGGGGACCGAGAGATGGATAGGGGAGGGAGCAGGAGGGGGAGGAAGGAGAACAGGTGCGCCTCCATCATCAAAGCAGGAAAAAGGGAGAAAGTCACGATGTCGCACAATTGGCTCCTCTGTCCTCGTGCTGCTGCGACGGTTTCACTTACAGCTGCTCAATATTTCCACCCTCGCGCCTCCGGCTCAGGACACATGTGTAATCTCTCTCCTCACAGACCAGACCACAGCTGGAAGACGTATTGTATATTGAGCTCCTGAGGTGGAACTTTCTAGATATTGATTGTAGGTCACCAGCTTTATTGCTGTCTTTATGATGTATATTGATATTTGAGAGATGAATAATAACCTAATGATCATATATAGGTCAACCTTCGTTGTTTGGCTCAGTTATGAAATAGATTAAACACACTGGTTGTGAAATGATGCACAAATTAGCTTAAACGTCTCTTTGCCGTTGATGTACAGCTGTTTCTTGATCAATCTGCAGCAGTGACCCAGATTCAGATGAAAACATCAGTCCTGCAGTAGCTCCAGTCTGGCTGTAGCTCAGATGCCTCTGTGATGTTTTGATGTGGTTGTGATCACCTCACTCTGTCTCACTCAGTGCCTCCATGGAGTAGCTGATCTGTTGAGTGACACTGTCTCATTTTAATTGGCTTTACTGGTCACTGCTGCTGCTGCTGCGTCAGTGTCAGGCCCGGAGGAATCCTCTTGCAGTAATCTGAATGGGTTTATACTATACACACACTACTCTCTCTCTCTCTCACACACACACACACACACACACCTTATCTCTGTCCACCTACCCAAGGGGCACACTGTCTCTGTAATGAAATGGGGAACCGTTGTTTCACCGTTGTTGACCTCTTTTAAAATCACACAGGAAGATGGAGGAACGGGAGGTTTAATGGGAAACTTTCTGCAGCACTAACTCTGTGCCGCAAGTCTGACACACATCGAGCAGGAAACACTGGATGTAAATGCTTCTCGGAGGATTTTATATTTAACAACCTTTTAAACTTCTTGGCTTTGGTAGGTTAGTGATTATAATAAAACCTGTGAGAGTAAAGCTATATATTATATTCTCTAGTACCCCTTTGCCTCAGTGAGTAATTATCTTTTTACCCCCGCCATCATTGCTATTGTCTCCTACCCACTTTGTCTTCTCTTTCCTGGTCTCTCCTTTCTTTCTCCTCTCTCATTTGCTCTTTCCCTTTGTCTGATCTACCTTCTGTTGACCTCAGTAGCCAGCAGATAAAGGATGTGGTTACACCGAGCAGCTCATGCGTACATTGTGCAAATGTCAAGCTGGACAGGACGAGGCGCAGTCAGCAAATTCAACACCCACCCCACCCCGATAAATAAAAACAGAATAACGATGGAGCGCTCCCACATCTCATTTCTCTTCCTGTTTGTTCCCTGCAGCGTGCATGAAGCCAGGCAATGTCCACCATGGTGTATCCACGTGAAGAAGGCCTGGAGCGACTGAGCCAGGATGAGATCGTCCTCAACACCAAAGCCGTCATGCAGGGCCTGGAGACCCTGCGCGGTGAACACGCCCAGCTCCTCAACTCGCTGCTGGACTGTACCCAGCCGCCTGTGGCCCAGGAGAAGTCCGGGCTGCTCCGCAAGAGTCTGGAGGCCATCGAGCTCGGCCTGGGAGAGGCACAGGTGAGACACCAAGTCCTCATTTCCTGTTTTGTGAGGTTTATGCAAACATTTCAGTTTCATTCAAATTGTCATATATTTGAATTTTTCCACATAAAAAAAATAAAACTGCTTTCCTCCCCAGGTGATCATAGCCCTGTCCAGCCACCTGAGCGCCGTGGAGTCGGAGAAGCAGAAGCTGCGTGCTCAGGTGCGCCGCCTCTGCCAGGAGAACCAGTGGTTGCGAGATGAGCTGGCGGGAACGCAGCACAAGCTTCAGCGCAGCGAGCAGAGCGTGGCCCAGCTGGAGGAGGAGAAGAAGCACCTGGAATTCATGAATCAGATCAAGAAGTTTGACGACGATGTGTCGCCCTCGGAGGAGAAGAACCAGAGCGCTGCCAGCGGTGGGAGTGGAGGAGACACATCAAAGGACAGTCTGGATGACTTATTCCCCAATGACGATGACCAGGGACCAGGTATGACATCAGCAGCAGGGCGGGGCATCATAACAACATGTGACATACACTTTCACCTCACACACAGGGTAGATTATTTGAAAGTAAAATATTCACTCTTTATTCTGATCAGCTGTTACTCAGTTGAAAAAGAATAAATTCATAAAAGCCAAAGAAAAGCTTCACTTGAAGATCTGACTCAGCAAATAAAGACAACATTACTTTTTCTATTATAGATTATTCTATTAACTACTCAGTTTTAAAGTGCCCAAACTTCAGACTCAGCAGGATCCATCAGAGTCAGACATGACTTCTATACAAAGGACTCACATCCTGGTTTCCAGGAGCAGGTGCCTGGTTCTGGTGCAGAGCGACCAGCAGCAGTCGACCACAGGAAGAGGAGCTGATTGGTCATGCACCCACAGTACTCACTGCCATTTTGCATGGCTGACCTTTTCCCTAGAAATAATGAACACCACGGAGCCAAGTCGGGTGGTTTGATGCTGCAGCATTACACAGTCCTACTCTGTGGACATTATAATATAAACCTTCAAAGGCGCTTTCTGTTGATTATGCAGGGATTTAGGCAAAGTCACAGTCTAGGATTGAAATAATAAGGAATGTAGGAAGCTGAAGAGTGTATGAAAAGGTCAAACAAACATTTACAGTAATAGTTTGTATTTACAGGCATAAAACTGTTAAAGTTCATCTCCAAAGCTCACAGCTGGACTTTGATTATGTCCCTTTAAGTTAAAGCCTTATTCAGGCTGATGTTAAAAAGACAGAAGCTGCTGTGTTTATCATATGTGTACATGAGTGTCAAAATAAAAGCACAGTGAAATGTTCAGCCTGAAACTGAAGAGTCATATCAACCCTGAGGGGCAGGTTATTCTCAGAGCTTAGTTTTGATTCAGTTATCCTCCTGTGTGAGTGGTGAGCCGGCTCTTTACAGATAGGATACTAAGCTTGTTTATAGCAGGAGCTGTGGTTTGGTTAATGCAGGAGCTCAGGGCGTTAATGGGTTTGTTCTGCTGCAGAAAGAAAAGGTGACGTAGGCTGAGCATTCATTTTACTCCCCATTAGTGAAACAGTAAGTGCTGCTGTACTCTGCCTCTTGGTCTCTTTAAAAAGTGAACAAGCTCTATGAGTATTCATCCATCAATAATTAATGTCAACCGCACATTCAGTCATAACATGTTCAAATATGTAGGAGAGGCAAAGATCTCTTATTCTGTTCTCATCCTCCGAGTTTGGAGATAATCAGTCGCTTTTGTTTGAAAAGGAGGAAAAACATGAATCCTGTAAAGACTGTAGAGAAGTGAAGGAAGGAAGGAGTTAAATCAGACACACCTGACTGGAGATGGAGGGATGAAACTACAGACAGAATGGAGGAGAACAAATAAAGAGGAGTGACAGTGCTTAAAAAGGACATTTTAAAAAGCTCAATGCTCTAAAATTAGACCATTGCAGTGTTTAACAGGAAATATACAGAGTCACAGCTGGAGTTCAGTGGGCTTCTGGATGGGTTCCTTCTCTCGTCTCATAGGTTTTAGCAATTTGATATTTTTTCTACATGTTCTGCATTTTCATATTTCTAAGTTGCAGCTGCTCAGATGTGATGATTCGCTGCTTTCCTTTTTCTCATGTGACATTAAACTTTCTGCCCTTTGCACAACACAACAATCTGAGAATGTCAGCGCTGGCCTGAGGAGAGTGGGATGAACATGTAATTTCTTCCTTGTAGTCACTGACTCTTTAGAAAGATGCTCAAATGCATCAATTTATGAACATTACTTGTTCATTTCTTTGTAAATTAAAAAATAAATGATTCACTAGTGTCTTTTCTCAACATCTGAGATCTGAGTCTACGTAGTGAAGCTGCTCTGTTGCCAGTTTTGACCCTCTACCCTCTCTTCTGTCCTCCAGCCCAGCCCAGTGGGGAGGTGGCGGCTCAGCAGGGAGGCTACGAGATCCCGGCTCGCCTCAGGACCCTGCACAACCTGGTGATCCAGTACGCCTCTCAGGGCAGGTACGAGGTGGCCGTACCGCTGTGCAAACAGGCTCTGGAGGACCTGGAGAAGACGTCTGGACACGACCACCCGGACGTGGCCACCATGCTCAACATCCTGGCCCTGGTGTACAGGTGAGGGTCCGACAGGAGACTGTGTCGTGAGCTGCACATTGATCAAGTGACATGATTCAGATGGTGAGTGATGTGTTGTTGCTCTGTTTTGTCCTGCAGAGACCAGAACAAGTACAAAGAAGCCGCTCACCTCCTGAATGACGCCTTGGCCATCAGAGAGAAGACGCTGGGGAAGGATCACCCAGCTGTGGCCGCAACTCTCAACAACCTGGCTGTGCTTTACGGCAAGAGGGGCAAGTACAAGGAGGCTGAGCCGCTCTGCAAGAGAGCGCTGGAGATCAGAGAGAAGGTAAAGACCTCCACCAACAGCTCAAATATACAGAGAATGGATGAATGAAAAGTGACCATGTATAAACTTGAATCTGTCCTCCTGCTGCCTCCAGGTGCTGGGGAAGTACCACCCAGACGTCGCCAAGCAGCTCAACAACTTGGCTCTGCTGTGTCAGAACCAGGGCAAGTACGACGAGGTCGAGTACTACTACAGACGGGCCCTGGAGATCTACGAGTCCAAACTGGGCGCAGACGACCCCAACGTGGCCAAGACCAAGAACAATCTGGTGGGGACATTACTGAGATACTTCACGCTCTCATTGCTCTCTGTCTACATGTCTGTCAGATGTCATTTCAATCTGATGCGTCGTTTAAGTTAAACACATGAATGTTAAGACCTAGATTCAAGAGAAAATATGATGGATTAAAAGGTGTCTGTGTTCTCCTCAGGCCACGTGCTACCTGAAGCAGGGGAAGTTCAAAGATGCTGAGGCTCTGTACAAAGAGATCCTGACCAGGGCGCACGAGAAAGAGTTTGGATCAGTCAATAGTAAGTAGAGCCAACAGTCAGAGCGCTTCGAGCATGAATCACTTAAAGACAAACTGATAAGGTGATTACAGCGGTGGACGTCCTGGAGCTCCTCTGTGACTCCTCCCCCTGGGACAGTGTCTGTGTTTTGGGATTCAGGTTCAGACTTGGCCCTGATCCAGCCCTGTGCCCTCGGCAGTTCAGCGGATTATTTCAGGCTATTGAAGCGTGCGAAGCAGCTTAATGTTAATGTTTCCCTCCCGCTGCCACTTAGCCTATCAAACCCTTACAAACTCACGTGCCCTGAACGAGAGAGGGCCTGACATGCAGTCATGTTTAAATGAAGTCACATGGACAGAGAGGTGTCACTTTGAAATTTAGGTCAGTCCTGGACGTTTCGTTTAATCGATGCTTTTCCTCACTCGGCTCCTTTTTGCTGTTGTTGCGTCTCAAATAACGTCGATGTGATGTTTGTTTTGTTCTTACGTTGCAGATGACAACAAGCCCATCTGGATGCATGCAGAGGAGAGAGAGGAGAGCAAGGTCAGTCACTCAGCTTGACCTCCTCCATTTGGCCAACATCCCATTATAGATAATGGATTGGACAGCGGCATAAGTGATGGAGGGCAGCAGCCTGTCCTGATGACAGCAGGGATGTCTCTAATAGGGGCTATGCTTCATACTTAGTTTCCTTCTCTCTCTCTCTCAGGGTAAACGCAAGGACTCTGGCCCATATGTTGAGTATGGGAGCTGGTATAAGGCCTGCAAGGTGGACAGGTGAGTGAGACTTCACTGGAAAACATACAAATCAGAAATATAACTTAATCACCTAGAGTTTTACAAACAACACAGATATGATCAGCTTTTATGTCGTGTAGACAGGAGAAATAGACAAGGATGAGAAGAAAAATACAAAATCAGGTCCAAATGCCCTTTAAAGGCTGTGAAAGTATAACAGCATCACCGCAGGGAAAACCGACCATGAAAGCAAAACACTGTGACGGTCGAAGTCACACTGATGAGACTGGTCTGGCCTTGATAGAGCTCACTGGCCTGTCTCCAGGTTTAATAACAGGAACAGGCTCTGCAGAGAGGTGCTGTTACACTGCTGCATGCTGCTTCATTCATCTTTGTTCCATTGAGGTATAAATAATAATAACTTTGGTCACACACATTTAATATGTTTAAAACGATTTGTTGTTTTTTCAGCCCCACAGTGAACACAACCCTCAAAAGCCTGGGAGCTCTGTACCGTCGTCAGGGCAAACTGGAAGCAGCAGAGACTCTGGAGGAGTGCGCCAGCAAGTCACGCAAACAGGTACTGCAACAACAGCCAGCTGAGTTACTGCAGTTAGATGAGTCGTCCGGTCTCCTCACTGTGAAGGAGCCTGATTCACTGTCTTTAAGTTACAGCTCTGAGTTATTCACACATAAACCACATCAGACCAGTTCAACAGCTCAGTCATGAAGCTCATGTGTACAATGCAGTAAAGAAAAGTTAAGATCGTACACATGCTGAGTGGGCTGTTGTGTGAAGGCTGTATTTTTTCCTTAATCACTGTCTTCATCTTTGTTTTTCTGTGTGTGTGTGTGTGTGTGCAATGTCTCAGGGAATCGATGCTATTAACCAGAGCAAAGTTGTGGAGCTGCTGAAGGACGGAGGAGCAGGAGGAAGCGACAGACGACACTGCAGGGAAGGAGTCAATGGACCGGGGGGACAGCGGGGGGAGAATGAAGGCGACGACTCCGCTGAGTGGAACGGGGTCAGTTCACAGAAATTAATTAATCTTTAACAAGGTAATGAGCCCATCCTGACCCAGAGACAACGTCACCCTGCACACAAGGCTGGGAACGTTATATGACCTGACTTTAAGTGATTATTTCAAACATTAATCTTAAGCAGCTCACAGCTGTGAGTCTCAACAGGAAGTCTCTCTCTCTCTCTCTCTCTCTCTTGTTTCCTCAGGATGGTAACGGGTCTCTGCGTCGCAGCGGCTCCTTCGGGAAAATCCGCGATGCTTTGAGAAGGAGCAGCGAGATGCTGGTGAAGAAGCTGCAGGGGAGCGGACCCCAAGAACCTCGCAACCCAGGGTGAGACCGCGACACAGGCAGGAGGGGGTGGACGCCTGTAACTGATATTATTGATCACATAGATCCCAGAATAAGTCAAATTATCAAATTGAGAATCAAAATGTATTAAATTTGCAGGTTTCACTTGACTATGGATTTTCTTACATGGGTCTTCTGTCAGTTGATGAAGACCACAGGATGTGGCTGAAAGCAATGGACTTTACACTAATGATTAGACTGAAAATAAGAAGCAGCAAATCTTTATATATAAGAAACTGAAACCAGTCATTCTTTAACATTTTCTTCTTGATAATAAAAAGTAATCCATTTGCTTTTGATATTGTTTGATTCATGTATTTTAGTCACACACTGACCTGTGTCATTAAGTTTGATTTTGGTTTGGTTTTTCTGCTCAGAATGAAGAGAGCGAGCTCCCTCAACTTCCTCAACAAGAGCACTGAGGAGACCACACAGGTACAACTGCACACGCTGCATCGCACATTTAGAAAAAATAAACTGAGAGACTCTTTGCTCTGAAAATAAACACCAATAACACAAAACCAAGAAATAAATTTGTAGCATTGCTGACAGTTGAATGTTCTGGATGTTTTCAGGATGCCAACTCCGGACTGTCGGACTGCAGGGGACTGAGCGCCAGCAATGTGGACCTATCCAGACGCAGCTCCCTGATTGGCTAGGCAGCGACAGGAAGTGTGACTGAGGAGGCGCAGAGCGGCCCGGCGAGGAGAGGCTGTTTGCAGCTTGGTTTGATCAAACAAACAAACACACCTAAAGCTCAAAGCAGAGATCAAACACTTGCACCTGCAGCATATTTTTAAGAACACTGGAAATAAACACTAAACGTCATCTTGTCAGACGCAGTCGCTGCTGCTGCTTCACTGTACAAACCGCTGCCATCCGTCAGAAAAGAGAATATTTACTATAGATCCACATTTATGAGCATGCTGCTTACTAGAACGTGGAACGTCTGCACCTGAACGCCTCGTGTTTTTTGACTCATAGCACCGTAGCAAAGCATCGCACATCCACATCGTGACGAGTCCGTTCCCTCGGTGTACACACACTCTCATGTGCAGACATTCGACCTTAGGTAGGTGACACGTGCCCAGCTTTCAGTTCAGAGAGGTGTTTGCACTCTGTATATTTCACCAGTAGCATGAAGTGTTTGCTGATGCCACCCGACCCACCCATCAAATGCACATCGGACAGTTTAAAAAAAACAAGGTACAATCCAATTTAGATTTTGACATACAAGCAATATACAATATACAATCTCTGGATCTTCAAAAAACAACAGCACTAATCATTTAAACCTCACTTTTTGCCTTCTTGTTTTTTATGTATATACAGTTTTAAATTATTTGATATTTCATTCTTTGTATATAGTGCACATTGATTTTTTTTTTTCTTTCTGTTTACACTTTATTGGGTCACAGAGTCTCAGTTGGAAAAAAAAATACAGTTTTACCTGAGGGGGGGAGACTGGAAAAGATGGAAAGAAAGAGAAGGAAAGATTAAAGGAAATATTGAAACAGGCACTTAATGAATTGTGTCGATGAAAAGGTCAAAACAGCTGAAGAATTTTTGTACCTCAAATCACTGAAATGTGCTGACATTCAAGAATAAGCTACGACCAAGCACTTTGAGCATGACAGTGCTTTAGATCTGCTCTCTATCATCACAGTCCTGTAGCCGGACACAGGGCTTTATAAATCAATCATCAATCAAGCTTAAATCAAACGCTACATGATCATCATTTTCTTCTCCCAGTGATGATTCATTTCCAAAATGAAGTAAAACAGCCATAAATCTGAACGATGCTGAAGGAAAATGTTTGAACTGACTTTGTTTACAGTCATAGCAGCAGGATATCTGAGGCTTAATCATAAAGAAGATGGGTAACTACCTTTGTTCAAAGCTGAGGCCGAGCTTCAGTCACAATATGTTTACTTACGTGAATGGGATTCTTGTTGTTTCATTCATTTACTGTTTTTTTTTTTTTTACACAACAATCGTCAGTGTCGTTTTTTTAATGCTGACCTGGATGGATGTTCGTGATCGTCCATCCTCTGTGAGTCTTGTCGTGCTGAAGCGATTTTTCCTGTTTTTGGAGTCTGAGCTTTTACTTTGAAGGTTCCTGAAAACTGATCGTTTGAATGTTACGTTGTTTTTTTACATGGATCGTAGCGTGTGCTGGCGTTTACACTGGATTTTTGTTTTTTTGTTTTTTGTCCACCAAAATGAGACCAACACAAAGAAAACTGTCCACAGAATGTACACGTCGACGTCAGACTCAGCTGTGACTGGGTCGTCAAGACAACACCTTTTTTTCCCACGTTTTTTTTTAATTAATAAAAAAAAAGGTTAATTTTTGACGACCTGAGTGCGATTTCAAACAAGAGAAGATGCATGTTTGTTGTGAAGGCGTCTCGTCAGCGTTGGTGCGTTCACACCATCGTCACGTGCCCCAATAAACTCAATTCGCTCTTCTTGGCATCACGTGATGAGGTCATATCGCTGAGTCTTAAAAAGTGCTAATTCTTCTATCAGCTTCTGAATGTGCAAGGTGGCGCAGGTCAATAGAAAGAGGGATAGAGTAAGTTGGAGAAAGGAGGAAAAGTTGGTGTTTAAAAAGAAAAGAGATGAATGAAAGTGGATTGGAACGACATGGGGGAGAGGAAAAGTGCTTCAAGTCTCGTTCGCAGCAAATAATGTACAGAATTATTAATGTACGACCTTTATATGTATGTTTCCTGTTTGTCATGTTCACACACACACACACACACACACACACACACACACACACACACTTATGGGAAATTCCTTTAATCACGTTCACAGTCTCAACACCATGTAGTTGTGTTTGAAAGAAAAAAAAAAAAAGTTGGTTGAACACTAATTTGTAGTTGAAGGTCTCCAAAATAAAAGCTCTAGAAACATCAGTAATACCAATACTAATCAATACGTCACGGTATTAATCAGTCACCTATTTACTCTGGGTTGGTACAGTGTTAGTGCTCCATAAGTATATGAACAGTAACACATTATTTAGCTCGGTAAAAGAGAAGCTGTAAATATTTATCTCGACTCTGTCGCAGCATCCAAAGCTTCAAAGGTCAATCAGATCTTTGTCTCCGATCTGCTCGTCCAAATATTTCTGGAGATCAATACACGTGCTCGGAGCCACCGATGGTAAATGTTGTGAGTACAGAGGTCATATATTATGTGCGTGGCTGCTATAACCGCCGCTGCTGATGATGCTGATGATGATGATGATGATGATGATGTGATGGATCTTATTGTGAAGGGGCCAACCTGATGTGTATTTTATCAAAGGTTCAATAAAAACAAATTCCACTTTTCAACCTGATTCTGAGTCTCTGTTGGTTCTCAACCTCCTCACTGATGTTGGAAGTGTCTGAGAGGCGACTCTGAGCATGAACGGAAATGGGTTTGACCATTTCAAAGAATATATGTGTGTGTGTGTGTGTGTGTTAAAGTTTTCACAACGAGGGCTGGGGGTGTTAACCGTGCTCTCTGCTTGTCACAGCCTTCGCATGTGTGAGTATCTGCGAGTAACTTCCTGTCTCATAGACGGCTGAGCCACACACAGAGGAAACCAGACTCACCAGAAGTGATGAGGAGAGCTGGCGACGCGTCAAGACTCTGAGCTGCTGAAAACCTCGTTGAGATCCTGACCTGAGCCAGAGAGAAGAGATCGCAGCTTGAATGAACCAGGATTGGAAAGTAAGATTACTCGCATCATCTGTAACTGAGCTGGCATTTCAGTGCTTTTATTTTGGTAACTGGACATCCAGAAAAAAACGTATTCTTGTCCTGCTTTATAATAGTTTCATTATTTAACGGTGTTGTAAAGATGAAGTTGAAATGCGTCATTTGTTATAACATACTGTTACTATGAACTGGTGGAGCTGATGGACATTGTATTAATATCATAGTGTGTAAGATGTTGGCATCACAGCATTCAGCTTTATTTTGAAATGCTGCCTCGAACCTCAGGAGCTTTTTATCTCTTTTATCTCCATGTTTTCCCACAGGCTGTCTCTCCATGTCCGCAGTGGCTCCCTCCAGTCCCACCAGTGTCGCGGCACCGGCTCTCGTCCAGTTCCAGCTCGGCCTGTTCAGAGAGGTGGTCCGAGTCCCCGCCGGCAACCTGAGCTACCGCCATGCCAAGAGGCTGGCTGCAGAGATCATAGAGCGCAAGGTAAACAACACATGACACTGAAGGCCGTCAGCCCGGAGCTGAGTGTGGGAATAACCCTACATTTGTTGAGTTGCTTCATGGGAGTTTTAACATCCATGTTGGAGATGAAAAGTCAGTTCATCTCATTATCTGTTACATCACTTTTGACCTTTATGTGCAGCGTCTTTCTGGAGGTTCAGCACTAAATTCACTGCAGCGCCGCTTTAACAACAGAGCTGAGTGATTTACTTTGAAATTAGCGTCGGTGCCTCTTCATCAGGCGGCTCGGCAGCAGTTGGGTGGAGTTGTCCGGTGATTGAGATGCACTCGGCCCACAGCTGCTTCACTGGAAACCTGCACAAAAAAACACAAATCAATTAAAACCAACCTGCTGACTCTTCACACTGTCCCACTTGGAAAATAACTCATGTGACATGTCTGAGTTTCTCAGGCCTGTCAGAGCTGCGGACTGTGAAAAGGTCACCTCATGCGTGGAGGAGGACTGCGTAGGTTACTATTATATAGTGTGAGTCTGCAGCGCTGACTGAGGCACTGTTTTGGAGGATGTTGTAGTGGTTTTGACATACACACTCACACACACACAGTCGTTTGATTTGTTCAACCGGGTTAGATTCCTCCATCTGACACTGTTTATTGTGCCCTAGTGTCTTTGAACTTGAGTTCGTTAATCAAAGCAGTATTAATGAAGGAAAGGTCGATCCGCTCAGAGCAGCGTTCAACAGACAAGCCTGTCGCTCAGCTCACATGAGGGTGGTCGTGAGCTGCAGGTGTCAGCCTCTGCTCAAGGGACTGTGTGGTCGACAAGAGCGAAGACAACTTTCCGACCACAGCCGCTCCCCCTCTGTTTCAAACACACACACACACACGTCTGCTGCGCTCTCACACCAGCCTGCCTCTCTTTGAGCTTTGATCGTTGAGTTTCCAGGCAGCAGGTCAGTGCAGTCTAAAGAATGTGTGTGTCTTTGTGTGTGTGTGTGTGTGTGTGTGTACACTTCACTGTCCATAACACACCCTGCATCACGAGTGCACCACTTCAGAAATGCCACACACTGTGTATATGTGTCACAAACGAGTGGAGATCCTGTGTCTCTAATGTTAAAGCCTAACTTCCTTTGTTATGAAATGAACACATATTTATAACCTGTCAGAAATGACAGAGTCCACAGTTTATTACTGTTTTGCCTTCACACTGTGGTCCAGCTTTAATTCACACAAAAGTGTTATCTGTCACCTCACCTAAAACTTTAGTTTTAATCAACACTTTTGTGTTTTTTTTTATAAAATTCCACGTGTGTTCCTTCATAAATTACTTCATGTAGAAAGTAATAACAATAAAGAAAGGCCAATAAATCAGAAGGTGTGTCCAGACTTTTGACTGGTACTGTATATTATATATTTTTTTCTTTCAACACACACACACACATAATATTTATTCTGTGTATATATATATACACACACACATGCACATATTCATCCATTCTCACACATCAGTGAGAAAAATAAACAGGAAATGTTCCACTTTTAGAAATACTGTAAGTGTGTCACAGCTCTCAACAAGAAAGAAGAAGTTGTTCACAGATGACTCTGACTGATAAAATCACTGATGATGCTCCCGGTCAGGCCGAACACTAAATCTCTACCTGGTGCATCGCTGTACGTCTGTATCTCCAGTGCTATCTCTCAGACTCGCTGTCGGCCTTTGAAGTAGTTCTGTATTTGGCTGCTGATGTGAAATGTGCAAATCATTAGTGACAGGCTGACGGGAACACGTTCACTGTCTTGCATCGTTTCATGTTTGATCTCTGGTCCTCTGAGGACTCGTCTCTGTCTTGCTGAAGTGCGACTAGTTTCTGTTTTGTGAGGATGTTGAGATTTTTCTCCAGGTTTCCGTCAACTCGTCTGTATTTTTCTGACCAGGCAGCACTCGCTAAAACTTAAACTCCTCCATTTTCCACAGTGGAAAGTTACCTTTGCAGTCGAGGTTCAAGGCCTCATGTACTTTCCTGTGTGTGTGCACGTATGTGTTCAGGCTCCAGAGTGCAGCGTGGTGGGCGCCGGCGAGAAGATCTTGCTGTTCAGACATCAGCTGACCTCTGATCAGCTGCTGCATCGCCTGACGGAGCACGACGAGCTGCAGGATGGAGATCTGATCGAGGTCATCATCTCAGGTCAGAGGTCAAAGGGCTAACAAACTCCTCGTCCTGTTTTCACCTTCGTTATTGGCTCATTCACAGTTTATTCACAGGTGGAGGATTTGGTTTTAAAACACGTTTTGAGGGAATATTTTCAAGTTAAAGGTCATTTACTTTCAAGTATTTCAACTGCAGCAGGATTTAGCTTTGTTTTTTCGTTAACATTTCATCCTGGTTCAGTTATCTGAGACCTACAGACTGATTGTTTGATTCTGCCACCACCTCACAGAGCTACTGACACTCAGTCAGCCAAATGACTCTTAATCCACTGGCTGCGTTTCAGCACATGAAATAAACCTGTCCCATAAAGAAGAAATAGCAGGATTAAGTCTGTGTGTGTGTGTGTGTGTGTGTGTGTGTGTGTGTGTGTGTGTGTGTGTATTGTTTATGTTTTGTTCCATAGTGTTTTTCTATCAATCAGTGACAAGAGTCAAAAACTGCTGTGACTTTGCTCGACATGAATTCTGTCCCTTCCCTCTGATCTGACTCAGGATCAGCCTCGGTGACTGAGATGAGGATCCGACCCCACTCCCTAGTGGTGTACTCATACCGGACCCCCACCTTCTGTCACCACTGTGGTGAGATGCTGTGGGGCCTCGTCCGCCAGGGGCTCAAATGTGACGGTAAACGAAGCAGCAGCTCAGCGTCGTCAAATCTAATCCAGAGTGAGAGCAGAACCACCAACCTCTTCTCCACCTCTGTCTGTCTGCAGGGTGTGGACTGGACTTCCACAAGCGCTGCGCCTTCCAGCTGCCCAACGACTGCAGCCGAGCGCGGCGTCAGGTCAGCACCAGCCTGTCCCTGTTCCCGCCCCGACGACCACGGACACACTCGCTGTCCAATCAGGCGGGCGGCAGCCTGGAGGAGGTGAGTGAGGAGCCAACAGGAGCTTCTAAACACTTTGTTTTTTGTTTTCACCTTTGACCTCCACCTCTCTGTCCTTCACCAGATCAGCATGTCCAAGCCCTCGTCCAGGCCTCCATCCTGGGTGGAGCCCCCCGTGTGGCTGGGGGGAAGCAGCAGGCCTCAGGTCCCTCACACCTTCCACATCCACAGCTACACCAAACCCACGGTGTGTCAGTACTGCCACCGGCTGCTCAAAGGCCTCTTCAGACAGGGGCTGCAGTGCTCAGGTGACACACACACACACACACACAGGTCTCCTCCTCTGATGATGATTAATGAACATGTTTGTGTCACTCTGCCTGGTGCTTTCGATTTCTGCAGGAAAATTCAAAACCACATCCAAGTGTAGCTAAAAAAAAAGTACCAGCTTTTGCACCATCATGATTCATACATCAAAATGTAGCTATGTAAGAAACAAGCTGTGAAGCGGTGGTTTCCTATCTGAATATTAATACACATGAATCATTAGGTCAGTTTTAGATCATCTGTCTTCACACAACCTCCACTTGATGAAGCAGAGCAGCTCCAGCAAGGAGCCTGTGTATCTGACTGGACTGAACCTGTGCTCATTGAAAAAGCTTCACAGTAGAAGAAAAAGTCAAGTGATTTAAAAGTTAAATTCTGCAGGTCTTCGTACTTTAGTTTAGTTTAGTTTAGTTGGCACAGTTTAAAAATATACAGAAATATGACAAAAATGTAAAGTGATATAAAAAGTAATACAGAGTGAGAGGAGAGGTGAAGACAATACTGCCAAAACAAAATATGTTTGATCACAACAAATATAACAAACAAATGCTAAAACACATTTAAAAGTGTGTGTGGGTGTGTGTGTGTGTGTCTTATAACGTCTCCACCTCCTCTTCATCCTCAGACTGCAAGTTTAACTGTCACCGTCGCTGCGAGCCGCTGGTGTCCAGAGACTGTCCAGGAGAGAGGAGAGGAGTCAACGGTGAAGGTGAGCAGCGATCCCCGGAGGTCCTGGTCTCTGATTTAATATTCTGCTCCTGAACGTCGCTCTGTCAGATCACAGGGCGTTTGAAAAGACCCTCGCTCTGATCTCATCGTAACACCGTGATGAGTCTAAACTGATTCACCCTCCTCAAGAGCATCTGATGGAGTCAGAGCTCGGCCTGATTCATATTCCCGGAAACAGTGTGTGTGTGTGTGTGTGTGTGTGTGTGTGTGTGTGTGTGTGTGTGTGCATGAAGATTTAAGAAGAAGAAAGAAAACTCTCAAGGTTTAACTTTGTCTGGTTTTAAAATATTAATGTGATGAAATGCTTTAGATATCAGCCAATAAACAGCCAGTTTTAAAGCTCAGCGAAAACAAAACAAACAAAAATATAAAACACGTTTTCATTGCTGTTTTAAAAATGTGCAGATTCAAAGTGAATATTGTGAAAGTTTGGACTGTCTCACCATTTTTTTTTTTAATCAAAGTATTTAAAGACATTGTGTGTAGGTGGTGATAAGTCACACACCGATGATGTCATGTTGTGTTCCCAGAATCCCCAGCAGCTGTTCACACTTGTCCACTGGCACCAGACGACGCTGAGTCAGAGCTCACCAGTGTGACAACACTAGACCTCTCAGATGACGACATGTCCACCGATGGTGACTCGCCGGCCGAGATCAAGGAGGTGGAGCCGCTGCGGGAGCCAATCAGGTCAGAGCACTGTGAACCCAATGTGATGATGTCGCCACATCTGAAAGTCGTCTGCGGTGTGTGTGGTGATGATGCCCTGAGCCGGGCAGGAAGGTTTAGTCTAAGCTGTAGCTGTTGTCGTCTGCCACCTACACACACTCTTAAGTTGATGTGTGTGACTGCCCTGGTTGTTGTCAGTGAGCTTTTGTTGCACGCTGCCACCTGGAGGTTGTTAGGAGGAACTGTAACATAGGAGACGTTGTTGTTGTTGACGTCCTCTGTCTGTGTCCCTCCACCAGTCCCTGCTTCAGCAGCTACATCCCTCTGATGAGACTCGTCCAGTCGGTGCATCACACTAAGAGGAGAGCAGGTGGAGTCCTGAGGGAGGGTGGCTGCTGCACCACACCAACACTGACACACTGGTGAGACACGCGGTCGTGACACTATGCTGTGTGTGCAGCTCTTTTATTTTGTAAATCACAAATCCAAATGGAGGTTTTTGACACTCGAACGCGTTTTACAACTGTGTCCAGTCAGTCTGTCTGTCGGACACTCAAGTTGTGTAAGAATGAGAGTGATTTCAGTGAGATGAACTTTAAAACAGATGTTGACACAGATGTTTTCCTTTCAGGACACATGCTGCAGTAATAAATCAAAAAGTATCGCAGCATGTAATTACATTACTCAGGATGTCACAAATGTAAAGCTACTTTAACATCCAACTCATCAGTGAAACCACCTGTAGTTTTATATGTAAAGAGCTGAAAGATAAATATACAGTCTGCTGTTACATGTGGGTCGAGTGTTGCACTGAATGACGCCACAAATGTGTCAGCTGACCAACAAAAGGTGTGAAAACATGAGCTGCTCGTTTCCTCTTTGAAACGTCTCACTCATATGAAGAAGGTTATTTCACACACACACACACAGACAGAAGTGAGTGTGAGCACAGTGGTCAAACACAACTGTCCACAGACACTCAGCAGGAAGAGAAGAATAAGTTTGAACTTATTAAAAGTCATTAACCTCCCATGAATATGATGGATTATTGATTATCTCTGTCTCTTCTCGTCCCAGAGGAAACGTCATTACTGGATCCTGGACAGGAAGAGCATCACTCTGTACCAGAACGAGTGCAGCACCAAGTACTACAAAGTAAAAGCCCTTCACCGACACCTCCACCACCTCCATGTTTTACCACCTTCAGTTCCCCTCACACCTTCCTCCCTCCTCCTCTTCCTCCTGCAGGAGATCCCTCTGTCTGAGGTGTTGCAGGTTCGAGGCCACACCCAGCTCTCTGTGCCTGTGTTGCCGGGACCCACTGCCCACTCCTTTGAGGTGGAAACGGCCTCGCTGGTTTACTGCGTGGTGGCCGGAGAGGACGGGCCGCTCTGGGAGAGCGCCATCCGTCAGGGTCTGATGCCCGTGGAGGAGAACCACTGTGAGCAGAGAACAACAAACACAAACAAATACAAACAACAGAATTCTACCAGCTGTTTAACACTGACCATCTTCTGTCCTCCTCTGTCCTCAGATGATTATCCACGCAAAAACAGCATGGTAAGGGTTAACGTGTTCACCAGTGGATTTCACCATGGAGACATTTGTCACGCTCTTGTGTAACGCACGGTGTCACTTTGTGTTTCAAGGCCATCAGCTCCGTCTACCAGATCTGTACAGACGAGGTGCTGGGCTCGGGACAGTTTGGAGTGGTGTACCGGGGTGAGCTGACTCTGACCACACGGCCCCATGTTTTGATGTGAAAGTGAAAGCTGTTGTTTTCTGGTGTAATTTCTCCTCATAAACCCAAACAAACACTAACGCAGGCTGTGTTTCCCTCGAGAGCTGCACTTGAAGTAACCACCGCTCTGAGTGTCTGAGTGTCGTCATGTCACTGAGGTGTTTCCTGGTTGAGTAAAGTTACCTGTCTCTCCCATGTGTCAGGTACTCACAGGATGTCGGGTCGACCGGTCGCCATCAAAGTCATCGACAAGACGCGTTTCCCTGCAAAACAGGAGAGACAGCTGAGGAACGAAGTGTCTATACTGCAGGTACAGACATGTCCTCATCACACACCTGTGTTAGACCCGCATTTATTGTCACCTAACGTGTGTGTGTGTGTGTGTGTGTGGTCCAGAATCTGTCCCACCTCGGTGTGGTTCTGTTGGAGGGGATGTTTGAGACAGGCGATCACGTCTTCGTCGTCATGGAGAAGCTCCATGGAGACATGCTGGAGATGATTATGTCCAACGAGAATGGGCGACTCCCTGAACGCAACACTCGCTTCCTGGTCATGCAGGTACAGGACGTCCTGTGGGACCCTGTGTCCCGCGTCATCAATATGTGATTTTCTCACAATTTTGTAATTTTTTTTCTTCAAAAATTTCTTCTCACAGATTTGAGTTTTTTTTTTCTTTTTCAGAAAATTTAGTTTCTCCTACGTTTTTCAGACTTTTTCTCATATATTTGAGTTTCTTCTTGCAAATTTGTGTTTTTTTTTTTCTTCACAAATTTCTCCTGTAAATGTGTGTTTTTTCTTATCAATGTTTATTTTTCTCTCAATTGTGACTTTTTTCTTATGAATTTGTGAGTCTTTATTCTTGCACATTTGTTTTTCGTCTCTTGCTGATCCTCCTCCTGTCTGTGTCGTCTGCAGATCCTCGAGGCGTTGCGGTACCTGCACCTCAAACACATCGCCCACTGTGACCTCAAACCTGAGAACGTGCTCCTGGCCTCGGCCGACCCCTTTCCTCAGGTGAGGTTTCATCACTCTCATCCAAACGCAGCATAACCAAGATTTTCCCAGCATCCTCTCTGAGTTCACCTCTGTCGTCTGTGCCTCAGGTGAAGCTGTGCGACTTCGGCTTCGCCCGCATCATTGGCGAGAAGTCTTTTCGCCGCTCGGTGGTGGGGACGCCGGCCTACCTGGCGCCGGAGGTGATCAGCAGCAGCGGCTACAACCGCTCCCTGGACATGTGGTCGGTGGGCGTCATCATGTACGTGAGCCTGAGCGGGACGTTCCCCTTCAACGAGGACGAGGACATCAAGCAGCAGATCACCAACGCTGCCTTCATGTACCCGAGACAAACCTGGGCCTCCATCTCCCTGGAGGGTAACAGCTGCTTTTATTGATCATTTATTTAGATTTTCCCTTTCAATTATCAGCCAATAATTGAATAACTGAGATGTTGACGTGAAGGAAACATGCATCATTAAGACAAGTATTACAAATATTGAGCTCGTTCTGAATGTTTCACCACTTTTCTCGGCCACTGGGTGACTCTAGTGCACTGCTTTTAAAACAACCTCTACATGTCTCTCTTTCTTCTCTCAGCTGTGAGTCTGATCAACAACCTGCTGCAGGTGTCGGTGAGGAGGAGGTTCAGCGTGGGCAAAGCTCTGGGACACTCCTGGCTGCAGGTGAGTTACACTAGACGACAAATTTAGATTTTAATAAAGAAGCAGAGCAATGTGAGGGACGTCCAGGTGATGTTTGACACTGTCCCTCTTCCTCTGTGTCTCCTGCAGGACTTCCAGCTGTGGTGCGACCTGCGGGAGTTTGAGCAGAGGATGGGCCGCAGGTACCTGACCCACCAGGATGAGGAGGAGCGATGGATCCACTACGCCCAGGAGAGAGGCCTCGACTTCCCCTCCTACCTCTGCCAGGACCCCAAACACAACCCTGACACGTGACCAGAGCCACAAAGGTCAGTAGACTTGGGTAAAAGTGGACGTTGCTGTTAGAATGAAGGCGTTTTAACTGAGTGAAAAAACAACACAAACAACTGTTGTTTAGTAAGATAATTTTCCTTTTTTATTCCAAGTTGTAGTTTTTAAACTTTAAACCGTATGGTAGTGAGCTCTTGTGACGTCAGTGATGGACAGAATGAGCTGAGGATGAGGAGAACGGAGCAGAGATAAGATAAGAAAAAAAAGAAAGAAAGAAATCACCACGAGTCAACTCGCACTGGTTATCATGGCCGACCTGTCGTTTACAGTGGGACCAGAACCCTATGAGCTCCCTCTCTGTCGTAGACCTGCCGCAGTCCCACGCTACAGTATCGATTCGTCTTTTTGTCCACAACTTTCCTGATGCCCTGTCTCTCGCTGCTCGACAACTCTCTCCCTCCGTCTGAGAGAGAGAGATGTGTGGGATCGTTCAGTTTGCCTTCCTGTCTTCCTTCGTGAGTCCCACTTCCAGCCGCGGCCCTCTCTTTGTCTACATTTACCCACAGTGCTTTGCTTTGAGCTGCTCTCTCTCGTCGTTTTTTTTTTTTTTTAATATTCACCGCTGCTCTGATTCATCCTCCGTTTGTTCCTGAGCTTCTTCAGGTTTTAAGATCTCCAGGTTCAATTTAATCTCTTAAAGCTGAGGTTCAGGTTTCACAGTGCTGAGGTATTTGATTCTCAGTGTTGGACTGGCTTTGTAACATGTAGCACCTGACTCGACTGTTAACAGGCTCCTCATGACGTGCTCTGGCTTTGTGTGTGTGTGTATGTGTGTGTGATTAAGGAAGAGTCGGAGACTCACAAAGACATTTTGCATTTCTAAACTTCAACATCGCATGCATCTGCACAAATACACAACCAACCAAGCCAACTGACCAACCAGCTTTTTTATCATGTTTTCTTCTTTAATTACCCTTCTACAAAAAAATATGTCATCTCAGAGAGAGGGCGGGGCAGGAGGCTTTGCTCAGTAGATTTTTTCTTTAAACTTGTTTCTCCCTCATCACCACCGTCTGTCTCCTACAGGCAGGTACGTTATATGTATGCTGCTTACATAAGTTCAGTGCAATACCCAGCTCACTTCTGGTTTTTAAAAGGCACTTAAATAGAAATGAGGGACAGTCCAAACGTAGTTTCTAAGACTTGAGCAGAGTCTTCTACTCTCGCCCTCTCTAGGCAGTGTTTAACGGGGGGGATGGAAAGAGCAGGGAGAGGGACGAGTGAAGGGGGAGGAAGTCGAGATTTGAAAGAGGAAAAGATGATAAGAACAAAGCGTGTAGAAGGACAGTGGAAGGGTTTACATTGCTCTCTCCAAACAGGAGAAATAGGGGCAGCTGGGAAGAAGGGATGAGAGGAGGAGGAGGTGAGGAGAAGCAGCTGCGTTTATAAGTCGCTCTCTCCGTAGAGGGCGCTGGAGAAGGAGATGTAGTCCAGGGCGCCGGGGGGGGAGTCGGGTCCGATGTACCTGGTCATGCGGCTGATGCAGTACTCGGCCTGCTCGGGCGGCAGCTCCCTGCGCAGCTCCTCCACTGTGATGTAACTCTGCAGAGAGGAGGAAGAAGAGGAGGTTCAACAGGTGGAGGAGCTGAAGCGACCCGCAGCACAAACCCACTGACGGTTAGATAAGACCAGTGACTAATGTTGACTGTGCCAGGAGCTGTGGGCCTTCTCTCCACACACTTTAAAGTTCACTGGTGCTTCAGTGTGAAGCAGCAGAGGAACGGACAAAATGTGGCTCTGGGCGTGTTACCGTAACAACAACAATGACGCCGTTAAACCCTGTTGGTCAGATTGTTAGCTCAGACCGTCTTCGGTGCGTCCGGTCTCTCACCTTGTCTGAAGCCAGAATCTTGAAGGAGGCCATGACCTGCTCTGCGGTGTCTGTCTCTGCGGTCTCGCGGGTCATGAAGTCGATGAAGGCCTGGAAGGTCACCACGCCCGTGTTGTTGGGGTCCACCAGGGTCATGATGCGAGCAAACTCCACCTCACCCTGTCCAACACAAAAACGTGCACGAGTTTAACGTCTGTTCTGTAGTAACTTAGTTAGTAGTTACAAACACGGTCTTAAACTTTGACCTCTCACTCTGTAATTCCCACTCATCAGTGAAGCTGATGTTGCTATGGAAACATTTGTTTTGTCCAGACTTTGCACTTACCAGATCGTAACCCATGGAGATGAGGCAGGCACGGAAGTCGTCTGGGTCCATCATGCCGTTTCTCTTCTGCAAAGGAGAAATACGTGTGTGTGTGTTAATGAATGGAGCAACAGATGTTGACAGCTGGATGTCTGTGTGTGTGTGTCTCGACTGACACTGGTACAAACAGAGAGTCAGTGAACGCCTCACCCTGTCGAAGTGGTTGAAGGAGGCTCTGAACTCGTTGAGCTGTTCCTGGCTGATGCCCTTGGCGTCGCGGGTCAGGATCTGGTTCTCCACCTCGTTGATGGTTCTGGCGATGGTGGTGAGCAGCTGCTCCCAGCCCACACGGATGTGCTGCGGTGAGGGGAGGGACAGTTGATCAACACCCCCGTTAAAAACAAAAAAAACACACACAACAACAGGAAAGATGGAGGAAGCGCAGTGAGATGGTTCAGGTACCTCCATGGTGTAGTTGGTGTGCTTGTTGTCGAAGATGAGGGACTCCTGGCTGAGCTGGTGGTCGCCCTCCAGCTTGTCGATGTTGGATTTGTAGTTGATGATGTTCTGCTCGTACTGCTTCAGACTGTTCATCTGTTCCTCCAGGGAGCCGGCGATGTCCACCGACACGTGGCTGATCTCCTGCAGGAGGACGGAGACGGAGAACATCAGAGGAACCCAGTCCTGAGATACAGCTACTGACTCCATGTTTCCAGGTCTAGAGTTAAAGCTGCACCTTAGTGTTCAACACGTGTGTGTGTGTGTGTGTGTGTGTACATGTGTGTACTGAAGACTGACACCTGTTAGATTTCACAATAACAAACTGATGGCAGCGTGTATTCACTGTATTCCTTGTGCTACTGCTGTGCTACTGTTGAGCTACCAGAATAAATAAAGTGTCACGATAATATAAGAAATGTTGTCAGTGTTCTTGTCCGATCTGAAGCCGTCGCCTCCTGTGAGGTGAAAGAGGAGTTTCCTTTCCTACCGTACCTCCATCTTGGTTTGAATCCAGGGTCCGATGATGTTGGCCTGGGCGGCGAACTGGCGCCTCAGCCTCTCGTTGGCCTGCTGTCTGGCCACCTCCTCCTGGAGCATTTGGTCTCTGAGGGGCACAAGGTGCTTCACCTGCACACACACACACACACACACACACACACAGTCAACGGAAAATCTTCATCAGAGAAACTAAATGTGAAAATGTAGATTCAGACGAGCTTCCTACACTCTTCGTACTCTTTCTTATCGAACTGCTGTGATGGTAAATGTATGTCTCATCTCTCTCCGGCCAGTTGATATTTGTTTGTTGATCTTCAGAAGTGACGAGTTACGAGATGATCGCCACAGAAACAAATGTATTTTCTCAGCACAGATGGTTTTTTGTGTGTCGGGGTGCAGCTGCACTGACAGGTTTGTGCTCTGCAGCTATTTTGATTTCCCCTGAGTGCTCACAGCCAGCGGTGTTCAGTGTCGCTCTAACCCACATCTACAGGCTATTTCTGACTTGTCGCTACGATATGTGCCGTACGTATTGTTATTATTAGCCAGATGACCAAATGTGACGGACACAGCTGGTCAGGTCAACATTTCCTGTTCACATAACGTCAACGTACACAAGCCAGAAATACACACAGTGGTTGTGTTTTATAAACGACAGTAACTCTTCAGTTGTTATGTCGGACTTGTGAATCAGACTCACAGTGTCCCACTTGTTGCTGATGTCCTGGGGGGTGAGGTTGGTGTAAGGGTTGATGCCGGAGAGCTTGATGCCGTAGGTCTGAGCGATCTTCAGGATCTCGCTGTGGATGCCCATGGTGGCCATGCGCTCCTTGTCGGCCTCGGGCAGAGTGGCCTTGAACTGGTCGTGAGCGGTGATCAGACTCTGCGGAGGAGAACAAGTGGAGGATGAGAAGAAGGCAGGATCTGAGCATCTGTCCAGTTAAGAGCAGGATGGAAACGTTATCTCTCAGAGTCTGAAGCTCATGAATTTCATGTTGTACCACAGGTGACCTGAACTTCATGACCTCGTCTGTTGATGGTCTGAATCAGCGAATTAATAATCTGCTCCAGTGAAACACTGAGATACCGCTGCCTGACATTTCCTTTCATTTGTCAGTGGTAACAGATTCATGTAGGTGCAGATGTGAGAGAAAAGTGAGTGAGTATTAAAGTCAGAGAGTAATACGCAGTAAAAAGTGAAAATCTAAACATACATAAAACTGACAGCTCTGAATCATGGGGCAGATAATCGTCCATCTGGTGCCTGATTCATAAAGTACAAAGACATAACTCTCTTCACTAACGAAGGATAAACACACTCACATATGTGTAAATGTAGTGTGTGTTTGTGTGTGTGTTCATGTATACATGCTGCTGCGTGTACCTGGATCTCCTCAATGCTGTGGACGATGAACATGTCCTGCAGGTCCTCCATGGCTCCGTCCATCCAGTTGTTGAAGGGCGCCGCCCTCTTGGCAAACTCCAGGTACAGCTGGTCAATGGTCTCCCACAGCTTCTCCACACGCTACACACACACACACAGAAACACACAGAGGTAGTACCAAATCAACAGTGTGGACAGTCTGTGCATATCACCATTCATTATCTTTTATCTCTGAGTGTTTTGACTTTACCTCCAGTGAGTCCCTCCTCTTCTGGGTCAGGGTGCCCAGGTTGTCCCACTGGTCACAGATGCCCTGGCAGCGGGCGTTGACTGTGGCAGCATCATGGTAGTCCAGCTCACTGCAGGGAAGCACACACTCACTCAGCTTCAGAAAAACTAAACATTGGTAAGTTAATGTATGTTTATAATAGCTCCTGTTGAAACACATAAACATGGCTGTTGATCATGAGTCCAAAAATCCTATTTATAATCGGACTAACAGGTCAATCAGATTCAAAATGTCTCGTGTAAACACCTTAGCGGATGCGATTCACCCGGATCTGATTAAATTTCCGATCGGATTGAAAGAGGTCGTCTACGCCGATTGATAATCAGCTTGATGCCGCATATAAACGGCTGAATAGCGGATTCGATCGATAGAGCGGATTATTCATTCTGCGCATGCGCGCCCCAGTACGTAGGAGTCACGTATTGACGTTCGCGGTAAATAGGAAAAATAGGAAACAGGAAATAGGAAAGTCAAAGCTGGTCATAACAAACATGGCGAATAAACAAATTGGACAGTCATTGAGACGAGCTACATCTCCTGATGATAACTAACTGCTGAGACTGTAGAGCCACAAATACACGATGAAACAACGAAGTAAGCGTCGCCAACAAAACGCGACGTGGATCCGTTGCTCTAAGTGTAAACACGGAAGTGCACCTCTTCTTCTCTTGCACCTTTGCAGGTAGTGGGAGTGAGACCATCTGCGCGTGTCAATGAAACTATAATCGGCTTCAGCTGGGCCATATATACGCGGGCTGTATGTGGATCGCTTTATTTAGCGTTCATGTAAACTGGTCGAATAAAATTCATTTAATCCGATTGTTTTCAATGAGATTGAGGAAAACACTGCACGTAAACGCAGCTAGTGACTCTTCACCTCAGCGTTTCATTCATAAAACAGCGATTTCCAGTCAAAATACCTTCTGTGTCTGAGGTTATTCCCACATTTGTCCATCTCTAATCAAACCACATCAGAACATTTAATCATTAAACACTTGTTGGGTTTCTACCCCTCCCTGTTTGTGAGGGGTCATATGAGAACATTTTGGCTTTTGAGGACATAATACCAGTTGTTGAAGTGCTGATGAATTATGGGCTGTGCGCATACATATTCAGTGTTATGGCACTGAACGGCTGGTATCGTACTGTATGTAGCATCAAAGAGATCGTCTCCAAACTGTGTGTGCAGCGCCTGAGGAGCGGCGTGGAATAAGGAAACAGTGAGATCAGTCAGAGGTTTCTGCTCTTTCATGAACCCTCCTTTCATCTCTTCATCCTTCTCATTAATATGCTTTACACTCATGTGTCGCGTTCTTTTGTTCTTCACTGTATTCTCCTATCCCCACCATTAAGACTCCTGAAACACTTACAGCGCTCTTCTTCCTCCTCCTTCTCCTCCTCTCCTCCTCCCCTACAGTTTCTAAATCAGCTCTCTTGCTTAAAATTAACATAATCTCTCTTCTTATTCCTCGTTCCCTCTCTTTTCTCCTGCCTGCTCTCACTATTAGACCTCACACCCTCCTAAACAAGTCGACTGAAATTTCCCACCAATAAAACACCAAAACCTGAACCTCTTCATTGTTTTTCTCTCCCCAACACACCACTGCGTCTTACTTCAGCTCCTGGGCGATGGCGGCGATCTGCTCCACTCTGTCCTGGTGAGCGGCAAGGTCACTCTCGAAGGCCTCATGCTTCCTCATGAGGGCCCTGATCTCCATCAGAGAGGCCGACTCGTAGTCCTTCTGGGACAGCAGGTCCTCCTTACCTGAAACACACAGACGTTCGATCTGCAGCGTCCATTCCTCATCCTTTATAATCCTCCACAAGTTACTTTTTGACTCATTTTTAACTTGTTTCTATGAGTTTTTACAAATATTTTATAACTTTTTTTTGGTTTATTATACAGTGAGAAGAAGTTAAAGACTCAAGGTAGAGGTACAAGGGGTCAAAGTTCAAAACTTTAACTCCAGAGAGCCACCAGTCCGTGGACAGGAAATGACTTCTTGCCTTGTTTGTTTCTTCTCTTAATGACCTACTGTCCATCAAACAGAGAGTCACTACGAGCACTAAAGACGTCCTGACGCTGTGTCTCCTACCTGCAGTCCACGCCTCATGCATGTTGCACTTCTGCTTGAACTTCTCGGCCAGGTGGTCCAGTCTCTCCAGGCGGCGGATCTCGGTCAGCAGCCACTCCTCGTAGCCCTTCTCCACCTGCTCCAGACCCTTCCAGGCGTTGGCGATATCCTGCAGGAGAGGGACAGGTTTTTTTTTTTTGTTTGTTTTGTTTTTTAAATCAGTGCTCTGATTCGCTGAGAGGGAGGAGGAGGAGGATTTTTTTTTCACCTGACTCTGGGACCCATTGGAGGGAATTAATGATTTGGAAGTTGACTCGCTGACTTGAAGTGTTTTCAGGATGTGATTAATACAAATGTATATCTCGATGCCTTGAGAACTTTTTCATATGTATGTAAATCACTGGGAAATTAGAAAAGATTATTCTATCACCAGCCAAATGAAAATCAAGCTTCTATTTGCATCTGAGCTGAATTAAAAGTGAACTATCTAACACTTTTCTGTCTGTCTGTTCCAGTGTTTCTCACTTTTTACTGACTGATGACTTTATGTTTCTATGAATTCAACTTTTCAGGAACAAAGAGAACAGTCTTACATTTGTTGAATGAGGTTCTGAAAGGATTTTACAAACTTTAATGGATGGAAAACAGAGGAGGAAGCGACCCTCCGGTGACAGTGTGTGTGTGTCCTACTCACCGACACCATCTTGCCCTCAGAGGGCATGAAGGCGGGCCTGTTGCTGAGCCTCAGCTTGGTCTGCAGGGTGTTGAAGTTGATCTCCAGCTGGCACTTCTCCTGCACGCGGGGTGGCTTGTGGATGCGGCGGTAGTCGCGGAAATCCTCCAGCTTCTGCTGCATGGCGCGCATGGTCTGCTCCGCCACACGGTTCTCCAGCCAGGGGATGGTGCGGCGGATCCACTCCAGCAGCTGTGGAGATCATTCAGCTGGTCATTCATTGATCATTTGTTTCTTGTTCTCTATCTGTCCGTCTGTTCTGGATGTTTTCAACATGACACAGTGGTTTCTGTCAGTTTTCAGTTGAACTGTGATTTTTTCTTGATTCCTCCACTGGTCTTTCAAAAGGTCAAGAAAAAGAACATGAACTGATGTTGATAACTGATCAATACATGTTTCAGTTATTTATCTGAAACTAAAGATTTTTTTCACACCAGTATATCATATGATTCTTTGGTTATGAGCAGGACTCTGTATGTTGTATATGTTTATTGTTCTCAGCTGTGCTTTTAAAATTTCTGTTCCTGTGACACTTTGGTCTTTCACTCATCATCACACAATCGATTCGCCTGCGGTGGGTTTTTTTTTCAGCCGTGTCGTGTAAAGTTGGTGGGAGGATCAGTCAAGTTTAGAGAGAAGCGGTCGAGTTTAACCTGAGGGAACGTGAAAGTGTTGTTGCAGAGGAGGTGGACGTGCAGCACAGACTGAGAGTGGGAGTGTTTGAGCTGCAGCTGTTTCTCACCTCGCTGGCCAGCTTCTCGTACTCCTCCATCAGCTTCTCGTTCTCCTGGTTGACAGCCAGCACCTTGCAGATACGGTTGGCAGCTGTCTCGGCCTGAGAAAGAGAGAGGCAACGTTTAATGTCATATTTACAAGAAAAACATACAAAATTCAAACATTTATTCATTAGGATTTCTGTCAGATTACATGATAAATGGGATTAAAATATGAGACAATGAGAATATTAGTGTAAAATAAAGGAAATTCAATAATAATCTGACCTGTTCAGCACCAGCAAAGGCGTGGTAGAAGCAGGACACGTAGGTCATGATGGCCTTCTCATCAGGTTTGGGTGTGTTCACAATATCTGAGGGCAAAAAATAAGAATAAAATATTGTTGTTATTACATCTAATTATACACTCTGGAGTCCAAAAGTGTGTCAGTGAAAAATACAATGATTTAAAATCTTTGTTTTTGATTATTGTTGGCTTAAAGTGAAGAACATGATGATTTACTGTGACTCATCTCAGGAGACTGTCCAACACAATCTCTCTGAAGTCAGAACATCAGTGTTTCAATAGAAGTGATTTTAAAATGCATGAATATTTTATGCAGATGAAGTTTTTAAACAGGAAGGAGCTCTCGTCCTTGGACCATCTGCCTTCATGGAGGTTATCACTGTGAGGTTGTTCTCGGTCTGTTTGTGGTTTCAGGATTTTGTTTTGTGTTTTTTTTTTTCCTCCTCACCTTCAGCATCGAGCATCTTGGGGATGTCCAGGAACTTCTCAGCCACGTCGAAGGCGGTGTTCAGGTTGCCGATGGGGTCATCCTGCAGACACACAGAGCTGCTGTCAAACATGGCTGAACAAGTGATAAGAGCAGCGGAGAAAACATCACCAGAGGGAAGGAAGGAAACTAAGATTCAGTGTCTGAACTGGCAGCTCCAGAGAGAGATCGAACAAAGCAACATTTCAATCTCCAGAGAGTTTTGGCAGCTGAACAATAACTGTGATGATCCCATTTCTGCTGCTGTTGTTCGCTCTGTTGTTTGTAATCCAGAATGTCAAAACCATTTTAGATGGGCGCCGTCATCCCACAGAAAAGGAACAACAACTCCGGACTAAACAACTACTTTTCCTTTTGTAATATCTTTGGCAATAGTCAAATGAACATTTATTATCTCCTTACAGTGTAAAACACTCTACATTGGCAGCAAACTGGTTGTGACATCCAATTTTAAAAAAACCAATATGTGTTCAACAATACACTGATAAATGACTTACACTATTAACACTCCAGATATGAACCACTGGGCTATAAGACAGGGCAGCCACCAACATTTAAAGTTGCAAATAACTACACTACATGTCCTGCAACAATAAAGTTAACAGAGCAAAAACACAAAAAGAGTAATGAGTCAGTATTAAACCCTGATTCAGAACAAAGAGTGAAAAACTAGATCAGTACAGGAAAAGAAGAAGAAGAAAGGAAGAGGAGAGGGCACCTTTCTCAGTTTGGAGTAGTCAATGAGGTCAGGTCTGTGTCTGTGGATGAGGGCGCACAGAGCCAGGCCGTCCTTCCAACTGAGCCGCGACAGGAGGAAAGAGAGAGAAGACATGAGGGAAAAGAGTGAGAGGAAGGAAAAGAAAGAGTGGAGGAAGAATCGCGAGACAAAAGCAAATATATTAAGTAATAAACCAACGAGGAGAGAAGACAGTGAAGAGAATTATCCACATGTTGTCACAAAGATTTGTAATAAAAGAGAGGAGAAAAATCTTGGCTGCAGTTCTCTGGTCGCGCCACAGTTTGGCGCTGTCGACCCACCTGATGTGGAAGTTCTGCACGTTGACGTTCCTGTAGGGGGCAGTCTTCCTCTGGCACCACAGCAGCAGACCCTCCTTAGCAGAGGTCTCTGCAGAGAGTCAGGGAGGGAGATGGTGAGCGTTTAGAAACATGATAAATCCAAACATCATCCTCAAATAAAAAAGAGAGGGTGACAGTCTGACTAATGAACAGAGACACATCAGAGGAAGGAGGAAAGTTTAAGTGTGTGATCTTAAAGGAGATGCAAAATAATTACAGGGTGGTGTTTGGATGACAGATCTTCCTGCTTACAGGGTGCAACCTTTATTTTTCAGCACTAAAACTAGTGCAGCCGGTGGTTTAAAGGTTTCCAGATACTTTCCTGAGGTGACGAGGAGGTCAATCTATATCATAACAGACGATATTGAGGAGCAGGAGCAATAAAAAAGGAGTGAAAGAAGACGAGCTGAAGGTGAAGGTCGGGGGTGTGAGGAGGGACAGGGGTGTGAACGAGGTCTGAGTCTTTATGAACAAGGATTTATAATGAAGTGACCTTGGAGGAAGGTCGGGGACATTCACTGGGTGGAAGGAATAAAAGTGAAGTGATTTACAGCACGAACGAGTGGTGAGGACATGGAGGCCTCGCTGACCTGAGATCAGGTTCAGACATGTGACTGATGTATGAAGCTGTGTGTAAATAAGACCAGTGTGAACAACGTGTGTTTTTATGTGATGTTTGTGGTGTCGGTCGCTGAAGTGTGAAATTTCTTGACTTTTCCTCTACATGAAGACAGAAGAGGTTTTCAGTTTGTGTTTGTTTGTGAGTGTTAGGGAAAAAAATCAAGTGAGAACAAACTGTTTTTTTTCCGCATATTTAGTTGTGAAACTCTGAGTGACACAGCAAAGAGAAGCTGAGTCTGAGTGTGGAGCTCATATGACAAGACATGGAGTCAGTGTTTATCAGAAACTAACTAAACTAAACTTAATACATGTGTAAATTCTCCCAAAAGGCTGAAAGTGGGCACAAAAACATTGTGTATTTTCCTGTTTTAACCCTGTATTTCCATGTGAAATGTTCATTCATCTGTTGATATAAGGTCAAATTCATGTCAAGTGTTTTTACATCTTCCTGGAAATCAATTCTCAAGACTCATCCTGCACTTAAGGGCGTGAAGTTAGAGTCAGTTGATGTAAACACGCACCTTCCACAGAGATGTCCTGGATGGCAAAGCGGAGGATGATGGTCCAGATCATACCGAGGGTCATCTTCACATTACCGTCAACAATTTCTAGGTAAAAACAAACAGACAGACAAAATGTTTACAGCCTGGACCTCAGACCCTTCACTTGTGTCTGTCTCTGAGGTTAGAAGTTTAATTGTGTGCTGTTAGAAGGTGTTGCTGTTGAGACAAATTGAATTTCATGCAGCCCGAGGCCTCAGTAGAAAACTTGACTGCAATTAGAGTGAGGAAAATTGAAGTCTCGCAAAAAATCCACCAGCTGCTTTTGAAGTGCTGCGACGTGGATGTGAAGCTCTCAGCATGTTTTCATGAACCCTCAGTCTGAACGCTTTTTACCCTGCTGAGTGTTTAGTCGATTTAACCTCAGAGTCAAACACATTTGGAGGGTTGTCACACAAACTCTGCACATGAAAATGTGATTTACACAACAGCAAAACAACAACGTCTATCATTAGTGTTAGTTTTTTTAGTATTTATCTCATCATTCTCCTGAGTAAACATCTATTCATTCAATAAATACTGTTTTAAAAGCAAATATCATTGATTTCAGAGCTTGTTTTTGTGGCTCTATCAAAGACACCCTTTCTATGAAGCATGTGAAAAACTAAATTCAGAGTCAACAGATTTCATGAAGGGCAGCTTCCAACTTATATGGTTACTTAGAGTAAATGAAAATATTTAGAATAAATGAGAAACACTTCTGCGCCGCGGCCAAACTCCTCGTCTTTGTTCCCAGTTGGACGAACTGTCGTTTACTTCCCTGTCACTGCCAGCTCATCTGAATTCTCCTGACGCTGTGAACTTCAGCAGCCATCTGCTGCTCACAAACAGGTCCAAGGGAAGCAAATGCTTTCTGATGTTCTTGTATTAATTAAAAAAGGAGAAATGAAACAATGTCAGGGAGGACGCGCGACTCTCACCCTCAGCACCGATTGACACCAGCTTGACTCCCTTGCTGCAGATGAAGTCCAGGGCTTTGTTCACGTTGGCGATCTTGTGGAAACGCATCTTGCCTTTGTCGGGTTTAGGCAGCCTCTCGCCTGAAAGATGAAGTTTAATGATCAGACCGTTTGATGATATCCTCAGTTTTCTGTCGCTCTAAACTGAATCTCTGGCTTTTAAACTGACAAAACTAAACATCTGAAGAGGTCACCACCTCCTCTGTAGAGCTGCAAAACTGAAGAATTAACAATAATGAAAATCACCAAGTTTGCCAGAGAATATTAACGAATATAAAACTGATAGAAGATAAAAAGAAATATCATTATTTATAATATAAACTTCACATTTTACTCCTTCATCATGGGTTTTATCCCACTGAACATCTAGAGTATAATGAGTCAGATGGGGCAACATTTCATCAGTAAGTTTGCACCAATTTACATTTTTACTTTCATGTGTGTGTGTGTGTGTGTGTGTGTGTGTGTTGATGAGCTCCACCTGAAATGACCTCCAGCAGCAGCATGAGTTTGAGGCCATTTCTGAAATCCTCTTCAATGTTCTCAATCTGTGTCCCAGCCTTCCTCAAGTGGGAGTTGCACCAAGCTGTGAAAGTCTGAGAGAAGAAAACCCAAGGTTACACTGTCACCTCTCTGACTGCATGATGAACGTTCACACAAACCGACAGCACGCACCGCAACTTCACCTGCTACACACACACACACACACGCATATACACAGGTCAATATTTCCCTCTGAGAGCAGAAGTGCTGAGTGAAGCCTGAACTGTCCACTTCCATTTGTGACCTTGTTCTGACTGTGGCTGCTGACGGAGAGGGAGAGTGCACGCACGCACACACACAAAACACACACACAGAACACACATTATGACAGTGATGTCAGTCTGACGACTCCAAGTGATTCAAGAGAGTCGTCACACCAACCGCTGCTTTACATTGTTATTTTACTTTACTTCAATCATGGGCCCCAGCGTGTGAACTGTGACTTAACAAATACTTTCTGTTCACAACACGTCTTCTCCTCAGTGACAGACGGGACGGTCACACTCATAAAGTACAGTACAACGTTTGTAGCGTGAATTAATACAAGAACAAGAAATGCAAATAACTTAGCAACTGTTTATTCTAAGCACCAGTGATCTGAGCTACTCTGAGCTTTTCTCTATCAACTTCACAGCAAACTCAATGTTTGTCTTTCAGTTTAGAGACAAAATGCATTTTGTTTTGATTTTCCTTTAAGGCTGAACTCAGTCTGATGCACTACGTCAGCCTAAGTAAGTATCTGTCACAGCCGTACTCTGTTCATCTGAAAATCATTTACTGCCTTCAGCTGGTTTTTTCTCCTGATCAGGTGTGAGTCTATTTGTGAAATGAGTCCAGGGAGGAAGCTGCTGTCAGTCAGGTCCCATGTTTGCTCCCTCCTCGCTGTTGTAAGAGACGCCGCTGCTGCTGCTGCTGCTGCATCTCTGAAAAGCCAGAGATCTCATTTTAGAAAGCAAACTGTTCATTAGGTGATGGTGCTGCTGTGCGTAATGGGCAGAGAGCAGACGGTGATGTAAATGGCTCTCAGCCACTGAGTGCCTGCTTTTCCGTCTGTCTGGAAAATTGCCTAATGGCGTCAGTCATGCACATCGGGGACAATTCAATTGGTTCCATCAGGCCGTTCAATCAATCGCTGAATGGCGTTTTGAGAGGCTTTCATGGCGTTTAGCTTTAAAATGTGGATACAGGGAAGTGTGTGTTGAAACTCAAGTGTGTGTGTGTGTGTTAATGCTGCTAGTGTAGAGCCAAAACTTTGCCAGGGTTTGGAGCATGTGTGGGCGTAGAAGCAGAATAAGTACATGAGTTGAATAACTAACTACAGATGATAGTGTGGGCGGAGTGAGGAGAGAGAGACAGAGAGAGAGAGAGCAGTGACACAGAGAGAGAGATGTAAATTAGCAATGAAACAGGGTTTGTGCTCGGTAGGTGAGAGCATAAATGTTACATTACAGCAGCGTGGAGCACATTAAACAATCCAGAAATGAAAACGCACACGTCCATGAACAGCATGTGGGTGTATGTTAATGGCTCTGGGTGTGTGCGTGCGGTGACGTCTGCTATGGAGCGTGACTGTAGATCTACATGAGTGGACAGAGGAGCAGCACAGACAGACAGACAGACAGACAGACAGACAGACAGACAGACAGAAGAGGCACTGACAGACCGAGGGAGGAGAAAATAAACTGAGAGGAAGAGGAGAGAGAGAGATTTGTACTGGAGATAAAACATTTTCTCTGGAGATGAATATCTTTGTGTCTTGGACTGATCACTTGTTTTAACCACAGAAGCGCTTGCGCAAATAAATGTGATGACGTGTGTCACTGTGCAAAAGTTTAAGATTGACGACTCAGCGCAGCGAGTCCTCCAACACACTTGGAGTCAAGTGCGTTGAAGAAACTGTGCACACAAAGGTTTCTGTGTGTTTGCTAATCTTTGTTGCAAGTTAACTGATGAATTAATACTATTCATGTCTTTTATTTTGAAAGCATCTTCACTTTAGCTTTAGGCTCTAACACTTTGGTGACATCAGAGCTACAGGTAGCGGCGCCTCCTCTCTCATCCTCTGCAGCAGCTGGACGTGGATGTTCAAGTACATAACTTTGAGAAAGATATTAAAGATATTTGAATTAATTGCTGAATATGTTCTGCCATAATTAAAATTAGCCCCGCCTCTCCAAGATACAATATTAAACTGATTCGCACACATGAATGGATCAATAATAATAACCCAACACTATCAGCTTTATACTGTTGTATTCTGTTTCACTTTAAGGATCCGAATGCTTCCTGTTTGGCAGCAGCTGATGGAAACAAGCCAACCAGTCGACTTTTTTACATTTGCTTAAACAGTTGGAAAACAGCAGTTTGTCCTTCCTGTGAGACATTGTGAATTCAAGCTGAACTTAAAGGCCGAGGAAAGACAGCGTAGAAAGAGAGGCAGCGAAGTGAGAAGTGAGAGGAGTGACAGGAATGCCCCGGCCCTAGTGTAATTTGATGTACGGGTCTGGAGAGAAGAAGAGGCCGCCTGTCCAACCAGCCGGGGTCCCAGCAGGTGCTCGTCTCTTTGCCATGCATGACCAAATTTAGACAGACTCCTAATCCAGCACACACAGGCCACCAGGCCAAGGCGGAGAGGAAACAAGAAGGTGAGCGAAGGAGGAGGTGGAGGGCCGGAGGAGCAGGGAGGAGGAGGAGGAGGAGGAGGGGGTGGGGGCTAAATTAGGTAGAGGAGGAAAGACTGAAAAATGGAGGGAGGGAGGAGGAGGAGGGGAAGAAGAAGGAATAGGAGGAGGAGGAGGAGGAGAGGGGGCAGTGGAGGCTAAATCGGGTTGCTATGGGACACCACCGGACAGCTGACAAGGCAGAATTCCTGAGGGTGAGTGTAAGCGTCCAAGACGGAGAGAAAGAAGATCGGGGGAGGGAAGACAAGAAGAAGAAGAAGAACGAGGGGAGGAAGGAATGGATTGAAGTAAATGGCGAGATATAAAAGAATGAACCGGAGAAAGTGTGTGAAACCTGAGCAAAGCCCCACCCACATCAAAGGAGAGCCACTGGAAACTAAACCGCTGGTCACTGAAACCCAGGATTCACTTAACCTGATCCAAACGTAATCCCAAAGTCATGGACAGGATTAAAAACAGACAACAACTGTCCTGTACCTGTGGTGACAGTCAACAGGTGCCACATCTGTTCCCTGCAGCTGTAATGCTCCGCTATCTCAACCTCTGGGGTCGGTTTAATGCCTGCGGTGGTCTACAGAGTCCGCTCAAATGAAGTCACCCTCCACCCTGGCATCACCCCTCCCTCCCTCCCCCTCCTTCTCTCTCCTCTGTCTGTCCACACCTGTTGGTCTGGCCTGGCTCAGCTCGGCCCAGACCTCTTTACAGGTCCTTCTTGTAAAATGAGGTCACGGTAGCCCAGGCTGGATGCCTGTCATAACTACGCCCTCCCAAGGGGAATCAGGGCTGCTGACCCTCAATACAGCTGACATGCACATACACACATGTTCCTACACACACACACACACACACACACACACACCATTTGAAGTGGCTCACAGCTCTTAATAATGTCAGCTCGCTCAGCTGTCCATCAAAAGAGCTGATGCAACCACAGCGCTGCCTGGAGTTACTGCTGCCGGCCTCACAGGGGAAGTCATGGACAACAGAGCTGAACCTCACATGTGCTGTGACTCCTACGGTGGGAGGATCTCTGCTCTTCACTGCTGATGAGACAAGACAAGTCAAATACAACTCACCAGTCCTCAGAAACTAACTTCTACCCTTTGGTCTTGGTGTTTTACAGAAGAAAATCTGACTTACTATTCACAGATTGCAACTACCAGGAAGTTGTCTTTTCATGTGGGGGTTGAGGTTAGGGCGGATCAAGTCGATATCTAACAGTATAAAAGTTGCTCATCACAATAAACTGAGAAAAAATAAACAATAAATTATGAGAAAATTAAGTTTCTTTGAATCTATTTTTGACACATTTATCGCAAAATCGCAAAAGACACGACTGATGTGCAAAAATCAAACTTCAGCTGGGAAATCTGCGTCGTTAGCAGGACGTCGACTGCATTTGTTATGTCGTATTAAAATGTTTGTTTTCCAGATCAGTGCTGGACATGTCCCAGGTTAACTCTGTACACATGAACAACTCAAACACTGTTTCACAAAAAGATAAGTGGGAACATTAATATGAGTCAATAACTATCTGTAGCATCATACAGCATAAATGCCGTGTGTTAAACAGAGACCAAAAACATTGCTGTCTGTTGACAATGAAATCTAAAATGTAATAATGTTTTGTGTTGATCAATTCATTTGTGATCAACAAAGGTTTGACTGTAAAATAAATCCTGATAAAGTGAGGTCAGCCTGACACAGGAGGCATGAAGCCAAAATACAAAACGTTTTCCTGAAGAAGCAGAAACAAGATGGCCTCCTGTCGCTGAGCTGTCTTCCCCCACACTGCTGCATGTGTCTGTCACACTCTATTGTGCCAGTCCGACACATCACACACACACACACACACACACACGCTCTGTGAACAAACACTTCAGCTGTGGCTGACCCGATGATTAGCCTGGCGTGAGTGTTACTCCAGCTATGTCAAGGTGTTCTTTACACTTGGCCGGCTCTCAGACCATCCTCTGTCAGAAACACAACATCACACCTCCGCTAATGAGATGAAGACTTTCATTTACACCTGACCTCTCCACAACGTCCCCTCACTGGTGTCCAGCCTTTGTCCACAGAGGAGCGCGCGCTCAGATTTAATTACAAAAGTCCACAGTGGCTGATTTCACTCGTTTACGCCTCTGATCAGAGAGGGCCGGTCTAATTAGGGAAATATGCAGCCGGGGGTGTTTGTGAGGAATGAAAACACTGATCTGGCTTACTAGGAACGCTGCCTGCACTTAATCCTGTAATCTCTGCACAGATTTATAACGGACCGTTCAAGATTTGTTGCTTTTTTTTTTTTTTTTTTTACCCAACAACACAAAGATACTGTAGAGAGGATTAAACAACGCATGTGCATGGGCCAGAAATGCAGTTAAAACTCAACCATCATCCACTTCATTCAGCGTGTGTTCCCGTATAGAGGCGTCTTAAACAATCGTCATGGATGAACAAAGGGCGCTTTGATTGGAGCTTTGAATGTTAAGACTCTGACCTCATTCTTTAAAGTCCAGGTTGTTAAAATAAAAGTCCTGATGTAGCTTCTCCTGATCTCCTTCTTGTTGTGTTAATCCTCAAAACATTGACAAGTGTAACACCACCATGTTGTCCACATACTCTCTCACTATGTGTAATATCTTATACTTTAATAATACACAGGTATTTATGTCTCATTGCTGGTGTAAAAATAGTCGGCCTGCGAGGCTGACATGGTTGACTCCGCTCACACCTGTCCACTACAGCTACCTTTGTCACACACCTGTTCAGCAGTCATGCCCTGGACTCTCTCTCTCACACACACACACACACACACACACATTCACGGCAGCCACATAAACAAATCACTGACCGCTCACATGCACTCACAGCCAACACAGTAATAGCCAGCTCATAAAAACACAGCGCCCTTTTGTTTATGAGGTCACTGTGTCTGTGATGCACACGAGCACACGCACAATCAACTCTGATCCCAAATACATTAACACAGAAAGGTCTTCTCAAAGGTTAATCAATAGACAAAGATGGTTATGAATATGGAAATATACAGCTACTTTCCACAATATTCCCAAACCTGACTCATCTGTTAAAAGGCCACAAATATATAAAAGAAAAACAGAAATATTGAGCGACGACCACTTCAGTCCACATGTCTGATGGTAATAAGTGTTCACACAGACCTCCCCACAATGAAAAGCCTGCAGCTCGCAGTGTCAACAAACCACAGGTCAATACTCATCATCTTACTGACTGGGTTTTTAAGCAACGAGGATCGGCTGCATCCAGAAATGACTTCAACAACATCCAACATTATATGTGATTCTGCTCATTCTTTGCAGTCACTTAAAGTCTAAAGTGGAGCCACTATGAAGTGAACACAGCTGACAGGCAGGGTAAAAATATAACAAGGTGTCCACGTACGACTGAGTGGAGGAGAGGAAAACTGCTCCTCTGCTGTTCAAACACAAAACATATCAAAAAGAGTGGAAATCGATAAATGTTCACATTAAAAAAATAAAAAAACACCTCAGAAGCTTCTGACACAGTGACGCTTTCCCCGGATTGCGCAGATCGACGCGGTGTGGAAATCCCACCCTGTGACAGCACTTACGCAAGCCCTCGACCGTAACACTTGTGACAGATGTGAAGGGGAGCAGCCCTTGAGCCATATCAGCTCTGAGTGGACGGGCAACGCTCCCGTCAGCGCTCGTCGTCTCAGAGCAGGCATCAGCGGCTGGATTTTCTACATGCAACAGAAAAGTTGGCCGTGTATGTGACAGTTTCAGCCTCATTTATATAAAATCTATTAACATGAACTAAATACAAACAGTACAAGAGCCACAAGGACCAGGAACGTGGGCTGGATATTCAGCGACAGCTCTGAGAGAACTACGGCCTGAGGCCTTCACACAACAGATCAACCGACAGCTTCCTGTTGCAAAACTCACTCTGAGGCGGCGACATTATTTGCATCATCGTGTGTTTTTCTGACTGACATTATGTGTGACATCACTTTCCTACATCGGGGGGGGGCGGGGGTCTCCTGTAAACAACAATTACCCTGAGTTCCTCCACCGACGTATAAACGGGCGATGAAGTGACAGGACAAGGTAGAGAGAGGGAGAGGTGAGAGGAGTTACGACACACAACAGGTGGAACCGACATTTAGGAGCCGCCAACACCCCCACCCACGAACCCACCCACCCCCCCCCCTTTCTGGGCTTTAAATATCCCTCCTCAAAGAGACCTGGAGCCCTGAACTTGGGTGCCACAGGGACGATTTAGGATGGTGACGTAAGAGCTGAGAGCTGACACCCCCAGCCGCCCCCACACACACACACACACACACACACACACACACCTCTCTAACAGGCCAACCTGAACTCTCCTGCCCCATGGGCTCACCTCTTCTCCCCCCGTTCCACCTACACAGCCATTACACATACAGTAAGACGCTGCTGCTGCTGTAATGTTGAACCACCTCCCTGTAATACTCCAGATGATGACATCAGATCAGCTGCTGGGTCATTAATCATTTTCAATATGAGCAACAGAGGATGACAATCAGGAAACCTTTTGACAGGATGATTAAAAAAAGAAGAAGAAAATCTACAGATTAACAGATTTGATTATTATTCTCACAAGTTCTACACTAAAGAAAAGAGACGGCGGAGGAAGCACATGCAAAGGTCACTGAATTAACTCAGAAATAAAGCGTCACAGCAGGAAACTTAACCTGGGTTTCAGGTTACGTTGGGTGCAAGCTGAACTGTAAGTGAATCATTCTCTGACATCAATTTATCAGCCCTCCTTTCCTCCTCGTCTCTATGGAGGATTAACAGGCTAATGTCCCACAGACCCTGCTGACAACACGGCCACCGCCGGCCTCCAGAGCAAGGCCGAGTCCAAACCCACGGATTTATGTCTGTGTTTGGAGGATAAAAGGCCTAGGACACCTCCTCTAGTTAAAGTGTGTGTGTGTCTGTGTGTGTGTGTGTGTGTGTGTGTGTCAACCCCTGCCAGATGCCAGTGAGATATACTGTAGGCACAAGGGATTTCAGATGATGAGAGAACAGGTGGAGCAGGTGATGAAAGTCGACAGCCCTCCACCCTCAAACACAATGAGAGCAATGTTAATGTTTTAAAGATTCACACATGAGTTTTCACAAAGAGAACGAGATATTAGCCTCGATTATGAAACATTTCTACCCACAATGCAAAGCTGTGTTTCCACATCAGACACCCTCGTGCTAAAACAACACGTGCAGCATTTAAAAAAACAAGCAGAACAAGTCGCACAAACACTCAGAGGAGCGTAACTGCATCTATGAAATCACAAAGTGCTACAAGCCTCATGGAAACTCTGCCCTGACAGTCACAGCAGCACATCATCCACGAGCCAGGTACACCATTTATTTCCTGTCCGCGGCCCCGGTCCCTGAACGGCTCAAGAGAACGGATGGCTAACCTGGTTCAGTCAATCATACTTTTGACACGGCCATCTGTCTGCGTGGTCATATTAATTGCTTGGGCTCACTGTGGGGAAACATTGTGTCCCGCTCTGCTCCATTATGCTGACTTACACTATGTTCCACTGCCCACACGGATCCGGGCTGATGTAACCCCCCCCAGCAGTGTCTAAGTGTGTGTGCACATGTGCAGGTGTTCACTTTTCAGAAGAACCGGAAATGCGACGGGAATCAAAAGGCAAACGTGACGTGTCTCAAATTTGGGATTTTTTTTTTTTAATGGTAAAGAGAGTAAATGTATTTTTATTTGACACCTGCTGAGCTCACAGAGGATGCTGTGCAACACACGATGCACTTGCACATGATGGTGGAGACATCTGAAATATCTCAGATTCAAGTCCTCTGCAGACTTATTGATATTTCAATTAGGGATGGGCAATGATTTTCGAATATTTGATTAGTCGTTCAGTTAAAAAAAAAAAAAAAAAAATCGAATCGTCGTTTGAAAAAATGTAAATGTCCCCTTTTACTGTCGCAGAAGGAGAAACATGTGACGACTCCTACAACAATCAGAAAGCTCTGTGTCAAATAAAAAAACAGGTGAAACTAGTTCAAACTCTGCAGGTGAAACTCTGCCGGAGAACATTGACATAGTTTTATGCCGCGAGAGGAGACTTTGCTCCCATTCAGCCAGGAGCGCTTCACGCCATGATGAGAAGTGGTATCATTACAATATTCTCTGGTACCGATTCTCATCACAGTCCGCGATTTTATTTCCCAATGACGGCTGTTTTTCCAGTCGGGGATGTTAAACGATCAAGCTGGCTAACTTGGTTTGGCGTGTTAGCATGTTAACATTTGCTAATTAGCCCTAAACCTAAAATACATCCGAGGCTGATGGGAGTGTCATTTTAGTCACGAATCACAGTACTTCCTTGGTTTCCTGCGATCAATAAGCAAGCCGACGACGAACAATGAAAAGTCATTTTTCATGTCATTGTGATTTTAAATTGTCAGCGAGAGTGTGTGTGTGTGTGTGTGTGTGTGTGTGTGATAACCCTGTTTTCTCCTTGTGCTGAACACACACAATCAGACACACAACATCCATATCTTTCACTGTTCACTCTGAGCTCTCACCCTCTCTCTTGTTACACTAGTCAACAGGTGCATTGACTGACTGCCTGATCGATGGCAGAGAATAAAGGTGAGTGTACCGGTTCTTGGTTGGCGGCGGCGGCGTGCTGAGTCTTTTGTTGTTTAATGAGTTCTGAGCTCGGAGGCTGACGACGAGGGAGATGAATTGGTGTAAGCGGTTGTGGAGGATTTATGAGGGTGAGAGGGAGAGCGGGGTTGTGGGTAAGAAAAGGAGGAGGAGGAGGAGGGTTGTGTCTAATTTCAGTGGGCGAGTTCTTTCTCTGAAATAAGAGGCAAAACTGTCCAGGCAGATCTGAGGTCAGCTCATTCCATCTTAACAGGCACCTTGACCATGAGGGCCTATGTGAGAAACTGATCTAAGGCCGTCTAGAGCAACGTGCCACCCAGCCACATTTCCCAGCATTCATTCAGCCAAAAGCGCAAGTCACTGTCGACCTTGTGATTCTACTTTTGCCTCCATTAGCAAACCGCAAAAATTGTTTGGTCGGATGACCTTACAACTCTGATTTCATTTTGTTATTTGTAAGCTGTGAACCTGAAGGGGGCTCCAGAGGGACCACGTGACAGCTGCCGTTGTGTGCTTCGTCATTCAGGAAGTCCTCAGTTGAGCGTGAGCTGCTAGCACAAACACCTGGAGTGTGTCTGCTGTAACAGCTAATGAACATCTTTTATGTTGCACGAGCTCAGACAGCAACAGCAAAGGCTTTGTTGTCAGTGAGGTGTCCAGTCACTTCTAGCAACTGTGAAGGAAATCCATAAAATTACATCTCAGGGTTGGATGAGGTCGGAGGTCACGAGTTTCTCCTCACTATTTGATACTTTAACTGGAGCTAGCAATGCTCTGGCAGGAGAGTGCAGCTTTTTAAAGCCATTATAAAGTACATAATGATATCCTCCTGACCTCAGACCTATTATAAGAGACCTATCATCTCAGCAGACTTCCAACTGACGACTGTAACTCCTGCTACCCTGACCTATAAATATCCATCGTACGCAGCCAACACTTGGTCCCAACATTACGAGCTTACTTCACTTTCTACAAAGACAGGTTCAGTATTCGGTAAGTCTCATTACCACAGGAAGCTGAAACGCATTATTTGAGCCTGACACCATTAGGACCTGAGGTGACGTTTTGCAAGCGCTGGGGCCATGTACCCTCTGTGTGTCATTTGCGACTGAGGTCACAGCCTCGGCGGCTTGTGGCTCTCTGCATCCTCATAAACACAAGTCTCCATTTTCAACACCGGCACCGAGCCTGAGGAATAATAACTAAATCTTGGGCTGGCTGCAGCTTCGCGCTGCATCACCTCAAACATAGTTTAGTGCAGATTTTGTGCGCCTGCACCGACACAACGCTGCAGACAGGACTGTAATTGAGGCAGCGCCACAGTCAACCAGGTAATTTTTTCTAACTAATCCGACTTTTTATTCTATTTACTGATCCCCAGGATGGCTCTGATCAGATCAAGATGGCTGCTCTCGGAGCCCATCAATCATCATTTCTTCTTTCACTCTGGATCCTGACACCGCTGATGTATCGTGTGTCTGCTTTCGCAATTATAACACTCTGCAAGAAGCTTCTCCGTCTTCAAACCGTGTCCCAATTCTCATAAGAACTCGCTTGCAAATCTCGCCGGACACGCACTTCCAAGCTAATAAAAATACAGAGTATATATGACGAATATGTCACGTACATATGCACACCCACGCACACTCACACTCACACACTCCTCAGGCCATCCTACAGTCTCCCAGGGCTCCTGCGACTGCACTAAAGCAGTTTATAGAAGCCTCCCTACATGGACACAGCTTCTGGAATAGCAACTGCTATTTGATCTGACTGCAAGCACTCTCACCTCTCCACTTACGTTTAACCCTCAAACACACACTCTATGCATGCATCATAAAACGGATACAGAGCACTGCCCTTGCTAATCCTATTATTTTTGACACAATTCACCTGGAATAAACTTTTTGTTTTGTTTATGTCTCGGTCGTGGTCGCTGGACAGTGATGCACCGCTGGTCAGACTTTTCTCATAATGTCCCCTCACATCTTTACCTCATTCGTCACTGCATATCTTTTCATCACTTGTGTCTTTTTTTATTGTTTGTGTGAGCACGTTAAAAACCGCAATCTCATTTTAGTCCTACAACAACTCTGTGTGTGTGTGTGTGTGTGTGCTTCACTGGTCTAATGAGTGAAAATATCCTGAGAGGACCAGAGACCAGCTCAGGTGGTTAACTGTTCCTGCACTGGGATCACATGACCCTGACAGAGTGAATCATGGGAGGGAATTTAAGATACCCCCCACCACCCCCAGTTGCATCTTGGGATTACTGTAGCCCAGGCAGTGGGCACAGTTTAGTGCTGAGAATTACAAACCTATTGCAATTTCTTCTTTAATGGCCCCAGTTAGGACGAAGCCGAGGGGAAAGACGTCATCAGGTTACTTTAAAATTACATAATTTCATCCTCTCAAAGGACAAACGGAGATCTGGATGAATACACCCCATCTCAGATAAGAGAAAAGCATCCTATAATGCACCATTATTATGAAACACCATATCTTGGCTGTTAAGGGAACACAGGTCAAATTCATTATCACTGGTAATGTGATAATACATTTTCAGACTGTCCAATGTGCAGCCCAGACACATTTTTAAAACACGTCCCTCTCAAGACAAGTTGCAGACAGTAAGAAGATGGAAAAGAATAAAACGCTTCTCCACCAGCTACAAAAAACACAGACCCTGTTTCCGCTGTATTGGGCCTGATGGTATCTGGAAGGATCTGAAGTAAGTGTTTGTATGAGCTGCTGTAACTGTGATCGTTATCAAGTGAAGAAAACAATGTTTGCTGAGCTAAATTCATTGCCAATCACTTGTTCGGGATTACCTACACAGAGCCAGCGTTTCAGTATTGTCTCGTAAAAAACATCAGGTAGGAGGTGAAATCAATGGCCCTGTCTGGCTGCTGCAGCAACTGGCTGAGTTGTTAAAAGTGCAAAACGAGATTAGACGAGAATAGATTTGATTACGCAGCAGCCTAAGATCTCTCCTCGCCCACACAGAGGGACATTACATTAGGTGGAGTGGATAAATATCACATTACTGAATTTAACTTTGTAACACCTGAATATGATGACGATGATCTCTCTTTTGGCCACTTCATTCATTTTATACCCTGTGGAATAGAAGACAGTGAAACACAGGAACAGGAACAGGAACAGGAACTATATATGTCTATGTTTCACTACAGTCTCTTAAGAAAAGCCTGGAGGAAGGCCCTTAGACTGATGCATCAGTCTCATTAGTTGGCGTGATAATCACTGTAAGTGATAATTACTGAGACTGAGAGATGACTCAGCATTTTATCTTGGCATAGCATTGTATTCAATATGACTGTATAACCAAATCAAGACAATGCTGTAGTATTATTACATTAATTGAGTCTTACAGTGTTGGGTGTAAACTTACATCTACATATGTCTTCGTGCATGTGCCTGTGTATATACTAAGTACTCCATATGAGGCTAACATGTCATCTGAGCCAACAAGCCTGTTAATAATCCTATGTAATGGGTATTTATAGGCTATTGCCAGCATCAGTTTTGCTAAGCAGCCAGTCATTCACTTAGTTAGCAGCTGAACGCTTCAACTATGTGAAACAGAAGAAGATGACCACAGTCACAATGGTAAATGTTTTTGTATGTGTGTGTGTGTTGAGGTTTTAGTTTTAATAATTCAACACATCATACAAACAGAAAGTAGCTGAACTACAACATGTGGGTGCAGGTTCACTTGAATCAGTGCTTTCTCTAATGAATAGCTTCATGCTGAGCATTGCAGACGGTCTTGTGAGTGCAGTCCTCCGCAGTGAGTTAATCTTTAAACAGGTATTGATCCTGCTTTGAACATCCACTAGTTTTTTTTTTTTTTTTTTTGTAGATTTGCTCAAGTAAGACCTCTCCAGGCTGTCAGCCCCGCATCTGAGTGAAGCAGAAGACAGCTTTGAGAGTTCATGGAAATATCTACTTCTGTCCTCAGCTGGCCCGTTCACCTAATCTCCTGAATCAGCCCGACAACCCAGCCCTTCTTATATCTAGGATTACAGTTACTTTGATAAAATGAAAATCGCAAAGACAAGATGGAGCAAAATCTAATCACTCTATCCTTTCATAGCCCTTTCCATCTCATACCCTTCACCAGATGCAGTATCTGACACGATATTTGCCAGCTCCTATTAAATTAAATTCCTGGTCCAAACCAAGCCATGAATCATTTAGCTAGCAACCCTCAAGAGCTGCTTCATGATAAATATAAACCAATGTCAAGATGAACAGTTCAAACACGGGCATGGACACCACACACACACACACACAAGCACAGACACGCCAGGCACACACTATTTCTAATGACGAGTATCAGATTCGGGCATCACTGTGTGTTGACAAACACTTTACTACTGCGTCAAGTGGTGAGCAGCTTTTTCCACTGAAATTTCAAGGACAGAAAAGAGAACAGGTGGAGCGAGGATTTACTTTCATATTCATTACATTGCGAAATGATGCACTGGCTATATTTATGGGCTGATATCAGCTCCTTAAGCTAGATTTTACATGCCGAGAAGAGCAGTGGAGTACGATGACCTACTCCCCCGGGAGGCTGAGAGGTGAAGACTAAAGAGAGGGGCTTGCTTGGCCGTGTGAAGTTTTCAAGGCCTATTATATCGTCTTACATTAAAAGGATTGACAGGTGCACGAGACAAAAAGAGAGGGACTATTCCCTAGACAAAACAAAGAAAAACAAGACAAAGTATACAACAGAGGTGTAAAGGAAAGGGTCGGCCGTGCCTAGAGAAAAGAGAGTGCAGCAAAGAAAGAGGAAGAGATGAAGGCAGCGAGGGAGGGAGGGAGGGAGGGAGCAAAAGTTGGAGTTGAAAAGTATTTTTAGGAAGATGTTTATTTGTAGGTCTGTGAAACCAACCCGGGGTATATAACTAACAGCCTTGCCATCTCCCTCTCTCTGCCTCTCTCTCTCTCTCAGTTACCATCTGTTTAGGTCTCTCAGCCTGTCACAGTGTCTCAGCTCTATAGGTGGGGAGACATTTTGCATTGACAGAACTGCAGTTTTACTGCTATAGGCTTTACTTTGTGCTGGACGACAATGTTGCATACCACTAGATTAGATTAGATTAGATCAGTGCACAAGTACACCTATTTACAAAACATATTGCATTTGGGACTTTGTTTCTAATCATCATACTTAACATATACAAAACACACTTTGTGACTCTTTTCAAGACATCTCCACATGCCTGGAAGACTTTGCCTTTCAGGTGGAGGAAACATTATTTCACAATAAAACGTAATCACTCTCCAGACCACAGCAGCCAGTCAATACCACTGTGACTGTACACTTGTCAAGACATTTACAGGCTAGGTGTCTAGATTACTTCTACTCATGTTTTCCAGCTATCTTAATGTACAGTGACCCATGTCTTGGCTAGGCTAACTTAAGACCTTACCATGGTTTGAACCCAGTCTCTAGTCTAGACCAACCTTAATATAATTAAGAGCTTTTTTGTGATGTTGAAACATAATGAATGATCTACCTGACATTATTTTCTGCTTGGGCCGCAGGAAATCAGAGGCGGAGGACGATGGCTGCCATTTCTTTGAAAACGGGGAACCAACATGGCGACCACGGCTTTTGAACCGGTAGAACAAACGTTAGACAAGCCCACCACCACCACAAGACGTTAATTGTCTCTCTTGTGTGAAACATTACGTCGGCAGATCAAGTTGTTTAAGATTAACAGTCTGACAAGTAATAAAACTGCATTACCCTTTGTGCGTGTTGCCTCTGTCCCAGTTTACCTGTGTCACTTGTCACTCAGCTGGAACAGCTCATTAAACGCACCTGTCAGACTCGTCCTCATTGCGACAAGGCCAGCTGGTCGCTAAGCAACGGCTGGCCTCCTCCCCAAGCTAGCTTAATGTGGCTAATAATAACAGGCTAAAAACGTCTTTTTCTTCACATTTTTTTTTCTTGTACTTGTACTTAAATGATTTGAATTAAGTATCTGCCAGTAACATGAAATTTTACTCTAACTCTATATTAATATAAATTACAAACCAGGGCCAGAATTTATATTTAGAGATGAAACCATCATTGACCAACTGATCAGGAAAAGTAATGTTGATAACTGACTTTACATCTTAAACATTTTATTTTGGGGGGAGAAAATCTGATACTAATACTCATACAGCAACTGTTAAAGAAAGTTGTCAGGCATTCTGGTAATGACAATAATTGTTGGGTGTTATAATATAACCTAATATTATCCTGCTGCTATCTGTTTTCTGTGAAAATTAGATAAATTTGATAAAACATGATGTGGCATTATACACATGATCTTAATATGTACTCCTAGTGTTACACAAAGTTATGGTTAATAAAATTATGTCATGCACTGATATAGGCTAGCATAAACATGGAGCTATGGAGAGCCCTGGCAATTGCTCTCTTTGTCCAGCTGCTAATGCAGCCTTGTCCACAGACCTACTTATGGCTTAAAATAGCTACTGATCTGACTTAAATCTAAATGACTGCAGTCAGCCTAATATTTTTCTTTCTTCCCCTCAACCCTTTCTATGCACTCTGTTGTTTTTTAAACCCACTCCAGGTTGGTTTTATGTTGTTAAACCCTGGTAAACACGTGTATTTTATAAGTTCTGCTTCAAATGGCGCCTGAAGACTGGGGAGGGTGGTATTATATTTAGACAGTCTTCGCAAGGCAATTGGGGGTAACTGAAAGACAACACTGAGAAAGTTCCTCGGCCTAAAATATCTGCCCATGCAGCTTCCAGCAGGACTGAAGTGCCAGGTGCGAGGACAGCTACAGCACAGATGGGCTGCTAGACTTTACACCATTATGGGGAGGCCAGTGATTATATATATATATATAAATATATAAAGAAATCAGTGCCATATTTTCATGTTAACGTGCTAAAATGCACTTGTTAACTATGCGAGGGCATGGTTAAATCTGTGCGTAATTACGCACAAACGGCACAAACGTAGTCCGCTGATCCAAGCCTCCAGATCCGAAGCTTACCTTCCTCTGCTGCTTCTCCCAGGCAGGGTCCAGCAGCAGGTCCCTGTCCCAGTCCTCCTCTTGGGTCATATACGCTTCTTCATGGTGGATCGTATAGGAGTTGCTGTATGAAATTTGGGTTTCGACAGCTGTCATCGTGCCGCCTCTGTCAGGACTTCTTACGTCCCCCTCAGCTTATAGTGACAAAAATATTCAGCAATAGAAACGACGACGACGCCGTGAGGACAAGAACCTCCTTGGAGACGAGGGGTCTCGCTTTCAGGGGGGAGAGACAGTAAGGGGCTGCAGAGACCAGACTCCACTGGTGCGAGGTGCCTGTGCGGAGGTGGTGCTCCCACTACCAGAAGACCCTGCTGGCCGGTGCTCCTTTCCTGGTCAAAAGTGGCACACGTGACCGCACCCCAATAAGTATGGGAACCGACAGCATGGGTATCAGGTTCTGACCCTAAAAAGGTGTTAAAGGCGGGGTAGTCTCCTGCGAGCAGGGTGAACTGGCTCCTGAGTGGTGGGGGGAGATGTCAATTACGCCCCCTCCTACCAGCGAGGTTTTTATGGCCTGTGCGATGCACCTGTTGCTGTTAGTGATCCTCAATGGCAACCCAGGCTTCTGTAGCTTCAACCTATACCTCTACCAAAAAAACAGACTGAATCATGCATTTTAATCACACACTATTAAAAGTCAGTTGAAGAGATTACCGAATACATTACTATTAGATATCTCACTCCAGACATGCACAGGCCTGCACCTGCTGAAAGGCTGCAAAGACTGACAGCAACAACTAACCATCTTATTCCAGCCCGCTGAAGACTAAGGCTGAAGCTAAATGCCTATGTGCATAGGCCCACTTTAATTTTCAAATCAGTCTGCAGGGTATCCACCTGTCTGTCAAGAGAGTGGTTTCAGTTAAAATATGAAACAGCAATAAAAGAGATTCAGGCGCTTGTATGAGCTAAAAAGGAATTTATTCATGATTTGCATGCAGATTGAAAAAAATGCCTCAACATTTTAAGAAATACAAGGTTAAAAGGCATATATATGCAATCCACAACCGTACAATATAGTTTGTGTTTATATCAGGATTTGTCATTCACAGTAAACATGTTGACGCAAACATTTTTATCTAACATTCATCAACTACAATCCCAACCCAACCCACCCCGTTCCCCATCCCCATTCAATTATGTGCTGGAATAAAATCCCGTTGAAATGAGCAGATCCAGATTGCTATTCCCACGGGGGCGACACATTATCCGGTCACCCTTGATGTGTCTTTGGAAACTAGAATGATTTATATCATAATTAATCATCGGGTATCTAAATGTAACTACACTCGGCTTGGTCCATTAACCTACTTGAAAATGCTTAGATACCGTGTGACTATTCGTGGTTACCATTACATACATCACTAAACTGTACTGCTACTAAGCTGAGGGAATTGAAATAAGTCGATCACTGTAAACATTATATGTGACAATAATGCAAGTTTTGATAATAAATGGACCACGGAAAATGACGAGACTCGGCCTTGGGTGGCTATTGAATGTTATACAGTCAGGTATTGGGGGGTTGGACAGAATAACGGCACTAACACTGCAGATAGTAATACAAGTCAATTCAGCACCATTGCACCAACAATGACCAGTTTCTTATAGAAATTCTCAACAGGAATATATATATAAAGCAGGGATGTTGTATTGAATTGCATTGTATTCTGCAGGAGTCCACGGTATGTCCATCCCCTGTAACTGAGGTAATGGCTGTGACACAACTCTACCTCTATAGTGTCTTTATCTGGAGAGGGATGAGTGAGAGTCCGATATCTGTGCCCAAGAGAGCTAGAGCAGTTAAAACCGACTGCACCTCCAAACTCAAAGGCAATATGGTCTATATGGGTTGTGCTCAAACCTATCTGGAGTGGGTTGTGTTCCAGATGAAGATGCAAACACACACAGACACACACACACACACACACACACACACTTCTCACATCTCAGCTGCTGCAGGAGAACAAATGTAACCTGCAAGATCCCATCAAAACAAAATAAAAGAAACAACACACAATACAGAGACGTGTGCATATATAGTAGCATCTGGATTACAGTTTTTTCGGCTGTCCAAAAACCACAGAAGGCAGGGGGGGAGAGGGGGTGAGGGAGTGGAAGTAGGAGGGGAGGGGGTAGAGGAGGGGAGGAGGAGGCTGCAGCGAGCTTTGGCTGTCAGTACAGTGTTACTGTGAATTCAGAGCAGGTGGGAGGAGGAGGAGGAGGAGGGGAAGAGTGGGAGTGGCGACTTTGAAGAGATGCGTGGCTGCATTCACCCAAGCACAGTAAGCCCCCAGACTCACAAGCACCTGACGAAGTCTTTAGTGAGGAGCTGGGGGGGCAGGGGGGGGCGGGGGTGAGGTGGCTGCAAGGAAAGAAAAAAAGACAAAGAAACTGGAACGCTGCACACCCTGATCATGGAGGGGCTGGGGGGAGGGGGGGTCAGATCTGCTCAGGAGTTATGAGAAAACTAAACGTACAGGGATTTGATGCTGAGAAGGCAGCATTTTCAGGAGGACACCTGAATGTCCTGTTTCTGGTCTGGATCTGTTATTGGGGGGTCCTCCAAGATCAGGATGGTGAGGTTAAAGAGCAGCTTCCACTACCAACTCACCTTCATATAATGCTCATCTATTCATTCCCCTCCTTCTTCTACCCTTCCCTTTGTTTGTTTGTTAGGCAGACATAAGACAAAAACCCCTCTTTGCCTCGACTCCATCTCACGTACTGACAAAGCCAGTGAGTGGTGGGATGGCGTGTCGCACGAGTGGGCTATCATAAGCTTTCTAATCTCCGAGCACATGGACAATCTCAGCACAGGTAAGAACACATACAAGTCACTCAGGGAGCACATATCCAGCCAAGTCACAGTATTACAGAAAGAGAGCTGCCATCCCAGAAAAGTCCTATAGGAACCCTGAGATTGATGAGAATCTACAGGTCAGACTGGCCTCATACCTGTAGGCCTATCTTATAGGACGTTTCTGATTGGCACACCGGCTGTGAGGGACCCAGAGGTCAGGAAATTGTTGACCTCTTACAGCAGGATGTTGGATAATGGTTTTCTGATGTACTGAGGCTAAGGTTGTTTGGAAAGGGGTTGAGATTTAGATCCCTGCCACAGCCGTGTGGAGCAAACCCAGCATTCAACAGTTTGTTTGTTTTTTTAAAGCAGGAAGCGATCTGTCCGCCATTGAAATGTCTCTGTGTCATGTTACTGAGTCCGGCGGCGGGCCACCATACACACACTGTCCATTGGCACGCCCAGGCCTCTATGGTAACAAAGGAGGGTTGGGGAGGAGGTTGGGTCAGGTGGGTGGTTCTGGGAAAGTTGAGTCCGAGCCAGAGCCACGAACCCAGATCCAAAAGGTGGCGACGGCGGTGGCGGCGGGAAAAAAAATAAGCGCTGTGTGTGGGTGGGTGGGTAGGTGGGTGGGATTGTGTCTGTGTGTGAACGGCGGAGAGGAGAGGCGCATAGGGACAGTAGGGTGGGGTTGAGGAGGAGGTGGAAGGAAAAGGGGGGGAGGGGAGAGGAGGGAGGGTTGGAGGTCAGGGCGGCGAATACGGCGGTGGAGAGGAGTTGACTAGCGGGCAAAAGGGGGCGGGAAGGTGGGGGTGTTACCGCATGTGCCAAGCCTCACTGATCAATGAAACACCACCTGAAAGGTTCTGCAGACATCCATGCTCTTCTCCTCATCACACACACACACACACACACACACACACACACACAGACATACAGCCACACATCCGCACACACACTTCCTGTCACTCACTAGCAGACACCAGCAGGACAGAGAGGGCACAGTCAAGTCGCCTCATGTACTGATGCGAGACAGAAGTCAGTCTTGAGGGGGGGAGGGGTCAGGGGGGCCCTAAGATCCACAACACCACCCCACCCATCCGCCCGCCTGCCCGCCCGCCCGCCACCCCCACCAAGGAGAAGCCCAAGGCCGTAGGTGTGGCACTGCCATTGCAGCAGAGGAGGGAGTTACAGAGTGGGTAAGAAGGGAGGTGGTGATGGCAGAGGAGAGGAAGAAGAGGAGGAGGAGGAGGAGGAGTGGGAGTGTTTGGTCAAGGCACAGTCAAAGGAGGGGCGGCAGGTGGTGGTGGTGGTGGTGGTGTTGGGAAGGAGGGAGAGGTCAGTGCTTTTTGGTTCTGTTTTGTTTTGTTTAGTTTTTCATTTACCTTGGTGGTGAAGAGAGAGAGAACGAGCTCCCACTGCGCTGGCGTCGCGCTAAAAGTCGTCCCCATGGCTCACGCCGCCGCCGCTGCCGCCGCCACGCTCAAGCACGGCTGCACGCTGCTGGCCGTTCCAGGTGGCACGGTGACCTAATTCAGTTGAGATAGTTAGTTCAGAGCTGGAGTGTCGCGGGGTGTGTGTGTGTTTTTTTTTTTTGTTGCTTTTCTTTTTTTCTTTTTTTGGCGGCAAAGTTACAGATTATCACACATGCAGGTCTGAGAGTAGAGTGGACACAAAGACACACGGAGGGGGGAGAATTTGGTGCAGCAGGGAGAGACCAGACCAGACCAGACCAGACCAGACCAGACGCACACCCATCAAAACCCCAGGAACAGGACTTGCTCCACAGATCAAAATGCGCCCAGGCCATTCTATCTGTATGCCTCTCCCCAGCTCTCAACGTGATTTCACAGTGTGTAAAAAAAATCCTTTCTGCATTAAAATCAATTGTCAAACAAAAATAAAAAGTAAAAAGAAAAAGGACCACAGCAAGCCTTTCTTGCCAGAATTCAGTTCTCAAATGCATTTGCTCAAGCAAACCCCTTCCACAGACAGAAATGTTCGGTTTGCACACAGTTTGAGAGGCTGGAGAGAGAAAGGAGCACCAACCCGCACTTACCCTGACCAAAGAGAGCAAAGCTGGGCCAGCATCTACACCTGTCTCCCCCTGGGTCCCCAGTCAAAAGGGTCTGGTGGTCATTTTACACAGGGAGAAACAGATAGTGGAGAAGAACAACATAAACAAGAAGAAGGGGAAATGTCCAAACCCTTTGCTTTCTTTTACCACAATAGTCAGCCAAACATTCTTTATTATAATAAGGTTTATAAGTATACATATTCTCAATAAAAAGCATGCCGATTGTTTGTTTTTTTTTTTGTTTGTTTTTAACTTTTCTTGTCTTTTCCTAAAAAAAAAGGCAAAATTAAAATACTTCTTCTAAAAATAAGGTCTCAAACATGGCAAACAAGACATTTCGCAAACCACATAATTCTACAAAGGATGCAACTGGTAATGTGTTTGTATATATATATATATACGACACAGAAAGATTACACTGTGAAATGCAAAAAGTCACTGAACCACTAAAAACCACAGGGGTGAGGAAGGGGAGGAAGGGGGGTGGGGGAGCGAGGCAGTAAGGTGATGTCTGGTGTGTGCAACAGACCTGCTGTCAAATGGTAGCTGCAAAAAAAAAAAAAGTGATTGTTTTAAAGTGGTCGTAGGAGCAGATGGATGAGGACGTGCCACCTGTACTCTAAAGTCAAGCTTTAGTTATCCCGACGTAGCAGAGCCCACCTATCAGATCCAACAACCAGATACTACCTTTTGTTTTGTTTTTTGGCAATTACAATCTGAAGCAGGTCTGGTATTTGGAGGGGGGGGGCATGAGGGGTAGCTGGGGCAACTGGAAGACACTGCCCCATCTCTCGTTTCATTGGTGCTATCGTTTCTGCTTAAAAACCAGCAGCTTAATCGTGAACCTGCAAGGAGGTTCAACGTTGTGGCTTTTTCAAAACCCCATGATATGAAACAAAAGTAAATACACAAAAGTATGTGTTCACGAAGAAAGCCCCCCCCCCAGCACGTACATACGCCTTCTGGATACTAAGCTCATTGAAATGATTAAAAAAAGTTAATGTCGGAAAAAAGCACTTAAAAAATGGGAGATCCCTCCACTTAATGCACTTCACTCAAAGCTTATAGGCACATTAACTGAGCTTCGTCACATATTCATCGTGTTTCCCAACAGGACGCAGTGTAAAAAGATCCTTTGTAAACAGCTCATTCAGTAGTCACACATGAGTCTCCCCCCTCCCCGTTTACAATTCATTACAACCCAGTTTGACTTGTATTACATGTAAAATACACTATAAAACAAACACTATTATTATTTTTTAGAAAAAAAGAAAGGCCTCTGAACATGAAGGACGACTATCTACAAAAGTCACTGTCACTGAAATCCAGCTCCTCCCTAAACTGCTGACCCTGTACCTTTACGAGGAGCAGGAAATAAACTGCTAACTGGGTGAAAGTGTGAAGAAGAACAGAATAGAATAGAATAGAATAGACTCTACACTGATATTTACTGTCAGAGGTAGGCAGCTGTTAGAAAGAGAAAGAGAGGTGAAGCAGTGTCTTTCAGCGTTGCAGTTAAAGGGTAAAGGTGAGGAGGGGGTTCAGAAGAAGGGGTGGAGGAGAGATTCAAACATACATTACAGTACGTGTTCTGTGTGCTTTACGTTTCTTTGTAGATTTTTTTTTGTTGTTGAATTTTTTTTTTTTTTTCCTGCAAGGCGCAGTCCTAGCTGCTGCTGCGTTTGTGTGCTGCAAGGTCAGGAGCCTGCACATCTCTCTCTCTCTCTCTCTCTCTCTTTCACTCATTCAGACTCACTACATCCACTTCACATTCAAGACAAACCCCCCACCCCACCCCTGCCCCACAGACAAAAAAAAACAAAAACAAACAAAACATCAACCTTGGTTCTGCTGGATACAATGCAATGCAGCCGGTACACAATATGTGTTTTGTCTGACTCCCAATCTGATTACATTACAAAATTCAAAGTCTTCAACATAAGGCAAAAAAGGTTTCAAACTAGCTGCCCTAACTGATCATCTAGGCCTAAGGAGGATGGCTGAAAGGTTCAAAACCAATGTCTCTAATCATAGATTTGGCCGTAGAAAATCATGACTGGGTTGCGGAAATAAAGGCATATGAGACGACTGACCGGGGGTCAGTCTAATACTGGCACAAGTGTGAGACTGGCACGATAAAAAAGTAAAACTGAGAAGCACAAAGAATGCCCATACAACAGATGAGAGCCTCCCTTTCATGGCTGCACTGTGTGTATGCGAACAGGACCGAGGTTTCGCCGATCAAGTCCCTCATAAAGCAGGTTAATAAACCAAGCCCCCAGTTTCAAACCCTGCCCCCACACACTCAGAGCCCCCAGACTCACGCACACCCTCACGTACACACACATACAGCTGCTGTAAGGAGGTCAAGTTTGGGGTGGTATAGAGGAAATGTGGGGTTGGGAGGGGGGTGGGGGGTGTTCAGGGCAAAGAGGCAGGGGATGGGGTGGGGGGCAGAGAGTTGTGTGCGACTATCGGAAGGGGGGCTCAGGCGTGTGAAGGGAGAGTTCGGGGCGGCGGAGGATGGCCTCCTTGCGCGTGGGCGGCGGCAACGGCGGCTCATACACCCTGGGCGCAGCCATGGCGGCTGCCACTGCCGCAGCAGTGGGGACCACTGGCCTGAGGGCATCCAGCGTAGCGACCGGCTGGGCTGACATCGCTTGCACGGTAGGGACCGCTGGCACGGCCTGCACTCCCGGCATGCCAGGGATGGCTGTCACTGTGCTCGGTGGTGGGTAGGCATACTGGAACTGAGGGTACTGCTGCAGCTGCTGGTAGTACTCCGCATAATACCTAAGAGAAGGCGGGGGGCAGGGAGGAGGATGGAGAGGGGTGGGTTAAGGGAAGGAGAGGAGGGTTCAGGTAGAGGGACAGCAAGGGCATTGATGGTAGCACTCGGTGACACAAAGAGAGTAACAGGAGCGTGATTAAACAAATGCGAAAATACAAACAGCCTTAATCAGCCCTGAGAAATGTTCCCACAAGGTTGTGGAAGTAGAAGTACAGAAGTAGAGAAATGAAACTCTGGTATAGTTTCAGTGGTGACAGTCAAAGTCAAGTCAATAATCTACCTGGCCATGGGGTCCTCCGCAGCCTCGACGGCCTCCTCTGCTGCTCTCCCAGCCGGCGTGGGGAGCAGGGGTCGGCGTGGCTTGGCTCTCTGGTACATGAACGGCTTCATCACAGGATCTGGTAGCAGAGGCGCCGACCTCCGTAGGGGACTACGGTCCCTCTCTCCGGACTTCGCCACGGCTGCTGCTGCGGCAGCAGCCACCGACTGCTGCTCAGCCACAACCTGCTGGCCCTGGGCGAAGTAATGCGCCTGCCTGGCTGCCTCAAAGATGGCTGTAGTAGGGTCCGCTGCTCCCATGGCGCTTATGTGAGCATAGGCTGGTGTGGCGGCACCATAAATTGCTGGAGCTACAGTGTAGGCGGGGTTTACCGCAGCCGCTGCTGTTGGCATTTCTAATCCAGGAGCAGCAGCCAGGTAGACCGGGGGGTTGGCCACAGTTGGGGTGTAAACTGGAGTTGTGTAGGCTGCGGCAGCGGCGGCTGCTGCTGCCGCTGCTGCCGGAGATGCGGCCACCTGGCCGTAGATGTTGGGGGTCATCGAGCTGTACACCTGTGTTGCGCCTGATGTGAGAGCTGCCTGATTGGCCACCGTACCGTAAAGCTGATTGGCAACATTGGCACCATACACCTGACTGGCAAGAGCACCGTAAACAGCTGGGTTCACCGGGTTTCCGTCAGTGCGTGTGCCTGTGGTGATCCCAGTAAGAGCCGCGTACGTGGGATCAAAGGTGGAGGTGTTGTAGACTGAATTGTGCACGCTCTGTTGGACCTGCAGGGGCAGTCCGGCGGCCGCGGCAGCAGCAGCAGCCAGAACCGCCGCCTGACTCTGGTACTGCTCCAGAGACGGCTTCCCCACAGGGCACTCTCCAGCATAGTGACCCTGCTTTCCACAGTTAACACAGGGGATTTTCCCTGTCGGTGCCTGCTTGCTGGGCTGGACCTTGGACAGCTCTACAGATAGGGGGCGGCCCTTAAACGAGGTGCCGTGCAGGGCCTCGATGGCCTGGAGAGCGTCCTCCTTGTTTTCCATGTGAACAAAGGCATAGCCTGCGGAAGAGGAATGCCTGGCTGTCATTGAGCACAGGGACAACAATTAGGATCAAAGTGGCACTGCCACAAGTACTTACTCACTTATTACCACCTCGTCTATCTTTACAACAAGCGCGGGGGCGATTATCTTGTTTTGCACACTGAGAACTTTGCACATCATAACATACCATGAATCACTCTCACTTGTGTTTACCATCCACAGACACTCAAAAGCTCTGTGCAACTCAACATGGAGATACCATCTCTTACCTGCGCTACACTACAACTTCACTCAAGCACAACCTGGGAGATAAGGGACTGGGAGATTTAACACCATTCAGATGTTACCAAGTTCTTCACTCACCTTTGACTTTGTCGCACTCAAGAACTTTCCCAAATGTCTGGAACAGCTGCTGCAGATCTTCAGTGGTGCACATCCCGCTCAGGTTACCCACAAACACCTTGGTGGAGTGCAGCGGCCGTCCCCTCGACTCCTCCACCACCAGGTTGCGTCCGCGAAACTCCCGTCCATTGAGCTCCCTGATGGCGCGCTCGGCGGCGCCCTCACCCTGCAGGTGGACGAAGGCAAACTGTCGCAGCACGCTGCAGCTGACCACCTGGCCGTAAGGTTCGAAGATGGCCGACAGCTCCTCCTGGGTGGTGTCCAACGCCAGGTTACCCACGAAGAGCTTCACTGTGTGGCTCTTGTCCATGGCGCTGCAGAGACAGAGGGGAACGACAGGCTTGAGTGTGGTCAGAGATAAGTGAGAGGATAGACGACACAGCCGCCATAGACGCAGGACAGAGCCACAGCTGTCAGCTCTACAGTCATCTGACAAGCAGGAGCTGGAGGGAAACTGGGGGGTGGACTGAAGTACACAAGGACATGGCTGACCCTGCTGTTTACTCTCTTCTACTGGGCCTAAAAATGTCCGACACCTGACCACAGATCCAGACGTAAAGCTACAACACAAACTAACCAGATACTCAACAAGTTTCCACTTTCAGCAACAACTTTGTGTGTGTGAATGAACACATGCCGGGGTTAAATGCAGTTGTGTGTCCTACTCCTGCAAGGTGCTATCCCAGGTGATAGGGTAGGGTATGAGGTAAAGCTCAGTCTCCTGACTCTGAGGTTAAAGTGATAAAGCACATGAATATGACGCCTGATTAACATTCAAATCTGACACATTTGCCTGTTAATCTGTAAGTTACTCACTTTGATACCTTCACATGTTCTGTCTCTTTTCCCTCTGTTATTTCAGTGATGTTTCTTTATTCTTATTCTGTTGATAAAGTCTAGTAATTATTAATAATAATACTTCCTATTGGCTACTGTCACTGTTTACTTTGCAACTGCTACTATTCCTCTTTCCCATTTCCTCTCTTCTGTCTCTATCTCTTCCTCTCTGATCCAACCAATCAAGGCCGACGGCCGCTGACCCTGAGTTTGTTTCTGTTCAAGGTTTCTGCCTCTTAACAGGAAGTTTTCCCACATTACTGCTGCCTAGTGCTCACTTTTGTTGGGAATTGCTGGCTCTCTGTAAATACTAGTGGTGCTACACGACATACTGTTGGTTTTTATGTATCTATGTCACTGCGGTTTATGTCTGTTTTACAGTGCCGTATCCTGGGTGTCATTTCCTAAAAGCTGGACTTTCTAGGCACAACAACTGCAAAATGAACCATGGCTAGAAATCCTCTATACATGTATTGCCTTGATTGCACTTTACTGGATGTAACAATGCCTGTATGTATTGTATATGACAAATGAATGATAATTAAACAAAGAATTTCGGTGGACAAGCTCAGATTGCACAACAGAAAGCAAAGGAAACACATAACGTCTCTGAGACATCTCAACATCTTCAATATAAACGACGGATCACAGGCGGCTGGAAGGAGAACTTTAAAAAGGATGGCTGTGATTACCTGTACAGCTATGAGTCACACTCACACACAGGAGGCAACTGGGGATGAGGAACACACACACATAACACACACACACACACACACACAGCAGAGCCTTGTACAGTACAGCGATGAAAGCTTGAGCAGCTGCCTCATGTTTTTTCCCTCATGTCCTTCCTTCAGCAGCCTCTAAAACCTGCAGGAGCCGCCACAGTTCAGCCAACACACCTTGTCCTCCTTCTGAACAACCTTTACAGCCGGCTGTAAATCTTTGGCCAGTGTGGACACATGACACCAGAGAGTGACATTTCTATTTTTTGGTTAAGACCCCAGTCAGCTGCTGCTGTCTCCTCCTCCGGCCTCCTGTTAGAAATGTGTGTTTTCTCAGCTCCCCTGTTGTCTGCAGTGCACTGTACATATACACATGTGTGTTGCATATAGCTGCTGCATTAACTCTGGGGTTCATCTCAGGCACAACCAGAGGGAGAAGCTGCTTTTTTTCTGATGACGCAGCAGTTAACGCTGAGTCAACACATTTCCACCGCTGGACTCGTTTACAGGCTAAAATAAACACACACAAACAACAAACAGACACAACAAGCGCGAGGCCAGGGCCCTGTTTAAACACTGTCCACGTTTACTGCTGCTGCTGCTGCTGGTGGTGGTGCTGGCGGTGGTGGTGGTGGAGGGGAAAACAGTGAATGGCGAGACGAGATGCTTGAGAGCAGGAAAAAATAAAAAATAAATAAATAAAAAAAGCAGCACCGAGACAACAGTCACTCACACACACACACTACACGTCACTGTGAAAACCGATAATCCCGTCAAAAATCTAATCACAAACACCGATCGATACAGTTTAGCGGCTATATCCACAACACAATCACATTTTTCCGCACTGGACTGGACACAGTGTTAACGCCGAGTGGGTCCTGTGCAGCGGCAGCAGCAGCAGCAGCAACGCGGTCAAAGCGCTCCGCTTCGCTACAAAACACCGCGGTGGAAAAAACAACACACAACACTAGACATCGGGTTGAATTACCTCCCTCCATGCGGCTCGGATGAGAATAATGCTGCAGAGAGAGAGGAGGGAAAAGCAGACGATTAAATAAAAGGATCTACCATCTTACCTAGGCGGTGCTGTATTTCAAAATGGTAGCGCCTGCTTCCGTTTGAGCGTCGGGCATACTGCTGGAAAGGCTGCAGAGGGGGAGGGCTGGAGCTGGGGCTGCTGCTGGAGCTGGGGCTGGAGGATGCTGAATACTCACCAAAAAAAAGAGAAGATTTTAAAAACACGTGCACGTAAACACAACACACAAAGCCCTCTGTAAGCCTGGTTATTTTTTTTTTTTTTAATAAAACGTCCCTGCGAGAGGCGAGGGTACGTGAACGCCTCAGGGCTGTGCTCCCCATGGGAGACGCAACAAGTGAGTGAGTTCAATTAAAACAGTCATTATGTGCAATGAAGGTAAAAAAAAAAAAAGAAAAAAAACAACATAAATGAAGTGAGAAATGAGTGTTAATGTAGGGTTTATACAGCAAAGACTCACAGATTCCTTTATAAAACAAGGCAGGAAATATTATTATGGTAAAGAAAATGAAGCAGCTTAGTTTCTATCATTACAAAATGTCAAATATCTAGTGAATATATTTGAAAAAAAGGCTAAATTATTTCATAAAAAGCAACATAACATTAAAAGTCCTTAGTCTCAGCCCCTCTGTTCATGTTGCATTCACAGCTCAGGGGAAAAAATGGAAAAAGAAAAAAAAAGTTCATAAGCTTATTCAGGCATTACCAGGAGATGACAGATGCTCAATCTGAAGATCAGTGCATATGAAAAAAAACACACACTCTTTTAACACACTCATATTTCATACTCAATCTTTATGTCTTCATCAAGAAGGAAAATAAACTGTGCATCAACAGAAATCAACAAGTGTCAGCAGCTGTTTAACATTTCAATAATCCTCACGTACAAAGTCTGATGAGAGAAGAGACAGAGTGAGACCTGGAAAAAATAAAATAATAATAAAGAGTGGGTTTCCTTCACTTTATGGCTTTAAAGTCGGCCAAAGAAACTGGACTCTCGGACACCATGATGGAAAAACAGCTGAGCACACAGGTCCTTAAAAGCCCCACCCCCTGTCCCGTCCTGAAACTTTTACCCCCTGTTGCCCTTTCACTCTGGATGGAATTTGACTCTCTCTCTCTCTCTCTCTGTAGCTTGTTCTAATCTCGCTTTACCCAAGTTGCTCACACCACCTTATGGATTCAAAACGAACACTAATGTGGAGTGTGTTTGGATATTTCACCCTGCATGCTTCAACTATTAGCTGAAAGGTTCCCACCCCCCCTTCTTTTTTTTTGCCCTCTAATGTTTGAGATTACGCTCTGTGGTCTGACAGAGTTTGGTCAAGTTACAACTTCCTCCTCCTGTGGCAGATATTTCAGTCCTTTGTGGGTTCTTTTTAACTCCTTTTCTCTTTGCTGTCGAGCTTATCTGTACAAATTTCACAAGACTGCGTGTAACATGATTCTAGCTGAGATATGTGGATATTTCATACCAAAATATAATTTTTTTTTTTTTTTTAATCCGAATCAGCTGAGCAACTCCAAAATGTTCCCACGTATCCATAGGCAGAGAAGTACCACTGAGTGGGAGAGTGTTTTTTTTACCACTGCTGCTGTTTTCATGAGGCTCAGACTCTCTCATAGTGAAGTGAAGGGGATCCACACAGCCAGACTGGACACCACAGGTTTCACTGTGTTACATTATGCTTTACAAATATATAACAACATCTGGCCAGTCAGAGGTGGCTTATCACATCTGCTTTAGTGCATTTAAAACACTCAGAGGAAGCTAGCCATGCCTGCAGGAGCATCTGATTGTACCACAGAGAGGAAAACACAAGGCCTGCATTTTTCTTTGGTCGTCCCTCCAGTGTCTCGTCTGTCAACATGTACCTCCACGTTCCTCTCAGAGACACATACTCTCTCAGTCTATCTCTGTCCATGCTGGTGTCTCTGAGGATCACAGGTGAGCCGCCGGCGTCTCCGCGTTGGTCTTGGTGCTTCGGCCCGGCCCGGCTATGGGCCTGTCTCTCTCCTCCCACAGCGTCACCCCATCACAGGCACATATCTGTTTGGGATTTTGGAAGAGGCCGGCAGATCGGGCGATGATCCCGCAGGCCAGTCTGCACAGGAGAGAAGACACACAGAGGAGAGCGTTAGCAGCTAAAGACGGGTTACTTCACTAAAGATCTCCAGAGCTGTCATCAATGTTTTTTCTGTTCAATTACTTTGTTTAATTATATCAAATATCAAAGTTCAATCATTATGTCCACATTTAAAGTCTCTTGTGTCCACTCTATAAGCCATCACCTTTCCCCAGAGTTCCCAGTACGTTTGGACAGAGGGTGGGTTCCTCGGCCCAGGTCGTCCTCCCCGGCATCCACCACCAACGATCGGCCAATCACATCCCACACCTGCAGAAAGAGCACCAATCATATTAGATGTTAATACTAACCTCCTTTATCTTCCTTACACTCAATACGCATGCTGCCAAATACAATATCAATATGTGTGTGTGTGTGTGTGTGTGTTACCTTTAGCTGAGTGTCTTCCAGTCTGAACGAGGCTCTACCATCTGGCCCAGCGACTATATTTCCCAGATCACCGACATGCTGCACAACAATAGAGCCGTACACAGTGAATAACTCACACTGAGGGAAGAAGACTGCAGCTCCCTCACACACGTTATTGAAAACTCTGCACCTCAAAGCAGGAAAAACGGCTCCGGTGGGAGATGTTTGGCAACGTGGGAGAGAGGGAGGAATATCCCATCATCCATTTGGCTTGTGTTGATGTTTTATTATGGCTCAGGAGCAATTTTTGCCAAAAATGTATTACACAAGAATATTTACTAACTTCATGCTTTTCTCTCTGATCCTCCTGCTCTGAGCGGTGATAATAATCCTCATTTTAACTTATAAAAAGCAATTATATGTGAAGTTATTTAAATAAAGCTTTGGCAGTGGTTGTGTGTGTGTGTACCCTTTCTGAGTCTCCTGGTCCACCGTGTTGTCTCCCAAACGGGTTGTAGTGCTCTCCACAACTGCAGAGAGGACAGAATTACAGGACATAATAATATCAGTAAGCAGTGTGGATTTAATTCTGTGTGCTGTCGCTTTCAATGTGTCATTTGGTGTGAAGAGAGGAGCAGTGGAGTGGAGGGTGGGCGGTAGTCTGGCTTGACTGGTTGAATCATCAGGACAAAAGATGAGTGACTGTATTAGAAAATGTCTTTTTTTCTGTTTATTTATTAACAGTTATTTCTATTAACGTCTGATTTTTATGGTCGAAAGATAAACTGGAAATAGAGAACGGCCTGACCAGCAACAAAGGCCACTATGACATCCCCAAAATGCTGTCTATTGTAATGGGATTTTATTTATCTATTTGTGTTTGCTTTCTCGTAAAAAACAAATTCAGCCTCAAATAGTTCACATTGTGATTCTGTGGCAAATCATGTTCCCATCTGCCAAACAGAAAAGTGCTGGTTTCATGTTTTTCAGGAGCCATCTGCCAAACCAAACTGAGCAGAAATCATTAAAATCAATGGTTATTATAAAATAAATATTCAGCACTGTTAAAATGTCCAAGAAACTTTTGTGTTTTCAGAGTTTGTGTTTGGTGCCACATGGAGAAAAAGACAGGATGGACAAAGTTGTGTCTTTTCAATGCTTCAACTATAGAAAAATTATATTTAATTTAAGGTTCCTCATAGAAAACAAACGTGGGTTTAGTTTCTGAACGCTCAATCTGTATTTGCTCCTATACCTGCTGCAGTCCTGTGTCAGGTCCCCCAGGGTGTGCACATGGAGGCCGTGGGGTCCGGGCTCCAGCCCGTCAATGGTCCCGTCGATCAGGCAACGCTCCTCTGACAGCTGCAGGAATCGCACCACCCCCTGGATCTCTCTGACACCATCCAGCATGGCCACCGCTGCACCCAGATCTGTCATTACACACACACACAAAAAAAAACATACACATATAAAAATCTTTACATTTAGATTCTTCTCACCGAGCCGACACACTGTTCACATCACATGGAGGAAAAAATGCATCACAAATGCTGACCGAGATCTGACCGAGATCAGATCATGTCACCTTGCTCACATTATATTTATCTGTGGGAAACTGTGAAAGCTGAGTGTCACACTGTGCACACACACACACACAGCGACAGATTGTAGCTATATTTGTACAAACTGCAGATCCGTATCTGATGGGCAGGAGCGAATCAGCCGTGACCGAATCTGTGAGTGTGTGACTGTGATAAACCTTTACCTCAGAGCTGACCTGGCCCTCCTCCTCCTCCTCCTCCTGCTCCTCCTCCTGTGCTCTGTGACATATATTTACATTCACACAAAGCGTGTCCTTGACCAGCTCTGAACCTCAGAGCAGCCTGAAGAGGCACCATCACATCGGCCAACAGTGATTTATTCACCCAGGACGTCTTTTACTGACACTGACAAGGACGTCGTCTGCACAACTGAAGCCTGAGCTCCTATAGATTTGTGTCTGCTGCTTGTTCATAATAAACAGATACATAAATAAATGTCAGCATCAGGGTTTGACTTCTCACCTTGCTCCGACCCTCCGATGCCCTTTAGCACCGCCCTGCGCCCCGTGCTTTCTATCATTGCCTGGACTTCAGCGGTGGTCAGAGCAGACTCCACCAGCACCTCCTCCCGGCCGACATCAATGGTGACGGACTTCACCCCTGCAAACACAAAAGATACTGGTGGGTGATGTCACACAGACACACATGTAAAGACAAAGAGAGTGAAACCTGGTATCTGATTATTGATTAAGGTCAAACTCATGGTCTAAACCTGTAAACCTGTGTGGATGTGACTTATTTTCTCTCGTTCAGTGTGTTGGTTTTATTCTACAGGTCACAAGACAGCTTGAATGTTTCCTGGTAGGAGCGATGAAACCTGAGCTGATGTTATTTCAGCACTTCATCACTCTAATGCACTATTAACACTGACATTTGACTTTATGGTCTTTATCATTTCTAGGAATATTTCATTTAAAACCTGCTCCATCTAACCATAAACACAACACCATTGTGTTGAAATAGTAAAACTCAATGCACCTTTTGCAGGTTCAGCTGAGCATTATACTAGTTTAGCACTGAAATGAATTATGTGGAGGTGTAAAAATAAACCACTCTGTTTTATAATTGATCAGCAACACTTACTTAATAATAATCTCTTGAAACTTTCCTGTAAACAACCCATTAATTTAACAGCAATTACACAAAAACTTCTGTGACTCATTTCATTTAGTCAAGGTGTTGAGTTTAATAATCGACTTCCTGATAAACTCTCACATAAAAAGCTGCTAATGGAATATTTGTTAGTCACCAATTTACATATTCACTCCTCTGCTGCCGAACTGTCTTCATACAATTCATACTTTGCACATGACGCTCACCTGCATTTAAAAAACTTGGAAATAATTGGAGATTAATTAACTGATCTCTCTCTGGTTTACCTATAATTAATCCAGAAATATTCTGTTGTTTCCTGGAAACTTTTTAGCAGATGGTTTAGAAGTAAACTGGAATTTATAGGCCTGTAAATCTTCTTTTATTCAGTATATTCAGTCTTTTATGTTTTACTTGTTGCTATGTGCACCACTCAGTGTTGTAAACAACATCTTTACTGTCCAGAGGTCAGACATATGGATAGTAGCTCACATTATCAGCTATGCTTTTGCTCCTCTGTTGTGTCAAATTCCAGGAATTAGACTGTGACCAACAGACGTGTACCTGCATTAGGGGTCTTTACACGGTCTCACCTGGTTTACCCTCCAGAGCTGCTCTGACTTTCTGCGCACAGCTCTCACATGTCATCTGCACCGCAAACTCCAGCTGTGGAGGACAAAACAGAGGCTGAACATCTGCATATATTAAAACATAATAAACGGTGTGTGTGTGTGTGTGTGTGTAGGGACAGTTATCTAACTGCGCAGGAGCTTATCATGTCAGCCAGCTTGCACATAACAGTCACATCCTCACAGCATGCAAAGAATACAGGCATGGTTTTGTTTTGGCGGTACAATAACAGGTGAAATGACGTCGTGACGTGGTGAAACGTGAGAGAAAAACACCGGTCAAACCTTGGTGGGCCTCTCCGTCTCCATGATGTGACCGCTCGTCGCCGCCTGAGCGAGGAAAACCGAATTAAACAGAAAACTTCCTACTTTTCGAGAAACGGAAACGAACCAACTGGACCTGCCACCGGCCGCAGCCATGTTGGTGAGGTCACAGTGACGTCGGCGCACGTTGCCGCCGCCAGGTGTCGACTCCCTGTCACTGCAAGATGAGACCAAACAGACCTCCTCTTGGCTTCAGTTGTGTGTTTATTTGAGACAAAAGTGATCGTATATATATTTTTGTGGCGGAGGCAGTATTATGAAGTACACGAAATAAGTACTACAGCGTAGAAATACACAGTTTTAGACCTGTATTCAAAACTCAGTAAAATAACAGTAATTAATTTCAAAATAAAAGCATATATTTCTAAAGCTGCAAAGTACCTTGTAAGTAATGTTATACATTACCATACACAGAGGTCTTTCAATGTAATAAAAATAAAATGGAGCATAAAAGGGAGGTAAAAGCACGATGATAATAAAACAGTATTAAAACCAAAATTTACAATTTAAGTTATAATATAAATGATAAAAAAGGAAACATGTCATCAAATAAGCACAGGTGCTTCAAGACTGAAAGCAAGTGCAGTACTTTTGATTTAAATTTAGAAAATGAAATATGGATGAGGAGTGCAAATATTATGCATCATCAAAAAATAAAAACAAACAAAACAATGTGTTTGAATTGTTTTATCGTTATACATTCACGGTACTGTAATAATCAATGTCATGCAGTGTGTACAGTGTTTCTTCATTAAATCCAACCCTGTTTACATGTACAACAGTGCTCATAGTAAGTGTCTCACCTTGTATATTCATCCGTGTGCACACTTAACACCAGTTGCTCTTCTGTGGCGTTGTGCTGCTCATACAGTGTTTACTCCTTCCACAGCTGTGGGACCAGTCCATCTGCAGACACCACCAGCAGCCACAGGTGTCACCAAACCATAGCTAACAATGACATGTTAACGTTTATAACATCACATCCAGTGAATTTCACACCACAGTGAAATGAAGAGAAACCATCGGCTGCTTCGGCTCATCAGTACTGTAAAGTAGACCACACAACAGTAGACACACTGCAGGTGTTTATCCATACAGTAAATCTACTGGGTCAGACTCAGGGAGGGGGGGGGTTACGTGGACATGTAATACTGTAGCATATGGATAAAACTAACCACAGAGGTTGTCAGCTGTTACGATGATTGCTTCCTGCTGTACGTGGTGGCCTCCAATTCAATTTCATAATGTGTACAGATTATTGTCACAGAGGCGATCTGCAGATTAAAGCTCTGCCTTTCATATTGTGGGACCACCGATAAGCAGATGACCGATTCCCAGGTTTTAAGAGACTCAAAATCAACCAGTGTGTGTTTGTATGTGTACATGTGTGTGTGTGTCTATATGTCTCTGTGTCTACCTCATGACATCTTTCCTGACAGCACAGATAAGCCACGGGAGATACAGCAGCAGCAGATGACCGTGATGTGGTGTGAAATCTGGGTCACAACTCTAAAATAAAAAAGCGTCTAAATCAGAAAAACCTCCTCTGACTAAATTTGGGACGATACGTTTGGAGAGCGACACACATACTCTATTCACCACCGTGCACGTGTGGCCGTGTGCTGATGCGAGAACGCGGCCCGTCGCCACGTCAAAACAACACAGAGAGGCCGATGTTTTACACAGGAGAAAGCCGAGTGGTAGCTCAGCGAGAACAGAGCTCCTTCTGTATGTGGTGCCTCATTGGCTTTGACCTTTGACCTCGGTAATATGACCACAGGCTTTAAGAAGGCTGAGCCAGTGTGCGCCAGGCTCAAAACACATAAGCACTACCTTTTATGTGTGTGTGTTAGTGTGTGTGTGTGTGTTTTCCCCCTCAGTCTCACACACACACACTCAGCAACAGTTAATTTATTCAGCACATGGGACACTGTCTAAAACCTCTGGACTTATGTTGATCCTGCTGCACCGAGCTCTCCGTTCAACAGGAGAGGAGGGAGAGGGAGAGCTGCAGTGACACCTGAGCCCAAGGGAGGTGGATGGGGTGGGGGTGTGGGGGAGGATTTCATTAACACACATCGACATATGCGTACAGAAACGACAAACGGTGAAAAGAGAGAGAAAGTTGAAGAGAGCGAGAGAGCGCTGTGAAACCTAATCACGAACACACGTCCCCTGCAGATTCAGGGAGAAAAAAGAGGAGCAGGAGCAGAGGAGAGAGTGATGGAGGGAGCGAATGGGAAAGAGGGAAGGAAGAGAGAAGAGGAAAGTTGAGGAAAATGGGGAAAGACAGCAAAAGAAAGAAGTTGACAAAGAGAGAGAGTGTGTGTGTGTGTGTGTGTGTGTGTTTGGAGAGAGGGCAATACTGACAGGAAGGGTTGACAGGCCTGTTTGGAACAGTAGAGGTTTTATCTGTACTAAATGAGGCTCTATCCCCCGACTCGCCTCGCCCCATTAGCGCTGACCTGGAGTCTGTTATATTTTCTTATTAAAAAACTTCAAGGAGGTGAAGCGGCGGCAGTGGTGGCGGCGGCAGTGGCAGGGCCTGCATTCTAAGGTGACCGGTGCAAAGGAGGAGCACAGAGCCACACAAAGTGTTATTTTTAGAGCCAAAACGAGACACAATGTTCTTCGAGGAAAAGCAAGGAAGACACACAAATCACACATGCAAAACAACCAGGACAAAGGTAGTCAAATAAAAAGTCTTCCATCTGCTCTTTGGCAAGGTTAATGGTGGGGCCCATCGCCTATCCAAATTCACATGAAGATAGTAACCTAGGCAAATTAGTTTAAATTTCAATAAGGTCTGATTGAGGCTCACTGTGTCTTGCTTTAGACTGAGACTTTCATTTAATGACTGTAGCTCAAAGTCCCACATTATTAACATCATATGGTGCATGTTTCCTTTTTTTTTACATCTACGTGGTGGAAAACGTTGTTTTGTTCATTGAAAAATGTTGAGTTTACCAAAAGAGGAGAGAAAACACAACAGAGCTGGATGACATTCAAGTTATTGCTGCTAATGTAAGACTGCTCACTTCTACCTGTCATCGCCTGTGTGGTGCTCATACGTATTATCGTATCATACTGCATCGTATCGTATCATACCGTACTGTATCGTATCGTATGGCAATGACGTTTCATTTCTCTGTATGTGCGTCAAGTATCCAGTGTTGTTGTTCAGTGTCTAAACCTCATGTCTGAGTTGAATCATGAGTCCCAGAAGAATCCCGGCCGGAGTTCAGTCCCTATCACTGAGTCACGTTCCAAGAAGAACTCCAGATCCAAGACACAGACAGACAGTCTTTTCTGGTCTGTCCATCCTTAACACAGAACAGGCCTGCTCTCTTCCTATGCCTCTCCACTTCATACGGTGAACAGTGGTGCTGAACACCATGCACCGATCCAGAAATAGTAACATGGTAATTTTAGATGAGTTAATACCAAAGGTGCAAGGGCGGCGTTTGTGCTGAGGTTGAAATGAACACATGAATGAAATATTATCTAACCTGTTTACAGGAAATAGACGACAAACAGCTTGTGGACAATGAATCTGCGAAAGGACTGACAATTGGAGATTGGAAGGTTGAATATTCCCAATCAATCTGAGCTGACCAATCAAATTTGAGCATTGAAATAAGTTTTTAAAAAGTTATGCGTCATTGGTTTTAGATGAAGATGCTACAATTTTACCCTGGACTTAGTGTCAGGGTTTGTTGTTTTAATGACAGTTCAGCAGTTTTGAGCTTGACCAACAGGTCCATGAGGCTGTTAAACAAGTTTCAAAATGTCTGTATGTCAACCACCATAAAGGGGTTTGATCCAATAACGTGAAAATAGCAGAAACGTATGCAATGGGATGTTGCATCATAAACAATATAACATAAAAGTATGTGTTGTGAAATGAAATGTAAATGTATGAACCATTTGTCTGCACTTTGCTGGAGCCTGTCAGTGCAGAGAGAGAAGGATGATACTCAGTGACAGAAAGAGTTAGAAATGAGTGCAACTGTCAATAACAACGCAAGTGCACACATTTTATAGCCCGGCTGATCCCGAAGGGAATCAAACCATTGACCCTGGCCGTGCTTCACCGGCGACGCCACCCACAACCTTGTGGCGCTGAATTATTCAGCTCCTGAGAGAGGGAGAGTGGCGGGGCCTGTTAGCGGTGTGAGGGACCCCGCAGAGGTCAGAGTAATGTCAGAGCCCAGCCAGAGTGCTCTCCATGTCTGCTGATTGCACCCTGACAGCTCAAATGGAAGATGAAGCCAAGCGTGTCCAGGGGACGGCGTCAGCCCCCCTCCCCCCCAACCCCTCCCACCGCCTCTGCTTGCACACAGGGAGCAGGGGGCCATGTTTGTAAAATTGCAGTCTGTGTCCTGGTTTCACTTTTTTCTATTTTTTCTCTTTCCAATCTTTAGAAAAATACAAAAGACACGACCATGACATTCTGTGAGGAAAAAAAATGGACATTTACTTTGACTTTTCGTAAAAATGGCAGAAATAGTGAAGCTTTTCTTTTCTTTTTTCATCCGTCTCCGTGCACACAGAAGGCTTTTAAGTCAAACTCCTGAGAGGGTTAGCATTTGATTAAGCTAAATTATCATAAAACACCTCTAAAAATACTAAATCTCGCTCAAAGCTCAAGTAAGTAAATATAGTTTTGGAAGAGAGACCCATTACTGGAAATAACCACAACAAACACAGTTTTATTATGTGTCCCATGAGTTTTCAGTCCCTTCTCCATTTTTTTGCTCATTTCATGTTTCCAGTGAGAAGTCAATAAAAGCTGTAATAGGGAAGAGTAAATATTGCTATACTTGTTTTAAGGGCCAATAATTGACTTGTAAAGAGGCTCGTGTTTCAATAGAGAACTTACAATGTTCTTTTTTTATAAATATGTGCTCCTGCAATTTCCGATCAAATCAACTGCGGACCATGAATAATAAGTGGGAGAGAATGAAACAAAAGAAAACATCGAATCAATCAAAAAAAAAACAACAGCCCCCCGCCCCCCCCAACACATACTGTCCATTCAGCACAGAGGTGTCACGCATTATTGCTGAGGCACAAACAAGCTTAAAAACAATGAATAATATCGCCGGCAGGCTGTTTAACAAGCTGCGGTGAACTCAGCTCATCTCACACACACACACACACAGGATCAATAGGAAGAAGAGACAGCGTTGCCTAATCAAAGTCTACTGTTTGTCTCTGGAATAATGACCCATATGGAGGAGGAGGAGGCAGAGGCAATATGCTGCAGCAGCGGTGTGGTGTATATATGCCAAACACAATACCTCATTGAATCATTACACCCCTGAGCCCGGATCATTACTCAAACAATCTGTCCGTCATCGCCCGCTGAGCATCCATGGTCCCTCTGGAAAAACAAAAAGAAAAAAGAATGGCAAATTAGGATACAATACAAATATACAATCAAAAAGCTAGTGGGACTTAATAGGAGGCAAAAGCCAGAAAGCACAAGAAGGTCACAGCTATAAATTGTCTTTTAAGTAGGCTACCAGTGAGCCATTATTAGTCTCTACTGGAGCTGTGTAAGAGATGGAAAATATGGAAAATAAAGTGCAATAAAGTCTTGTAAAATTGCTGTTGAGTAGGAGAAACTCGTGATGAATCACTTTAGAAATAAAATGTGGTCATATTAATCTTCCACACATACGACACAGTCAATATAAATGTAAATGAATCTGTGATACTACAGATCGTTGTCGGCTTGGCTGCAGTAAAACACCACAGTCAGTCAGAGGCCGGACGCTGGAAGTTTGATGAAACTCACTGTTAAAAAAAAAAAAAAAAAAGTACTGCAAGTGAACAGTTTAGAAATATTTGTGCTATTATTTATTATCAGATACAGTGCAGCACAGAAGAGACTGGGACCATGGGGAGAGATATAAGAGATTAGATTTAACAATAGCCCGTTGGTGTGACTCTTGATAACATGTTCAGACTACGGTGGCTCTGAGAGTCCAACACACTGCAACACACGCAGAAATACACAAATGTGCTACAAATTCAGAAAACAACACAACAGAGGTGTTTCTGGTGACGCCAAAAAGTGATGGACAACATTAGCGAAATGTTTCACAGTTGCAGTATCAGTACATATTAGCAACAATATCTGGATCATGTGATGTTGATGTTATAAAAACACCCAAACAAACTCACTTCTGTCACTTTTTTGTCTCCCTGGAAACACTTTTGTTGTGTTGTTGTAGTTTTTGCAGCGTGCATTGGCCTCTCAGGGCCACCATAGAAATGTTTGTGAGATCATGACTCCTTTTAAGCACCTAAGAAAGTGGTTATCATTGTAACCATAACAACAAATGTAGTCCGCAAAGTTTTACTTTTAGCCAACACCATGTTTCCTGCACTTTAAGTTAAGTTGTTTTGACCTTAAATCCAATCAAATCTTAACCACAGGGTTACTGCTACATGATAACAGGCTAGACTTGAATAATACATGAGAGGGGCCCCACTCTTTCGTGTGCCCAGGGGCCACAAATCTGTAAACGTGCCCCTGTCCTCTCAACATTTCCATGTCAGCCTGCAATCACGTCTCAGTTCAAATTCAAATGAGCTTCATTGGCATGACAAGTGTTTTCATGTTCAGGGCTCAGTCACCACCATGAGGCACACTTAATATTAAAGCTATTACTCTCTCTCACTCACACACACACACACACACACACACACACGCACGCACCCGCACAGTCACCCCGGCCTCATATTAGTTAAGTGTTACAGGAGCAGTGTCGCACATATGGCTCAGTTTCCGTTAGGATCGTCCATGCGCGCTAATGTGCTCGTGTGTGTACGTCTGTGAGCGCCATATGTGCTCGCGACGTGCGTGTGCGCGCGTGCCAAGTCAGTAAGCATCACGGGCACAAACGCGCGCGCATTGGCTACGAGAGAGAGAGAGAGAGAGAGAGAGAGAGAGAGAGAGAGAGAGAGAGAGGGGAGGGGGGTGGGAGGGGGGGCGTCTAACGTTTTGTTGCACGAGGAGTAGAGTCGCGAGGAGCCTCCGCTGACAGACAGACAGCAGATCTGCTGCGACACCTGAACAGCTTCAAAACAAGCTAAGGGAGCGCGAGGAGGTGGAGGACCGGAGGCTTCCCTAAAAATTAAAGAAGAGGAAGAAGAAGAAGAAGAAGAAGAAGAAGAGGCGGAGGACAAGAAGAAGAAGAGAAGAAGAAGAGGAAAGCGGGGGCAGGAGAGCCGGCTGGCCGGGACACGGAGCCCGTCCGGGGGGGGGGAAGAGAAGAGAAATCTCCGCCACCGCCGTCACTTCTCATCCCCAGCGCCGAGATGACAAAGGTGGGTGACGGTGTGCTTTATCAGCATCTCTGTCCTACATGGCGCCTGTAATCCCCATTGTAGAGTAATAGTAGACATGTCTGGTGCGGTGTAACGGAATAAAACCGGGGCCGGTGAGGCTCAGCGGGGCATTTACAGGCGTTTATGTTTGTTTCTGGTGGTTGGTGCCAGCCAGCGCTCCGCTCTCCGCTCTCCGCCTCCTCTGCTCTGCTCCTCCGCGGCGGCGGCGGCGGCGGCGGGGACAATTACGCACCGACAGCCACGTCGTTTTCTTTATAGCGGATTTATGGACGCACTGACACTCTGTGCTGTAAAAAGAAATGTATCCACAGCAGACGTGTGTCTCTCTCTGTGTGCGTCGGTGTGTGTGTGTGTGTGTGTGTGTGTGTGCCATTTGGAGATGCGTGGCGGAGTGATTTCATTCAGCACGACCCCAAAATCTAATCTCATCTGGCCCACATCTCTCGGTGTGAGACCTCTTGAGGAGATTTTTGTGTGTGTGTGTTGTTGTTTATGTCCTGACACAAATGCAGTGTGTGTGTGTGTTGTGGAGGAGGATGAGGGAAGAGAAGAGAGGAGGAGGAGGAGGAGGAGGTGGTGGTGGTGGTGGGGGTTATCGTGATCGTCTCCTTGAGCGCCCGAGGCTTGTCGGGATGATTGATTTCGCCTGTTCGCCCAGATTAGGAGTGTGTGAACACCTATGCCGGCAAATTAATGAAACTGCACGCGCAGATTAACCGCGTGCAGCGTGAACCCTTTAGAAAGGGGGGATGGAGGGGGGGAGAGAGAGAGAGAGAGAGAGAGAGAGGGGGACAACAATTAATGACAAACTATTTATATCTGCAGCTCCATTGGATGCAGTGTACAGCTCCAGTTGTTGCATGTGTGATCAATATTTTCCTTTCCATTAGTTGATTGGTTTGTGGTTGAAGATCTGTTTGAGGTGCTGAAGTATCATTAGGCTTTATATTTTATCACTGTCACATAAGGAGTGTGTGTGTGCAGCAGATAAGAGGCTGACCTGTGGTGGCATCTAAGATCTGACAGTGGACTGTTTGTTTGCTTTAAAAAAAAACAATCAGAGAGCAATCAAGCCAATCAATTAGCATCATATATTGATTAGTTTCTTCATAGAACCATGCAACAGGGATAAAAACACACAATCACAAAAACTGAATGTGCAATGGTCAAGGTAACTGTGATGAGGTCTGATTAGGTGATATGATGCAAAGACACACACACACACACACACACACCTGCACAACCATGTATTTCAGGCCCAGTTCTCTCTGATCATCTCTCATAGTCAGTGAGGTCACTTTCTTCATTGTGTTAACATGTATTCATTGAAAATAAATATATTGACGATTGAAATAATCACTAATCGAAGGTCTAATTGAGCAGAACTCAGGTTAAAGACGAAGCAGTTGGTGCTTTTTCTCCGCCCGTCACCATTTCCCCTCTTCTGCTTCTCTGTCTTTCCGTCCGTCCGTCTGTCTCCTCACTTTTTGTCCATTTCTCTCCTCTCCTGTTCGGTCTCTTCAGGAAGTAGGTTAAGAGAAGAGAAGAGAGGTGATTTAATAAACCCTCTCTTTTTTTTCTTGTGCGGCAGGTCATTTACAAGCACAGACCTGAAAAAGGTTTCTTTTCTTTTTTCTTTTTTTCTTTTTTTTTTCCTGGCACGTCCACAAGAAAGGCACAAGACGGAGTGATGAATGTGTGCTCTGTCTGGACGATAGCAATGCCGAGAATAACAATGGAGTTACACAGGCTACACACACACACGAATGTACAGAAAGCCTCTTGGTTAAAAAAAAAAAAAAAAGTCAATATGATAAAGTGAGTTGTGCTGCATCTGTGTGCTGAACCTCATCACAAGAGTCTTTTTAGAAGGAGGGTGCCCTTTAAAGACCGACGCTGTGGGAAAGCAGTTTATTTATACAATATTAGACGATGATATACAGCTCTGTGGCTACAGTGTCCCCACAGACTGTATAGTCCTCAGGCCGCCAGCCAAGAAACCACCGAGTGTTTACTACTTCCCGGAGAGGAGAAAGACTCCAGAAATTCTGCTGTTACGACATAAATTCCTTCGTTTGTCCAAGACACAGCCGGGCTGTTTGCACATCCACAGTCTGTGGAATCACAGGCGGCGTGTCACAGTGTGAAGAGGATCTGACCCTGAAAGAGGAAGGGGGGGACACGAGAGGAGAGCTGCTCTGTAAAATATCAATGTTAATAATCACTCCATTAATTAGCAGGTCAAATTAATAACAGAGAAGTGATCATTTGTTAAAACTGTGATGAATTAAATGTAGGTCGCTGCATAAACTTATCATGAGTTGGACATTTGAGACTCCGATTTTGCATCACAAATCAGTGATCAATAAAGGATAAAAGTGAATTAATTGGTGGAAATTGGAAGCTCCAGCGTCTAATACACACACACACACACACACACACAGATCTCTTCTTTTTTCCTACACTTAGCCCTCTATTGTTTGAAATCTCAGGGTGATTTTCACAAATGCTGACAGAATCGGAGCCAGTTAATTCACCCTGATTCCTTTTTTAACCTTTATTTAACCTGCCGAGCCAAGTGAGATAAAACTCTGACTGGCAGTGATGAGAGATGACAGGAAGGAAAATCCCTCAATGGATGGATGGAGGGATGGATGGAAGAATGGATGAAAGACAGGAAGTGAATTGTGGGACGGTGAAGTTACATAAAACTCAGACGAAAAAGAGCAGCTAAAAGAAAATGAAAGATGGGTGAAGAGTGTGTGTGTGTGTGTGTGTGTGTGTGTGTGTGTCGGGGTACGGGAGGATGGGCGGTTTGCGATGGCGAGGCCGCCAGGGTCAGCAGGTCGTCTCGATGAGTATTAGTGGAGGTCGTGACTGGTGTTTAAGATGAACTGTGTGATTAGAGTGCTTGTGATTAAAAATTTACTTGTGGGCATTTCAGCTCACCGCAGAGAACTGAGGGAATGTGTGTGTGTGTACGTGCGCGCCTGTGTGTGTGTGTGTGTGTGTGTGGACGAGAGCCCAAGCAAGATTAATGCCCCATGTTAACAAACCTCTTGGTCTGACCCTGGCTAGCTTGCAACAACACACACACACACACACACATTTACACACTCTCTCCATTTGATCCCCTGTTGGGATAATGCTGGCCATGAGCAGCCCTCATTGTAGAGCAGTATAAGAAAACACACACACACACACACTGAACACTGGCCAACTTTCAGCCACAGTGATGCATTAGTGCAAAGGTGCTTTTCTCTCCTTGTGGTTTGGGCACTAATTGATTGTGATGTGCAGACGATGCACCGTGTTTCAGATATGAGGCAAGATTAGAGGTGAGACACAGAGGAAGAAGGAGAAGTTCAAACTGACCTCTACTCCCTCTTTTCTGCTGCCATCAATGGGTCAGGCTGACACCTCCCCCCCCGGGAGCCCATCAGCCTGGGCGAATACAAAAACATCTGTGCAGTGGCGTAGACTTGTTCCTGAATGTTAACAAGGGCTCTGAAAAACGTTTTCCAACTATGGATCTTTTAAGACAGATCGCTCTTTATGCCTCGTCAAAAATTAAAAAAGAAAAAGAAAAAATCAAACAGCTTTTATTGTGGCGTGGCGCGTTCGTCACGCTTCTGTCTGCGGCTGCTGGCGCTGGATGAAGCCAGATGGACGAGGGTTTTGTCGGGGTTTGGGCCCTGCTCCAGGGAGCTGCCCTTGGTGCGAACGTTTTCATCTACTTGTAGATGTCCGACAGCCAGATTCCAGCAGACCCTGGATTAAAACGGTCTGGGCAGGAAGATTACGGGGGCAAAGTCCTGTATCTGGACAGCTCTGCTGTTCTGCACAACACGAAATGCATTATTTATTATTTATACAGCGAGCAACTCGGCTTGTGTGACGCTGTTGTTGTTGTTGTTGTTATGCTGGGATGGCAGAGTCTTTCCAGGGCTGACGGGCCGACACAATACAAATTGGACTCTGACTTTTCATTACAACTTTCATTATTGTGGTTTATTTCAATAGATGGATGTTTATGTCTATGGATGTAAGTGTAACGTTAACATCAACAGTCTGAATAACTTTTTTTCTTTAGGTGAGGGCAGTTGACTTAGAACAGATGTGGACTGAGTGACAGTGACGTTAACAGGTTTTCAGCTAAAAAATGAAACGTGGATGTTATGTTTTATTGTTACTTCTTATGTTTTTTATGATTATGATGAATGTAGTTTTCATGCTTTTCATTGTAATGGCAGAATAACATGGGATTTTAAATGTTGAACCTCTGACTGGTATCACATTTAGTCACATTTTGTCTTTGATGGAGACTAATACTTACTTGCTTACTACACTAAATGCACCGTCCTTTGCGAGCTTATACTTGACCAATGTTTTGTTCTTTTTAAGTGAATATTACTGCAACTGGGCACCAAAATACATTGAACACTTGAGACAGAGGAGGTGGCAGGGCTGTTTTCTGCCCTGAGCACTGCCTCCAGGCATCATAACACTCCTACAACCTCCATTGGTGAGGTTCTGTATTGTATTTAATAAAAATGTTAGGACGAACCAGTTGAGATAATTTAGTAAGAACTGAAACTGACACTGTAAAAAGAAGAGAAGAAAAAAACAGACTTAGTTATTACTTTAGATGACGTAGCATGTGACAGTCATCTGTCACTGTTTTAACCTCTTGTTTTTTCTTTTTTAAACCAAAGGTCAAAGGTCTTTTTTTTGGACTCTGGAAACATCTCAGTCTCGTTCTGGAGCTTTCAGATCAACATGGACATAGGTTTCTCAAAAGGCTCAGTAAACATTGAGTAAATGTCCTCTGCTGATGAAGACCATGCAAAATGAAAACTGAGTGAAGCCACTAAATGAACCCTGGGATGAGCCTGTTCCCAGAGCAGCTCAAACAGTGAGCGTGACCGAAACTATTTGTGGCAGCCAAATTATGATTGTATCTCTTGTTCTGATTAATCAGATTAGACTTTTTACGTAACTGTTCCTATAATCACATTATTGCTTTAAATGGGATTAGAGTGAATTATTGGAATTCGCCAATACAGGACGTCATGTTTATCGTTTTTAATCTTCCACTTTCTCTTTCAGTTTTGCCCCAAACTGAACCTGACATGAAACAAGTTCAGACACAGAGGGCACATTCGCCCGTCACAGTCCTGATTGGACATTTTTGTGCATGTCGTCGTCGTATTTTGGTTGTTCCCACGAACCCCCGAGGAAACACAAACTGCCCCCTGAGGAGAGAGAGAAAGCCACATCAAACAGTCGCCCGGGGGAACAGGTGAACCTGGGCAGTAAGGACACATAGTGCTGGCTATCAAGTCCAGGGTCTGTAACAACGAGCCATTCGATACGTTATCTATAGAATCGGCCGCACAACAACACAACCCAGACACCAGATACTCGTCGCTGAAGATCAATTTTCAGCTTCTGCTTCAACTAGGAGGGGGACGCTCCGACCGACGCTTGAATGCCACTGACCTCTAAGTGATTAAGAAACTTTTCTTCATTGCTACCTGGTTGTACTGTTGTGGTTGTCGTCGTTCGAGCTGAGCTTCCTTTTTGTTGCCGTGCATTGTGTTGCTTGTTCGGAGGCCCCGCGAAGTGAAAGCTGAAACACTCGGACAAGGATTAATAGAGGACGCCTTCAAGGACTGAACAGTGCTGACAAACGCAGAGCTGTTTTCTATTGAGCACTGTAATCTGTAGACGAATTTGGCATGAAGGCAGAAAATCAGCTTTTAAACTTCTCCTCTCAAATCAAAAATAAAACGACAGGATTCATTGTGGGCTAACAAAGATAATACGTCTTCTTCCTCAGATTTTCATGTGCAGTCTGAATATACAGTTATACTTTCTGAGGACTAAGTGTTTTCATTTTTTACACTTTGTGAGTGCGATTAAGAGCTGCATCAACAAGATTGTCTTTGTCTTTGAATTAGATTTTTATTCTGTTTCCTCTTTGATTCGTTTTCTTTCATATTCTAGCTTTTCATCCTTGAACGATGTTTGGTCTCATAAACAGCCAGAACTTAAAGAGAGTCTTTAGGCGGGTGAGGAAAAGCCTGTGTGGAGTGGTCGAGGTGTTTCCTCTGGAGTCGCACAATTTCTGTCAGTGTCAGTCCTCAGGACCTCAGACCCTTGGGGGGGGCGGGCGGGTGGGCAGCTGGGAATGTTTTGAACTTTCTCAGAGTGTGTGTGTTTGGCATGTGTACCTGTGTGTTTGTGCGAATGTTTGCAGCTGTTAATGTGAATTTATGAGGTCTGTGTGTGCTTTATTTACTCGCACCGTTGTCAGTGTGTGTGTGTTGGGTGGAGAGGTGGTGCACAGGGCGCCCTCCCCTGGGGGTTCTTGTCTGGTGCCTTAATTAATCCGTTTTCTGGCTGGAGGGTCTCTGTTATCAGGCCATTACAGGGATCCTGGCTGCGTCCGAACAGCATGATCCCAGAGAGCGGAACACAGGAACACACACACACACACACACACAGTGCATCTATACTTATGAGGGCCCTTATTCACATACTGAAATATCCTCTCAGTCTAATCTCATAGCTGCAGTTGATCAGGCAAATACCATAGTAGGTCACACCTCCACGTCTTACCACCACAGCTACAACAAAGCTCACGTGTGACCTGCAAATTTGCCAAGTCATCTACTCACCACTGATGCTTTAATGACAGAAAAGTTACTGCCTGGTGACCTCATGTTCACACTCAATATATTTTGTGTTTAGTTGTGGTTCTTGTTTCTCTGTGACCTTGTGACCCTTTGTAAACTATCTGTTTATCACCAAAGCATTTATCAGGCAAACAGTGAACTGCGTTGCAGGTCTATTTGAGGTGCGACCCTAAATTTTATCCTAAAACTTTCCTGGTGAAGGACACCAGTGATTAGACTAGATCCCCGCCAAACCAGAGTTTAACATAGTCTAGATTTAAACTTAGCCCTCAAATATGTGAGGAGCAGCTACAGTAAGTCAAAACTACTCAAAAATATCCTTGTTCTCAAAGGCCTGTCAGACCTTCGTTCTCACAAAGATGGAAAGCTGGAGGGCCAAGAGGATAAACACAAACATATATACACAAATAAAAGCAAGCATGGCACAGAATACAAGTAAATACAGGTGTGCAAGCAATCGGATACACACACTGGCGATGTACACACAAGCACTTCATGCACCGATACACACAGTGATACACTGACATATTGGCATGGATGCTCACACACTCACACACACACACTCTCTCTCTCTCTCTCTCTCTCTCTCTGTCCTTTTTATTTAGCCTTTTCTGTAACACACATCAGCCTCAGCTCGGCCATCTCACTGCAGAGTGGTCTGGGTGTTTGGTGGAGACGCTCGAGCGGTGTGTGAAATCTGATTACAGTCTTACACAGCTTCCCTCAGCGGCAGGAGGGCAATCACTATCGCTCTCGCCTCGCTTGCCCCGCCTGGCTGCCCCTCTGCCCAATATTCCCTTTTTCCCATCTGTCTCTCTCTCTCTCTCTCTCTCTCTCTCTCTGTCTGCCGGCAGCACGTCTGGATGTGATGGGGACTATGGGCGGCAGGCGCAGCGGTCGGATAGACTCTCCTCCTGCAGCTGAAAGGTCACATGTTTGATCCCTGCAATGTGTGTTTGGCTCAGGTGCTACTGAGCAGGGCTGAAATTTTAAAAGGAAAACTGCACTGAGGTCAGTCTGTAATTTACTTTTCATGTACACCTGTGGGTATTGTTTTACCACCGCAGCTCCAACTCGAGGTCGAGGCCAAAACGCAAAATGTGGAGTCATTAGCTCAGAATTACAGATTAAGAGCTGCTTTAAAGCTGCGATGCTGTGAAACATGGTAAAGTCTTTCACAGAGTGACCTCAATAGACCAGATATTGTGTTCATTAGTGATTCAGCTTCTCTTTTGTTCTGATTAAGCCTCAAAAAAGTTGCAGCAACATTTGGAAAAGCAGCCATTGCTAGCTGCATCTTTTTTTGAAGACATCTCAGCTGTTTAAGGAGGCGAAAGGAGGATGTGTCAGTTCGGTTTTAGCTGCTCCCACCTTTAGCATCGAGTTGAAGGAGTGGCCTTCAAAGTGCGTCAGCTCGGTTGGGCCTTTTTTTCTTCAGATGCAGCCTCTGAGGGACAGAGCTGTAGCTAGCTAACAGTAGCTCATTGTGTTGACGAACTTAGGCTAATGCTGTTTAAAAATGTGTCTTTGCTAGCTGAACATTACATTTTTTTAAACTTTCAAACCTCCAGTCAGTGACATGATTTTGTTATTAAGCTGTTTAATCGTGTTTCTTCTTCGTCACCAAGTTTTAATTCGGTCACCCTCTTTCTCTGCCTTCTTGCCTACCCCTGCCTGGGTTCCGTCTGTCGTCGTGGTAACCCCCTCAAGTTACCATGGTAACCTCTGAGCTTCAGGCCAGAGCCACAGCTGAGACCATGTCATGAATTAGGGACTCCTCTCATAGCTCTGCAGTTCATCAACTTCTCACCTCTTTCTCCCATTCATTTATATGAAGTCTCTGTTAAAACATAACCACATACACATATAAGCAGACGTGACACATTTGGCAGGGCAGTATCTGTTTTAAAGGGGTAGGGGTAAGTGATTGGGAGGCCTTTGATCCAATTCGTTACACTTTTTTTTTTTTTTTTTAATCATATTCTCAGTTTTGGAGAGAGAGAAAAGGAAACCATGATCCAGACTCTCTCTTAATACAATCACATGCACTTTTCAGGATTAGCAAAAAAAAAATCTGCAGCTTGCCAGACCTGCAGTGTCCCGAGTTTTACACTTGAACGGTCCAGCAAATGAAGTAGAAGAAGCACAACAGTTTTTAAAAATACGGCCACTAGTTGATTTTCATGGTCACAGTCTGGGCGATGCAGCTTTAGTAACACCTCACTGAGTTATTACAAAAGCGTCACACTGTCTCCACATTTTCGCTTTCACGGAAAAAAGGGTGAGGAGGTCCGTGTGGAAGCGTTGTTCTTTTTTTATATATATATATTCTCCTGTCTCTCTCTCTCTCTCCCCTCCATTTTCGTTTTCATTTCCACGACCTTCTGTCCACATATTTTCTCTCAGCTCAACACATTTTCCTCTGTTTGTCTCTCGTCTGTGTGATCACCTGCCTCCTGCCAAATATCTGTTTCTCCACCTGCTCGCCTTTTCCCTGTCTTCTCCGTCGTTGTCTGCTGCGCCTTATTGCCTTTCTCCTGTGATGCACTGATAGATTGAAACATCACCTCCAGGATAATCTATAACAAACAGTAAATAAAATCAAAGGCATGTATATATTTTACACTTCCATGTTCACAAATTAAACCGGGGTCAGCTGCTCATCTCACTTGCCTCTCTGTTCAGAGATGATCAGTGAGTTTCTATTTCCCTCCCCTTTTTTCTCCTCTTCACTCCATCCTCTATTTCTTCTTCTTCTCTCTAAACCAGAGTTTGGCCACAGGCAGCTCGCCATCTGCTTTTGACATTTTTAGACTGAGGAGAACTTGTGAGAACAGCGTGTTTATTGTTCCATCGCGGTTAATTATTCAAACTCTGGCTCTCTGTTCAGAGCGGCAGTCGCCCTATCTGGAGGCGTCGCCTGGCACTGAAGCGGGACTGTGACACTGACACTGTGGAGAATCGGGAATCTTTGAATCCGTCGTTTTCATTACGTTTTGCTCCGGTCCGGAAGTGACAGTCGAAGCTGACACCAGAATGAGACCCTCTTATTGTCGGCGCTGCGTTTATCCTCTGACCTCTGCGCCACGCTGAGCCCTCGGAGTCGAGCGCCTCAGAGCTGCTGCAGCCACATGGGTGTGAGTGACATATTCACAACAGGCCTGTTTGACTTGTCATATTCATAGTGAAGGGAACTCTTTCATCGGTGGCAGGCGGCCAATAGAGAGCGCACACGTGGATGCCCATCGGCAACAAAGCTTAAATCACTGTCACCAAGCTGAATGAATGATTTTTGAAACACTGAAATTAAGAAATAAATCACTTTCTGGCTTTCCAACAATGTTTATATCACTTCAAGTGACGTTTTACTGTATGAAATCGCATAAAAAATGAATCAAAGTATATTTGCATTGGTAATGTTATTTGTTTTGAGGGTCTGCTTAATTTGTTTGGCTGCTGTAGTTACTCCATACTTTCATTTGAGGATTTACAAAATCTAAAATAAGAAGACGTGTCTAGACAGTAAGTTAAGCCACTTTATTCAGATCCTTCCTGTTTACATGTAGCTGTATGGTAGGACACACTTTCATGTGGCCATTTGCACAGTGTTAGTCACTGCTGTTGATGCAATGGGCTGGCAACAAAATGCTGTAATAGCAATGTGACAAGTCAAAACAATTCTCTGATTGACTTCTGTTTACAATACATGAACCAATCACCTGTGGCTAATATTTTGACAAATGAACCAAGTGTTTGAGTTGTATAACTAGGGATGCACGATAACTATCGGTACAGATAATTATCGGCCCGATATCGGCCACTGGAAGACGTCAGCTACATTTCATTCAAAATGCACAACTGTTAAATATCTGCCAACTTTTTCCTCCTCGGCCAAAGATTTTTGGCACGAGTACCACCAAATCAAGATGTACTGTACTAACGTCCTCATTCTTCTTTTCCGTCTCTGTCTTTGATCAAAATTCACCGCCGGTCGTCAAGCGAATCATTTTCTGTTTGCCAGGTCTAATCAGAACCGGACATCCTTTCTGCCTCTTCTTCTCACTAATTACTCCACAACTTATCCTGAAACATCGACCACAATATTACAGCTTACTTGCTTTCTAATTTCTCAATTATCACCACAGACGCAGGCAGAATTAACCAGGGACCGCTCTTCTATTAGTATGATAAACGGGGTGATTCGCTTGCTCTACTGATAATCAACAAACTAGACACCCAATTAAGCTCATTTGACCCAGTCATAATTGGTATGAGCGAAGAACGGTGCCTTCTCGAGTGCTATCTAATTACTTGCAGGGATTTGCACCATCACAGCGATGTAAAATTGATCTAGTATGTATTGATCCTTATTGCCGCTTGCATGCGGCGCTTATCGAACCATTGGCTCGTGTTGTGTTTGTGAACGCAGCAATGTGGGTGTGAGGCGGGTTCAAGGTTCAGCGCCAGGGACGAGATTGGATCTTGTTTACTGAATGTTGTCTCATGCCATTTGTGAGAGAAAAAAAAGCAAAATCGTGCGTTTGTTTCTAAACTGTTTTTCCATGTGGTCGATGTTGTTTTCCTTGTAACAAACCTTGAACGCAATCATTTGTGCACCGTGCAACTGATTAAACCCCGTACTCTGGCGCTGTTGGTGCCTGCTTGAGATTTAGTGGTTTCATCAACCTGATAAAGTAACGATTATCACCTCATGTCTTTTCTCGTTAGCAGATAATTGTTGGAAACCGTCTCCAGTTGGTCCCCTCAGGTCAGTTATCAAACCTGCAGGCTGCATATGTACATGATCATGATTTTGCATCCTTGCATTTTAATGACATTAGCCATTAGGTGACTAATGCACCCTTCATCATTCACAGCCTCACTTGTCTGGCCACACACACACACACACACTGTAGGTCACTTTCCTTTTCTACTCATCACCACAGGCCACCCTGTCTGTCGCTCCACCTCGGTCGCATTTGCAACTGGCTGATGAAAGCCGACAAGCTTTTTAAACAAGCTTGTACATATTCCTCGGCGGCGCTGACAAGCCTTTAATGTTCCTTTCTGTCTCCGTTCATGACAGCGTCTCTGCCTAATTGCAGCGTGCAGGCACCTCTTTTGGTTTTTCTGTTCTGGTGCTGCCAGAATCAAAGCTCCCCGGGTTCACATGCTCCCGGTTGGGGCGGGGTGTGGGGTATACAGTAACTCTAAGAGACGCTTGTTTGTTTAGATTCATAAATCTCGCTTGTTTGTCACGCTGATGAAGTGGTGCTTCTTTTATCTTTAGTGAAAAGAGAGAGGAAAAAAAAAAAAAGCACACTGCAGCAGAATAAACTGTCATCCAATAAAAACCAGGGACAGAAAACAGGCCATGGTCCAAACAAACCTGGATCACTCAGCTCCCTTTGCTCGCTGCTAGTAATTGACGCTGCAACAAAAACCAGCGACACGGGGGCTTTTGTTGAAAATATACAATTGCAGTTCAATGTAATGGCAACAATAGCAAAGCGCGTGCGACGCCCTGGCTAGCTTAGGCCGACGTGAGCGCCGCCGCAGGTCGGGGCCTGTCGGGGTCCGTCGGCCTGGCAGGAGGCTGTGATTTTGTCTGGTGGAGCCTCAGACCATCAAATTAATTTGGCGTGGAGGGAGCCTGCGTCTTATGTAAATGAACAGCTGAGTTGCAAAAGCACATTGAGTTCCCTGAGCAGAACATGAATGCAGATGAATAAAGAGACGGGAATGATATTTTGAAAGAGTGCCTCCTCCCTGTACCTACAATCACACACGCAACCCTCTGGCTGGTTTTGAACTGTGGGCATGCAGACACACACACACACACACACACACACACACACACACACACACACACTCAGCACTTGCCCAAACAAAAGAAGAGGAACAGCAACATTTAGAGCGCTTATGATCCAAAATGCTTTCTTATTTTTCTACAGTAGCTTTCATGAGCGACTGAGTGCAGACACACGCTACTAGAATAAGTAGAAACATCTCGGTTGTTCATTTCAGGCTGAGACCTGGGGAAAATTTAAGTGATCGGTCGCCTCTGTTGTTTAGAAATTATGTCCCCCTGCATTTATAGACTAACTGGAGTTTCTCTAGCAGAAAATGAAGCCCTCACTATTTCCACAGCAACAAAAATATTCAGCTTAGATCATTTCAAAGTGCTACAATAGTTTCAGGATGGATCTCCACTGAATTTAGTTCACACAGGAAAAACTGAGTAATACTGAGATCAGTGCATGCCGCAGCAGCCCGGAGCGCCGGCAGAGAGGCTGAACGATTATAAAAACAAACAAACAAGCAAAATAATTAAACAAAATAATAATAAGAATAAGAGTTTTAGCCAATTAAGAAAAACCCACAGAATAATTTTGAATTAATTGCCTTCCTGTCAAATGGCCCGTTTACATTGGAGCTGCACAAGTAGAGCTAGTAGAACAAAATGGAAAAGATATTAAAACATTTGCAAACACTTAAACTGACAGTGGTAAAATAAGATAATGTTATACAGGAAGCAGAAGAGCAGCTCAAAACGCTCTGACAAATATACAAGACTAAACTGTTTTGTTTAAAAAGCTTTCCTTGTCTGACTTTTACATCCTCGTGCAAGAGACTCAAGGAAGTGATCAAAGTAGAAGTGGTTCCAAACTTTGGCTTATTTCGCACAAAATGACTGAGTCTTGGGCATTTTCTTCTGTATTCCTCTCGCCTTTTCTCCTTGAGTATTCATGCTTGTGAAACCTCAGCCCTGTAATGCACAATCAAGTCATTGACATCCTGTTTTTCAGGACAGAATATTCATTCTGCAGTGGTGTCATATGAATGTAGAAAAAGCTATATGATCAGAAAAAGAAAGGAAGATAAAACATCCATCTGGATGTAAATGAACACTCTTGATGTCTGAGGCTGGACTGCTCCACCTCTGGGTGAGCTATAGACACACCAGTGGACTCTTTGTAAAGGCCAAAGTGTCCTGCTTTCAGGGACAGACGCAAAGAGTAAAACAATACCCCCGCCATCATATACGATGGCACCAAACTCACAGCTGTGTTTTCGCAACAGCAGCAGAAAAACTTTCTGAGCTACGAGCTGCATCAGTGTGAAGAAAAAAAAACAACACTTCTCATTTTGCAGGAGCCTTGAGCCGAAGGAGATCGCAGTATGTGTCTGCACCCGAGCAAAGACTCCTTCTCTTATCGCTCTCACCCCACTGTCTCCCTCCAATCCTCATTACTTTAATCTGAACTGCAACTCACTGACTCTCCCGCACCTCCTCCACTGGGCTTTTCCTCCTCCTCTCCATCATGCACCTTCCAGCCCTTTATCTTTACAGTAAAGGCATCAGGGCTCTCTGGCCGGTGTCCCTGTGGTGCTTTTTAAGCATCTGCCCCACCCTGTTCCTGGACCTGTTAGAGGCGCAGAGAAAGACCAAATCAAAGCCGTACACGAACACTTGTGTTGATGATGAGTGTGTACGCAGCTCGCATGTGTGCGTGTGTGTGCGTTTGTGCATGAGTGCGTCCGAGAGTGTGTCTGGATCATTACTTGTCTGCAGGGTAGACTCCCAGTGGACCCACAGATACAGGCTTTACCTCACCCTAAATGACCCCCCAGAGAGAGGGATGAGAGAGTGGTGAAAGACGTGGGGTGGTGGTGGTGGTGGGGGGGGTGAAGGACAGAATGGGGAAGAGAGAGGGAAGATGAGATTTGAGAAAAGACAAACAGAGAGCAGGACAACATGGAAGAAGCCAGAGACTGATTGAGCAGGCAGAATCAACATCAGGCCTCGTACTCGAGCGCTTATTGAAGAAAGCCTTTTAGATTATTTCTTACCGGCAAGCGCCTTAAGCCAAATCCAGGGAGAGAACAAGAGGGAGAGGCAGAAAACATCAGCGAGACGACGATGTTCCCTTTGGCGAAGTCAAATGACAAGCACATCATCTGTTCTTTCTCTCCGCACACAAACACACTCCACACATCTCCTACAGCTTTAATCCCCACACTGGGATGTGTTGTGTTTTTTTTTTTGTTTCACTGATAGATTTGCGATAATGTCTGAATAACAACGTTGGCTGAGGCTTTAAATGTAAAAAAAAGCTCGTCAGCAGACTGGAGTGTATCTTTTAACAAGGCCGACGCTGCCAGTAGCCCGTGGTTGTTTTCACACATACACCGCGAGTCTGAACTCTGGCAGACACATTTTACGCAGACAAGCTGCGTGTGTGTGTTGTGAGAACGCATACGTCCGAATCAGCTGGACGAGGGACGTGAAAGTGACGTTACCCAGCTCCAGCTCCCTGGTGTGGAGTCGTGTGTGTGTGTGTGTGTGTGTGTGTGTGTGAATGGAGCAGCAGTTGAGTGGGAGTGTTGGCCAGAAAATGGGAGAACACAAACTGCAAACCGACATGCTAACAACGCTAACGTGCTAAAATATTCAGCAGGTATAAAAATCAACCAGGCCCATCATCATCCTAGATTAGCCTGCTAGCATGCTAACACAAAGGGGGTCAGATTTATAAACGGACTCGTTCCAGGAAAGCGATGAAGCGGAAAGTTCGCTCAGAGTAATTTAGACAAAGCTGCATTCAAGGCGACTCCAGCGTTTCTCCGTGTTGTAGTAAAATCTCACAGTTCTCCCTCTGTTTCTTTGTCATGTGATGAACCAGTATTTCTCTTCGTTGTTAAATAATCATGACTGAACAAGAAACACTCACATCAGAAGTTGGGAAAAAAACACATTGAGCTGACCTGCACAACAAATGTCAGGTGTAACCTGGCCCAGGCTCTCAATCACAGTGACACAAACAGGTCGTGTTGTGCGAAACAATGCCGTTTTTTGTTGTTGTTGTTTTCCCAGTTGGAGAAACAATCCACTTGGCTTCTTGTGCCAGAGCCAGATAAAAAAAAAATACCACGAGTGTGAGAAACAAAAAATGAACAACAACAACAAAAAAAGGCAGCATAAATGAGAAGGACACAGCTGTGCTCGCTGTTGACTCGTCGGAGAAATAACAACTCTTGAATTTGCATATTTCTTTGACTCTTGCGGAAAATGTTAATTTTCTGCTCCTAGCAACCGCTCCCACGGATGACTGAAATTTACATTGCTGGGAAGGATATGCCTTGGCCTACTTTAGAGCAAGGCAAAACAAAACGACCATGACTCCCAAACAGAAAGTGACTAACCTGAATTACCCAATTAATTAAAATTACAAAACTAATGGCAATTATTATGTTCCCTGTGGTATGACTTGGTGATGAGGGACACCAGAACCAGATGAACCAGTGAACCCAAGCCGAGCTGAGAAACTTTTCAGAAACGCTTCAGGATATGATCCATAGTTGTAGCTCCTCCATCGCCATTTGTGCAGCTGATCGGTCTTCAGCCATGTCACCTTCTCTGGTCCTCACCTGTACAGCCTGCAAACTAGGCCTGTGCGATATCAGCAAAATGTCTGATGTGCAATGACGCTGTTCAGTATCGCGATGACGATGTGACGATAATAAGCACATATTCAGGTGTGCATATGAACCATACAGTTCCTGTGTCTTTCTGCATTTCAGCTCACTATGCTGTAGTACACACACCAGGCCTGTAGGGGCGCTGTAACACTGCCACACAAATACACCCAAAATAGAGAAGAAGAGTGGAAAGTTTGCACACTGTAAACAAACTCCAAACATTATAAGTCAACTAAACACAAGTCGTGCCAGTACAAATATGCCGATCGATGCCGCATGAGGTATTTGTGTTGTTGCCATAACAATAATACCAAGCTGCTAAATGGAAATGGGAGAAACCATTTTTAGCTGTTGATGGACAGCTGCCACCTGTTTGTGTTTTGATATTGTCACTGTTAAAGGTTTGCTAAAATACCTGGAAATGATACTCACCACAACCACGGGGGGGGGGGGTAACCTAAACACAACACAGAACAACACAACGAAGAGACGCCAGGGGACAACTGGAAGTAACAAAACAAAATCTTCTGCAGAGAAATAAAGAGAAAGCAGCTGAAACATAAAGTGAATTAATTCTTAAAGTGAATTAACAGTAGACTCTGTCTTGTTGGCATGACTTCAATATTGCCCATCTAACCCAAGTATGAAATGGGTTTTATAAATATCTCCACTCTTGAGGATCTTTGGCTTCCCCAAATGGCAAGAGGTGGAAAGGTGGAGCGGCGGAGGGTGCGGATGAGGAAGGCACAACTGTGGAAAATAATTTCAAGCCTCATATCTCAGATTGATTTTGAGGATTTCAGAGATAAGGCCTCAGACGTAAGCAAACAGGCTTCTTGGAAAATGAATAGATTTCTTAGATATCCCAGAATGGCTTTTGAAGATTTCTTAGACTCACTTTTTTTTTTTTTTGTAACTCTGTCTCTTCCCACACACCCCTCATGATTTACACAGCACTTTACAGTTCAGCTTTAAAAAAAAAAAAAGGTCTGAAGCGCTTTACTCTCGACTAAGTCTTTAAATCATTTTTTTTTTTTAGAAAATAATAATGTCTTTGTCCTTGAGCAGCTGCAGTTGTTAACGGCAAGATACATTTTTATATCCGGCTGCAGCAGCTGTTGCCACCACAGATTTTCCAGTTGTTTTTTTTTTTTTTTCCTCCAACAAGGTCGACTCCTGTAACTCTACCCGTCAAAAACAAAAGACACTGCACCTTGTAAAAAGTAATAATCAGATGTGATGCCTATTGATCCCTGCAGGAAGGGAAAGGATCTGCACTCCGTGGTCAGACCGCAGGGTCAGCAGGACCCAGTGACCTGCTCAAGGACATTTCAGCGGGATGGGGGCTCCATCGCCAACACCGGGTTACTCAGCATGTGGAATAATACTGAAGTGGTGATAAACATTTGCAGTGTCTTTTTGACAAATTTGAGCAAATAACTCACGATATATCTCAGTAATATGATGGAGGAGTAGGGCCGTTGCAGGGTTAGGGTTAGATAAAGAGTTGGATACACTCTAATATTGTTTAGTTACAAGTTTGTGTAAAAGAAACTTGCAAATTTGCAAGAAAAATCTCAAATTCACAAGAAAACAACAAATTAGCAAGAAATAAACTTTTTTGGGTTTTGTTTGTATTTTTTCATCAGCGGAAGAAACTTGTCAGTGCTGTGCTGTTGGAAAAGCACAGGCCTAATGAGCTGTAGTATTTCCCTAAATGCAAAAGCATGGCTAAAATAATGCAAAACAAGTGACGTCTGTGCAAACTTGAAGTATAGACTTCTTTTTGACTTGTAAATTTACAACTTTAAACTTGAACTCTAATTTTTTTGAACCCACATTGGCTCTCATACCTCTGTCGTACAGTACTCTGTTAAAGTTTGGATTTCTTAAAGAGGGGGCGTGGAGTTTGACTGACATGGGATTCTGTGTCTAACGGCCAGTGATGGACGGCAAAGATTCCCATGTTTAGTCCATGTTGTGTAACTGCAGAGTTTGTCACACAAAGACTAAAGGATGTACTTTGGCTAATATGAGACATCCATGTTTGTTTGGTTTGGTTTTAAGTCACTGTAGTCAGAGTTCTGAGTCTTAATCAGCAGCTGGATGTTGACGTTAACCCTATTTACGAGTTAGAAACTGGGATTACCATGATACGACTTGAACGCAGCGTGAGAAGTGATGCTGTCAGGTTTCATTATGTGACGTTTCGGATCCAGGGCATTTGGAGCTCTTGACTGAAAAAGGGACTAAATGCAACACAAAACTCATGTATTACTCATTTCATTTTACACATTGTTGTTCAGGGGGAGGCACTAATGCTAATGCTAATGCATGCCTCAGGTCCGAGTGTGTGTGTGTGTGTGTGTGTGTGTGTGTGTGTGTGTGTGTGTGTGTTAGGATCTGTTCGCAGTGTTAGATGATACGTCGAGTTCTGCCCTTGGCTTCCTGCTCGTCATCCCGTTACTGATGGCTGCGCTGCAGGTCATCTCCCCAGTGACGGGCCCTGAACAGCTGTGTGTGCGTGTGTGCTGGTGCTACACATAAAGACACACTAACAGTAACTGCTGTACAGGCAGGGTGAGGGGGTGGGGAAGTGGTGGATGGTTGGCTGGTTGTAGGGTTGGGGTCAAAGTCTTAAATGTATGTGTGTGTGTGTGTGTGTGTGTGTGTAATTTTTCAAAAACCTTACAGATTATTTGAGGTATAAAAGTCCCCAAGGAGAGGTCAAAGGTCGTCATATGAGATCAGTACAGATGACAAGATCATAGACAGAAGCAGCTGCTGTTGCCCTGGAGGAGAGAGCATGAAGCTATGCTCATTAGGCTGTTGTCATCTCTCTGCGTGTGTCTGGGAGAAACGTGTGTGTGTGTGTGTGTGTGGTGAACATCTGTGTGTGCGGTGCACATTGTGTTAGTGTCTGTCTCTGTGTGTACTTTGTGTTATTGTCTGTCTCTGTGTTGTCTTTGACTAACAGTCCTCTACTTGCTGCCCCGGCGCTCAGACTGAGCACATGCACAAAACTCTTTCAAAATGTCCTCCATTTGTTTTCACTGATTCACGAACAGCTGACATTTTGGAGATACCACATTTTCACACAGCAGAGGCAGCAGTGGCATTTCAAAAAAAAAAAAAGAAGAAGAAGAAGAAAAAAAAAAACGTCCTCTGAGAGAAATAGAAGAGCTACAGTTTGAAAACAGTGCAGGGAAGAGGAGAGGAAATCAGGTTGAAGTCACCTGCAGGGAGAATAGGAGAGAAATGTGAGGATAAATTCCTTCACACATGGGGGTGTGTTTGTCAGCAGTCGGCAGCCACACACAGAGTGGCAGGAAAACTGAGACACCATCATGAAAAAACAGGTCGAGTCCTTGTATGTAAACTCAAATTCAACACACCACCACACAGAATATTTAGTTTGGACATGGAAATGTTCAGAAAGCTTCATGTTTGACTCATTGAGTCAGGATATAGAAGTTGACATGACTCTAGTGTAGTTAAGACAACATGATATCCTTCATGATTGGAATCACTCCAGCTCCAGGGTGACACATAGTTTTTATATATTTCTGACTCGACTCAGAAACTGGAGTGGTATGGTTTCTCACGAATGTGTTGTTGACAGGTGGTGATAAAAAAAAAAAAAGGACTATCCACTCTGAGGTTTGTGATAATGGAATTTGCCGATGACTTTTCCCTCCTCCCTGTTCATGTCGGGTGTTTTTTAATCCTCATGTCTTGTGTTGAAATCCTGTAGAAGATGCAGCTCCTTCACTTAATCATTGAATCATTAATACTAATCAGATGTCTACGCCCTCTTTTTCCTGAATTATTGTCCACTGACAGAGGGATCTGGTGTCCTCTCACTATGCTTTCATATCTGCAGTGGTCGTTAGGGGAAACCTAATCAGACGGTTTTTTTTAATTAAAGAGGACAGAGTGTTGGTGCTGGAGGAGGAGGAGGTGGTGAGGGGAGAGGTTGGCAGCCGATGAGGGCGGATGAGGAGAAGAGGTCGAGTCTGTCTCCTGAAAGCCACTTAAATCCCTTTCTTATTAACTCTCCGTGACACATGATCTCCCTCCATCCCCTCACACACACACACACACACACACATACATACACACTATTACTACAATAAACGGCCCCCTGCATCTGTGCTGCATGGTTTTTCGGTTGTGCTGTCGCGTCATCAGCTGAGGTGCTTCTTTTCTCTGCTTCGCTTCACTAACGCTTCACTGAAAACAGGTTTTACATTGACATTTTCTTATGTAAATGAGCCCCGACCTTAAGCTGAAGGAATCAGTGTAGCTACATGTAACTGGCCAAACCTTAAAATATGACATTTCTCAGAGTAGTGATGAAAAGTTCATCACATTCCACTTGATCAAGTTGTTTCTTAATGAAAATGTTGAGGCTGCACACGGAGCACAATTTGTATAGTTTTCAGTTTTAGTCACTATATCGTTGTAGTCATTAAAATAGGAGAGAATCTGATGGTGCAAGAAACAAGCCAACAGTCCAGACAGATTATAAACCAGTTTATTTGGAAGAGGAAAAGTTGTAGCCCGTTTTGTGCACATCGACTTACGTATTCTTGGTCTGGTACAACCAGCAGCATCACTGACTCAAAGACTAACCACAGCCTAACCCGAGGACAGTCAGTAGCATAGGTCTGACGGCCGGCCCACCCCTTTCGTCCAGATGTAAATATTGTGATAACAGCTCTCACCCTCTCAGTGTTGCACTTCTACAGGCCAAACACTGTTGCACTCATGAAGGGAAGTTTTTTTTTTTTTTCTAAAAACGTATCAAAATCAATCCGGCAGAATTGCTGAAATCCTCTTTCATCATTTCACACAGTGAAAGACCTGCTGCCCTTTGGCCAGAGGATCAGGTGTGTTATGCTAGCAGCAGCTAATGCAGCCTGAAGGCAATAGCCTCGACCTGAAAGTAAGTTCTGTTTCCTTCAGATTTATCACGGCTCTGTGCAGCTTCACAAGTCTGTAACTGTGTAAATATACACAACTTCTCTGAATTTTAGCATTTACAATCATCCCTTAATTGTGGGATCCATTTAGCAAAAGATACCAAGTTATTTCCAGCCACATGATCTGGATTCTGCGTCTTATTTGGTTTAAGGAGACCAAATTCTCCCTTGTGTTTGTATATTGGCAATTAATTACACCTAAATTATTCATGTAGACATGCAAGGAAGGGAGGAGTGTCTCATGAATCCAAACTGCCAGCCAGTCCCCTCCTTAAATACAAACAGACGAGACAGCACGGTGAAATGTTTTTGGTAAAGTGTGCTGGGTGAGTTTTCCATCTGTTCCTGTGGGTGTTGAGGGTGACTGACAGCATGGAGAGGCTGATGTGACGAAGAAGCAGGTATGGAAACGCCCCACTTGGTCAAAGTGAAAAAGGGGGCAGAAGCACATTAAAATGTCATGTTTAATATGACGGATTATCGAGCTCCGGCAGTTGTCAAGTCAGTGGAGGTTGTTTTTCATGCTGTACATGGCAGCAATTGGCTTCTTGTGAAGGGAGGACAACGTGAACATGGGTATCTGACTGCTCAGGCTGTGATAAAACTGGAACAACGTAGAGGGGAGAGGAAACCTATTATAAGAAAGAACATTTTATTCATTAAAGAGCATGAAGAAACCATTTTACCTTCTCTTCCTTGGTGAGATTCTCTATCAAGTCTATATGTTACATGTAAAAGGAAATACTGGAAGTGGAAACTCTTAATAAAGTTTGAAATATTATTGGTTTTTAATGGCTGTGTTGCCTTGTGAAGGAGTCAGCATTTTCGATTCATATTTACTGTGCTGAAGCCTTTGTGTTTTCATTTTCCCTGTAATACTAACATCAACAACAGATTTGTCCTTTCAGTGACTTGACAAGCACAGAGGCCAGATGTCATATTTGTAGCTTTCTTGTCATTGATTTTGACAGATTTGAAGATACATTAAATTGTGCAATGATTTCTTTTTCCATTTCTCTGTCCTGTTAAGACACCAAACAACCCATTGATTTTTCCAGCAAACGAATGGGTAATGAGGGTAATTGGCAGTCGCAGCTTTGACATGCAGCTGTTGCAGAGTCTTAGCGTCCCTCAGTCTTAAGATCCAGAGCTCCAGACCGCTCGCTCTCCGGTGGGAGAGAATCTAAAAAGGGTCAGCTGTGGGCCAGAGATTTGGGTTTGAACAAGTCCCAAAATGGCCGAGTACATCAGGGTTATGAATAAGTAATGACCTCTCTTATCTCAACATCTGTCGAGGTGCCCTAAAGCAAGGCACTTAATGACTTCGGCTGTACCAAACATTTCTCTCCACTGTTCAAGTGTATGGAAGAAAAGCACGTAAACCTTCCACCTAAAAAAAAGACAACTAATCAAATTCTGCATCTGCAACGATCGAGGCACCAATTAACGTGAGAGCACTGGCTCCTGTTTTAGCATAAGAGCAACCTCAGTGCTTTTTGTGCGTCTCTGCACATGTGTGTGTTTGTGTTCACAGCCACTGAAGCAGCACAGTCCCAGCTGTTGAAAAAAATGAATGTCAGCAATCATGTTTCCTTTCTCTCCTCATTTTCCACAGCGTGACATGAGGTCAGCTGTCACCTCTTCTCTGAATGCTTAATTACAGCTTGGGAAGCGTATCCTGATTTTACTTGAACCCAGAGCCTCCGTTTTCTCCTCCACAGTTGCTTAATGAGCATGTGAAGTGGTCTCATCTGTATTTATGAGCTCTGCATGTCACATGTTAGAGTGACTCCTCTTTGTTTTCATAGTGTTTTTGTTTGTTTTCCTTCTTTTTGTACTTTCTCCGGATCTCTTACTTTTCAAGTGTGCAGTTCAGAAAAAGCAGTTTTGAAATGATAAATCAAGCTACAGGCCAAACATTTAGATAACTGATCAATACTTTTAATTATTATCAAGCAAAAAAAGAAAAAAAAAAGCTTTTTCTAGCTTCTGCTGTTTTTCACAGTTTCATTTAATTGTGAATTGATTTGTTTTGGGCTTTTGGGCCTAACCACTGGGAAACTGAGTGCAATTATTTCATTGTGTTTTGATATTCTGGAGGCTAAATAATAAGTTAATTAACCTGGAAAAATGAAAAATGTTGGATAGCAGCCTTTTATAAAATGAATGATGTACCTCTTGCTTGATATGAAAGAAAAAATACCGGCATATTCTCTGTGCTGCAAACCCTCAATGACGACCATGACCATGGTATATGCACAATAACCTGCGGCAGAACAAAGCAGCAGGGGCGGTCAGTGTTCTTGTCTGCTGGCATGTGTGCGGTGACGGTGACAGGACGGTGTAATCAAGGAGAGAGACGTCGGCCATTGTTATGCAAATGAGGAGAGAGGCTTGGACTCCTTCCCAGGTTCCATTGCTGTCGTAGCATTTCAGCGCCACGGGTCAAGTGACATGGGGAGTTCGAGCCAAGAGTCGCTCTCAGCGTGATGTGCTGTTTGGTTTTTACATACATGCACGTCGCTCATTACTGACGGCACCTGACGTTCAGGACCATCTGTCCAGGTTTTTGAGCTCAGAGATGACAAAGGGGGGGTGGGACGGTGAATGTGACTCTCACAGCAGAGGAAGTAATGAAGGTATCATTCACTGTATTATTAAAGAGTGACAAAAGCTAAGCCACACTACCCTCTGCCTGCTAATGGATCCCAGCAATTATTTTCTGAATAAATCCTTCTGTGTCCGTCCTCTTCCTCGTGCTCCCTCTCTCTCTCCTCCCTTTCCTTTCCTGTCCTTTTCTATCCTCATTTCTGCTTCGTTCTCTCTGAACCTCCTTCTCATTTTCGCCTCTTGTTCCCTGATTTTCACCGACGCTCTCCCTCCACCTCGCCCTCGTTTTTTTTTTTTTTTTTGCTTTTGCTTTCTCATTACACCTCCACCTGCCCCGGTTTGCCGTGCCTTTTTGCCTTGTGTTCTGGTTTTACCTCACTCTTCTTCTTCCTCTCCTCTGCCTCCCACAGTCTGAGTGAAGCACAGAGCGATGTCGCAGAAGAAGATATTCCTGGTCTTTCTTGTCATCAGTACTGTCAGTCTTCTGCTGCACCATGGGGGCCACTTCAGCTGGTGAGTGATTGAAACACACCCACACATATGCAAACACACACTTACTTACATTTTACGCTGTCTATCTCTGCGAGCCCATATGGTGCTAATTACAATGAAAAATCTGACAAAGGCAGCTCTTTTTCTCTATTAAAGTCAAATTAAATAGAGCGACCGGCTTATTATAATACTCAGATCTGCAGACTTGGAGTGCCAATGAACTGCCAAGTCAGTCAAGGGACCAATTATAAAAGCAGAGGGGGCAGATCTTTGACAACCCTGTGGTCTGTTCTCAGGCCTGTAACGTTTTGCTCATGAAACATTTTTCCTAAGTCCTGTCCCTGCTGTATTACTTTGTTGAACTTTTTTTTTTTCCCGCTCCACCCTCCACACCTAGACTCTAGTTCTGTCTGCAGTGAACGCTACACGCTGTGAAACTGCAGAGTATGCATTATGTATGCAGCCAGACTATTCTTTGATTTCATATTTCGCCCTTTTCTTGGTAAAGTTGTGTCATGAATATTCATCATGACCACAGTTTGGCTTCAGTGGCACTGATACTTTACGTTAATCGCACAAAAAAGTGTGAAGTTTTTAATCATAGGCTGGGACTTATTATTGGATATCAGAATTTTGATTGATAACACAGTGTATCATCACCCTATGTTTCAAAAGATGGTGAATAATTGATTAACTGATATTGAACCATCAAGGCACAGTGTGCAGTACATACTGTTCAGACACACCTTATATTATCTTGCACTCTCAGGTTCTGATGCTCCATCCTCAAGTGGCTTCATCCTGCTTCAGTGTCTCTCCGCTTTTCTCCATCTCCTTTCATTTCAATTCCCCAAATGTTCCCTCATTTATACTTTCCTGTTGTGCACCTCGGTCTCTTCCATTATCTGTCCGGTGTCTGTGCACTTATGTCTCCAATGTTGTGATTTCAGTTGAAGTGGCTGCTCCTTTTTACTGGAGCTAATGGAGCTTCAAATAAACGATTACATTTTCTTCTCTTTTCTCCAGGACCATGGAGGCTTTCAACCTTGGTTGTCCTGCCCTCCGCTCTCACCCTGCTCCAGGGTTGAAACCCAAACACACCAATGTGGCCTTCCTCAAGACCCACAAAACGGCAAGCACCACCATGCAGAACCTGCTCTTCCGCTTTGCGGAGCGCAACAACCTGACGGTGGCGTTGCCGGTGCAGGCTTGCAGCCATCAGTTCTGCTACCCACGCTCCTTCACAACTCACTTTGTCCATCCACACACAACACCGCCAAACATTATCACCAACCACATGCGCTTCAACAAGGCAGAGCTGCAGCGCTTGATGCCAAATGACACAATATATGTCACAATACTTAGAGAGCCCGGCTCCATGTTTGAGTCCTTGTTCAGTTACTACAACCAGTATTGTCAGAGCTTCAAGAGGGTGCCCCATGGTTCCCTGGAGGCTTTCTTAGAGGAGCCTTGGCGCTACTACCGACCAGATGAAAAGGACTCCATGTATGCACGCAACACCTTGACCTTCGACTTGGGTGGAGACAAGGATCGTCCAGCAACTGATGAGGCATATGCGCGGGCCTTCGTTGCAGAGGTAGATCGAATTTTCTCTTTGGTGATGATCGCTGAGTACTTTGACGAGTCTCTGGTTCTCCTTCGCCATCTCCTCTCCTGGGATCTGGATGACATTCTGTATGTTAAGCTCAACATGAGGACCCCAAGCTCAAAGCAAAGCCTGACACCGGGCCTTCCTGCAAAGATCCGTGCCTGGAATTCCTTAGATGCACGTCTCTATGACCACTTCAATGCCTCACTCTGGCGCCAGCTGTCAGCTCTGGGTCTGGCTTGTGTGGCAAGGGAGGTGCGGCTCCTCCGTCAAGCCCAGGAGAGGCTCATGAGAAGCTGCTTTGGTGGGGGGATGCCACTGCTCCGCTCAGCAGCAGAGATCAAAAACAAGGACCTCCGCCCGTGGCAACCTAGTGGGAAAGTCGACATTGTTGGCTATGATCTACCGGCAAATTTCAGCCGTGGAATCTCGAGCCAGGCCCAGGAGCTCTGCCTCAAGCTCATCATGCCTGAGGTCCAGTACACAAAGGATCTCCTACGTTCCCAATCACTGCGCTACCGGCGAAGCTACCAGCTCCGGACTCCACAGCAGTCACATCCCCTCCAGCAGCCCATACGTACAGTCCTGCCACGGCACCGCAGCCAACAACCTCCCGCAGCCCCAGGCCCTGCCTCAGGAACAGGGTCCACCTCCACCTCAAAGCCTGCTGCAGGAACTCAAGGTTGGGCCACAAAGATAAGGTCTAAATCCTCACAAGCCCAGGCCTCATAGATCGGTCTGGATAGAAAACAGAGACTTTAACATAATGTGAGTGCCCAAAAGACTGCATTGTTATACCCATCCTGATCCACAAGGCAATGATTGACTAGTGGGGGGGTTTGTAATCAAGGGTGTTCTTGGGAAAGGTCTGGATTTTCTTAAATCAGTGTCTCTCCTTTAGTTTCCAGAGTCTGGGATACACATAAATGAGGAAAAGGGGGGTGAGACATATCTGGACTTGAGCTTGAATCTCTCCCCTCTCTGGTCTGCTCAACAGTATCTGGGTAGGCAGACACAAGAGAGGGAGAAAATCACACTGGGTCCCGGCTCAGTTGTACACCTCTTCATGCCCGAACGAGGTGGATGGGAGCAGGTTTTTAGGTGAAAGTGGGTCTTTGAAGCAAATCTGTTATGTGCAACCGGGACTCAATAGGGAAGTGGCGATATCAGGCCTATTGTGAGGCACAGAGTGGGCTTTGTGTGTATCACACTGGTATAGTATCATGTTTCTTGCTTTCATTCTCTGTTTCTCGAACTCTCGATTGCTCTCTCTTACTAACATATGCCCCTTAAAGTCCTTGAGAGAGACATAATGACGTAAAGGGATCAGCTGTCAGGTCTCCAAAGAGGCCCCTAAGAGGCCAGACAGACATTGAGATCACCTCCAACTATTATTACAACAGCACAATAAACAACTCTTATCTTCTTCTCTTACAAACTCTACACCCTAAAGCAATGGAGGGAAATGGGTGGGGGAGGGGGGGGGTTAAAAGATACACAAATAAAGAGAGATGTTAACCAGAGGGTAAGCCTGGAAACTGCTGGATAGTCAATTTAGCCATCCATTATGACCAACACTCGCAGAGAGCAAGAACTCATACATAAAGTCTGTGTCTCTTCAGCTGACCTTTCTCGCCTCCCTGCTTCCTTCTCTTCATCCTCCGTCCTCTCATCCCTGCTGTTGCCCACTGGCCGGGGCTCTCAGTCCAGAGAGGAGCCACTATATCTTGCTGTCTTCACCCCCGGTTCACCTCAAGTTGCAGTCTCCCTCGGACCCATCAGCTGAGGTCACATCTTGCGTTGTAGAAACCTTGCGTTGAAGGTATGGTTTCTGGATGTGCAGTCTTTACTTTTAATCTTTGGTGTTATTGCACTAAGATCTCCAGACATTGCATATGAAGGACATGGATTTAATAAGATACCAGCAACCTCCGTCATACTGGCACAAGTAAAGACCATGAAACAACTTGACAGGACAAAGACTTGAAGCCTATGGATCGTGGCGTTTGAATTTTTTAACACGTTGTCCCATAGCCTTTCTGCGGCCTGTGTGCTTGGGTTACACAGTCGTATGTTTTCATTAAGGACGTGATGGCTCAGGCGAAAGCTGCTCATTTTTGAACCCAGAGGCGCAGGAGGATAAAGCGGGAGTGATCATGTAGAACGCTTAAGGCCTCTCAAGGCATGTGGTCCAGCTGGGTTGGCTGCAATCTTAAAATGTCATCACTTATCTCAGCTGTGATCCATTTTTAATGCATTTAATGTTTGTGTAACACTACGAGAGTGCAAGTGAGCGGAGAAGTGACACTTTCTCTGTGTTTTTTGTTGTGTTTTTTTTTCATGGCCAGCCAAGTTGGCATGGCAACAAAAGGAAATTATAGGAGTGAGATTTATTAAAACTATGTATTATTTATTATCAGGACTTAAAGAGTCCCATTACTGTATTTTTAACAGTTTTTTTTTTTTCCTTTCATGAATCACTGGATAAAAATCATGCTTTGCCGTCTACTAAGTGGACCATCCTATGTTCAGCACACCACTTCAGGCAACAGCGATGGAAGTTTTACATAATGCAAAACTACAAAGACCACTTCTGAAAACCGCACATAGAAACACGTGTAGTCGCTTAAAAAATGAATCTTTAATTCTGCAGTGCTTAAGTGCTCAACCACACGATGCTTTTGTGGTTGGAGCCTGTCGCTCTGTAGCGTTACAATAATGAAAAACACGCCAAACCGCTGCTGCTCTGACAGGAATAAGAAGTCGAACGGGTGGGAAACAGACCTGAGCAGACGATACGATGTTTTATGAAGTGGCTGTGAATATCTGAATTGAAAGTGTGCTTATCTGAACTTACTGGGGGAACCTCAGCTTTGAGCGCGTGAGATGCACAGCAGCTTTTATTTATTTACAGACGTTTGAGTTGAGATGTGTGTTAATATTTCTTCCAAGGCACATACACTGTAAAAACCACACACTTTAGCTCAGCTTTACTTTAAAAAAAAAAAAAAAAAAAAAAAAAAGGCTGCCATCCATTTTTATGTGGTTTTCTTTCTGTCAAAAAATCCCATGAAAAGACCAAAACCAACAGTGTCAGGCTGAGTCTGACTGTCGTTTAGTTCCCACTGAAGACCTTTAAACACTTAAATAATAACATAGACTCATGTTTTAGAAAAATCTCAGCCATTTCCTGAAACAGCTGGGCACTTAGTTTTATAGCATGATTAAATATTGCATTTGTCAGGGGCTATTTCCTGCTGTAGATGATTACACATTCATGATTATTTATGGCAGACGGACAGTGTATGTGGGATTCAGTCAAAATAAAATACAAGACCATGTTCACTGTAATGAAAGAACATGTCACTCAATGCAACAGAGGGTTTTTTAATTGATTCTGGAAAACAATGGAGCTCTCTGGCACACAAGGATAAACTATATCAGGCTTTGATTACAGAGACAATATTTATTCACATGATTGATTCATTGTTGTTGTTGTTTTTATGGGATTTGCTGACGGCAAAGAAAATTGTCCAACATATCCTATAAATCAGTTTAACTGCCGTTCCTCAGCTATATTTTCAATTCATTTGAAATCAGCTGCGATATGTGAAAATCGTGTCTACATTAAGTAAAACTCCTATACTCAACCACAAGTGAATCTACTGTAAAATAACATGACACTGTGTTGTTTGTCATTCATTAAGCACTTACGGCAACCCAAAGTGTTCAATATTGAATAAATAAATGAGTAAATAGGATACTATATAGTCATATGATGGTGACTAATTCAATGTAGGCCTATTTTTTCAAAGTCAGCTTATTACATTGCTCTTTTTTTTCTTTTTTTCAGAGCAACATATGGTTTATTGCTGTTTTAATATCACAATTTAATGCCACTACAGTTATGTGATTGGCTGCTGCCTGGGTTTGAATGACAATTTGTAAAATAGATATTTCAGAAGAGAAATATAAAATTAATTCTGTTTATGTGAGAAGAACAGGATGAGATAACATTTACAGCATTTTAAAGAAGCTACCTGTACGTTTTTGCTACTGCTACATAGCCACCATTAGCATTATTAGCTGTTTATTCACCATTGCTGCTGAAAACTTCAGGCCTTGGTTAAATTTAGGCCCAAGGTTATAACACGTCATCTGAGCAGCTACCTCTTCAGGGCGACCTGGATGCTAGTGAAAAACAGTATTGGAAATGATAAGACCAGGGTGGAGCTAGCTGGTTAGCATGCTAACTGCAGTAGAAGACAGAAATAGGAACAAAACAAAAGAAAAATAATATTGGTGTTGCTCTCCACTCTTAGAAACAACTCAGAAAAAACAAAGAGTGAAGTAGTGATGTTTAATGCTGAAGTTTTTCTTTTACCTTTAAGTAAACAGCCGCTAATGCTACCGTTAGCTATGTAGCAATAGCAAATACTGATAGCTAGCACCTTTAGCGGGTTGTTTGTCACAAGGGTGTTTTATTTGTCTTTTTCATGGTTATCTAACTTTACTTTGAACACACTGGGTCTCCATAAGCACTGGCACAGAAGCTGAAATGATGAATAATCTTTACTCTGATGTTTATTGAACACAGCTGAGATAAAACGAGGTGCTGTCAGTGCTCATACAGTACAGTGAGTAATAAACTGATGCTCAAATACAATCCTGCAGTAGATCAAAATAGGTACGGTGTTTTGCAAATGCTTTTCCTCCCGTGTGTGTATGTATGTGTGTCTGTCTTACTGAGAGACAGCTGAACAATATGTCTTTACCCCCCCCCCCCCCAACTGTTCATTTATGATCCATTTGTCCCCGACTGTGAGTCTTTCTAAGTGCTCTTTTGATTGTACGAGTTGTTCGCCTGGCTGTTCTGCTTCTTGTGAGAGAGTTTCAGTAATGGTCACGCTGACATGTCTGAGAGTCTGCTATTCCTCTTTGAAAATGCCAGAGAGGCTGTAAAAACAGTGCTCTGAAATCTCATTGACTTCCCATTATTTGCCCCCCCCCCCTCTCTTTTTGGAGTGACACTGTAAAGCTGTTGTTTTATATATTTTTCTTTTACTAGAAAATGAAACTGGGCTTCTTACTTGTGGTGTCAGGGCAGTTATTTTATTGGGATGGGGAGGGGAGTCTCTGCTGAGCCTTTATGTTGCAGGGAAGTTAAATAAATAAATAAATAAAAAAGAGTCAGTTCATTATGACTGGGTGAAAATACTTGATAATACTTTGCGTTTTTTCTTTGATCTGCTCGTTTATTTCCTCTGTTTATGAGCTTATCTGTGAACTGAGAAGAGCGGGCTTCTCTGTGATTCATCGATGGGAGAGTTTGGGTGTGTGACGGGGCTCAGAACAAATGGCTAGCGACAATCAGAGCTAGGGGCCGCAAAAGCTTTGTAACGATGGGTGGTGAATGTGACAAATAAAGTTTGAATGATTTCAATTCATCCCTGACTTGAGCGTGTGTTTGTTACTCCCACTCCTGCTTTCGGTGCAGATTTATTCAAATATGCACTGACTTGAATTATTCTGAATATCAGAGAAATGCACACGCACGCTCTTCATCAACGGCGATATATATAACGTGCAGCGACAGTTGCTCAATTAAGATTCTGATTCTAAATGGTTTCTATTTCCCTGAAGACCCAAACCAGACATTTCAGCCTGCAATCAGTTGTTTGAAATTGCCTCCATCCAGCACGTCTGCCTAAATGAATGAACAAATTGCTTCTCACAGGGACGAAAACAAAATGCAAAACACTGAGGTTGATATGACTGTGATTGAAGCAATCACGACGCTGTGCCCTCCTCCGCCTCTCCTGTCATTACGGCCCCGCTGCGAGGTGGCCCTCTGGACCCACCGCCTCGGCACCTCTCCCCGCTTCCCCTCACATCTTTGCCGCCTTTCTCTCATTGCTCTTATCTTCAGTATAATAGAGGTTAATCATCATCATCGTCATTATAATTACAGTAATGTAATAATAACAACAATAACAACCGTTTTTCATCGTGGGTCCAGGTGCCTCACAGGGACGATTCACGGCCCTGCATGGCAGACTGACGACGAATACAAAACACAAACAGTGACAAGACATTTTAGAAGAAAAATAGATAAGACAAACAGTGAGATTTCAATACTAGCCCCAGTATCTCTCCACTGTGCATAATACCTGATTCCTGCTCTTTACTCACCAGGTCTGCTTTAGCCTGATCAGCTGTGTAACTCACCAGCTACCGACTCGATGATTTTCAGATCTTAACCCATTTTTAAAATGTGGAAAACCAACAACATGAGGAGAGCTTCAACCGATTTCTTCAGCAGGAAAACAAATATGGCGGACTAGTGGCATTATCAGCTGAACATGCATGACATCCTGGCTTGAGAACACAGCAGCTTATTTATACACTTATTTAACAGCTAATTCCTTTAGTTTTTGCCTAATTTAGTATGAAAATGAATCACTTCGATGCAGAGTTAAATATCCCAACACCTCACCCTTTGTGGAGAATTTCTAATCACTTCCTGATCCCCTGACTTTTCCTCTAAGGCATGTTTGGCTTATCATTTTGTAGGCATAGTGATATTAGCATTTACAATATCTCTCCTCTAAATACAGCTTCACCAGCACGGCTGTGACTGTTCTCTTGGCGTCAACGTCACTGCTCCAAAATCTGTGAAGCAGGAGGGAGCGCTATGGTTTCCCTTCTGCTGATATTCACTGTTGGGGAAACACAGAGAAGATGATATAGTAAATTAAATTACCATGCTGATCATGAACAAGCTTACATGCAGGTTTTGCATATCGCTGTTGAACATAAGAAGTGTCAGAAAAACGTTTGGAAGTGAAGCTGCTGACTTGCAAATACTAAAACCAACAAATGCTAATATGGGGAATTAAAAAGTGTATCACCGGACACAAACACGTTCTTTCAACCAGCGCTCTCTCTCTCTCCGCCTCATTAGTTTCTCACTAACACAGGTTATTTTTATTTGCAGTCGGTCCCACCTGAACAATTAATATCACACAGTTTGTTTCCAGAATCTGTTTATTTGCATTTAACCCTACGGTTGCTGTTTTTACATGGAGTGGATGTGGGGTTACTGTCACATTAATCATTTGTCTCTTTGACTATGAGTTACCATGGTTACCTTTCTGATGGAGGGAAAGTGTATTAAATGATGGAGCCAGCTCATCGGGCTCCTCGACCATGTGTTGGGTCCTTTGAGTCACACAGTGTGTAACACCTTGTTATTGGATGGCGAACAACCAACGGATCTGCTCCACCACCCTGACCAGGTCTGTTCACTTTGTTACAGGTCACATGCTCCAGGTCAGATGCCCTCACACATCACACACTCACTCACGTTATCTGATTGTATAATATAACTTTATTTATATAGCACTATTTATATAACAAGATTACAAAAGCTACACTACGTAACGTTAAGTCCGTCTGTCTGCCTTTTGGTCTGTCTGAAACACCTGTGTCTCAGCCTGGCCTCAGAGGTTGCCATGGTGACTGTACTTGCTTGGTTTGTACCGAAATGTACGCTCCAGGGCACTGACCAGGGTTAATTAATTTTAGTGAAGATCTGTGAAGTTTTTTTAGTGGTTTGCGGCAAGTGCAACTTGCTTGTCTATCCTGCAGGACAGGAAACAGCTACCAGGAGAGAGGGAATAATAGAGTGGAGAGCAAAATGCCCAGTCACTTGGGATATGAGGCTACCACTCACAAGATCATATTTAACTCCCTAATAACTCATAAGCGAACACGCAGCGCTGCACCAAAATGCATTACATCTCTTGTTAATGCATGAAAAGGCTTTTACATGTGCACACAAGAGCCTCTCACACACAAACGAACAGATTCCCCCTGTGACACAAAAAAAACCCCAAATGAGACCTCAAACACCAACAATGAAACAAACACACACAGGAAACTCCCACTGTGGGAAATTCAAGCCTAAACACTCCACCACAATAGATTTCATTATTTCCATAACCACGTATTTATGCATTGCACACATGCTGTTCCCTGTAGCAATTCATAGGGTTATTCATTTGAAAGTGCACAAGTGGGGAACTGTGGGTAAATTGCAGGCAGTGAATTGTCATAGCTTAACTTGAGTGCTTTGTCTTGATTGCACCATGATTGGGCCTGAAATGTCAGGCACCTATTCATCATGGAGGAAAAAGTGCATCTCCTGCCTTCATGTGCTCCAGCTCGCTGGCTCACGGTGCTGTAATCACAGAAAAAAAAAAAATCCTGGCCCCGGGGTTAATTATGTTTATACTTAAACACAACTCTAATAATAGCTGCAGACGGAATCTAGCCACCGTGTGGATCAAAGCAAAATGTAGGAAAACACTTTCACAATGCAGTGGCTTGTTGCCTGATCATCCTGCTGTCTGTCCGTCAACCACGGTGACAAATGTGCTTGTTCAGATCCTCACTGGTGGTGATCGATGCGTCACACAAGCAGAGGCTGGACATGGACTCTACTGTTTAAAGACCGGATGAGATGAAACTGAAGGAAATTTGACATCTTATTCAGAGACCTTCAAGAACTGGATCTGCTCTCAGGAACTTGACTCAGGATTGAGTTTGGCTGGTCTCAAAACACCTGAGTCGTGGACCTGATACTCGACTTGGACTTGACTCTTCTGATCCTGAACGTCCTGAAGATTTGAACTTGACTAACTTTGACTTGAAGAACAAAACCACCCAAGTCTCTTGACTTGACAGTAACTTGACTTGAGACTTGGTGGTGAAACTTGACCCTCAACTTACCTCTTAAAGACTTGTTTTGACTTGGAGAACACAACCATTCAACTGAATGACTTCAACCTGCCTGTGGTGACTTGACCCAAGACTTGAGATTGGCTTGTCTTGAAAAACAACAACAGTGAAGATTTGTCTATGACCATGAATTAATAATCTGAATATTAAGGTGTCTCTGCATAACGTTGCGTATCTTTTCATAATATCTCAGGGTCTACCTCGATCACCAGAATCTCCCTCCTTCCCATGCACTGCCTTAACAGTTCAGCTTTAACACCAGCAGGAGGATGCTCACAGCTCTCTGGCTCTTTTGTCAGGCTGTGTTGGCGGTGGATGTTTGCGGGCTAAATGTAGTCCAGCTTTGTGAGTCACAGAGAGCAAGGAGGCACCGCGGCCCTGAGGTTTCGATGTATTTTTTGCCTTTTGTGAGTCAGAGCATGTTTGAACAATGCAGGAGCGCAGGAGGCTGGCTGGGTGGGCTGTTAGAGCAGCTTATCCCTGATAATGTGAGCTCATCCCATTTCTGAATAGCCGCTCCGCTCGGCTCAGAGGTGCCACTGACATCAAATCTAACATTTCTACTTCCTTTCGATCACTCCTCTCTCTGCACAGGAAGCATTTGCAGTTTTACATGTGTTTTCCCGAGGCCGAGATCAAGAAAGAAATACTCACTCTGGATGCTAAAGAGTGACAGAAAAAGAGAAGGATAGGACAAGACATTAAGTTAAGACAACATTAAGTTTTCATCAGCTGATGTGTTCTAGGTGTTTTGTGATTGTCCAAGTTCACCTTAGTCTCAAGTGAAACTTGAAGGTTTAGATCAATGGTTTTACAAAGTAGGGTTGGGGGACCTCCAGGAACCAGCTCCATGACTCCTGGGGGTCCCTCAGAAAGAATCTATCTTCAGTAAAATAACACAACAACAGGATGTATGATATACCAGCTAAAGAGTGTTCCCACACTACACACTTGCGTGCCGATCCGTGGAGAGCAATGGATCACGAATCAACAATGATCCGTTGCACCACTAGTAGGAACTGGGGGGTGTTATAGGCCTCCACACTCCCAATCTCACTCAGTTAAATGCTAAAGCCATCACACGCATCGGAAACACAATGATGCAAGACCACACGCGCCCACTACAACAGTACTCCACATCACTGCCCTCTGGACGTAGATACGGAAACAGAGCACAGCCTCATACATTCAGCCGTCAGTAGTTGGCTTTGGTAATCTGCATGCCATGTGTTTGTGAATGTTGTCCAGTGTCACTGCTGTTGCCATTGTATGTAAGGCGCTTCTCATCTGTGGACGGGACCTATGAAAATGAATTTCCAAAAAGGGGCAATAAACAAACTACCTGTCTTTCTTTCCCTTGGTTTTCAATGTTGTTGCATTATAATAGTAAAATGTGTTGTTGTGATGTGATTAATCTGTGTCCTTGTTCCTGTTGCAGCTGCTCTGCTTCAGATAAGTTTCATAATGGTAAAACTAATCTGTTTTTTATCAGTGTTTCCAGGAAGAAAAGACAAAAACCTGAAACCAGCTGAAGATATTGGTTCTGTTAAGTTTTTCTGTTTTGTTTGAGGTGTAATACTCCTGCTGTCTGCAGCTCAGGTAGTCGAGCACCTCTCCTGTCAATTTTGACAATTTCCTTGTCTCTGTCTCTCTCACTGGACATGATGCAGGCTTTCACACACACACACAGATAGATGTTCAGACAGAGGGGTTGAACAGATGAAGGAAAGAAATGATGAATTGAATGACCTGGTGATGAGAGGAAAAGCCTGACCCTCCATGTTGAGCGGACTTCAGTCGGCACTGATCATGCACAGCGGACCGCCACGACTGTGATCACGGGGCTTTAGCTGCAAGGGGCAGACGGATGGACAGATGGATGGACAGCCATCATCTGATGTTGTTTGTTGTTGTTGTTTTTGTTCATGTAATCCAGTGAAAGGATGGAGGTTAGGTCTGATTTCTGACTTAATTAGCCGCTGTCCCTCCCTCTCTCTCTCTGTTACGTGTGTGTGTTTGGGATGTGCAGGCATGCCTGAGGGAGGAAGAGAGGAGCTAAATGAGCTCTGCATAAACATGAAATAAACAAGTTCCTCTGCATAACCACGCGCCTGCAAAGGCATCTCAGGGAAACAGAGCTTCTTGAAATTGTTCGCCTCGACTCAAAAAGTGACACGCACAGACAGTCAGACTCACAAAAGCCTTAATTAAACAACATCACTGGGGAGTCTACCTTCAAAGCTGTCTTTGTATGCAAATGCAGAGGCCAGGGGTATGTGAAGGAGGAGGACTGGGAAGGATACTGGCCGGAGGAAACCTGAGGCAGACAGCAGGAAGACAGTCTCAGGGGGTAGAGAGAGGAGGACGTTGGACATAAACCAAGAATTGCCCAATATGGACATAATTCCAGGGGATTAGGATTGTAAAAAGCATTTGCTACTACAGCTGCACCGGCAGATGTCCATCTATTTTCTGGGTACAGACTCAGCAAAAATAACCCAGAAGTTCTGAGGACAAATGGGAGAAATAATCCCTCCTTGTTCTTGGTGTCCTTCCAGTCGCACATATCTAGAAAACCTCCACAGCGAGACCTGAGCTGATCCACCAAACTTTTCACCTTTCACCCTGACATTGTGTCCAACAAGCGAACTTATTTTGACCTCCCCACCAATGAACCAAAGAGAAGACACTGGGAAATTTTGGCAATATGGTACATCACAAATGCAAAGGAAGAATTTGGTGTTCACAATGCATGCCAGGTGGCTAGTTCTGGTCCACCCGGACTGTGTTAACATTTTCCGATACCGAGTCACTGCACCATCCGGTCTCCTTTGTGGCAGTAGTAAAATGATGCCCTTGTCAAGCATGGTAGGTAAACAGCTAGTGATGCTAATGCTAATGCTAATGTAGCTGCTTTAAAACAAAGAACCACGGTGGAAAAGCTAAGAAAGTAAACATAACAACACAGCAGTGTCTGATGAAAATTGGGCCCAGCAGCCATCATGTGTTCCCCGATGTCTGCTCAGCTTTATAAATCATGATGAACTGCCTTGAAAAGAACAACCTTGCACCAAAGCTTGAGTTAGAAAGAAGATTTAAAAAAAAAAAAGGGGGGGGGGGGCTGGGTGATGATTAGTTGCAAGGGAAACATCAGAACAGGAGGAAACACATTAAAAATCATGTGCTATCAAGCCAGTTGTTGTGTGTTGTGTGCTGGATGCCTGTGCTGATTGCCCATCACACACACAGCTGCTGTGAACACACACACACGAGACCATAAAGCAGCACACACACACACCCTTCACTACCCTGCCTGTGCAACATTTTTCTTAAGGGCATACATGGAGGTAAAGTCAGACTTTCACATAGATAAGGCATCTTGTATTTACATACACACACACAACTCATCATCTTTATCAGGTTGCAGCAGCTCCAGTGGCTGAAACCACTGCAAACCTAAAAGCCTCCACCTACGGCCTCTTTGTTTTTACTAGGACTCCCATGACCACGGCTCACAGCGCGCCTCATGCTTCCCCTCTGCAGTGCACCACTCTCTGACCCTGAGCCCACACAGGAGCTGTGATCTAAAATAAAACAAACTCTTTGTTCTCTGCAGAGTGAAAACCCCGCTCGATATCGACGAGAGATGTTCCTGCGAGTGTGTCAGAGGCTCGGAGAAGCTGCATGGCGGCGTGTATATGTGTGTGTGCGTGTTTGTGTTTGCATACTGATGCTGGTAAATCTATATGTTGGCTTCAAACTTGACATGTAGTAAAGGATGTATATATCTACCATACAGTCCTGTACATGTGTGTTTTATGTGCTGCATTTCAATGCAGCAGTGCATGAGGCCTACATTTCAGGTGGCGCGTGCTTCTTTTGTCTGTGGTGAATAAATCGAAAATGTTTGTGAGTGCGTGCGCGTCTGAATTAATTTAGCGGGCTGTCAGGTTTGTGCTGTTATTATTGGCTGGCTGTGGAAACTCCTCCATAAACATTCATTAGCTCCAAACATCAAGCGAGAAAAGCAAGGCCAGAGTGAGAGAGTGTGTGTAGGTGTGCAGAGCTACAAAGAGCATAAGAAATGCCACCGACTGAAGTTGGGAAGATAACTTCTCTTTTCTTTTCAGTCTCATTGATCTGAAGCCAAGGCAGAGATTTCCCATGATGCCATAGTGTTAGTGGCATCCATTGTTTAAAAAAAACCCTGTTTGGTATATTTTAATGTAAGACTTTAGCAGATGTAGTACTGCTTATAGAGCTGCTGTGTGGCTCATCTGTGGATGGAGAGTGAAGAAACATAATCTCACACGCAAATCCCATAAAAAAAAACCTCTCTGTTTGATGTTTTTTAAAATGCTGACATTTTATAAGTAGATGTTTTTTCAGCAGACAGAAACAGCCGGGGGTTGATCTGACAAATGTCACAAATACACTAAAATGTCCGAGTTTGAGTGTTGCAAAAAAACTGGACACTAATATATATATAGATACACGTTCCTGATCACACACACACACACACACACAATATGAAATTGTAAAGGATCTTACTTTTGATGATGAACAAAACACAAACGTAGAAGTATCCACGTTTGTGTTTTGTTTTGTTTTGTTTTTAACAAAGATTGTCAAAGCACAGCAAGATGATTCACTCCTCATCACGGCCGGACACGATAGCTTCAGTGCGTCTGTTTCTTGTTTTATAAATGTTTAAATATTTGTATTTCTTCTTTATTTTAACAAACTGTTATTGTTGCCATATGGTCATCTTATCACCTGTTTTAACCCAACAATGTTATCGGTTTTATCTTCTTTTCAGTTTAACTATGGTGTAGTTTTCATAAGGAACTCTTTTTTACCCATAGTGCCCCTGTGTCCATGCCTAACCCACATCCCCAGAGGATGAATCGTTTGCTCCAGCAATGCTATAAAGGCTCAAGGAAGACAGTTTCCACTTAATGTATGAATTTCCAAAATTTTGCAGCCCTACTTGGATGCAAACACTTTCTCGTGCATCAAAATGTCCTGCGGCCTTTGTTGATGTCTTCTTTAATTACACCTGCGTGTTCCTACCTGCATTGTGTCCAAACATCATCAGCTGTGAGAAATCCCTCTCAGGTGATGTAATGAACTTGAGCCGTCTTTACTGTGGTGAATGAAGGTCAGAGTGATCATCAGACTGATTTGGGGATTCACGCAAACTCAGGGTCGAAGCTGCTGCAGACAAATAAACACAATTTGCTCTTTTTTTTCTTTTGTAAATCACATTTTGGACCAATAACTGACATGTATTTATGAACGGGAGCAGAATCAGTCGGAGTAAAAGTTTATCTGCATCACCGTGCACCGTGTCTCACGTGGAGCTAACAATTCAGGTTAGCCAACAAATCCAGTTAGGATTTAAGTATTACTTTGATCCTGATGAAATAAGATTAACTTTAAAGAATAACTTAACTTATTTTCCTTCCTTTTCTACATCTGAAAGTCAGACCGTCCTCCATCATCCTGCCTTCATTTTGGTGGAAACATGGAGCTGTGTTTTCCTCCTACTTGTCATGCACCGAGCACACACACTCACACAGACACACAGACACTCATTTCACCACATTACGTCACATGTTTATAACGTCTGACTGCAGAGAGCGACGTGTCTTTATTATAGCTACTGTTGTGTTTACAGTTACAAAGTGTGAGTCGTACTTATCGCCGGCGGCCTCACAAAAAGACTCTTTTTTTTGTCGTTCTTCCTTTTTTTGCTGCAGCAGTGTAATGAGAAGGCGACAGCAGGCTGTGTCAGAGAGATGACAGGGGCCTGTCTCACTGTCATTTAACCTCACACAGACCTGACTGCACCCACAGATAAAAGAGCAGAGGAGGAAAACAGGAGGGTAATTGGAACAGCAGTATATGCAAATATTTAGCCATTTAGAGGGTTCAGGGATGGTTTTGTGTGTGTGTTTGTGTGTAAGTGGTGGGCGGCCAGGCTTGTGCATGTCTATAATGTGAAAGTAAGTTGCATGAGACCATGAAAACATCCTTACATATCATCCTTTCAGAAGATCCTTCACAGCATGACGCAGCTGTATGAAGGCGCTTTAGGAATACGAAACAAGGACATTTCTAGTATGACACAATGTGTTATTGTCATTTTAACCTCTATTATCACTGTATTCCAGTGGTCCGATACACCCGAGCCTGAGGACATTGGTTTCACCACACACAGATTTCTGGGAGGCGACAATCTCCCAGCTCTTCTTGACAAAACATGTTTAAGGGTGTGAGTTCCTCAATCTTGAACCAGGTCTTTGGGTTTTCAAGTTGAAGAAGCAGCTCACTGTTGGGTACAAATATGGCACCAACCGGACTAGACTATGACCAACAACCAGGGATGAGGGAGTTTCAGTGTCCTGATCAGACAAACCAAGAGATGGGCCAGGGCCGGGGGTTAATTTTACGGAGCCAGGGCCAGGGCCCCTAAACCAGTCCCTGCCTCGGGGTGCTGTAGGTACCCCAAGCAGTCCTAAATAACGCCTGGGTGAGGCTTGAGGTTTACTCAGTTTCATTGGCGTTTATTTGGCCCAGCACCACCCCTGTGTTAGTGGAAAGAGAGTCAAGTCAAGTCCTGCTCCTCAGGACGTCAGACAACAGATACGTGACCTCAGACTTCTCAGATTACATCAACATGATTATGTTGTCATTTTAAAACAGGACCGATTTGCATCCACTGGTGTATTTTAGGTTCCCTGATAGAAACGACGTCCAGAGCGCACAGCACCTGAAATACATATGAATCACAGCAATCAGTTACACTGAGCAGTGAGCATGAGCAAAAAACAACAACAAACACAGACACAGGGTTGAAATGCAGATTTTAACTGGACAACAGCTGCAGCAAATACAACAAGGTCAGTCACACTTTTATTTCATTATCTGAGTCAGTTTCACCGCTGACAGCCGAGGCAGCTGAGACCCAGGCAGGGAGCGACCACGAGCGTCTACATGTCATCGTTTCCAAATGTGTCAGTCCTCACCATCCAGACCAAAACGCCACGCTGGAGTTTTCAAAATATACCATCTCTGACATGCTCCATTTTAGACCAGGAAGCCCAAACACAGACTTGGATGGATGTGACATCACATGAGGATGAAATGGAAATGTTACTCAGCTGGAGGCCTGGAAAACATTTACAGTACAAGATACTGGAAACGTGTCTTCTTCTTCTTCTTCTTCTTCTTCTTCTTCTTCTTCTTCTTCTTCTTCATCTCCACTTTCATGTGTCTGCACAGCAACCCTCTGCTGGGAGCAGCCTGCTTGAATAATTAGTCACTTTGGGATGATGGCATCGTGTATTTGAGGCTCGGCCTTTTGTTTCCAGTGTGGACACGTGTGGCATTTCATGTGGATGTGTAGAGTGTGTTTTAATGTGAATGTGTGTGTGTTTTAATGTACGTCTGTGCGTGTGTGTGTGTTGTCTCCCCAAGCGGCTGATGTCACTCAGTAGCCGAGTGGAGGAGCATCTCCGGTTTCCTGGGCTCACAAAGAAAATAACGGGCGCTCTGTTGCAGCGCTCCTTTCTCCCAGCAGCCTGTGGAGGCCTGGTGGCCCTCACTCTGCCTCCATCTTTCACTCCCACAGTGTTCCTCTCTCACACACAATTTCACTTTCATGGCCTTTTTTCTTCTTCTCCTGTCCACCCAGGTTTCTTTCTTTCTTTCTTTCTTTCTCTCTCTCTCTCCATCCTCTTGTTGGTCTTCTTCAGTCTTCATGGTCGTCACCAGCAGAGTGTCACTTCTGCCGCCAAAGAAGATGAAAAACATTGTGTTGGCAAAAGAAAATCCTCAAAGGACGCCACCGCTGAAGATCAAAGCAGAAATACGTCACTTTCCCCCCTCTCCTACTCCTCCTCACATCGGCTCTCTGTCTTGTTTCTAAGATTTTTCTGACTTTGACAAAACACCGGTGAATTATGGATCTCGCCTCAGTGTTGAAGCTTTTTGTTTTTTTGTTTGTTTTCAATTATGACTCATGTTTGTGTCTCAAAACAAGAAGATGTGTCACTGGCTGAATGTGAGAGTGACTGCACCTTTCATCGAGTAGAGGGGTTGGAGGTGGGGCTGAGGGGTGGGGGGTAGTGCTTTAATAATGCAACAGTCCAAAGCATCCATCCATACATCATTCAGAGGACTCAACTTCACTTTCCTCCTCCCGCACGCTCCCTGAACGCACCACCACAGAGTTTGTCAACAGAACTCTTTCTTTGATTTTCCCTCTTCTGTTTTGGATTTTATCTCCCCATTTTCCTAAAAGGTGATGTATGTTTTCACTGTGTGTTTTACATTGATCCAAGCACCAACAGGTCAGTGGGGCCCCACAGTGTCTATTTCTGGGCTCCTCTGGCGCAGTGTTTGTGCTGCAGGGGCCCTGGATTGCACCAACCACATGTGATGATCTCACACAAACAAATCATTTTAAACCAAGAGGTGCATCACTACACCTGTGTATGTGTCTGAGATTTTTGTTGTTGTTGTTGTTGTTGTTGTTGTTGTTGTTTGTTTTTTTCATTACGGACATTTTCTGATCTAGCTGAAGCATTTTCGCCTCAGGCACAGATTCACTGTCACTGGATCTTTTTCTGTCACATTCAGGGTCCCAAGGAGCTGCAGCGGGAAACATGAGCCTCAGATAAAAGTACTTGGTTATTGGGTTATTGAACAGAGGGACTGAGAGCTGATGGAGGAGATGTAGGGTGGAGGGTGGAGGGCGGAGGGTGGTGTTGTTAACTGTGCACTGTGGCCTGAGAGGGGGAGTCATGGATTTACAAAACAAATGAACAGAGAGAGGAGGGGTGTAATCTCACCGCTCCCCTGCTTTGCATTCACATTAAAGAAGCACTCTCTGCTATACTTCTACACACCCCACCTCACCCAGTCTGGACTGACACACACACACACACACACACACACACACACACACACACACACTCTTCCTCCTCCTGAAAGACAGCTTTCAGAATTGGATTACCAACTCTGAATGGGGTCGGTTCCCCTCTGCTGGGTTCCGTCTCCATCCCCTGCCGGGACCAGTGGTCCTCACACACACACACACACACACACACACACACACACACACACACACACCAGTCCTCCTTAATTGGTGGACTGTGCCCTCATTACATGTCCAAATATATGCATGTGCTGCTATTGTCTGTCCCTAAAGACTCCCTCTTTGAATGCAGATTGAAACGGACTCCTGCATGTGTGTGTACCCATATGTGTGTGTGTGTGTGTGTGTGTGTGTGTGTGTGTGCGTGCACGCATAGTGATCACAGCTGCAGATGTGTCCTTGGTGGCGGCGAACTTGAATCTCAATCTGACCCTTTTCTACTCTGGGGGGGCTCAGAGACAAAGCTTCATACTGTCTATGGGGACACCCTGAGCACTCTTTCTCACGCCATCCCACACACACACACACACACACACACACACACACACATATGCACACATTCACACAGGTGAGCTCAGTGGGAGCTCGGAGGAAGAGATCTGGTGTCTTGTTATCTGCTGCAGCCTGTTGTTCTCGCTGCTTCTCACCCACAGAAACCTCAGAGTAATTACCATAAAATATTCAAGCACAAGTGAATAAAATGGGAAAATGTCTTTAGCAAAACCAACAATTACATCCCATCCAGGCTGCACGGTTCTGGCAGCGCACAAACAGAGACACCACCTGAGCTCATCGCCGGTCACCTCAAACCCACATTTGGGAAAAATAACTGCAGATGCTATCGAAGCTGTACCTGTGATCCTAACAGGTACGAAATCACATTGTAAAGGATTCACGTCAAACTGTATTTACATCACAGTGTGTATGAATAAGATATGATATGATGAAAAAAACAGTTCTCTTTCATTGGCATGACCTCTGACTTGTGCATTAAAGCTTGAATTATGCAGAAGAGACACCAGCGTCTTAAGATATGTAAATAAGTTCTTAGCTTTCTAGGCAATTCATTAAATCTGCTCAGCTCAGTATTTTTATACACACATTAAATCAAATGTCTGGATGTGAAGTGAATAGAGTTGGTGGTAATGACAGACTCGGACGGTTCATTCAGTCCTGAAGTTTTCTCTCTTTGCCGTACGCAACGTAGCATTTTAGCATCTTTACGTGGTCTGCGATGGTGGGATAAAACAGGAAGTGACACTGATGTGTTTATTTGTTTTTCTTGCAGCTTAGACTCAAGTGGAAATCACAATTATTGAGGCTCAACAAAATTGGGTTTGACCGAGATCAAAGTTGCCTCACAATAGACGAGGACGTGTATTGATTTCCACTCCAGCTACTCTCAGACTTTGCAGACGAATGTTTACCGTATACTCCACTTCCTGTTCATACCCACACCCGTCTGTCAATCAATCGGAGCCTCTCAGCGTTTAACAGATTAATTTGCCGATGGTGGAGGAGGGATTAGTCAGCCGGAGGTGTGATCGTCACGCCTGTCACCCCCACCCACTTTACACTTCCCTCACCCCCCCTTCCCCCAGGAAAAAAGAAATAGCTACTTCTTCTCCCTCGTTCTCTCGCCACCTCACACACACACATCCATCACTCTCCTCCTGCTTTCACACTCTCACTCATTCTCTCTCTCTCTCAGTCTGTCTAGACTCTGCTCTGTAAGATGACTTGGCACCGCATGCATCTATATATATAAATACATATGTATACTGTATATACATCTATATGGTGACACTGACTGTGGGTGGAGAGTCTGAGTGCAGTTGGTGCATGTGGTGGGTGAAGCAAAGGCTGCTGAGGATTGAGATGTGACGACTGGTTGCTCCTCTCTCTCTCATGTCAGTGATTTATCAGTTAAACCAACAGGTTTTTAATAGATATATTGATTATTACTGATCAGTTCATATTTGAGCCCAATCCAATTAAATCAAGCTACAACCATAGACTCAATTGTACATGTAAATGTACAGTTGAGTATCTGTGTGAATTCTCACATATACATTTACAATGTTCCCATTAACATCAGCGTTACTTCATTATATCATACATCTTTTCATACTGAGGATCTTTAATGTGTTAGTATAAAGTACATTGAGTCATCTGCCTCTTCTTCACTGAGGATGTATTTTCAGTCCACACACACACACACACACACACACACAGATGAAATTGCCAGACTCATCTGGAGGCTGACAGACAAGTCGCTCTCACATTGTCACAGATTCTTCAGGTACTGGGATTTTGTATTGTGTGATCTCACCTCTGCCTCAGTGTTTCAGGCACAGTGAAAAATCCTGTGATGACTGTTAGAGAGAGAGAGAGAGAGAGAGAGAGAGACGACAGCTGCGTGGAGATCAGGAGACGCCAGGTGACGTGTGGCGTCTCGGACAGATGTTGGTGTCAAAACATTTTTATGAAGTGTCTGCTCCAGTGGATGGGCTCTGATCTGGGACGTCTCTCTTGCCCCTTTCTACTCGTTCTCCTTTTGTCTTTCTCCATAACCACACACACACACACAACAGTACAAGCATGTTGCCACCTATTGGCTTTAAAATAAAACTAAAACTTTTAATCACTGACCATTTTCATGCTGAAAATGAACTGTGGCCCGTTTTTTTTTTTCTTTTAAAACAGTGAAGATGTCTGTGAAGTGACGTCTAGATTATTCATTAATAGCTTTAGTCGTGGGTCGGAGGCTTCTGAATGAGTACAGGTTGACACGTAACACACCCACTCAGTGACCTATGGGTTTATTAAGGCGTTAAGGACAGTATAATTATCAAAATGGAGTTAGGTAAATCACATATGAGGAGAATTTATCCACAGGCAGAGGAGAAACTATGTTTCATTGAGGTTCCTGCTGATTATTTTCCAAAGCATTCAAAACTTCAAGTTTAGTTTGATTTTCCTCTTTTGGGAGTTGCCATTGATTTCCCTTCCTTGGAAACTAGTTTCATGTTTCTGAAAACAGATTTTCACAGCGAGTGAAACAAACAGCAGCGACGGTATGCTCTGAAATCATTTACTGTGTTGGACTATATATACTGTGTTGGACTATACTATATTGGACTACTATATAGTTGGACTGAACAAAGCTCTCACTGAGAATGGGCTGATATTTAATCTGAGATCTTTGTTCACTTTGGGATTAGATGGAGAATTGATGGAAAAATTGGATGAGAGCAAAGAAGAAAGAAGAAAACAAGTGACTTATATATTATATACATATAATTGTATATATTTCAATATAAACCATTATGAACCACATTGAATATGAACCATTTGCATGAATGTGTTACTGATGTTTTGAGCAATAATGGCTTTTGAGTGTAATCTTGACCTTTGACCTTTGACCCCCAAATGGCTCATCAGTTCATCTTTGAGTCCAAATGAACTTTTGTGCAGAATTTCTCCTACAAGGCCAAAATCATGTTTTGTGAGGTCACAGTGACCTTTGACCTTTGACCTCCAAAATCTCATCCATTCATACCTGAGTCATATTTGAATGTTTGAGCCAAATGCTGTCGAGGCCTCGCTGAGATCTGGGAACATACGTATGTGTGCATCTAAGTTGAGTCTTGACCTTTCTTCTCCTGAGCTTCTCCAGAGCTTTCGACAAATGTCCCACATGGTCTTCATCAGTGGTCATCACTGTCACAAGGAGCAGATCTGTTGACACACAAGAGATGAACATGAAAACTGACTCTTGACCCCACTTAATGTCCACTTACTGGCTTTCAACAGCGTTCAAGATCAGAGTCCTTGAAACATTTACATCTGCTGATGAATGTGTGATGTGCTTGAGAGCTCTAGAAAAGGTGTAAGTGGACTTTGAGTCGGTCAAACTGCTCAGGGATGAACTGGTTGCTGCTGCTTTTTTTTCCTCTTCTGCGTGTTGTTTTTTTCTAACATGGTGGTGGAGCGACAACTCTCCACCACCACCACCTTCTTTTTACAGTCTACAAATTAAACAGGTCACATTCCTCACACATCCTGTCCTCTTGGCAGACGCCCCGAGTTCTCGCTCTGACAAGCACCAGACTGAGGATTAACTTATTGTAGCGTCGTTAAAATTCATCCCGCCGTATTTCTCCAAGCTCTGGTTCAATACACAAACCACCATCTACCTGGGGGTTTGTCAGCCCACTGCAGCTGTTGTGGTTGTTGTTGTTGTTATTCGTCCACAGCGTCCTGACTGGGTGACTCAGCTGTTTCTGTCTCTGAGTCCAGGAGACATGATCGAGGTGTCAGCTCGACCATACGTGCAGCTGAGAACTGATCCGCCATGACGGGTTGGGGAAACAGACGGACACACAAGCAGACAGACGGAGGAAGAACAGGACGTGGGACAAAAGTCAGCTCTTCTGCTTGCCGTCATATGCTGCTCAGCCCTCGGGCATTGTGGGTAATGTGCATGTGAAAGTCTCAGCACATGTGTGTGTGTGTGGATACAAAGTCATAGATGTTTTTCAGTGGAAAATATATTGAAAGTGTTAAAAATGGTCACAAAGCCTTAAAGTGTCACATCAGTACATACAAATCAAATCTTTATTACTTTATAAATTACAATATTTGGATCAATAAATCTCTGTTGTTGAAGTGAATGATGTAAAAATGGACGAACACACTCGGCTGCTGCAGCTTCTTGTCGTCCATCTGTAATCTCCACTTCCCTGAAGAGCTCTTGAGCCGACGCATGACACACCTGCTCGTCCCCTCGTCTGATACAAGCACACACACAAAATACTGTATGAGTGTAGCATGATGACACACACACACATGCACACACACGCTCATATGTAGCAGTGACTGTATCCCTGCTCATTTCTCTCTCTGTGAGTCAGAGATGTTTTGCGCAGCGTTGAAACCACAACACATCACTTCCATTTTAGTTCACACTCTGAAGGGGCTGTGGGCGGCATGAGTGTGTGTGTGTGTGTGTGTGTGTGTGTGTGTAGAGACAGAGCAAGAGCAGCAAAAGGGCAAAACAGGAAAGAGAGGTAACTCGTGTGTGTGTGTGTGTGTGTGTGTGTGTGTGAGTGGGTGGGTTCCAATTAATTAACATTATCTCGCCGTGTTGGGTTGTGAGTGGCGGCAGATTGCCACACTAGTGATTTTTTCCACTGAGTGGACAGAGGAAGTGTCCCACAGTGGTGCTGTGGCCTGTGGACGCTGCTGCAGGAGGAGGAAGCTGCCTCAACATGGCAAACACCCAGAGATGAAACACTGACCCCCCCCCCTCAAAGGCATTCAGCAGACCGCAACAGCAGAGGGGACATAACAGGAAATAATAATAATAAAAATAAACACATCATACATGTCGCACATCCTGACCTTGGAGTCATACAGTTTTATTCTGTGCCCGTTTGGTCACAGTGAGTGGTTTCATGTGACGGAAGCTGCAGCAGCAGCAGATGTGGCTTTGTATCTATATATATGAGTTTTATTCATATTGTGTTTGACACTGTACAGAAGAAAAGCAAAGATACAGTCTCTGTATTACTGTCACTGTTTGTAATAAACTGTAATCCTGCGTTGACAGTTTTGTAATTCGGCCCCAAAGCTCAACAGAGTCGATTCCACCGGGCCTCGGACACTCAGGTCACATCTGTATTTTTAGTCATGCTAGCAGTGCAGCTGCAGGGACGACTCTGTCCATCCATCTGTCTGTCTGTCCATCCATTCGTCTGTCTGTCTCTGTCTGTCTGGCTGTCCATCCATCTGTCTGTCCGTCTGCACCAACAGATCTGGACTGACACAACAACATCCCAGTTCGATCCCCTGACTTTCCTTGTAGCGTCACCATGAGGTCGACTGATAAACCATTATACACCACTCAGACTAGAGTCAGATCGCATCCCAGTTCACCCAGGCCACATAAAGTTTGAACCTTTCGAGTCTTGGCTTTTGACCTTTGACCTTTGACCCCCAAATGGCTCATCGGTTCGTCTTTGAGCCCTTGAGTGAAGGGACCTAACTATTGACTGACGTGTCATCATCAGATAATGATGTTTTCCTCAGGATAAATTGTGGTAATTTAACTTTTTTATTTAGCATTAATCCTCATCCAACATTTCAATTATATATATATCTAATCAATTAAATAAAATTGATTCAACTAAAGTGAAACAGATTAAGACTACCTTCTTAAGCATTTATGAATGGGTATCATAATTAGTTAATTAGCTTATTAACATTATAAACTGTTGTAACACATTAGATAAAAAAGGGCAAACCTGACCTGTTGCTTGCCAAATAGTGAGCCCATGGTTTATCTGTATCGTCCAAACTCATCTGCATCTGTATCTGCTGCTTCATCGAATCAAATCAGATCAAAAGACTCACACACTCGAAGGTCTTGGAAACACTGTTTACATTCATATACTGCAATTGATTTTGCCAAATAATGAGACTGTAACTGCTGTGTAATTATGGTTTGTTAAGTGTTAATAACCTAATGTTAATCCATTTATAAATGCTTTACGAGGGTCCTTTTAAATCAATTTACTCAAAAAACTAAATGAAATGTATTCAATTAAAATGACTGAAAATGTGGCCAAGACGAAAATGATGATGTCATCTTTAACATTATGATTCATTCAATATTTAATTCACAAAAACCAAGAAGACAAACAGAAGAGGAGGAACGTCTGTTAAAATTATGGAAGAAAACATGAATTTTTTTGTATAATTGTCATCGAGTGTCAGCGTCATCATTTGCAGAGTGGTTGGATTTCACAGTCACGCTCATCGTCTGTGAGAACGAGTCCTCAGAGGCATGAAAATGAAAAGAAAACAAGTCGTCTTGGAAGAACGGAGAGAAAACAAACTCAATTAGATTAAAAGAGTGTGCAGAAGAATGAATGTGGCTGTTAAGATGCGTGGCTGAGGCTCAGACAATAATGGTCCATGGCCAGACACCAAACAACATCTGGAGATGGAACGGCACCAACACACACACACACACACACATAGAAAATGAATAATGACAGAAAGTGACAAGACGACACAGCATGGAATGAGGATTAAAAACAACAGGATCAAGTCAGAGTCTGACCTTTGACCTTTTTGACAAAAAACTACATGGTCAAAAAAAACTTGAACTTCATATTGATCTCCTATTAGCTGATCAGATTATCAGAAACATATATGAATATCAGAGTGAGTTGGATACTTAAAGTAATCAGTATATTATGATTTGATTTCACTTCAAACACAACAACACAAGCAGAAATCAAAGTTCAGTCAAGCGTTAGCTGCTACCAGAGGAAAACAACTGAACATTTTCATTCATTAAACATAAATGTTGATAAAATACATTATTCAGTAAAAATGTGAGTGACATGTTAATGTTATTTCTACGAGGCCGACTCTGTGTTCTTGTGTGTGAACTCTGAGTTATGAATGTTTAAATATGTCATATCTACGTCTGTGACATGAGAAAACTATGAATAAAGTTTGTTCAAACTCAGTAAATAATCCATAAAGGTCATGACAGCAGCAGCAGCAGCAGCAGCAGCAGCTTCCTCACTCCTTTACATTCAGCCTGAGTTTTTCAGTCCTCCTCGTGATGCTGTGAACACGCAGCCTGTGGCGCCCTCCAGCGGCCAGATCCCGAAACACACCTTCACCTGTACTAAGAAACACACACACACACACACACACACTGATGATGATGATGATGATGATGCTGATGATGGACGCAGTGATCCAGAATTAGCTCGAAGAGAAAAGCAACGTGCGTCAAAGTGCAGCTCAGATGATCAGAGGAGCTTCTGACTGATGAGACAAATATTGACTGATTCATCGTTAATCATTAATTAATCATGATTATTATGTGGATTTAAATACTTTTGACATGTTGGTTCTATATGACATTAGGATGTTTAAGATACTTTTAACATTTTCTGTTATTACTATTCGATTATTGACTTAAACTTCTGCTCGTTATTATTATTATTGTGGAGTGTTTTTTTTATTGCCACATAATGTGATGGATTGTGTGTGTATGTGTGTGTGAGAGAGACAGTGTGTGTGTGTCAGAGTCAGGGAGGCGGGAGGGGGGGCGCGCGCACACACACACACACACACACACACACACTCACGGTGTCTGCGCTGTGACTGTGTGTTACCACTTCTGATGCTAAGACTGAATTAAAAAATGCGCTCCTCCGCCTTGTCACCGGCGTTGCGCGCATCACCCTGACGAGCTCGCGCTCCCCGCAGCATGGGAGCTCGGAGTCCGCGCGGCTCAGCAGCAGCAGCAGCAGCAACAGCAGCGTCTCCGCACACACACACATACACACACACACAAACACACACTGACAAACTCTCCTGGACGCCTAATTAGACAGCAGGGCAATCAGAGCGAGGCGCGGCACCTGTTCCCACCTTCACACACAAGGTAAGTTGTTTTTATTGTGGCGCCATGCTTCACAAACACTCACTGCACGAGGTGAGGCGTGCAGGAGAGTTTGCTCTTGCACATCACAGGATCCATCTGCACAGAGTTGGATTAAGATTTTTTCTTCCTCCCGTTAAAAGGTCTTTGTGTTCTCAAGTTCAAGGCGCGTCGGCGTTTTGTTGTTTCACGTAGTTTCCGGTCCGCAGGGGGAAACATCTCGGTAAACAATGCTGCTCGGTGACTCATGCGTATGTGTCCTCTTGACATTCAAGCTCTTGCCAATTAATCATGGAGTGATCAGGGGCCACCACCACCACCAGACTGCAGGGTACCCCCCGCGCGCGCTCCAGCTCCGGCTCCAAGTGGTGACTTCATTTCATGAAGGGAGACGAGACAAAAAACAAAACTTCAGTTTCCAGACAGACACAAATGAGTTTTCTGTATTTCATTGTTTCAGGCTGGCATTTAGGACACAGAGTGTAGGTGCTGGTAATTATTGTGAGCCACAGGTTTGTTTGTCCTCAGGTTGTCAGAGGATCATTTGTTCCCACTCTGCAGACTGACAGGTTGGGCTGCTGCCAGGTTTACTCCATAAAGAGCATCCTTTTTGGAAACATCTCCTGGGCTGCATTATGCAGCGAACGCCTCCTAAGTTTGACTCAGTTCAGTTGATGATTTGATTTATTCCCAAAATGCAGAAAAAAGTGCATTTTAATTAGATTTTTGTTGTTGTTTTACAGCTTTTATGCACCTGTGTTTTGCCGGACGCCAGCCACCTTCATGAGCCAGAACAATGTTCAATTAGCCACTCAGACGTTAACATTTAGAGTATCCTGATCTCTTGCCTCCTCTCTGAGGGCAAAGTGAATGTAATCTCACACTGTTGGACTGTTACATAACTTTAAAAACTGAAGTGCCATGCTGCCTGCGTAGGAGTGGATGTGATGTTCCCACTTCCTCGCTGTTGTTTTGCTCGTTAAAATCTCAGAGAGCCACGTTACTGTAAAGTGGCGTTTTCTGACTTTGCATGATTTCTTTTTTTGGGGGGGGGGGGGGGGGGGGGGGGGGGGGGGGGGGGGGGGGCTTCATCTGCATCAACACCCCACCCCACCCCATCAACACCCAGCTGGACTAAGTGCTTTGCAAGTCCTCAGTGTGATTTATGCTGCAGCCTACCTACATGAAGTCTGTGCCTGTTGAGTGTGGAATGACATGTTAATTTTGAAGGTGGCATGACCAAATGTGTGTCTATATTTATGTGTGTGTGCATGTGTGTGTGTGTGTGTGTTATAAGGGGGCTGCGTTCTGCCCTGTGTTGTGTGGGAAGAGTGTGATCGCAGAGTGCCCAAGCATGACGCTCAGAGCTGTTGGACAGAGTTCAGTCCTCTGCTGAGCAGTCTGTCCTCGGTGCTGGAAGTGCTGCGCAGACAGACATGATGTTACAGTAACCTGACTCATGTATATGGCAGGCTTCCCCCATCACTTGCTCAGGAACTGTGTCATCATCACGCAGCAAAAGAAAACAAAAGACAAAAAAAAACCACACCCAACAAAAAAAAAATGCGTAGTTTTGTTCCCAAAGTGAACGTCCACCATTTTGGAAAATCTGGCAGATCGAAACGATGGACGGCGTTCAAGAAAAACCCAAGTGACTGTCCAGTTGGTTTTCAGTTAAAGTCTGCTGCCAGAAGATACAGGCACGTTTCACAAACACTGACCAGTCACATCAGCGTCTATGATGTTACCATGTCTCACCATCTTTAGCTCCTATACGTTCTTCTCACATTGAGAAACTTTCAGTTTATTAGACCTTTGACTTTTGCCATTTCCCACAGTGATCTCATAAATAAGAGCAGGTGTGTAGGTGGTCGCTTTAAAGATGTTTTCATGGACACAGGTTATGTAATTTGGTAGTAAATGTTGGATACTCCTATTTTATAAAGTTCAACAAGCTGCGTCCTTTCCTCGTGTTTTAGCCTTTATATTTTTTCTCACTGTTGGATTTTCACCGTCATTTTTCTGTCCCAAACAAACACGATGACCGTCCCTGGTCAGACAACCCTGTATAAATAAAGTTTGTATGTAATATGACCATAAACATTAAAGGTGACACTCGGGAAGTTTAAGTTTTCTGTTGATAAGAGAGCTGATGTTTTCAGGTCTCTGGCATGGGAAAGGTTTGGTTTGAAGGGGTGAATCTGAAAAAGGAGACGGTCTGACTTGATATTCTCCCTCCTTTCCTCCCCCCCGGCTGCGTGCAGCAGGCTTTAATGCAGGCTTTTGTCCTCTTGTGGTCACTCTAACACAAACTGAAAATGGAAGATGAAAGTGTTTGCTGATTGTCATTGTCAGGATCACAGTCACATGAGGGAGTTAAAAGCCTTGAGAGGGATGGAAAGTGAATTAGAATACAAGTATCAGGCATTTGGAAAAGATGCACAAAACATTCAAAGTTGTAATTTAGTTGTGTATGCGTGTGTGTCTGTGTTCCTGTGTGTGTCTGATCTGATTGAGCGACACCAAACCTCTGACTCCAAAAGTAATTAAACCAGGTCTGAGAAGGCTGTTAAACTGAAAACTCTGCTCAAACCCAGCGTGAAATATCCGCTCAAAACATCCCCAACCAAACTTAAAAACAGGCACTCAGTATTTTACAGGTATTATTCACGCACACTTATCAAAAACCTCTGACACGGCCTCACAGTGCTTTTACAAAAATACAAAAATAACATTTTGTATGAAGTGCTTCTCATGCCCATCTGTCATTAGTCACGCTGTGAATCACGCAAAGGTCAAAAGAGATCAGAAAATATGTGATGTTCGCGATCTTTATAAGTGCATCAATCCCATTGTATCTCCCACAGATATCAGGATTTTGGATCAGTACAGACCACAGCTGTCTCACAAAATATTGATAGTTTTATGTTAGTAGATTGAGTTTTTCTTCCCTTAAAAATGCGAACTAAGTTGAAGCTCGGCTTTAGCTAACATGGTGATTACATGGTGACAACATGGTGAAGAAAGTGACACCATCTTGGCAAAGGAGGAGACGAGTGGATACAAGATTGTCCCACGATTTCTTCACGTCCTATCAGAAACATAAAACTCAATAATAGATTCAAAGACCGGTTCAGGTGGTTTGGATTTGGCGCTCGCTGCGAGCCCAGAGCGACCTTTCCAAACAACCAAGAAGAAGAACTCTTTCTTCAATGTAAATTAAAACCATCACTGACCAACAGAAACATTCAGTACATCAGCTATTAGCAGAAAAGCCTCTCCATTACCCATAATCCACAGCTGTTTGCACTTGATAAGACCTTTTCTCTCAAGACTCTGCAGGTGTGAACAGACTGTGCTTGATTGGCAGCTCTCTCTTTTCCTGTTAGTTCATACTGTGCTAGAGACAGCAGAGAGAAGACGTTTCATTTCTGATCACTTCCTGTACCAGTTAGGTTTATCGGCCTCCTCTCCACCCCTTTAAAAAACTAGCAACAGGTTTGAGCCAGCTTATTTCAATGGGAATCTTGTGCATCAAAATCAGGCGCGAATTCAAACTATATCTAGAGGTGTGTGTTTCTATGTCTTGATCAAGCGATCAGGAAAATGTCCAAATTCAGGAGACTGGCGATGGAAACCATTTTATACCATTGGTGCTGCCTAAAGTACAATATCTTCTTTATAGAGGATCTTTGACTTTACTGTTCAGAATGGGACACGGTACACAATACATCACTGTTGTAATTTGGTAGTGTTAAAGTTTGATGCAATGACATAAGTGTTGCTCCCTCTGGATTCAAATCAAGGCATCCTTATGGACATGCTGAACCTTTAAAACCTTGACTTAAAGGGGAACTATGCAAGTCCAGTCCTTGTTCCCTGTTTTGGTCCCTTTTTTTCTCTACGGAGCTCCCTCTACAGTTGCGGAGTGCATACTTTCACTGTCGTAACAAGAAAGCAATCCATGGAGCGATGTCTACTGAGGTGGGTAATGTTTACAAGAGATTACAGATTCCCGGGCCTGTTTGTGTCGTAGTGCCATAAAGCAGTCCATGCTTGTCACGAGACGAGACGATCTTGAAAACCAAGTCATTTAACCACCACAATCACTCTGAAGTTGTTTAATCAAGGTAAAAATCTTGCATAGTTCCCCTTTAAAAGCATTTGGTATGGTACAGTAGTAATTCATCCCAGCAAGTTATGGCTAGTGTTGGCTCATGTAGGATGTGTCCAACTTAAAATGATTTCAAAATGAATTCTCAGTGTCGTATTTCTACTTTATGCTTCTGCTCATTTGCATAACAGAGGGGATATGCTGGGAAGAGAAGTGCGGAGTTCAGTGTAAATATAAAAATGGGAATTTTGCTAGGGATATTCTGTGGATGATTTATGTTACACAGGCTGTCACAGAGCCAAAGTCGTTTTTCCTCAAAGTGTCGATTCAGATCTGCTTCAATTCAGTTAAGTGTCACACTGCAGAGAAGAATCGGGAGAGACGCTGCGGACCGTTCCCGGAGAAATATGAGCCGGTTTAAAGATTTTATGACATCATGATAGATAGCACATAGCTTCTCTCTCTCTCTCTCTCTCTCTCTCTCTCTCTCTCTCACACATACACACACACACACACACACACACACACACACACACACACGCGCTGGTCTGACAGGACTATTTGTGATGAAGCCCCTTCTGAATCACTGCAGCAGTTAACCAATACGCTTCTAAAATTATGAATATTCACAGTTATGCTAACAGTCCTTCTTCTCTCCTACAGCCCAAGTGTTGTGTCTGACTCATACTAATGACTTTGTACAACTTCGTCACACTCGCTCAAACACATTAACGCACACTAACACACTCTCTCTCTCTCATACACACGCACATTGACACACATCTCTCACTTCCTTGTCACTCTGACCCTTGAGTGCCATTGTTACGTCGCTCTTGCAACAGGCATCAAAACGGACACCTGTCATCCGTCCACAGGTCCCTCTGCCCACTGTTGCCCCCTGTGGATACTTATAGCCCACTGCAATTATGTTGCTCCATTAGTCATCCTACGCATGCAGTGATGGGCTGCTGGCTATACTTAGCCACTGTCACGGTCACTCTTTTGCAAATGAGAGATTTTACAGGCTAATGCTGGCAGCTGGCGTCAAACACAATGAATAGAGATGAATAATGAGTAAACAGCTGTTGTTGACTTGTGGTATTTAAGTTTGTTTGTGCAGAAAACAACTATTGCTCATTAAAACATGCTCAACGTTGTTATATTAGAAAATGTGCTGCCCCCTCTATTTTCAGTACTTATAGACTTTTGTTTGTTCTTTTCCCCCAAGAGTTAATGGTGTGATGCTAGGTGTTAGCTTCTGCTAGTTAGCATTAAAGATAGTTTGTTCTTGTGCCTTTTAACATTTCATTCACAATTTAGTGAATCAGCCAAGTTTGAAAGACAAAAAACATAATTGTTAGCATTCACCAACTACATAAATCTTTCCTGGCTATTGGTTTAGTGTGTCAAATTGGCATTAGAAATGTGTGCTTAATGCTAACACATTGCTAACAGAGTAGGCTAATGGTTGCCCTGTGTAAGTTGTTTTGGCGTGTTCATAAGGCAAGAAGTTACATAGTAGTCCTCTAAGTGGGGCTATGTCCTCAGGACAGGTGAGAGTCACTATTATTAAGGGCAGGGGCTAGCTAATTAGCATACTAACCTCAAAATAGGAAAAGATATGCTAGAGACAAGGGCTAACATTGTTGTCACTTTCCAGTACTGGTGACTCCACTATAACTGATGAGAACTGCGGATGCTAGCTAGCAGATGTTAGCTATGTAGCTCTAAAATGACAAGATATGTCACTCTTCTATAACACCTTTATATCTTGTTTAATTTGCATAAAAAACATTATAAACATCATACTTTAATTCATCCTGGTTTTGCTGGTATTTTTTGTTTTTTTTTTGGCTGAGCACATTAACTTTCTGGAGTGTTGGCGTCGTCACACGGTGGCCAGGGAACCAGCAAATTAATTACAGTCATTCAGCTGCAAAACAGGTTTTAAAATCCATGTTTTGATTATTATTTTCCAACTCGCTGCCGTCCCCCAGCAGTGCTGCCATCAGGTGCCAAACCTGCATTAATCCTGCAGTGTTTTGAAGGGAGTCATTATGGATCATTGTGATCACACAGAGCTTGGGGACTCTTCACATCCACTCACTGAGAAACACTGATCTGTTTGTTGAGGTTGCGCCCGGCCATCGTGCCTGAAGATGCACAAGCATGAAGTCAAGTTTCTCAGGTGCTATGTCTGTGTCTGTGACTTAAAACGTTAAGAGCTGGGACAGTTTGACTGAATACGAGTCACTTCCTTCACTGCAGTTGTGTGAATACAGCTATATTAAGTTTTGGCTTCGCAAATTTGATGCAGAAATATAACAAATGTCAAATATAGACTGACAACACGAGGAGATAGTGCTGTAAACATGAAGAAATAGCTGTTTGGACTGTATGTCATCATGTGCGTGTGCCAGAGCGGTGTGTGAAAATCCCTATGAAATCAATTCAGAATATGCATGTTAAGCAACATAAGAGCAAAATATATGATAAACAAGAGGATTGCACAATAACACAGTGACTGGATATGTGGTGTATTCGCTGGCTGCCTGCTTATCAAAATGCCCAGATGGAAATAGCGTATGTAGGATGTGACAGCGTGGCAAAGATCATGACATCGATATCTGTTTTCACTATCACTCTCATCACGTTTATTGACTGAAGGTTACACTGGTGCAGGAGAAAGAAAAAAAAAACGAATCCAGAGTGTGGTGAAGCGTTGTTGGGTGCTGAGGCAGCGGCTGGAGGTAGTCTGTCTCTGCAGCTTCAGCAGCCGCTCTGGGTGGAGGGGGTGGCAGATGTTGTCAAGGATGAAGCAGGCTTCCTCCTCATCCTCCCTCTGCTCTCAGGAGTCTCTGCAAACTGTTCCTGGACTTGTTTTGCACTGGACGACTGCTAAAATGTAAAGTACAGTAAAGATGAGGATATGTCAGGGTGGTATTTCCATGAGTTTCAGGGAGAATACACAAATCACCAACATCAGCTGCGTGTTTTTGAATCTCATTTTCCTGGACAAAAGATCTGTACTTGTCTAAAGACGAGGCAGAGATGCTTGTCTCTGCTCTGCAGCTAGAGGACGTGTTGCACTAACTAGTGTAAAGGGCAGTTTCTCCTGCGCACTTTGGCTCTTACTGTCTCTATCATTATGGCCACATCCACCTACACACAACACTCCAGTCCGTGTGTGTGTGTGCTCTGGATGAAACTGAAATGGGAAATTCTTCCTTTACAGAATCTCCCATCTCTGTTTAGCATATTTTATTTACGATTTCACTTAAATTGTTCGACATTTACCAAAGAATTCCTTGTTTTTCAAAAAAATCTATATATTTTTTCACCTTTTAGGCTGCCATTGTTTTCTTTAGTCAGACATGGACATCGACTTAAAAATGAGGAGGTCTGTCTCGTGCAAGTTTTACATTTCTACTCACTAAAATAAATGGAGAACACAGTTGTTAAAAGGACACATTTTAAGACCTAATTTCTGTCCAGTTATCTGCATGGCCAATACTATCGGCCGATATTTGGCATCGTTACAATAATCAGTATCGGCCGTTTTGATTTTTCACTGATAACCGATAAAATGAATGTATTTTAAAATGCGCTCCTCTGGCTCTGATGCAGCCGTCTCTCTGCCTGAAGTCACCACTCTTGGCTGTGTAACAATGTCCCACCCACTGAACTGAGATCAGTTTGTCTTATTCTACAAAAAAACATTTAAGGTCTTTTTTATCACAGATTTTCACTGTATACATAAAACAATATACTGAATTCAGTCAGATCCCAGGTGTGTTGTTCTAAATTTTGACGCCAACATTTTCATTTTTTACTGCAAATGAATATCAGTTCCAAATATCGGTTATCAGTTTCCTCGATCACTAATAATCGGTTATCAGCCTTGAAAAAAACATATCGGTTGATCCCCCTTCACTTCAAAACACTCAGCCTGGTTCATCCTGGATACCTGTTCAGCTGGACGTCAACACATACCTGCAGGTCGTCTTCAGCACCTGTCACAACTCTTCCCCAGCTTCCTCTTCTCCTCCCCCCATCTGGCTCAGTGATTCTTAACATCATGATGAATCTGTCATCAGGCAACATCTGGAGGTGGCATCTGGACCGTTGAGAGTGTTAAGAGAGAGAAAGAAAAAAAGAGGTGGAAACCATTGATCCCATGGGGGGGCGCCACTGTGCTTTCCTCCACAGCCTGTCAGGGCACTGGTCTGGAGGCGGACAAAGCGAAGCCTACAAATCTGGACACTATGACGTTGTCCATCTGCATCAAGCTGAGTTTTCTCCCTGAGCAGCTGATCTCTCTCATCCTACACCGTCCTCTGAAAATGTAAAAGTCTGTCCTGTTGTCGTCAACCTTTTATTCACGCTGCTGTAGCTTTGAGTGAACTAACTCCGTCCTCATCTCTGGGCCTGAAAGCCTTCGAATGTACAAAAGCTTTTTTCTTTTTTTTAATCATTTGGACGAGCATCTTAAAAGTCCTGATACCTGTGTGTTTGCTCAGACTGCATCACTCATCCTCAGCCTCAGTCTTCTCCTTCTGTCAGTTCTGTAGCACATCTCCTGGCCTAAAGGTCCAAACTACACATTTTTATTTCTCCTTGGTCAGTATTTGCAAATAAAATCTGATGTTCCCTTTCTAAAATACTCATTAACAACCTCCACAGTGTGAACACTTACTCCCCGTTCAAATACATGGGTTCATTCCCTCTGTACTGATCCTGACTCAAAGAACAGGGCAACTGTAATTGAGGGTTTTCAACAGCTCCACCTTTCTCTGTAACTCCCCACAGGTTCACACTTCAGGGCTCAGCACATCCCCCTTTTCCTGCACCACCACTACCTCCTCCTCCTCCTCCCCCCACTCTTCTTCTGTCTTGCCCTAACTGTCTCTTCATCTACTTCTTGTTGAGTGCTCAGTGTGTTCGGCAGCATCAGATTTTCGGGTCCCTCCTGCTGGGTTCCTGGCTGCTGCTGTTTCTGCTGCCTGCAGGTGCAAAAACACCTTGTTAGATATACACTGTCTGTCTCCTTCTCTTATTACAGTTTCCAGTCTGCCAGCCTGAACTGCTGAACAGCTGCAGGCCCACTGACGCTGTGATTTCCTTATCCAGCTTTAATTTTCAGTCCTGGCTTTTCTCCTTTTTTTCTTTCTTTTCATCATTTTATCTTTCATCTTTATCTCCTCTGTTTCTCCCTCTCTCTGTGTGTCTCTTTCTCTGAGGGAATTACATAAGTGTGTGTGAATGTGTGTGTGTGTGTGTGTGTGTGTGTGTGAGTGTGTGCGTGTGTGTGTGTGTGGGCAGTGTTGTATTTTATGTAAGGCGGACCTGGAAATGGCTAGCGAAACACTTGGGTCTTGCTCTCTGTTATGTTTCCCTCTCTCTCTCTTGCTCTCTCTGTACTCTCCAGGTTGTGGCTGGCTCCACATAAACAACAGGGTGACTCTTCAGACCCACTCAGTGTCACACACACACACACACACACACACACAGTAACACTCATTATTTATGTTTCTTTATAAGCACACCTTGAAATCATATATTCAGCTGCTCATTTGAAGTCATGGTGTTGTGCAGTTTCTCCTTTATTTATATGCAGTTGAGTGTCAGATAAGCCCCGCCCCTCTTAGTTACTGTTGCTATGCTGGTCAAGCTTTCAATTCATACAGTATACAGGTTTCAGTGTTATGTTTAGCCCCTTGTATTACAGTGCTGTATTCTAATAAAAACTTAAAGGTAAAGGTTTAGAAGGTTATTACAGAAAAACATACAGAAAGTAGATTAAAGCTTTAACGTATGAAGAACAGAGCCACAAATAAAGTCTGATATAGAAGTATGGATTTGCTCTCTGTAATCGATAATCCTAACAAGCCCCGCCCCTTTAGGAATAAAGCTATGTTAAACAGCGTATCGTTTCTAACATTTGCAGGATGGGACCAAACTAGTGGTTCTTCTTGTTTTCAAACAGGATCAGAAAAAATCATCCACAACACAAACCTGTGACTATTACATAACACTACAGTCCCCTCCTTTGAGTGACATCTCTTATGTTTGATTCCCAGCCCCTCTAATGCTATTTACCATCCTGTGTTAATGGTCCTACAGAGCACAGGTTGGCACACAGATAATAGACAGGATGGGAGACTTATATAAAAGGTGAGAAAAGGTGATGAAGAGAAACTGTGAAAAAAAAAATCAAATGTAGTGCTGAATGAAAACAATATTCATAATGCTTCCACTTATACCACTGAAACAGGTTGCTGCATCATTGCTCAGAGATGAACTTTAGTGCTCTGATGTGAGGGAGGAAGCAAGTCAAAAAAAAAATCCAGATTATTAATGGAAACACTTCACAAGTCACAAAAGAAGTCAAAAGAACATAATGTGTGCATGTGTGTGTGTGTGTGTGTGTGTGTGTGTGTGGTGTGTTTAAATGTGTGTGAGTGTGTTTGTGCGTGCACACGCGAGTCCAACTTGTCAGCGAGAGAGGGTGTTTCACTGAGTGGGAATGCCTGGTAGGATGCGAGGATGATAAGGCCCGCGGTTGCCATGGTAACCATCTGCTGCTACGCTCGCAAAGCGTTCGCCGGCAGCCCACACAGTGTGACATCCAGCAAGCCAATCTGAGAGAGAGAGAGAGAGAGAGAGACAGAAAGAGAGAGAGACAGAAAGTATATCTGATTGAATTTTAACATTATACAAATAAAGAAACACACAGGTTGTTATAGCTTCATGCATTTATGGAGAAAATGTAACTTCAGATACATTAACTTTTGCACAGTAATGTGTGCTTTATCAGTTGTTAGAGTGGTGACAGACGGAGGAGAGGTGTACCACATCCAGAGCAACACATGGCGGCTCTCAACAACACTTTGACAAATTACAGAGGGAGCAGAAGGATTAAAAGCTGTCTGATGAAAGATAAACCACCTGTAAAAACAGAAAAGTTATGATGCTGCTCAGATCTGTCTAGAAGCATAAATAAAGACATAAAGTATCAAAAACAAAAAGAGCCTTTGTCTGTGATGTCTAGAACTTTTGTGTGACGACAGCATGACTCAGAGTGAGTCTTTTGTCGGTGCAGCCGGTGCCACCAATCATATTGGGGGGCAGGCGGGATGAGTAGTCCAGTATTGTTGAATCTGCAGTCAGCAACAGTACGTGCTGCTGTTTTAATTTGTTTACCTCTGCAGAGGCAGGTCAATCAAGTGAGCAACACAAAGGAAGTGACAACATGTTTACAGAGTCAGTGTGTGGAAATAGAAGAGGTTACCTGTGTATGTTAGGGGGCACAGGCTGAATTAGGTGACTCGTGATTATACATTGAATATTACCTTTATTAATAGTAATATCAATGGAGGTGAAATAAAGTGTATCCCCATTAAGTCATAGGGTTGTTAAACTCTTGAGCCAGTAGTTCCTACAATAGACAGATGCACATACACAACTTTACGTAAGTGTCACTCCTTCCATAGAACTGCAACACAGTGCACAGCAGGGTTTGAACCCGTCATAAATAAATTTCTGTGTGAAAAAAAAAAACCTGTGTTTCAGATGCAGGAGGTGGGCAGTACCCAGCGGGGCTCTCCACGGGCCTTCAGCGTCCTGGATCGTCTGCTGCTCACGCACCCTGTGTGGCTGCAGCTGTCACTCAACCAAGACTCGGCCCTCTACATCCTGCTCAGAGAGCCTGTTGGGGTGAGGACCAGTCAATCATATTAATCATTAATACATGTTGGGGCCTGATTCTAAAAGGAAAACATCATCATTTCTTATTCTTTTATTAATCAGTGAAAACCTGCGGAGCTCAGCTGACAAGTTCATTAAAATGTGAGATTTATGCAACAGCTATAAGTGTGGTTATCATCTTACTGGAGCTAAAAAAGGAATATGAATTATAATTACTCAATTTAAAACACTGGTATCTTGTCATTTTACCAAAGATGAAACAACTATTACTTTGTTCACATTTTGTGTTGAATGCCAACAAACTTGTTGTCTATGTTGTATGACCTAAACAGACATTTTTCTTGGATAGACGTGAGATAATTAATCGTCAAATCGTTAGTTTGCGCAGCATTGACTGTACACAGCAGGTGAACAGCCAGGGCGGGCCAAGCCTCGGTATCAAACGCTCTGATTGGCTGAGACGGCACCCACTGGAATGTCGAATTAAGTGACGCGAGTCTAGATGTCACGCGCAAAGATGGCGTATCAGAGTCGATCGCAAACGCACAGAAAGTGAGCGGGGATACGTCAGAAAAAACGGTAAAGCGACTCAATATCTCTCCTAACATTTAAAGTTAGTGTATCCATCGAAGTTAGTGACACACACGGACGAACCTGGGCTTGTTCGAAAGCCTTAACTCTCGTGTCCAAGGAGAATAAACATCGCGTCGTTAGCTCTAACGGTCGCACAGGAAATACGCTCTCAATGCAAACTGGAAATTATGGCCCATGGTATAATTTGGTCCATGGTTAGACAGGTGTCAGCAAAGGACTTCCGACTGTGTTTTGACCTCTGCTTGACACTCTTGGTTAGTTAGCTGTTGTTAGAAGAGTTGGTCGATGGGACCTGTTAGCTAATTAGCAAGCGATTAGCATAACAACCACGTTCGAACCGGAAGAAGGTCAGGTGGGCGGGGCTACACACGGTGGGCGATATGATGAATATGCTCGACAACAGCCACATACAAAGAGAACACTTCAGCGCGAACAGCATCCTTCATGCAGGAAAACAGTTCATTTGCGCTGATGTTAATTGTAGATTTTTCACTTCACGATAAAATAAGTGGATAAAAAGGTTCATATGAATAAATAAAGAAAATTGAGACTAATTATCATAGCATAATTGCATTAGGGAAAGTGATTTTTTATTATTTTGCTCTTGTGGTCCTAATAACATCCCTGTACTTTTGCTGCTTTCAGACCTTTTTGGTACGTAAATGCAGCTCCAGCCAGAGGAAGGTGCTGTGTTTGAGAGTGGCAGCCGACACAAGTGCCTCCTCTGTAAAGGAGTGCTTCATCTGTGAGGAGGACTCCAGTGAGTATGAAACAAGCCAGATTAGTGTGTATTACCCACCTGCAGCTGCAGAAACACACATAATGCCGCAGTTCTCTGTACAGCCCGCGTGGTGCTCGTACATTAACTGGTTGAAGTGAGGCGGGGATGGCTTTTCCAGATTATTTGCAGCTGCTGTAGTTCCTGTTAAACTTGAACGAGTTTCACACCACTGCTCCTGCTCACGCCTGCTCAGGTGTCAATCAAACCTGTTTGTTCTATAACCAGCATTTGCCTTGGAGAGCTCAGCACTCAGCTTCCCTGACTTGTGTCGACTGGTGGCCTTCTACTGTATCAGCAGGTAATTTATTATATTAACTGAGACACATAATTAAAATTAAGTAACATCTTAATGAATCGGGAATTTAATAAACGATAGAGTGTGGTAACAGTTTGTTCTGGTGTCATGGATGTCGTGGAGGCCTCATGAGTGCACTCCGGGTTTAGTTTATTTCTTGTCTTGTCTTCAGGGATGTGTTGCCTTTCCCACTGGAGCTACCTGAGGCCATTGCTAAAGCCACAACCCACCGACAGCTGGAGGCCATTTCACACATGGGACAAGGTACAGTGACTGTAGACCTTGTCCTGAAGGTGCTCAATAACTGACTGTGTCACTTGCCCCAAACAGTAACATATTTTTTGGTCTTTTTGGCAGCAAAGTGTGTGTTTATTGTATATTAATGAATGTTAGTATGCTGACATTGCTGCACCTCCCACAGCTGTTAGCATGGCTGCCTGTTAATGCTAATTTTCATATTGTTCAACCATATCACTCACCAGCAAAAAAAAATGCACATACACAAGGAAAAAGTGAATAAAATTTTATCACATTAAAAAAAAAATGTTTTGCCAGTAATTGCCAAGAAATGAAAACATATTGTAAGGACAAGATTAGTGAGAGAAAACATGTTGCAGTTTTTGAGATAAACAAAGAAGTGACTTAGTAGGTAACTGCCAGGTTGTATCTATTTTAACATGTAGGACTGCTGCAGCGCGGTGACACAGAGCGAGCTGTGACTTCATGATGGCTAAAAATGACACAAGAAAGATGCAGGATGTGTCACTGAGTGCAGCTCAAACATAACCAGACTACTCAGTAGCAGAAGTTTTTATGTGATGCATTTAAACATAAATGAGTCATTATCATATTGATCTAAAGTTTTGTGTAAACCTCTGCTTTAAGCCCGTATGCTGGTTCTACATCATGATCTTCTGGCTTGGATTAGGTGAATTAATATCATCATAACACTGAATCCTTAAATTGTATCCCTTTTTCTCTTTTGCCTCCTAGACTTTTGGAGCTTGCCGAGTGCCTCTGACATCCAAAATGGACCAGTGGACCTGTTTGCATCAACCAGCGGCAGCCAGGCCCAGACAGCGGTGACACAGGACCGATGCGCCTGGCTGACCCGAGGCAGACTGGGCAAACTCTGCTTCATCAACCCGCTCTTCCTGCAGCTGGAGGTTACCAAGGTTAGAGACGAAGGCTGAGTTCAGGCTGAGATTATCTGAGCTTTTGTTTCTTCCTTTGCCTGAGTTTGAAATGTATGGTCCTTTATATCCAACACAAGCGCTCTTAAGCTAACCCTCTGTATGGCTGCTGATATTACCCTCATGTTCAATCCACTCTTTTCTTTTACAGCAGCCACAACTCATAAACCACAGTGCCTCCAATAAAAGGCACCGCTTCAAACGCAGCATGCGGCTCCGGCTCTCCGAGTCGTCCATGAACCTCTCCCTTGAAGGGGTCGGCTCCTACTCACCTCCCCCATCACTGGAGCAGCCTGGCGGGTTGGAGAGGCTGCAGAAGCCTGGCGCTAACCCCCAGAGGAGAGTTCATGCTGGGGCTGGGGTCCTGAGGAGAACCCCTGCTGTATCACCAGGGTCTGCAGAGGAAGAGGACCTGATGTCTGTCTATGTGCCTGAAGTAATGAGTTTTGATATACTTACTTGTCTCTCAGACCACGCCCACACTGAGTGTTTTGTACGTACTGACCTGGCTGAGTGTTTTTATGAAATAGTGGTTTCAAACAAACTCAATGAAGTAAATCTGATCACAGCAGAGTATTTGGGGATGATTATCTCATCTTTGAACATTTGTCAGTGCATAAGTTTTCAGTTTCCTATGAGAGATTGTGAATATCTAGAGGGTTAGAAACCTACGTGGCAGCCAAGAGAAAGTAATACACTTGAAGAAATGATTAAAAAAATGAATATAATCATGATTTCTCTGCTGGTCCAGACATCTGCCAAGGTGGAAGAGTCTCCAGAGCCCCAGCCTGCAACCCGAGCAGAGGACCCTGGCACCGAGGTGGCGGCTCTGGCCCTGGAACGCCGCCCGGCTCCGTCCCTGGCTGAGCTTGACAGCAGCAGCTCCTTCAGCAGTATGGATGAGGACGATGACTTGGATTCCGATCCAGAAAGCATGGTCCAAACCCAGACCCACGTCTACGAGCGCCCGCCGCTCGTGCGCTCTCGAGGCCGCGGCGGGCTGCATCGCATGAGCGAGGCGTTCGTGTGCTTCTTCGCTCCGGACAAGCGGCTGACACGGCTGATGGAGGAGCTGTCCAGGGACAGGCGCTCCATCTTCGGAGGCATGGTCCAGGACTTCCTGCTGGAGCAGAGGGAGGTGCTCAAATCCCTGGCCTCATCTTCGTCATCCTCGTCCTTGTCCCGGGTGACCTCCGTGCAGCTCCTGCAGGGTCTGCGGCTCTTTCTGTCCCAGGCAAAGTGCTGCCTGCTGGACAGCGGAGAGCTGGAGCCTCCCATTGAAACCCTGGTGCCGGAGACCGAGAAAGGTAAGCAGACTGAAACCTGATCAGTGTGTCACCACACAACAATTACATCAGAGTACATAGTTGAACCATGATCTTCAAACATGAGACTGTTTTGAATTTCAGTCTGCCTCAGTATTGCAAAGAAACACATGTGAATTTACTCTTCCAATTTTTATTGTATGGTGATTAATTCTCATGTGTTAAAGAGGAACTATGCAGGATTTTTACCTTCACTATGTTACATTTTTAATTAAACAGCTTCAGAGTAATTGTGATCGTTAAATAAATGACTTGTAACTTGTTACAGGGAGAATGGAGGCTCTCTGTCTTCCACATAGTGCCTCTTGGCCGAAAACCAACCTTGAAAGATCAGTGCCTCCGACCCGGTGTCCCAGCTCTCATCTCAGCGGCACCACGACACAAACGCGCCCTGTAACCCGTAATGTCTTATTTATGACAGATAAGACCGCACAAATATACACATCGTAACACATATATGACGAGTAACGTTATCCACCGCTCCATGGATTGCTTTCTCGCCAGCTTCGTTGAAGACAAATGCACATGGTCGGGAGGAGGAAGACCGCGGAAAAGCGACTGGACTTGCATAGTTCCCCTAAAAAAAAAAAAAACAACTTTCTTCATTTGCATCCATTTAGGTAATCTACTTTGTTTGTGTTGCCAGCTGCAGCTGAATCACTTTGCCAGGTGTGTGTTTAAATTAGTCTAACAGGGTCCTCAGATAAAATAATGGTTTTCATCCTGGATCCAGATGTTCTGCAGCTGTATTTCAGAACAGCTGAGCAGCAGAGGAATCTTTCTGATTGTATGATATTGATAAGACAAAGCAAGTGATACACTAATTTATAACTACCTTATCACAGATCAATGGAATGAATGGCTTACTATGTTTTTCCATTTGGAAACAGAGGGAGAAAAAAAAATTGGGGACTCGTCTTATTTTCATTTGGTTTCAGTCCTGAATTTAAAAAAACATCTCCTGCATGTGAGAGAGAGCAGCTGGAGGAACAAAATGAACTGATCACAAGTGGAACAAAAATCATCCACTTAAACTGCAGAAGTTACAATTGAAGACGATATACACCAGCTAAAGGGATTATTATACAGCCTGGCAACCCAAAAGTGGTCATTATGAGGAGGTTATTAAGGATGTAAAATGTCCAGTAAATAATACACCTTCGCAAAAACACATACGACATCTATGTGAACCAACACCTGCGTTTCCACCTGTGTGCAGACAGAGAAGCGTGCACAGGGTTTTACTGTTATTGCGCTGCCATTAGCTGCAGTCAAAATGAATCTCATTAAATGTGCTGTTTCAGAAGTGTTTCCAATTAAAATAAAAAAAAAAAAACTTTTTTTTTTTGGCAGAGAAACTCAAAGTAAGTTTGTCGCGCTGACAATGATTGAATTGACTCTAGTTGATTAAGCTGGATTACACTCTGAGCTCAATCTGCTTCCTCATCCGCACGCGCCATCAGTTCATCATATCACAAAACGAGGAGACGGTGAAACCAGCAGGAGGCAGGAAAAACAACAACAAAAAAAATAACAGTACTATTAGAAAACACTGATTCAATAGACACAGTGCCAGAGGACGCAGGTCTATGGAAACAGACAGCCTTTTCTGTTACATGGTGGGCTGCCCAGGCTCCAGGCTCCAGGCTCCAAGTGAAAGGCACTGTCAACACAAAGTAGTTTGCGTGGGGGGGGTAGAGCCTCATTCACTGCAGCTCATATTGTCTCTGGTATTTAGAAAATAGCATTAGGAAAGCCCTGCCCGACGCGCCCGCTCTCACATCCATCAATCTCGAAGTGTAATTCTTCTCATTATTGTGAAGGCATGGCAGGGTGATGCTGTGGACCGAGTGCAGTTGGATCTTTTGACACAGCCAAACGCGTAGGTTTTCTTTTTTTCTGTTTTGGACTCTTTTGTGTGCGTTCGCAGGTGTGTTTGTGTGTGTGTAAGTGTGTGCGGTGATGGATGGTTGCCTGGCAGTGCACAGGCTTCAGGGGAGAGTGGTTGGCTGCTGCCTCCCTCCCTCCATCCCTCCCTTCCTTCCTTCCTTCCTTCCTGCGCTCTGATTCTGATTTATCTCGCTTTGCGTCGGTGGGAGGCATTTGCATTTTTTTTTTCTCCCCCTCGTTTATCATAAAAAGATATCACAGTCCCACGCTCACTTGAAGAGCAGCACGATTCAGGGGAGGGTGGGAGGGAGGGATAGAAATAGGCAGGTTACTTTGAAAATGTAATCAGTTACAGATCTGTGAGTAAGAGCTGAGGAAAAAAGTATTTTTTTTTTCCTTTCTTTTTTTTTCAGGACTAGGGCCAGCAGCTCACACGACTGTAATCAGATTACATGTAATCTGTTACTCTCTAGAGCTGTAAAAGAAAAAGAGCTGCTGGGACTGAGCAGAGAGAGGGGGGTGGAGAACCAGAGTATGGAGGGTGTGAATCATTAATCACAAAGGGGAATGATATAGTAAGGCCGATGGGGAGGAGGGGGGAGGGAGGGGGGAGATGTTGGGGGGATTACAGGGATGGTGAGGAGGTAGAGGAGGATATTGATGATGAGTGGAAAACAGCGAGCACTGGAGGATTGTTACACACACAGTCAGGACTGCCCACTGGCTGCAGGAGAAACACAGAGGGTGTGTGTGTGTGTGTGTGTTCCACGTGTGAGGGAATGCATGCATGTGCATCGTACACATACACGAGTTTCTGTATCACATCTCACTGTTGTCAGGCCAAAAAACAAACACACAGCAGCATCTTCGGCGTGTTTGAGTTTTCAGCAGCAAAGGAAAACAGCAACTCTTGAACTCTCTTTATTCAGCATTTGTACGTCACATAAAGATGTTTTATACATTATTTTAGGTGTTTATTCACGTGCAGTATTTGTCAACTGTAGTAGCTCTTCCTGCGTTGTATGATCAGTTTGCACCAGAGAAACAGTTATTTTATCATTTTCTGATCTGATCCGATTGAGTTTTTAAAGGAGCTCTGTGTAAGGTCTGTTCTCACTGCATAGTCGGTGTTAGCAGTAATGTTTGGATTACGACAGAATACGTTCTGTGTGTTAATCCCAGATTTAAAAAACACACTTAGTTGATTTTACTTGAGGTGGGAGAGACACACACACACACACACAACAACATCAACACCTGCCACAGTCTGATGAAGCTCGCTCCTCTGTGGAAGTTACAGTGGTCAGTGTTTGGGAGACAGGATGTTTACTGACCTTGTTGATCTGATGTAATTGATGTGGTATGTTTCTCATTCTGGAATATATTGATGTGTATATGTTACATAACTTACTTATCTGTTATTGTTTGTTGTTATGAAGTAGCTGTTACACACAAATTTCCCCTAAGGGATTAATAAAGTATCTATCAGTGTGGATGAGAGCATTCAACACATAAACCTCACAGGGACTAAGAGTGTTTCCACAGAACAACATAAGAAATGTACATATATTATGATACAATCTCCTCTAGATGTTTACACACACATTTCTCTTCCAACAAATGACCACATACATGAGACCGTTCTCACAGCTGCACCACAAACCCGACCAGTTTCAGTCTCCTGAATAAAGCCGCCCTCCCTCTGTCCTCAGATCTGGCTCTGGAGCGAGCCATGTTCTCCTGCGTGCTCAGGCCTCTCAAGTCCCACCTTGTGAAAGCCCTGGTGGCGTTGCACAATCACGACGGCTCCAGCCAGCGTCTCGCCCAGAACCTGCACCGTCTGAAAGGGGACGCCGCCATGGAGCGGCTTGGTGTGCGGACAGGCGTCCCTGACATCCGTGGCGTGGAGAGGGTGAAGCAGAAGCTGATCCTGATGCAGAGGACGCACTCGCCGATCGACAAAGTGCTGCTGCTGCTGCAGGTGTGCAAGTGCGTCCACAAGGCCATGGGCTCGCTACACGGTGAGGGTTTTACTGGAACTTTAAAGAGAAAAACATCTATGTCAGTCGCCTGTTTAAAGGAAAACTGGAGAAGAGAAATGTCTTGTGTGATTTGAAGCGATGTCACAAAACCTAATGCTGTCCTCTCTCTGCAGGACAGGACGTGAGCTGGGACGACTTCCTGCCGTCGCTGTCTTACGTGATTGTGGAGTGTAACAGGCCTCACATCCTGATAGAGGTGGAGTACATGATGGAGCTGCTGGAGCCGTCCTGGCTCGGAGGAGAGGGTACGATATCAGTGTCATGAGATGAGTATGATGACTTTACACTCAGCCTGAGAAAAACAACTCCAGTGTCACTTAACTTTAACTATAGGACCTCAAGAAGAGCAAACACTATCAAGTGGTATTGAGGAAAGAAATAAAAACTTTATAAATTTGTTCTAACTTGAACTCAAACTTGCATTAATTGGTAATCTGGTCATTTGTGGACATGTTGTTACTGCCAAACAGTTGCACATATGACAGACACATCAACGTGAGCATCTGTTCAAACACAGTTCTCTGTGTCTGGTGAATGTAAGTCCAGTATTTGGTGTCTTTTGGCTCTGTTTTTGGTCTCCACCATCTCCTGAGGTTAACACGTGACTTCAGTCGTTAAATGCTCAGCTATATTCACCTGTCAGGTGTTGCGTTCTGGTGCGGAGCAAGTAGAGTATAGTGGGTTTATTAGAGCTCTGGTTGTTGTTGTAAATGAGGCTGATTTGAGAAGGGAGGGTGAAACAAAATGATGAAGTAACAGGCCATAGAAAAACAAGCTGCAAGAAGCAAATTGATTTTCTTTTCTTTTCTACCAGACAGAAGCTGCAGATGAATCCAGGTTTTTGTGTAGCACACAGTGATTCAATCCACTGTAAACAAAGAAATATTGATTAAGCACTAAATGATGAAGCAGCCCGCCATGAACAGAGTACAACAGTGAAGTTTTAATAGGTTCAGTCCGTCATTACAAGTCTGTTTAGTGTGAGTGAATTACTTTCCCCTTTTGTGTTGCCTCCAGGTGGGTACTACCTGACCAGTGTGTACGCCAGTCTGTGTCTGATCCAGAGCCTGGACAGGGAGCAGCCCATCTCCGCCTGTCTGACACTGGAGGCCCAGGAGGCGCTGAAGGAGTGGAGCTGCAGACGGAGCCGGGAGGCCCAGAGACAGAAGGAGAGCCAGCAGAACCAGGTAGTTACCGAGTGCTCTGGTTCTGGTGGTACGGCACAGAAACACTGGGAGTCATGTGTAGATGAATGTGAGGACACTGGGACATTTTCATCAGTGGATTTGAAGCTGTAGATTTAGCTGGTTAGTAACTAATTACTACAGATTTCTTTAAAACAATAGATGCACATTTTGAATCTTCACACATTTGCTTAGATTTTAAAAGCGACAGCTTACCTGTAGTCATGCGTCCTGACATCCTGGACCTCAAGGTCTTACCTTTCAAACACTAAATATCATGGACTCATCTCAAAGTTCAAACTCGATCCTGTTTAATATCTTTGAAAATGGCACAAAAGACACAAAAAGAGTCGAGATGTCACATTAATGTTATGTTACATGAGCAACATGTGATCATCCTACATCTGTAGAACAAGCAGCAGTGACCCGCATTCAATTCAAGGTGCGTCAAAGGCTGCTGCTGCAGTTGTTGTTGTTATTGTTGCTGCTTTTGCGCAAGACCACCTTTCCAATTTTCCAGTGGTTAAAGAAAACGTGAAGCTTTTCAGTCCAACACGAGGCCGTGCATCACAACAAGTGGAACCACACACTTGGGTTTCCCTCCTTTTGCGTGCAAACACATTTCAAATTCATTTGGGGGGATTAGTTTTTAGACATTTTTAGAGGTAATCCTCTGATCTGGGGCTGCCGGCTTACCAAGGGGGCATGCACTAATACACACACACACACACACACTCTGACTTTTACCTACACTCTCCTATTATCACTCTCCTCCTGGCCCGAGATTGGTAAAACAGTCCACCAGATGCCATGGAAGAAAGGCATTGTCATCCACAACGTTTCTGTCTCGTCACGTGGTGCCTCTCCTGGCTTCAAATAGCCGATCTAACTCACCCAGCAGCCAGATTTTCCACTGACACAGGCGGGGATCAGTGAGCCAAGTGCTATGAAGAAGTGGGCGGTCAGATAACATGAAATTTATTGAGCCGCATCTACCCATCGAAGCAGGCAAACACAATATGCACACGGACAGCGAGGAGCTCAGTGACTCTGTAAGTTTTGACGCTGGAAGACCTGTTGATGATAATTGCTGGTGTGTGAGAGTGTGTGAGAGTGTGTGTTTTTCTTGTTTCTTGAGTATATTTGGCCACTTGTGCATCTGTGTGTGCAGGTAGAGTAGGATGGGAGCTGTGTGTGTGTTTGTGTGTGTCAGATTCTCACTGGTTTCTCAAGATTGGACGTTTGGTAAAAGGATTATGTTCACTTTGTTTTCAGTGTGTGTGTGAGTGTGTGTGTGTTTTTAAAGAGAGTTGTGAGGGCGTCTGTAGGTGGTTGTATCTGACATTATATAATAGCTTAGGTACATCACATTTGCTGGTAAGTGTTTTAAGAGTGGTAATTGTTGAGACACTCGTTCTTTTTTTCCCTCCCTCTGTTGAAAATGTGTGAAAGTTTCTGTTTGGATTAAAGTGCGAGGGAAGAGGGGAAAACTTCAGCACGACGCCGAGGTAGAGCTTAATGGATTATATTTTATGAGTTTGGACGTGGACGTGCTCTGATGGATTAATTCTGGTGGAGTTTTGTCAATGGAGCTGGTGCATGCAGCCGAGAGAAAAGAGCAGTTTGGTGAGGGCGAGTTTTCATGTGAGGCTCTTGGACCTGCTGGTCGTGTGTGTGGGAAGCACAAGCTTTGTTTTAGAGGTGATTTTCTTTTTACCAACATCATTTTGACTCATTTATTGTAGTGGATTAGCAGCTTGTTTGCTCACACAGCTCTCACTCCTCCTCTGGCTCCAGCTCTCTCTCTCTCTCTTTCTCCTCCCCCTCTTTTGCCCTCACTCCATAAGCCTCTTGAACTCTGTTTTGCATGAATACAGCATATAGTCACTTTTTTTTTTTTTCTTTGTATCTTTTCTCGCCCTCCTTCCCTCTCTTCTTCCCTCCTTCCAGAGGTGCGTTCGGATACTGTTCCAGGACGGGGAGCGGAGCGCCGTGCGGACGTTGCAGTGGAGAGCCGGCGAGACCAGCCAGGCCCTGGCTCAGCTCTGTGCATCCACCTTCGGAGTGTCCGACCCGCAGCAATACACCCTGTACTGGCGCAGCGGCGGTGAGATGAGGGCCCTGCCGCCCCAGGCTCAGCCCCAGGACCTGGCCAGCCACAGCGAGGGAGGCCCCTCGCTCTCCTACCTGAGGACCGACCATGACTTCAGCAAGATGCGGCGGCTCACCAGAGGTGGCGCCGTGGACCTGAGCGAGTCAGTGTGTGAGGAGTGAGTAGGAGGGATGGAGGAAGGAGGGAGGGAGAGGAGGAGAGGGAGGAGGGGTGAGGAGATGGTCGGTCGGTCGGTCTCGCTTTCTCTCTTTCTCTCTCTCTTGCTCTGTCTCTTTCTCTCCGGCGGTGTGTTGTGTCTCGTCGTGGGTCAGGACTTGTTGTGATAAACTACAGCCCTTCTCCAGACCAGGAGCGGACCGTAAACGGTCACCTCTTCCTCCAATGGACCAACATGCAGAGCAGAGCAGCACCGACATAGGGACTGTTGCCAAAAGTTGTACTATGTACCACTCAGTGTGGCTGCTAGTGTAAAGGAGTGTACTATTTGTGACATGGAAAAAAAATGTGTAATAAATGGATTTGGTTGTTAATGTGAAACATGAACCCAGAGTGTACTGTATACCATGAAGGGATTACATCACCCAAACGTGAGGAGGCTCAATCCAAAGACAAATTCTGTGAGACTACTGTTGCCTGGAAACAAAACCACTTCCTGTACGCACACTAGAAGGCAAATTGTCCACCGTGGTGATGTAACCCTTTCCTGGTATAGTCCTGGGCAAACTAACAGACACTTGGATGTTTTAATTACTTCACCTTTTATGTGTAAAAGTTTGCAGATCTGTGGATGGAACCACGTTGTCAAAGGGTTTCGGGGGGTACAAACCTGTGTGTCGCCCCCTGCCAATAAGAGTTTGACCTTTAAAACTGAGATGTGTTTTATGGCCAAGACCAAACCTCAATACCAAAGTGACAAAACCAGAAAAAAGAGAGAGAGGCCGTTTTTATGATGCATTGGGTGTTTTACTTTGAAAGGAATCAGGTTTACAGGCTCAAAGGAAGCTTTAAATCCGCCATCTATTTTTAGAATCACCCACAGAGACAATTTGTATTTTTACTTTTTTGAGAAAAAGCGCAGACTCTCCTCCGTCCTTGCGTATTCTATTAAGTGTTTTTGGCAGGTGGAGTAATAGGCGAGTAGGAGGGAAGTGATAGAAAAGCAGCAGCTCTCTGTTTTTAAACCATGTGAGAACAATAATATTCAAAAAAAGAACATCACATCGACACGAGACAACCTGCAACGGTTTTACTGAATGACTTGCGAATGTACTCAAATCTTTTTTTCCCGTTCAGAGTTTGATCCTCTAACAACTACTTTCACTTCATGTTTCAAATCACCGCTTTTGAGTTATACTGTTTTGTTTGTTTGTTTGTTTGTTTTTTCTTGGCCGCACTATTTAATAACCACCCGGACCGAGAGGAGAGGAGAGGACAGTCCAGTCCGACCAATAAACCAGGACCTCGCGGTGACTGGTAGAATGTAAATGTAAAACGTCACCAGCTCCTGGTGGCTCCTGCTGCAAGTCATCACTACCAACTGACTGTTCAACTCAGTGTCATTATCAATTATCATATTGTGTATTTAAATCTAACTTTTAATCGTTCAATTTGTTGGGTAGATATCAAACCTAAGTATGGATTTTCAACATATCTGGAGTTTTAATCGGCTGCGGTTGAGGTTCATTTTGGGGAACTATGATGTGTTTTGAGCATTATTGCATGCTTTTTCTTTTGTTTTGTTTTGTTTTTTTTTTCATTTGCCGTGAAGGTTTCTGCGGATGTGGTGTATGTGTGCGTGAAGCATGTGTTCATTGTGAGAGCTCACTATTTCTTTTGTGTTTTGAAAATAAAAAAAAAAACACATTTCTGTATTTTTTGTCAGGTAATTCAGTATCGCAATAAAAAACAAAGTTGCAATATCTGTTGACAGTGTTGTTACCTGCTGTGTTGTTCTGCAGCGTGAACATCTGAGGTCTTAAACAGAGTCAACCAGCAGAGGGAAGCAAACACTAACAGCAACAGTTCACTCCCTGCTCTTATGCCACACAAATTAAAAATGTAAGAGACGGTAATTCATTTGAGAAAATAATAAGTGCAATAAAATCTAACAAATGGCAAAATATAGAAAAAATTCAAGCTGAATTTAGATTTGCGTTGTTTTTATTGGTTTAATTTTTCACATTACATCTTGAATAGAAACCACAAATATCAGTAACAGAGAAAAATACTCCAGTATGTGTTTTGGCAAGTTGAGTCAGTGGTGTTTTAAATCCCATACTAACATGATTCCCTTTAGATCCAGTGTTTGTTTACATGAGGAGTCCACAGCACAGTGAGGTTGGACTCTCTCCAAAAATCACACTGCAGTGGTTGTGACTAATTACTCTGACTCTGGTCGGCCATTTGAGACAATGTCACCCAAATATTATGTATTTTTTCTGTCACATCTGAGTCTTGTTAGTCTGGTACGAGGTTGAATCAAGACCCAATTAAAGTGTCAAGTGTGTCAAACTGCTGAGTCAGTGCCAGTGTCCTTGTCTCTGCTTAGTCACAACTCATTGCAGCAATCATCTATAGAAGAGACACCAGTTACTCAAACATGAGTAAGATTTTATAGGATATTTTCTATGGTTGTGATGTGGTAAAACTGGCTCTTGATCCAACTTCACTGCAATAGATTAGGCGATTTTTAATATTAGTCCATTAGCAATTAATTGTGTGGCTTGGTTCATAGATAGCGGAAAATTACAAAGATATAAAACTGAAAAATCAACGTATCCAGCACATGTGGCTCTGAAAGGTTGAGTTGATATTAAAAAGCTGAAATTTTCTGTTTTTTTTTCTTTTCATCTGACTCCACCTCCCAGTTTTTGCAGAACTGCCAGGCCTTTCTCTTCGTACTCTGCTCTGCTCAGCCAAAAGGAGTCCTTGTCCTTCATGATGTTGGCCAGCACGGCACCTCCCAGGAACACCATATGTTTACGTCTGGGAGGGTCCTCGATGCGAATCTTAAATTTCTACACAGGTGATAAGAAAAGAGGGGAGGGCATCTTTAAACACAGTGTTCGCTGTTCTGTTTTTTAATGCTCTGCTTTTATGACTACTACACAGATTTGGATATACAATGATGATTAGAAACATTAAATGTAATATTTTTTCTCGTTTTCAAATAGCTAGTGTCGTAAATGTAAAATCAAACACAGCTATTAATACAAAAACTGCAAAGAAAGGAGAATTAAGAGTGGTATGTAACATTTATTAAGCGAATGGAAAATGTATTATGTTAATATCACGGCTTAAGCTACAGATTATGGTGTTACATTAATGCAAAGGTGTTATAGAAAATCAACACTTGTATAACATCTTATTTAACATCCTGGTGTTCATATCAACAGCCTGTCCTCCAGCCGAACAGAATCACTTACTGATAGTTTCTCGGTGTCTCCTTCCAGCACTCTCTCCAGGTAGAGCTGCTTGATCTCTCTCTCCAGTCTGGATGGCAGGCCGGGATACATGGTGGTCCCTCCTGACAGAACGATGTGCTTATAGAAGTCTGCCCTGCACAGAGACACAGAGGGCACAGAAGATAATAACATGTTTTATCTGACTATCTTAAAGCATAAAAAGCATTTTAAGTGAGGAGACTCAAACCTGAGGTCAATGTCTGCAGCCTGGATGGTGTTGAACAGCAGCTCGGCCACTCCTGCTCCCTCCACGTTGATGAGGTGAGGCTGGAACAAGGCCTCAGGGGCTCCAAACCTTTCTCCACCTACGTTCACCTGTCGGCCATCAGGGAGCTGCACCAGAAAGAGAGGACTGTCATAATGCTGTTATGGTAGCCAGGTGTACAGTCTGCTCCTAGCTCCAAGTAGAACATGAACGGACATGAACTTAGTATTGATTTTCTCATTTAATCTTTAGCACCAAATCAAATAAGAGAGAGAGAAATGATTTCTGTAGGTGGACTAATGCTAATCTTTCCACAAAAGGTTTCCTTGGAGTTTTTGCTTCAACGTACAGTGAACGACTCCACCAGGTAGGTGGTCTCTGTGGCCAGGCGCTGCTCTTGTTCGATGTTGTATCCCACATAGCACAGCTTCTCCTTCAACATACGCACAGTCTCAAAGTCGGCCGAGTGGTTGAAGGCGTAACCACGCAGCAGCAGGAGCTGATGGTGGGAAGATAAAAGGTGATTTGTTAAATCAGGCATCAAAAGTGTATTTGTACCATTCACGTTTTCTCAGTTTGTTCAATTTCTTCATCACAGCAACATACAGGCCCTACATCTGATTCACCTTAATGAGGTAGCGTGTGATGTCACGTCCAGCGATGTCTAGTCTGCGTGTGAGGTGGGGTAAGGAAAAGCCCTCATACACTGGACAGATGTGGGTGACACCATCCCCGGAGTCAACGACCACGCCAGTTAGCAAACCTGCTCACCCAAATTAAACATTTCAATGATCAATGAATCCATCATTAATCAGCAAGAAGGTACATAGGGGTTAAGCTTATAGCAAGAATGATCATTTGCTAAGACCTCACCTTGAGCATACAGAGTGAGCACGGCTTGAATGGCCACATAGATGCCATGGAACTGGTACTTCTCAAACATGACCTCTGCAATCTTTTCCCGGTTCTTGGTGGGGTTCATGGGCGGCTCTGTCAGCAGGATCTTGGAAGAGCAAAGATGATATACAGCTGTGTGGAGGCTTTATCTTTTATGAGTGCTTCCCTGTGTGTGTTACTGGGCTTTATTTTGAAAGGCTGAAACTGTGTCTACCTTCAACCTTTCAGTTTTGTACCTTGCATTCTGATGGGTCAAGGTCCAGACGGTCAGGCCCAAAGGTGTAGTCCCACAGATGGAGCATGTCGTCCCAGCAGCGCACCATACCGTTCTCCATGGGGTAGGACACCTCCAGCAGGGAGCGGCACTCGCTGGCCTCATCCCCGACCATCAGGTCCTGGGTAAAAACATCAGGAGGGGTTCAGCCTTTCCAGAGGTGGACTGTACTTTAGGTACAAGTCTGTGGGGTTATATTTGTTTGAGTGATGCTACAAGTTTGCATGTTACAGTCACAGTCACAAATATAAAAAAGTATCATTTCATTACCTTACCTTTATCTCAATGTTGCCGACTTTGGTGCTCGATCTGATAATTGGCCGACCCACCATGGCAGGGAAGATGTGGTCAGGGAAGTTGGATCCAGCAAAGCCACACTTGACAAACTGGGTCAGGATGTGTGAAATAAACAAAAAGTTTCTTTGTGCGTGTGTGTGTGTGAATAAAGTTTTCATTTTCAAATGTAACTGAAACTGACGCTTTGTTTGTTTAGCCCTGAATTATGCTGCACATTACTTGCACTCGTCCTGCATTAAGTGTTTTGTACAGAATCATTTCCATCCATTAATCAGTTCCATTTGGTTTAATCCAACTTTAGGCTTAATCTACATCCAGGAAACTGACTCAGAGTGTATTATTATCATAATGCTTTTACCAGATTGTCTCTTATTTATCAGATAATGCAACTGCAGTTTCATAACATCTTCACGTGCACGCATAATCATTCATTTAGAGTGAATGTAAATGATTGCAGAGTTACCTGGCCTTTTATTGGCATGCAATTCACTACAGACTGCTTCTCTCCTTGTCATGACTACACCTCATACAGTACTGTCTCAACTTGTCTTTGTGACCATTGGCACATTCCTTAGCCTGCAGGGATGAAATACATTACCCACAAAGACAAAAAAATAGGCTGCAGCCAGTTGCTGACTGCAGGTAGCCTTCAAGTCATACCTCATACTGCTCTCACATATCAACATTTAAATGCCACAGTAACAGCATTAAAGAGCCGCTCATAGTGTTTTTCGCATGTCATATATCTCTTCCTGCTTTTCCGCCAATTGTTGCTCAGTTCAAAGCATTACAACCATTTATGGCTCTGTATGCATGTAAGAGGTAGGGTGACAAGTCCAGACAGATGTGGATGTGGAATCAGGCTCTAGTATGCGCACAGATTCACACCCTGGACTTTTTCTGGTGTTTGCCTCTACATGAAGCGTACTTGGAACAACTGTCTTAAAATAAAACATCCAAATCTAACACAGCTGTTGTAGGTTTGCATGGAAAACTGTCAAAGAATATGTGGCTTTCACAAACGGTGCAATACAGCCAACATATCAATTATAATTAAGTAAAATATATACAAGAATAGAATAAAGATAATGCATAATTGATATGTGTAATATTCTTTCAGGATATGCTTTCCTTACAGTGTTGACATTTTGGATTTACTTACCCCCGTCCCATTGTCACAGACCACCACTTTCCTTCCCTCGCTGTCCATCCTCACACAAATGCTATAAACAGCTCGAGATAGTCCCTCCTGTCAAGACAGGGGTCCAACTAACAAGTAACAAATTTAGGATTTCTACACATGAATTTAGCTCTGACAACAACTGACAGGTAAGTAGAAGTCTTCTAGGTAACCCTTCAGGAGTGGGCGGGACTACTGAAAGTGAGGACGCCCATTGTCTGTGGCTTCTGTGGAGGAGGGAGACCAACATTACTCTGTAGGAGACACAGGGAGGAGTCTTTGGACTGAGACATTCACAAATATATATATTTTTTAATTGACAACTGGCATCTTTCTTTATGTACTGTATGTCCACTACTTTCTCTGGGTGTATAATTATAATCTAGAAATGATCATGTTTAAGGAATGAAATTTTGCACCTTTACATGAAATTCATTTACCAAAGAACTCAAGTCAGTTCTCTTTATGTGTGGCCTGTTGTTTTAATCAGTCCTAACACGGTTATTTCTATATTTAAGAGTTCCTACAATAAATGTGACACTGGCCGATTTTACACGACTGCTCCTGTTAAACTCGTTAAACTGGTGACTCACTAAACCATCCTAAATTTTTCAACAATTTTAACATGGTAAGTCATTCATGCTGTCTGTTTATGTGTGTGTTAGCAGTGTCTCATCGCGGCTGATGTTCAACACCTGTTCCTCGGTTCACAACGTCCACGTTAATTTATTTTACGGCTTAATATTCCTCGGTGGTAAAATGTAAACTGAGACTTGGCCTCCATGGGTCGGTGTTTGTGGCCTGAGATGGTGCAGCCTGCTCCCTGTCTTCCACCCGGGCCTGAGGAGAAGGACCGTCTTGGACGTCCTCACCATCGTCTCTCCTCCTCAGCACGTCGTCAGTGTGTGTTCAGTGTACAGTATGCTACGCTAAATGTTCACGTACATTCATTATTAAATTGTTTGAAAAACATGCTTGTGACTCCCCCCCCAAAATCCAATATCTGCAGCAGTGTCTGAGGCATTCAGATGGGCTTGAACACTTTCTTTCTTTTATCTTGTACACTTGAGCTGGATGTTGTAGCAACGAAAAGCAATTTCCCCTTGGGGATTAATAAAGTATTCTGTTTCTGATTCTGATTCATGTTTATACTGAAATACCTGGTTGTGTAACAGCTGCATGAGTGGACACTGACGTCCTATGTGTTGTGGAAATACTGTAAGGTTAAACTGTTTAATAACAAAGAGTCACAGCCACCTGAAGGCTTAATGATGATGATGAAACTACCTATAAACACACGCAGTAAAGACAAGGAAGATGCTTTTTTCTGATTGTAAGTAAATGAAATTCAATGAGCTGTAATTTTCCTTAAACACACAGTATGGCTTACAAAAACAAACCACATGTGGCTGAGTTTATTACACCACCACCAGCATCCTGTAGATACAACTGTAGATCTGTGCAGGAAAGAAATTATGTGTAGGGTAAATATACTCTTCAATATTAAAAGATGAGAGTATAAAGCCCTCATGATAACATAATCTGAGGTGTTCTGAGCTAATCTGTCACGTCTCATTAAAAATGCAAATATGACATTTGATTGTGACTTACTGCCCATTGTGATTTAAGCTCTACAGCGTCGAATCAACTCGTTTTCCTTGTAACATCGTATCAGAACGAGTTAACGATCTCATCAACGATCCTAATAAACCTGCAATCATACCGACTTACATATTAAACGATTATATTTGTTTTCAAGTCAGTGTGAGTCTCGTAAAAGTCTTAAAACTCGTGATTTAAATCCGCTATCATAGCATTCATGAACGCGCAGCGCCAAAACCAGAACGCCGATAGCGCGTTCTCATTGCCCAGAGGCATGATGGGAGGGGCTCAAAGCATCATGGGGGGAGACTCTACTGCGCATATTCAGTGGGTCCATAGGGCGGAAGTAAACCGAGAAGCCAGAAACTTTTTCGGCGTATGCGCCATGGATGTATTATGTGAATATGTTCTTATAATAGATCCATGCCACCGGCCAGCTGGCCAGCTATCCCCCCGCCCCTTTTGCTTCCTGGTCTGTATAGCGTGTGTATGTGTATGTGTATGGCCGCGTGGCTGAGTGTCTCCGTCGAGGCCGGCGTGGTCAGATCTGCCCGGCATAGTCTAACCGCGAGCCACCGGCCAGCTGGCCAGCTATCCCCCCGCCCCTTTTGCTTCCTGCTCTGTATAGCGTGTGTATGTGTATGTGTATGGCCGCGTGGCTGAGTGTCTCCGTCGAGGCCGGCGTGGTCAGATCTGCCCGGCATAGTGTAACCGCGAGCCACCGGCCAGCTGGTCGGCTCTGAGTGTCCCCGCTCGCTGAGGCCGGCGTGGTCAGTCTGACCGCGAGCCAGCCGCTGTGGCCAGCGTAGCTATCCCCCCGCCCCTCTGCTTCCTGCTCTGTGATAGCCTGTGTGTATGTGTATGGCCGTGTGGCTCTGAGTGTCCCCGGCGTGGTCAGTCTGACCGCGAGCCAGCCGCTGTGGCCAGCGTAGCTATCCCCCCGCCCCTCTGCTTCCTGCTCTGTGATAGCCTGTGTGTATGTGTATGGCCGTGTGGCTCTGAGTGTCCCCGGCGTGGTCAGTCTGACCGCGAGCCAGCCGCTGTGGCCAGCGTAGCTATCCCCCCGCCCCTCTGCTTCCTGCTCTGTGATAGCCTGTGTGTATGTGTATGGCCGTGTGGCTCTGAGTGTCCCCGGCGTGGTCAGTCTGACCGCGAGCCAGCCGCTGTGGCCAGCGTAGCTATCCCCCCGCCCCTCTGCTTCCTGCTCTGTGATAGCCTGTGTGTATGTGTATGGCCGTGTGGCTCTGAGTGTCCCCGGCGTGGTCAGTCTGACCGCGAGCCAGCCGCTGTGGCCAGCGTAGCTATCCCCCCGCCCCTCTGCTTCCTGCTCTGTGATAGCCTGTGTGTATGTGTATGGCCGTGTGGCTCTGAGTGTCCCCGGCGTGGTCAGTCTGACCGCGAGCCAGCCGCTGTGGCCAGCGTAGCTATCCCCCCGCCCCTCTGCTTCCTGCTCTGTGATAGCCTGTGTGTATGTGTATGGCCGTGTGGCTCTGAGTGTCCCCGGCGTGGTCAGTCTGACCGCGAGCCAGCCGCTGTGGCCAGCGTAGCTATCCCCCCGCCCCTCTGCTTCCTGCTCTGTGATAGCCTGTGTGTATGTGTATGGCCGTGTGGCTCTGAGTGTCCCCGGCGTGGTCAGTCTGACCGCGAGCCAGCCGCTGTGGCCAGCGTAGCTATCCCCCCGCCCCTCTGCTTCCTGCTCTGTGATAGCCTGTGTGTATGTGTATGGCCGTGTGGCTCTGAGTGTCCCCGGCGTGGTCAGTCTGACCGCGAGCCAGCCGCTGTGGCCAGCGTAGCTATCCCCCCGCCCCTCTGCTTCCTGCTCTGTGATAGCCTGTGTGTATGTGTATGGCCGTGTGGCTCTGAGTGTCCCCGGCGTGGTCAGTCTGACCGCGAGCCAGCCGCTGTGGCCAGCGTAGCTATCCCCCCGCCCCTCTGCTTCCTGCTCTGTGATAGCCTGTGTGTATGTGTATGGCCGTGTGGCTCTGAGTGTCCCCGGCGTGGTCAGTCTGACCGCGAGCCAGCCGCTGTGGCCAGCGTAGCTATCCCCCCGCCCCTCTGCTTCCTGCTCTGTGATAGCCTGTGTGTATGTGTATGGCCGTGTGGCTCTGAGTGTCCCCGGCGTGGTCAGTCTGACCGCGAGCCAGCCGCTGTGGCCAGCGTAGCTATCCCCCCGCCCCTCTGCTTCCTGCTCTGTGATAGCCTGTGTGTATGTGTATGGCCGTGTGGCTCTGAGTGTCCCCGGCGTGGTCAGTCTGACCGCGAGCCAGCCGCTGTGGCCAGCGTAGCTATCCCCCCGCCCCTCTGCTTCCTGCTCTGTGATAGCCTGTGTGTATGTGTATGGCCGTGTGGCTCTGAGTGTCCCCGGCGTGGTCAGTCTGACCGCGAGCCAGCCGCTGTGGCCAGCGTAGCTATCCCCCCGCCCCTCTGCTTCCTGCTCTGTGATAGCCTGTGTGTATGTGTATGGCCGTGTGGCTCTGAGTGTCCCCGGCGTGGTCAGTCTGACCGCGAGCCAGCCGCTGTGGCCAGCGTAGCTATCCCCCCGCCCCTCTGCTTCCTGCTCTGTGATAGCCTGTGTGTATGTGTATGGCCGTGTGGCTCTGAGTGTCCCCGGCGTGGTCAGTCTGACCGCGAGCCAGCCGCTGTGGCCAGCGTAGCTATCCCCCCGCCCCTCTGCTTCCTGCTCTGTGATAGCCTGTGTGTATGTGTATGGCCGTGTGGCTCTGAGTGTCCCCGGCGTGGTCAGTCTGACCGCGAGCCAGCCGCTGTGGCCAGCGTAGCTATCCCCCCGCCCCTCTGCTTCCTGCTCTGTGATAGCCTGTGTGTATGTGTATGGCCGTGTGGCTCTGAGTGTCCCCGGCGTGGTCAGTCTGACCGCGAGCCAGCCGCTGTGGCCAGCGTAGCTATCCCCCCGCCCCTCTGCTTCCTGCTCTGTGATAGCCTGTGTGTATGTGTATGGCCGTGTGGCTCTGAGTGTCCCCGGCGTGGTCAGTCTGACCGCGAGCCAGCCGCTGTGGCCAGCGTAGCTATCCCCCCGCCCCTCTGCTTCCTGCTCTGTGATAGCCTGTGTGTATGTGTATGGCCGTGTGGCTCTGAGTGTCCCCGGCGTGGTCAGTCTGACCGCGAGCCAGCCGCTGTGGCCAGCGTAGCTATCCCCCCGCCCCTCTGCTTCCTGCTCTGTGATAGCCTGTGTGTATGTGTATGGCCGTGTGGCTCTGAGTGTCCCCGGCGTGGTCAGTCTGACCGCGAGCCAGCCGCTGTGGCCAGCGTAGCTATCCCCCCGCCCCTCTGCTTCCTGCTCTGTGATAGCCTGTGTGTATGTGTATGGCCGTGTGGCTCTGAGTGTCCCCGGCGTGGTCAGTCTGACCGCGAGCCAGCCGCTGTGGCCAGCGTAGCTATCCCCCCGCCCCTCTGCTTCCTGCTCTGTGATAGCCTGTGTGTATGTGTATGGCCGTGTGGCTCTGAGTGTCCCCGGCGTGGTCAGTCTGACCGCGAGCCAGCCGCTGTGGCCAGCGTAGCTATCCCCCCGCCCCTCTGCTTCCTGCTCTGTGATAGCCTGTGTGTATGTGTATGGCCGTGTGGCTCTGAGTGTCCCCGGCGTGGTCAGTCTGACCGCGAGCCAGCCGCTGTGGCCAGCGTAGCTATCCCCCCGCCCCTCTGCTTCCTGCTCTGTGATAGCCTGTGTGTATGTGTATGGCCGTGTGGCTCTGAGTGTCCCCGGCGTGGTCAGTCTGACCGCGAGCCAGCCGCTGTGGCCAGCGTAGCTATCCCCCCGCCCCTCTGCTTCCTGCTCTGTGATAGCCTGTGTGTATGTGTATGGCCGTGTGGCTCTGAGTGTCCCCGGCGTGGTCAGTCTGACCGCGAGCCAGCCGCTGTGGCCAGCGTAGCTATCCCCCCGCCCCTCTGCTTCCTGCTCTGTGATAGCCTGTGTGTATGTGTATGGCCGTGTGGCTCTGAGTGTCCCCGGCGTGGTCAGTCTGACCGCGAGCCAGCCGCTGTGGCCAGCGTAGCTATCCCCCCGCCCCTCTGCTTCCTGCTCTGTGATAGCCTGTGTGTATGTGTATGGCCGTGTGGCTCTGAGTGTCCCCGGCGTGGTCAGTCTGACCGCGAGCCAGCCGCTGTGGCCAGCGTAGCTATCCCCCCGCCCCTCTGCTTCCTGCTCTGTGATAGCCTGTGTGTATGTGTATGGCCGTGTGGCTCTGAGTGTCCCCGGCGTGGTCAGTCTGACCGCGAGCCAGCCGCTGTGGCCAGCGTAGCTATCCCCCCGCCCCTCTGCTTCCTGCTCTGTGATAGCCTGTGTGTATGTGTATGGCCGTGTGGCTCTGAGTGTCCCCGGCGTGGTCAGTCTGACCGCGAGCCAGCCGCTGTGGCCAGCGTAGCTATCCCCCCGCCCCTCTGCTTCCTGCTCTGTGATAGCCTGTGTGTATGTGTATGGCCGTGTGGCTCTGAGTGTCCCGGCGTGGTCAGTCTGACCGCGAGCCAGCCGCTGTGGCCAGCGTAGCTATCCCCCCGCCCCTCTGCTTCCTGCTCTGTGATAGCCTGTGTGTATGTGTATGGCCGTGTGGCTCTGAGTGTCCCCGGCGTGGTCAGTCTGACCGCGAGCCAGCCGCTGTGGCCAGCGTAGCTATCCCCCCGCCCCTCTGCTTCCTGCTCTGTGATAGCCTGTGTGTATGTGTATGGCCGTGTGGCTCTGAGTGTCCCCGGCGTGGTCAGTCTGACCGCGAGCCAGCCGCTGTGGCCAGCGTAGCTATCCCCCCGCCCCTCTGCTTCCTGCTCTGTGATAGCCTGTGTGTATGTGTATGGCCGTGTGGCTCTGAGTGTCCCCGGCGTGGTCAGTCTGACCGCGAGCCAGCCGCTGTGGCCAGCGTAGCTATCCCCCCGCCCCTCTGCTTCCTGCTCTGTGATAGCCTGTGTGTATGTGTATGGCCGTGTGGCTCTGAGTGTCCCCGGCGTGGTCAGTCTGACCGCGAGCCAGCCGCTGTGGCCAGCGTAGCTATCCCCCCGCCCCTCTGCTTCCTGCTCTGTGATAGCCTGTGTGTATGTGTATGGCCGTGTGGCTCTGAGTGTCCCCGGCGTGGTCAGTCTGACCGCGAGCCAGCCGCTGTGGCCAGCGTAGCTATCCCCCCGCCCCTCTGCTTCCTGCTCTGTGATAGCCTGTGTGTATGTGTATGGCCGTGTGGCTCTGAGTGTCCCCGGCGTGGTCAGTCTGACCGCGAGCCAGCCGCTGTGGCCAGCGTAGCTATCCCCCCGCCCCTCTGCTTCCTGCTCTGTGATAGCCTGTGTGTATGTGTATGGCCGTGTGGCTCTGAGTGTCCCCGGCGTGGTCAGTCTGACCGCGAGCCAGCCGCTGTGGCCAGCGTAGCTATCCCCCCGCCCCTCTGCTTCCTGCTCTGTGATAGCCTGTGTGTATGTGTATGGCCGTGTGGCTCTGAGTGTCCCCGGCGTGGTCAGTCTGACCGCGAGCCAGCCGCTGTGGCCAGCGTAGCTATCCCCCCGCCCCTCTGCTTCCTGCTCTGTGATAGCCTGTGTGTATGTGTATGGCCGTGTGGCTCTGAGTGTCCCCGGCGTGGTCAGTCTGACCGCGAGCCAGCCGCTGTGGCCAGCGTAGCTATCCCCCCGCCCCTCTGCTTCCTGCTCTGTGATAGCCTGTGTGTATGTGTATGGCCGTGTGGCTCTGAGTGTCCCCGGCGTGGTCAGTCTGACCGCGAGCCAGCCGCTGTGGCCAGCGTAGCTATCCCCCCGCCCCTCTGCTTCCTGCTCTGTGATAGCCTGTGTGTATGTGTATGGCCGTGTGGCTCTGAGTGTCCCCGGCGTGGTCAGTCTGACCGCGAGCCAGCCGCTGTGGCCAGCGTAGCTATCCCCCCGCCCCTCTGCTTCCTGCTCTGTGATAGCCTGTGTGTATGTGTATGGCCGTGTGGCTCTGAGTGTCCCCGGCGTGGTCAGTCTGACCGCGAGCCAGCCGCTGTGGCCAGCGTAGCTATCCCCCCGCCCCTCTGCTTCCTGCTCTGTGATAGCCTGTGTGTATGTGTATGGCCGTGTGGCTCTGAGTGTCCCCGGCGTGGTCAGTCTGACCGCGAGCCAGCCGCTGTGGCCAGCGTAGCTATCCCCCCGCCCCTCTGCTTCCTGCTCTGTGATAGCCTGTGTGTATGTGTATGGCCGTGTGGCTCTGAGTGTCCCCGGCGTGGTCAGTCTGACCGCGAGCCAGCCGCTGTGGCCAGCGTAGCTATCCCCCCGCCCCTCTGCTTCCTGCTCTGTGATAGCCTGTGTGTATGTGTATGGCCGTGTGGCTCTGAGTGTCCCCGGCGTGGTCAGTCTGACCGCGAGCCAGCCGCTGTGGCCAGCGTAGCTATCCCCCCGCCCCTCTGCTTCCTGCTCTGTGATAGCCTGTGTGTATGTGTATGGCCGTGTGGCTCTGAGTGTCCCCGGCGTGGTCAGTCTGACCGCGAGCCAGCCGCTGTGGCCAGCGTAGCTATCCCCCCGCCCCTCTGCTTCCTGCTCTGTGATAGCCTGTGTGTATGTGTATGGCCGTGTGGCTCTGAGTGTCCCCGGCGTGGTCAGTCTGACCGCGAGCCAGCCGCTGTGGCCAGCGTAGCTATCCCCCCGCCCCTCTGCTTCCTGCTCTGTGATAGCCTGTGTGTATGTGTATGGCCGTGTGGCTCTGAGTGTCCCCGGCGTGGTCAGTCTGACCGCGAGCCAGCCGCTGTGGCCAGCGTAGCTATCCCCCCGCCCCTCTGCTTCCTGCTCTGTGATAGCCTGTGTGTATGTGTATGGCCGTGTGGCTCTGAGTGTCCCCGGCGTGGTCAGTCTGACCGCGAGCCAGCCGCTGTGGCCAGCGTAGCTATCCCCCCGCCCCTCTGCTTCCTGCTCTGTGATAGCCTGTGTGTATGTGTATGGCCGTGTGGCTCTGAGTGTCCCCGGCGTGGTCAGTCTGACCGCGAGCCAGCCGCTGTGGCCAGCGTAGCTATCCCCCCGCCCCTCTGCTTCCTGCTCTGTGATAGCCTGTGTGTATGTGTATGGCCGTGTGGCTCTGAGTGTCCCCGGCGTGGTCAGTCTGACCGCGAGCCAGCCGCTGTGGCCAGCGTAGCTATCCCCCCGCCCCTCTGCTTCCTGCTCTGTGATAGCCTGTGTGTATGTGTATGGCCGTGTGGCTCTGAGTGTCCCCGGCGTGGTCAGTCTGACCGCGAGCCAGCCGCTGTGGCCAGCGTAGCTATCCCCCCGCCCCTCTGCTTCCTGCTCTGTGATAGCCTGTGTGTATGTGTATGGCCGTGTGGCTCTGAGTGTCCCCGGCGTGGTCAGTCTGACCGCGAGCCAGCCGCTGTGGCCAGCGTAGCTATCCCCCCGCCCCTCTGCTTCCTGCTCTGTGATAGCCTGTGTGTATGTGTATGGCCGTGTGGCTCTGAGTGTCCCCGGCGTGGTCAGTCTGACCGCGAGCCAGCCGCTGTGGCCAGCGTAGCTATCCCCCCGCCCCTCTGCTTCCTGCTCTGTGATAGCCTGTGTGTATGTGTATGGCCGTGTGGCTCTGAGTGTCCCCGGCGTGGTCAGTCTGACCGCGAGCCAGCCGCTGTGGCCAGCGTAGCTATCCCCCCGCCCCTCTGCTTCCTGCTCTGTGATAGCCTGTGTGTATGTGTATGGCCGTGTGGCTCTGAGTGTCCCCGGCGTGGTCAGTCTGACCGCGAGCCAGCCGCTGTGGCCAGCGTAGCTATCCCCCCGCCCCTCTGCTTCCTGCTCTGTGATAGCCTGTGTGTATGTGTATGGCCGTGTGGCTCTGAGTGTCCCCGGCGTGGTCAGTCTGACCGCGAGCCAGCCGCTGTGGCCAGCGTAGCTATCCCCCCGCCCCTCTGCTTCCTGCTCTGTGATAGCCTGTGTGTATGTGTATGGCCGTGTGGCTCTGAGTGTCCCCGGCGTGGTCAGTCTGACCGCGAGCCAGCCGCTGTGGCCAGCGTAGCTATCCCCCCGCCCCTCTGCTTCCTGCTCTGTGATAGCCTGTGTGTATGTGTATGGCCGTGTGGCTCTGAGTGTCCCCGGCGTGGTCAGTCTAATGTAGAGTAGCGTTTAAATACGAGGCACCCCCTTATATTTGTTTATTGTTTATTTGTTTATATTTATATTTGTTCATTCATATTTGCATTTACAGTTACAGTGATTGGGTCAGCAGATAAACTATGTTTATGTTTTAAGGTTGTTGATTAGTAGCTATGTGTAAGCTTGCTGGTGATGAATCAGGACATCATCGTGTCCTTACCACTTCTCGACAGCAGAGGGAGTTTGTATGTTGCTGACACGCACAGATAGCGAAAGAGGAGATAAATTGATTCGGTTGTTGACATGCTCAAAAATAAACAGGCCAACCTGAAGCTACAGCCTCCGTGAAGTGTGTTACAAAAATTGGTGGCAGCGGTGGGATCAGCGTTGCTTCTGAAAGGGTGAAACCACGGCGAAATGGAGCTGGAAAGACTGCAGGACGAGTTGAGTGAGTCCCTGGTGCAGCTACAGTGTGAGCAGCTACAAGAACTGTGTTTTCATGCTAAAGTCGCTACGGAAATAGGGTCAAAGAAGCACACGCTGATAAGATTAATTAGCCAAACGGCTGATACAGCCATAGACGATGAAGAAGAGGAGGTGGCATCTGCATTTCTGGTCCGGTTGATTGCAACCGCTAAAGAAATAAAAGAAAAAGATGAACGGACACATAGGACGGATGAAGACAGTGCTAGTGAGGACGTTGCTACATTGGCACGTCTCCAGGAGCAATATGCGGCACTCCAGCTGAGTTTTCAAGATGCTGCAAAGACATTGGAAAAGGAAATGACCAAGCTAACAAAGAAAGTAAGCACGCAGCAACCTAGCAATGTGCTGTTACATCAACAAGCTACCCCATTAGCCAACCAACCACCAGAAGTGATAATTAAGAGGGAATTTAAAATAAATGGGCAGATTGGAGAAAGGGGGCAGAAAGATAAGCTGTCATATTCTAACTTGGTCCATCAGATTGACATGGGGGTAAAGAAAAAACACAGTGAGGCAGAAATTATTGAAGCTGTGGTAAGGGCCATAAGCCCAGGTCTGAACTTACGGGATATGTTGGAGATCAAGTCTGACCTCACTCTTGCCCAACTGCGCACCATTTTAAGGGGCCACTACAAAGAAGATAGCTCCACTGACCTATACCATCGCCTGATAAACATCACTCAGGACAACAATGAGTCACCCCAGAACTTCCTCTTCAGGGCCATAGAGCTGAAGGAGAGACTGTTAGTTGCATCCAGAGAACCCTGTGCCGATGAACAGTATGGCCGTGACTTAGTGCAAAAGAAGTTCCTTAGAGCTGTGGGGACGGGACTCATAAGTGACAGTGTAAAATACCAGCTCAAAACTTACCTGGATGATGTAACCGTCACTGATGATGTGTTGATCGCAAAAACAAATGAGGCAGCCAGTCTTGAGTGGGAAAGACAACAGAAATTCAAAAAGAACAGCAAAGAACTAAAAGTGAGAGAAATCAAAGCTGATGCACAGGCAATTCCAGAGGCCACAGTGGGAGCAGTTGGTGGTCAAGAACGGGCATCCTCCACATTCACAAAAGGTAAAGCAGTCAAAACACAACCACCCGTGACTCATGCAGATTCTGAACTCCTTGCCATAATCAAACAGTTAAAAGGAGAAGTGGAAGAAATTAAAAAAGTCATGTTTGAGTCTCCTAGATCTTCGGTGCAGCAGCGAGCAAGCGGGAGACGTGCCTGCAGAACCTGCCAAGACAACAATAAAGGAGAACAATGCAACCATTGCTTCAAATGCGGACAAAGTGGTCATCTGTCTCGGGGTTGTCGGACCGGTAGGAGAAATCCTGAAAAACCAGGACACATAGATATGTCAGCTAACACTGTGACAGCCGTCCCAACACCACCTGCCGAAAAAGACAATCAGAATGAACAGTATAGAGACATGTACAAGTTAGTCACTGACAGAATTCAACAGTTAGAAGCAAAAATGGCAGTTGAAGCACACAACACTGCTTTACAAAAAATGAAGTAGTTAGTGTCAATCTCATTTCCCAAAACAAAGAGCACAGCTACTCAGCCTAGTTGGGAGAAAGTGCATCATCACTTGCCGGATAGAGGAGGTTGAAACCAAGGCTTTATGGGATACTGGGTCACAAGTTTGTCTCATGAATGAGAAATGGAGACAACAGCAAATTCCACATGCTGCAGTCAGGGATCTAGCTGAGATTGTGGACCCAGATCTCTTAAATGCACGGGCAGTGAATCAGACACCAATTCCTTTTTCTGGGTGGGTCGAAATCACGTTCAAGTTACCATCAGAGAACGGCAAACAGCTAGAACTCCTAGTGCCAGTTTTGGTATCAGAGGAAGATGGGGTGGCAGAGCAGCCAATCATTGGGTATAATGTGATTGAGTATGTGTTAGCAAGGGGCATAGAACCACCATGTGTTGTCACAGATGCAGTCAGTACAGCATTCTCCTTCGACTGTAAAAAAACAGAGGTATTTCTGAAAATAATGAGAGGCAGGGACGATGGGCTTGGTGAAGGCACTGTAAAAGTGGGTAGGGAGATTACATCTATTCCAGCAGGCCAGACAAGAACAGTGAAGTGTAGTGTTAGAGCAGGCACACTCCCGGAGCAACAAGATGTTTCATTTGAACCCTGTCCACCTGCTCTGTTGCCGGATGGGATAAAAATGGAAGAAGGGATAGTGCGTCTGCAGAGAGGGAGCTGGTCACGTGTCAATATTCCAGTCACAAACAGCACTACACATAACATCCTGTTACCCCAAGAACCATATTGGGACAAACACAGTGGGTTAAAACCGTCTACCCTGCAGATACAAAACCAGTTGAAGTTCATCAGACAGAGGCAGAGACTCCTAAGGCAGGACAGACACCAGCATTCAAAATAGGAAATGGGGAAAAGACACAAAGATGTGAAACAAAGGATGAGCTTGAACACAAGTGGGACCCACCTGTTCCCCTTAGTCACCTCCCCTGCCACAACAGCAGCAGGTCAAACAGCTTCTGAGAGAGGAATGTGGAGCTTTTGCTCGGGATGAATATGATGTGGGCACCATCCCCTCGCTGCAGCTCAAGATCCGCCTCAGTGATCCTGCACCTGTAAGACGCACATACATTTCAGTCCCTAAGCCCCTTCACAAAGAAGTTAAAGAGTACTTGGAGGACTTGTTAAACAGAGGCTGGATAACAAAGTCCAAGTCACCATACTCCAGTCCTATCGTTTGTGTGCGGAAAAAGGATGGGAGTCTCCGTCTGTGCATCGACTATAGAGAGTTAAATAAAAAGTCCATCCCTGACCGCCATCCAATACCCCGCATACAAGATATGCTCAACAGCTTAAGAGGAAGTTCTTGGTTTTCAGTCCTGGACCAAGGAAAAGCCTATCACCAGGGCTTCCTTGAAGAGTCAAGCCGTCCTCTCACCGCATTTATTACACCCTGGGGTCTGTATGAGTGGGTGAGAATCCCTTTCGGGTTATCATCTGCTCCAGCAGAGTTTCAGAGATCAATGGAGGAATGCTTGACGGGCCTTAGGGATGAAATATGCTTGCCCTACCTGGATGACAATTTAGTCCATTCTCAAACATTTGAAGATCACCTGAAAGATTTGAGGAGTGTGCTGCGCAGTTATCAACGCCATGGGGTCAAGCTAACCCCCAGAAAGTGTGAAATATTTACAAATCAAGTGAGATTTGGGGAGGCTGGTCACCCAAGATGGTCACACCATGGACCCAGCAGACGTTGCTCCAGTGCAGGCCCTGAAGCAGCGGACACCGACCACAATAGGGGAGTTAAGAAAACTTCTGGGATTTATATCATATTATCGCAGTTACATCCCAAACTTTTCACGCATCGCAAAGCCCCTCTATGATCTTCTCTCCTCAGATAAATCAGCAAAGGGGAAGAACAGACAAACCAGACGAGACAGGAAGAGACAACCAGGTGGAGGCCAGTTGCCATCCTCTCATCCGATCGCATGGTCAGCAGAACATCAAGAGGTACTCTGCCAGCTCATAGACTTTCTCTCTCAGCCACCAGTGTTGGGGTATCCTGACTTTGAACAGCCATTCACCTTACATTGTGATGCCTCACAAGAGGGGCTGGGGGCGGTGCTTTACCAGCGACAGCAGGGAAAATTAGTAGTGGTTGCGTATGGGTCCAGAACTTTGACAGCCCCAGAGAAAAATTACCATCTTCACTCTGGGAAGCTGGAATTCCTAGCTATGAAGTGGGCAATATGTGAGAGGTTCAGGGATTATCTCTTTTATTCGCCACCATTCACAGTCTATACAGATAACAATCCCCTCACGTATGTGCTCACTTCAGCCAAGCTAAATGCAACCACCCACAGATGGGTGGCTGAGCTCGCTGATTTCCAGTTCTCCATCAAGTACCGCCCTGGAAGAGTTAATGGGGATGCTGATGGTCTCTCGCGCATGCCTATGGATATGGAGCAGTACATGTCGACATGCACACAAGTTGTACAGCCGGATGTGATGAACAGTGTTACTCAGGCTGTGATGGTTTCACAAGAGGGTGACCCGTGGCTCTGCCCGGTGACCATTGCTACAGCTTTAGAAGAAGAAAGCAATGAGGTGACATCCGTGGGGGAGATCCCTAAAACAGTGCTGAGAGAGGCTCAAAAAGAGGACCCTGTGATTGGAGTGGTGTTCAAATATGTGACATCAAAGCAGTGGCCAAAGTGGGGAAAATGCCCCCAAAATCACAAAATAGCAGCTTTGGTAAGAGAGAGACATAAACTGCACCTCGCTGATGATGGATTGTTGTACAGAGAGACAGCCAGTCGTTCACAACTGCTCCTTCCTCAAAAGTACCATCAGTTGGTTTACAAAGAACTCCATGAAGAGATGGGCCATCTTGGAGTAGAGAGAGTAGTAAACCTCATCAGAGACCGCTTTCATTGGCCTCACATGCAAAAGGATGTTGAACATTACATCACAAGAGTCTGCAGCTGTCTGAAAAATAAGCGTCCAAACCGACCAACCAGAGCACCACTCACAAATATCATCACAACATATCCTTTCGAGTTGGTTTCTATTGATTTCTTGCACCTAGAAAAATCTAGGGGAGGATATGAATATATCCTGGTTGTGATGGATCATTTTACACGGTTTGCCCAGGCTTATCCCTGCCGCAATAAAGCAGCTAAGACAGCCGCAGAGAAGATATATGGAGATTTTGTGCTAAGATTTGGGTTCCCCACAAGACTCCATCATGACCAGGGCAAAGAATTTGAAAATAAGCTGTTTGCCAAGCTAGAAGAGTTCAGTGGAGTGAGGGGGTCCAGGACTACGCCATACCACCCGCAGGGGAATGGCCAGGTGGAAAGGTTCAACAGGACACTTTTGGCCATGCTCAGGAACTTGCCCGAGGCTGCTAAGGCAGACTGGAAGTCCTCACTAGCAAAAGTGGTCCATGCCTTTAATTGCACGCGCAACGAAGCCACTGGCTATGCACCCTATTTCCTCCTGTTTGGTCGCAACCCCAGACTCCCTATTGACCTCATGTTTGGCCTCACAGCAAAAGATCAGAGCTCATCCCACGGAGACTATGCTGAGAAGTGGAGGACAAGAATGACTGAAGCCTACAAGTTGGCATCCAAATCAGCCTGTAAAGAGGGAATGAGAGGAAAAACACTTTATGACAGGAAGGTACATGGTGCTGAGTTGTCACCAGGATGCAGAGTGCTGGTCCGGAACCTGAATGAAAAAGGTGGTCCAGGGAAATTGAGATCATTCTGGGAGGACAGAGTATATGTTGTCACACAGAGGAAGCACCCAGACAGTCCAGTGTACGAACTCAAACCAGAAAATGGAAAGGGACGTGTGAGAGTCATGCACAGGAATCTGATGTTACCATGTGACTTCCTCCCTGTTGAAGAAGTGGGCTCACCTCCTACACCTGGAAAAAAGAGGCAGATAAAAAACAAACAGAGGCATGAGGACAAAGGATGCAGCTCAGGAGATGATGATGAGGACAGCTGGCAAGCTATCATCGGACTGAAACAGGGGTCTAACAGACAAGTAGAAAGTACTCTGGGGGCAGAGGCGCACGAAGACATGGTGGATGAAGTATTAGAGTCGCCAGAACGGGATGTTGAGACATCACACACTCAGAGGGAAGAGCAGTCTCCTGGATCGGCGTCCGATGATGGGGAGGAGGATCCTGGTCGTCCTCCTGTCCCACAGAGAAAGTATCCTTTCAGAATGAGAAAACCAAAAATGGTGTTTACTTACCATAGGTTAGGACAGCCTACCACGTCACATGATTGAGTAGAGAACAGATTTATAAGAAAAGTTTGAATATGTTGTAACATGTTATTTAGTAGTTTATATGAATAGTGTTATACAGGTTATCTAACTAAACATAAGCACTTCTTATTTGAAATGTCAGACAGTGAGGTGACCTTAGAAACTGTGTCACATGTTGATTTAGACAGGAGGTTATTTCTATGTAAAGTACCTTACTCTCAGGAAAGATGCAGATACCCGCGCCCATGGCGGAGGTGGCAGTGGACTGTTATCGTGCACAATAACGTCTGCTGGAAACATGTGACATTAACAGGAGATGGATGTCATGTGATAGACTGTTTGCAGTTGTGCATCGTCATGGACATTGATGAACTCTTGACTCCTTCATAGACATGAACTTCCTTTATGCAATGCATTCACACTACATGTGCACTGTTGGATCACAATGTGAACTGGACATCTCATAATGTCGGGACGCCATTTCATTTTGGAGGGGAGAGTGTAGAGTAGCGTTTAAATACGAGGCACCCCCTTATATTTGTTTATTGTTTATTTGTTTATATTTATATTTGTTCATTCATATTTGCATTTACAGTTACAGTGATTGGGTCAGCAGATAAACTATGTTTATGTTTTAAGGTTGTTGATTAGTAGCTATGTGTAAGCTTGCTGGTGATGAATCAGGACATCATCGTGTCCTTACCACTTCTCGACAGCAGAGGGAGTTTGTATGTTGCTGACACGCACAGATAGCGAAAGAGGAGATAAATTGATTCGGTTGTTGACATGCTCAAAAATAAACAGGCCAACCTGAAGCTACAGCCTCCGTGAAGTGTGTTACACTAACCGCGAGCCAGCCGCTGTGGCCAGCGTAGCTATCCCCCCGCCCCTCTGCTTCCTGCTCTGTGATAGCCTGTGTGTATGTGTATGGCCGTGTGGCTCTGAGTGTCCCCGGCGTGGTCAGTCTAACCGCGAGCCAGCCGCTGTGGCCAGCGTAGCTATCCCCCCGCCCCTCTGCTTCCTGCTCTGTGATAGCCTGTGTGTATGTGTATGGCCGTGTGGCTCTGAGTGTCCCCGGCGTGGTCAGTCTAACCGCGAGCCAGCCGCTGTGGCCAGCGTAGCTATCCCCCCGCCCCTCTGCTTCCTGCTCTGTGATAGCCTGTGTGTATGTGTATGGCCGTGTGGCTCTGAGTGTCCCCGGCGTGGTCAGTCTAACCGCGAGCCAGCCGCTGTGGCCAGCGTAGCTATCCCCCCGCCCCTCTGCTTCCTGCTCTGTGATAGCCTGTGTGTATGTGTATGGCCGTGTGGCTCTGAGTGTCCCCGGCGTGGTCAGTCTAACCGCGAGCCAGCCGCTGTGGCCAGCGTAGCTATCCCCCCGCCCCTCTGCTTCCTGCTCTGTGATAGCCTGTGTGTATGTGTATGGCCGTGTGGCTCTGAGTGTCCCCGGCGTGGTCAGTCTAACCGCGAGCCAGCCGCTGTGGCCAGCGTAGCTATCCCCCCGCCCCTCTGCTTCCTGCTCTGTGATAGCCTGTGTGTATGTGTATGGCCGTGTGGCTCTGAGTGTCCCCGGCGTGGTCAGTCTAACCGCGAGCCAGCCGCTGTGGCCAGCGTAGCTATCCCCCCGCCCCTCTGCTTCCTGCTCTGTGATAGCCTGTGTGTATGTGTATGGCCGTGTGGCTCTGAGTGTCCCCGGCGTGGTCAGTCTAACCGCGAGCCAGCCGCTGTGGCCAGCGTAGCTATCCCCCCGCCCCTCTGCTTCCTGCTCTGTGATAGCCTGTGTGTATGTGTATGGCCGTGTGGCTCTGAGTGTCCCCGGCGTGGTCAGTCTAACCGCGAGCCAGCCGCTGTGGCCAGCGTAGCTATCCCCCCGCCCCTCTGCTTCCTGCTCTGTGATAGCCTGTGTGTATGTGTATGGCCGTGTGGCTCTGAGTGTCCCCGGCGTGGTCAGTCTAACCGCGAGCCAGCCGCTGTGGCCAGCGTAGCTATCCCCCCGCCCCTCTGCTTCCTGCTCTGTGATAGCCTGTGTGTATGTGTATGGCCGTGTGGCTCTGAGTGTCCCCGGCGTGGTCAGTCTAACCGCGAGCCAGCCGCTGTGGCCAGCGTAGCTATCCCCCCGCCCCTCTGCTTCCTGCTCTGTGATAGCCTGTGTGTATGTGTATGGCCGTGTGGCTCTGAGTGTCCCCGGCGTGGTCAGTCTAACCGCGAGCCAGCCGCTGTGGCCAGCGTAGCTATCCCCCCGCCCCTCTGCTTCCTGCTCTGTGATAGCCTGTGTGTATGTGTATGGCCGTGTGGCTCTGAGTGTCCCCGGCGTGGTCAGTCTAACCGCGAGCCAGCCGCTGTGGCCAGCGTAGCTATCCCCCCGCCCCTCTGCTTCCTGCTCTGTGATAGCCTGTGTGTATGTGTATGGCCGTGTGGCTCTGAGTGTCCCCGGCGTGGTCAGTCTAACCGCGAGCCAGCCGCTGTGGCCAGCGTAGCTATCCCCCCGCCCCTCTGCTTCCTGCTCTGTGATAGCCTGTGTGTATGTGTATGGCCGTGTGGCTCTGAGTGTCCCCGGCGTGGTCAGTCTAACCGCGAGCCAGCCGCTGTGGCCAGCGTAGCTATCCCCCCGCCCCTCTGCTTCCTGCTCTGTGATAGCCTGTGTGTATGTGTATGGCCGTGTGGCTCTGAGTGTCCCCGGCGTGGTCAGTCTAACCGCGAGCCAGCCGCTGTGGCCAGCGTAGCTATCCCCCCGCCCCTCTGCTTCCTGCTCTGTGATAGCCTGTGTGTATGTGTATGGCCGTGTGGCTCTGAGTGTCCCCGGCGTGGTCAGTCTAACCGCGAGCCAGCCGCTGTGGCCAGCGTAGCTATCCCCCCGCCCCTCTGCTTCCTGCTCTGTGATAGCCTGTGTGTATGTGTATGGCCGTGTGGCTCTGAGTGTCCCCGCGGTCAAAACCAGAACGGTGATCGCGCGTTCGCATTGCCTAGAGGCATGATGGGAGAGGCTCAAAGCATCATGGGGGGTGTCTCTACTGCGCATATTGAATTGAAATCAACGGCGGCCATTTTCGATCCGGCATCCACTCATATAATACATTCATGGTCAACAGTCAAAAATATTCTTCACCGTTCACTAGAGTATGTTTTTTTGTCGATCAGGCTGGTAGAGAAACATTATTTTGGAGCTGGAAATGTCCCCAAACCATCGGTAAGTGTCGTCCAACAACCTGTGTGGTTTTGTTGTGAATTTATCTAAGCTAACCTAAATGTAGAAAACTGTCACGTAAACAGCATCATCAGAGCTGATAGCTTCCCAACAAAGGTGCTAAATTGTTGGCTGATAAAAACTTGTGACAACGATCCCAGCTGGTGAACACAGTAAAGCATTTAACAACTCTAGAGACTAAAACGGAGTTAAAGGCAGAATGAATGTTGGACGTTTCCATCCATTAGCCCAAAACACAGCTCCACATTACTGCTAATGTTGCTGACGTTGTCTTACACGGCAACTGTCAGGTGATGACATGTCACTCTTTTGTCTCTGGTAGGTTTGCACATCGCCAAGGAGGGAAATGTCAAGTGAAGCTTAAGACCTTTACCAGTACAAACATTTTGACTTGTCAACACAGCAGTTACTAGTAACATAATTCATTAGTGTCTTGCTATATTTACCGGAAATGAGCTGTCATTGCTTGAGTAAGTAATTTGGATTATGCCAAATCACACCGCAATAATAATGGGCATACAAATATACTGAGCCAACATAACTTTGGATAAAAATAGGTTAATTTATTTACATAAAACATTTACAAAATACATGTTTTCATTGAAATGCAGTAATGTGACATGAGGAATGACCTTTGTAAGAAAGACAGCAAACAGTAAACCTTTGAATGTGTCCCTCTGACATGAGGACGCAATCATATCTGTCCAGGTCTCACTGTTCTCAAATGTAATAGGCACATTGAGTTTAGACCTATTTAGTGCTTCACTTTCTCTCTTTTTTTTGTCTTCTCTGTTTCAGCTCCTGCAGAAATTCACCATCAGAGCAGCTCAGGAGCATTAAAAAAAACAAGCCTACATATAAAAACAGAAGTGAACAGGTAAAACACAGCAGATAAGAAAAATGTTTTGAGCAGCACACATGCATCGTTAAGACTGTCTAACTTGTGTTATTATGCGTAGTTGCATTGACAAAGACTGATGTCCGTTGTTCCCCCTTAAGGCAGTGATCTATATTGAATTTATTCACTATGTTTACATGCACATCATGACCAAAGAGAAGCACCGTTCTTCTTCATCTGCAAGGTCAATAAACTGTATGAACTTGAATGATTAGGTACAATTAGCAAGTTATCAGTGTGCATGTGAACATATACACATTCTGTAGTGGCCTACTGAAGGCATTGAATGTTTCGTGTGTCTGGGTTTTTTCCATAACATATGAATTATGTAGCTTACATAAAAACTATTATAAAATTGTCTATCCAAAATATTGACTGAAACCAGTATCAAAATGTAAAGCATTAATATTCACATTATCTAAAAGACCATGAGAAACACTTGTTCGATGTAGAAGTACCCATTGGATGTTTACCTATCTACCATCCTGAGTCACGGTCAGCAGTAAACTACAGTAATTCATACAACAGTCAAGGTCATGTGCCATGGTGCTCTTTTAAGTGCATAATTTTGTTGCATATCATTCCCTTACATTGTCCACTCAGAGCCACATCAAGCAGGCTCCTCATGCTCGCCCTCCTCCCACTGAGAGCAGCTCCAGTGTGTCCACAGGTCAGCAGCTGACTGTGTAGCATATGTCCGAGTCTGATGACACATAATGCTCTCATCTGTGTCCATGAGCAGAGTCCGCTGTCTCAAGACTCGAACTCGCTGTCGCTGCTGACGGAGATCTCTGGGGTGGAGGCTCCTGTTCCTCTGCGCTCATTCTCTGTGCTACAGTCGCTGGCCTCCGGGCTGCCGAGGTGGCGAGGGGAGTTAGGCAGCAAGTGGGGGTGATGGTGGCGCTCTTGGTGGGATCCATCAGGGGAGCTTTCAGAGGGCAGGATGGAGGAATCCTGCTGCAATCTGAATGGAGGGGGAGATAGAGAAGAGAGATGAGAGTGAGGTCCTAGATTGTAACCTTTGTTGACAGTACAGATGGCAGTCAATTCTTTTATACTAATCATCTACCTGTTCTTTGCGGATGCTGCACGGTCTCTTTGGCGACGGTTCTTGAACCAGTTGCCGACCTGTGTGGGCGTGAGTCCAGTGGCCTGGGCCAGATGCCTTTTCCTGGACGGGTTGGGGTAGGGATCCTGAAGGTACCACTCTCTCAGCAAACTGCGAGTTCGTTCCTGGAGAAGACAGATACATTTTTGGCACATTTAGACCCCCATACTTAGTTCTGTGATATGTCATAGCAACTCTTTCTTTCTGTCAATGGATGTGTTGCTCTCTGAAGAGATACCATATGGTGGCTGGCAACAATAATGTGGTTAGTATTGCTTTGATATCATCCTATTAAACCACAATAATCTTGTCACTCTGGTATGATGCTCAGTATAATCTTGTTAGATTAGATTTATAAACAGATGATCTCTATCTACATTGTAAGTAGAGCCAACATAAAAATGTATATCCACTAAATTGGATCATGTTAAGGGGCTTAATGGGCTGCTGCAGAGGTTGTCCCCTCTGGGTTTGGAATTAAGAGACCAAGTATGCTCATGAACAGTACTTCACCCCGCCACAAGAGGGAGATCTCTCTCTCACACACACACACACACACACCCACATAAACTTCAACCAAGAGGCAGAGGTCCTGTTCAGTTGCTCCCTCACTAAGCAGCTCTTTTCTCCTCTTGTCGTGATGCTCACTTCTCCTTTTGTAGGTTTTGAAAAGTGGCATCATCGCTGACTAAATGCAATCTGTCTGCTTCCATAGCAACCACTAATGGCCTTATGGCACTGAAAAATGCATTTCTGACAATGCTCAAGGTGCTCTGCACAACAGGACATGACACCAGGAGGGATGGTGTTGTAAAAAGGACGCTGTGGTTTTGTGGTCTTGCTGTAATTGACTGCATCATATCAGCTGAACAGCAGTCAGCAGGTACATGAAGGAATGTCCCCAGGATTTAGATGTCTCTGCTCAAGGACACTTCAGCTGCAGACACTTAATGTTACAGCAAACAACATCATATGTGAATAAAGAGATAAAATGATACAGATGTGGGAAATAACTCCACAAACCTAAGCTACATAAATGAGAATGACACAAAAAATCAAGGAGATTATCAGGATACATTAACAAGCGCAGATTAAACTCCATGAACCATAGTCAAATAGTCTGATATGGTTTGCCAGTCTGTCAGAGCATGAATACACACTGTCCTGACTTGTAGGAGATGTCTGATCTTGCATCAGGACACCCGGCCCTAAAGTAGTTTAGTAGGCTTCACAGCAGAAGGCAGGGGGATCACCACGGCTCTGACCATGATCATCTTAAGAGCTCAAAGACCAGGCGGCTTCACACAGCAGAGTTAGAAAAGAGAAACTGATGGCGCTGTGTTTTAAATTCACATGTATCCTATGTCACATCATCTATAATGTGTCTGTTCGCCCACTGTTTGCGATTCAGTGTTTTCCCAAAGTAAGGAGAGTGCACGTGCAGGTTTTGTGCACTGCATCACCCTGTCACCAGCAGCCATGTGGGTCAGATCACAACACCACACCGTGGGTCGTTATCGGGTTATTTACCTTGAAGCAGTGCGTCTTCTGCTCGCCGTCCCAGATGGTGCGAGGCAGGGGGAACTTCTTGCGGATCCGGTACTTCTCCACGGGCCCAAGCGGTCGCCCTCGGAGCCTCTCCGCCTCTCGATAGTGCGCGTCCAGCCACAGGTCTTGGAGCTTGGCATGCGACTCGCGCGTAAACCGGTGGCTCTGGAGGATCTGGTAAAGAGCCTCAAAGTTTCCCCCGTGGAAGGCGACCAGCGCCCGCGCCCGCATGACGGACTCGTGTCGGTTCAGCGCCTCCCCGGCCGAGCCGGGCACAGCGGCGGGCAGGGACCAGAGGAACCGGCCGAGACGCTCGATGTCCCCGGTCTCTTCCAAGTTCTCGCACACCCGGGCGACCTGGTCCGGCGTGAACATCGGCAGCGGGAACATGTCGCCTTGTTGTGTCTCAGTAACTCACTGAGGAAGTTAGGAAACGCTCACAGGGCGCATGAAACGATGTATCCAGCCGTGCGTGAAACTCCGCGCTGCTCGCTGCCTTTTTTTGAGATGACAAGTTTATTGTCACCTGCAGCATCTATCTGCTGCCTCTCTTATGTAACCGGACTCTTTCCTGGTATTTCGGCAAATGTTTCAAGAGTAGCCTGTGCGCCAGAGCAGACGAATAAAGAAAGAGGACAAGGAGTCAACCTGTATTTATAGCAAGATACAATTAGCATCTCTGTAGTTGTTTTGAGAAGGATTATACGTCCCGGCCATTAGCCTCTTAGTGGGGGGTTGTGTGTACAGAGGTGACTGGCTGATCAGCTTGTTTGGCTTAGCCTGAGGATACATTGACTGCCAGGATATCTGCAGTGAGCAAACAAGAGAGGATAGGTTATTTAATAGGTCGGATCTGATCGAGATGGAGCCCTGGGCAAGTGTGAAAGGCGGTTCAATGCAGAAATGAACCCATGCAGGGTGTAGACAGCAAGCAGCACCTACAACAACTGGGGCAAATGCAAAGATATTTAAGCGTTCACACCTCCAATTAATGACATTAATGAGTTAAACTTGTTAAAAGTAAAACTTTTCTTTTTTTTGAATGGCACCCCTAAATGCCAGTGGTCGTTCAGACCGGTGTTACATTTGTCTCAACATTTGACCCAGAGAGGACAAGTTGGGGCACAAAGCTGTGGCGATCTCTGACCAGCTAATACCCATGTAATTAAAACAGACGTAGTCACACCTATAGGCCATACTCTGGTCGACCTTCTCGTCAGGCCCAGACACGATGAAAATGCCCCTAGGAATCGATGTGCGGCGGTGCAACTCCAGGACACAGAGTTAATGATCCGCTGCCCGGTTCAATCCTTCTGATCTTAGTAGCTCATTAATCAGTCTTAGGGCAGTTTTCTTATTAATCAGGTTAAGGACCCTGTAAGCATCTGTCAACTATAATTCAAACATGTTACATTTCATTTGCACAACAGCCCCAGGGGGAATAGTAAAGTGTCACTTCAGGGTCAATGGAACAAATCCAGAATAAAGTTTAAGATATTAAAGATATCTACCACTTTGCTGAAGTCAAATACAAACAGCTGTGGAGCCAGACATGGATTAGCCCCTGTGGTGAATATTCAGGCTTTGCAGAAAGGTTGCAGTCAGGTGAAGGATCATCTGGTTTAAAATAAGGTGAAGCGGTTTAATATCCCATACAAATCTGTCTACAATACAGATATGAGCGTCCCAGACGCTGAAGCCTCCTCAGGGAACATCTGGAGTCCCAACTCGTGTTTGCCAATAAGGATAGCAAGGATTTTGATGGGTGGACAGCTGTCCTTTTACAGTCCCGTGTGGTAGAGATTTATATGGATCCCCAAACAGCTACAAACACAAGATACAGATATACACATAATAATAGGTCTAATAATAACTGCACCACCAGATTAAATGAAGATGAACCATTAGTTGAACATGAAGACAAATGACATCAAATGTTAAACTAATACACTGATACGGATGTACTTAGCCTGCTGTTTAATGATTGTTGATGAAATAAAAACATCTGGAACAAACCTTTCAAATCATTGTCATTAAGTAAGAAACAGAAAAGTTCATTCACCTTCAGTCAGTCTTGTCTTAACAATGTAATTGACTGAGTAGGTGTTTGAAGCTAATGATGAAGTGGTGGTGTTTTAGAAGTTAAAAAGTTAATTGATTTTTATTGATTGAGCACGAACAAGTCTTTTTTTTTATGATGAACCTAATTATTCATTGTTTCCTGGATTATTTGAATGTAGTTAATGTCATGTCACATATCCAGCTGACTCATCATTTCATTATTAGGAAAAGGGATTTAAAAAAAAAAACATTTTAAAGCATTGCCATTTATACAAACTTACTTTTAAATGTTTATTGATGAAACAAATATAGAAAATAAATAAATATCGAAACAAATATTGAATCAAGTGAAATAACCGTGTAACTAATCCTTTCAGCACCAGTCATGGGAGAAGTTGTCAAAATCAGGTATGGAGTTTAGGGTATGGAAAGCGTATAGAATTACTGTATAAGCAGTGGACAAATCATTTGATACATGTTAGATCCTAAATCTAGATTAAAATACCAGGTGGGCTTGGTAGGCTCATGGAAAGGGTGTGTGTGTGTGTGTGTGTGTGTGTGCGCGCGTGCGCATGTGCGTGTGTGTGTGTGTGTTGGCACAGAAGGGGAGAAATGACCTCAGTGAAGATCATGCTTACAGTTAATCTAACCCCTCCAAGTTTCAGACACTTTGCACCACTGACCGCCACCACCACACACACACACTCACCTTCATTACCAGAAATCCTCTGGTCCAATCTGTTTAACACTTTGAAGGCAGACTGAACCAAAATCTGCTTAAGCACTCCCAAGCCGTTACAACAGGATAAATGATAAGATGGTGATGAGAAGAACAGATGATGTTGTATGTTCTTGTAGATGGATGGAGGGTCGGGGGGGGGGGGGGGGGTTGATTATACATCGTTGTAAAATAGAAGATCTTGACATTATCAGATAATGCTACTGTAAGGACTTACTGCCCCTAAGGTAATCTACTGATGAGTTACCCCCCAGTTAATGATACAATGTGTTAACCTCGAGCCACTTAAATCATGTTGGCCTTGGATATATTATTGTCAGCACTTCACCACCTTTCACTGCTACTTTAATGATTGTTATTACTATGTCTAACAATCTCTGGTAGCCTTTTATTTTGAAATTGATACAAAAATGTTTATTGTCTCACCTCAGACACAGATTTTTATTAAATCTTAATGTTGAATAGCTACAGAATTTGTTTAAAAAAGTCATTGCACAGCGATGGTTGCACAAAACCCGGCCAGAAGACTGAGTATATTGAAGCCAGACCGCTAAACTCCACCTGTGCCTCCTCCACGAATCCCACAAAACATAGGTGCTTCTGTGCAGCTTTGAAGGTAAAAGAATCTTCATGTTCAGTTTGTTGATCTCTGGAAACATTGACAGCTAACTCAGCTAACTCAGCAGACTCTTTACTAGTATTTTGAATAGCTTGTTTTAATTGTTCATTTGACCAACAAGCTAACAAAATGTAAAACAAGCTCAACGACCCAGTGTTAGATGACATGTAATGCTACTGTTATGTTGTTATGTTTTCATTCTTTGCATTTCATAAAACACAGTAATGTAAAAAAATAACAACAAACTAGATCAGATCCAACATTTATCTAACACATAATATTTGGAAACAAAAAAGGTGCATCATCTGTTCTGCACTCTGAACTCTGTTATTTTAATTTCCACAAGTGAAACAAAAACAAACTGTTCATTAGACAAAATAAAACATTAATGTCTGCAGACATTTTTTTCATTAGTATCAACAGTATGATGCCCAGTATTGGCCTAATTAATCAGTCGACCAATTAACTGGTGTATCACAACTGATAACCATGTTAAACAACTTTATTAATACACACACACACACAATATATGGTGGAGCTCCACTTGACATAATTAATTAGAGGCTTAAACAGAAGCCCCCTGCTTAAAAAATGACCTGTTGATTTTGGCAACAGCCAAAGCGGGGGGCATGCAGCAGTGTGTGTGTGGAAGGGGGGAGTATTAGCATGCTGTATAAATCCACACCAACCACAATTAACAAGCAATTGGGAGGAGAAGTAATTAGTATTATCTGCTTATCACCGTCAACCCCTATTCTAAAGAAAATGGGTTAAAAAACACACAATGACACATGCACACATGCACACATGCACACACACACTAATTCCCTCCAGGCAAATGTGTAAGGGCTAATTACAACCTCATTTGCAACTGAATAGCAGTATCCTCTCAGACAGGGCTATCCCCCTGCGTCCTCCCCTCCCCTCGTCCCCAGCACACTGTGTGTTAGCTTTACCTCTCGGCCCACGCTGATAGCACTCCCCAAACAAACGACAAAATCGACCCCCTCGTCCGTCGCTGCAGGGTGAAAAGAGGAAAGAGGAAGAAGATCTCTTGATTCAATAGACACAGGTGATATAAAGTAAATGTGGGCTGTGATTTCAGCAAATACTGACAGGAGATTTCATTAAAACCCTCAGGTTTGGAAGCTGACATTTATAGTCAAGTTTTAATGGATGCATCAATGATTTAAATATAGATCTCTAAGGAAATATTTGACATACATTGCACCAAAGTGAATATCCAATAAGCACATTTGAATGCGGTACGGTCTCCTGCTTTAGAAACAATTTGGTTCTGGAAATCTTGTGAGGTTTATACATCATAAATATGACTTTCTGTACTATAAGATCAAGGGCTGCAAGTAACAGTTACTTTCTTAATAATTGGTAATCTACCTATTATGCTGTATAAAGTGTAAACAGATTGTTGACATAAAAAGTGTTGTTCATGCATTTTCCTTTTTACCTAACTGAGTTTGGGTAGAAATTTCTACTCAATATTAAATGACCCCACATTTCCAGATTTCTTTAAACTCTTAAATCAACAGAACTTGTTTGAGATCTGATTTCCATTGAAGAAATATGAAGAACCCAAAGTGAGATTCTTAGAAGTCAGTGACTAGATGTTCTCATGTGGTGCTTTGTCACTGTGCCCAGTTTCTGGACATTATAGCGTGTCAAGAGGGAATCCCCCTCGAATTGAATTAACACGCAAGTCATAGCAACAAGCTTCTTTACACTCTGAGGTGTGAAGAGAAAAGCTGTCTGGAGATTATTTGTGTAAGGAGATGTTCTTTCCAGGTATCGTTCGCCGGTGGATTGGGTCATTGTTCCCTCCAGTGTAATGAACCACCCCCAGACAGTATCATGTTTGCTGCTAGAGGGATTAGCTTACCACAAGCTCACGGTTAGCTGGCAAACTCTAATTTAAGCCTTTAAAAAAATAGCCCCGGCAAATCACTGCTCGTATTGGATTATTTGTTTTCTTGTTTTGCTGGTTGTGGTCACAGAGCTTTGAATACTGGGAAGTGAATGGGTGACACAGCAGGTGATGTAACAGGGCGAGGTGAAACACGAACTTTTCCAGAAACTGTTTTTTGATTCTTGACTTTTGAAGAAAAAAAAACAAAACAGATGATACGTAGAAACATGTAATCTCTGTTTTGTTGTGAACTGTTTTAACAAGTGACTTCAAAAGAGAGTTTTTAAGTAGTTTAATGCAAACATCAAGCCAACACATTGCACTGGATATAGAGTAATAAAGATGAGATGATTTCCACCATTTCACTTAACGTGCCCAGTATAAGATACATTTCCTCAGACCACTGTAAAAATAATATTTATTTTGATTATTTGTGCAGAAGGTTTAGTTTTATGAACTGCATCTGCAGAACGTACAAGATGTAATTGGTACTTTTGTTGCTAGTGCTGGTTGTCATTAATTAAGCTCTGACTATGGTGCAGATTGAACTTTTTTATTTAAACTGACTTTGTGAGATTAAACAGAAGCATATACATACGGTCGACAGCTGTGACTACAAACTGTGTGGAAAAATGAGAAAGAATGATACACATCATAAAAAATGATAAAAAAAAAAAAAACAGGCCTTAATTTCAGACAAATATTGATGTGATACATAAATAATAGTTAATCTTAATATGAAAACCTCTGCCGTGCTTCGTCACAAAAATCCCTCCTCCTCCTCCCTCCATCAACGTATGTAACAGGTGTTACTGGAGTTGTTTAGGAATCCAGAGGGATTTAAGGTGGGACTTATTCTTACCTAATACTATAATGCTCATTAACTCCTGCTTTGGTGACTTACCTCCCCTGATCCTCTCTGGTCGGCCCAGCCCAGCCCAGCCCAGCCTCGCCCTCTGTGTCTGCTGATGCAGTCAGGGCCTCGACAGAAAGGCTGCTCAGCTGTCAGGCGGGAAGACGCATTGGAAGGGTCATTTGTGTTTCAGAGGTGTAATCGTTGAGGGAAGGCGGGAACCTGGCATCATAGGATAGGGGTACATCACTACATGGGTACGTCACAGACACAATTACATACAGCGCCAAGTGGGGTGTCTGAGTGGCATAAAGAAATATGTGCAGGGATCTGGAGCATATTGTGTAAACAACAGTTTCATTAGTCAGGGTGAAAAATGTTAAGGTTCATTTACTACAGGAGTCAAAGCCCTTAACTGGAAATCTTGGGCTCAAACCTCATGACTATGAGCATGTTCAACTACAACACACTTTGCTTTGGATTCCTACTCTGTGTCTGGACTTACACTGTCTCGTCATATTGTAAATGGAGTCAATATGGAATAATACAGTAATTTACTTGTGCACTAAGACATAAGAACTAAGAACTGATCTGTTTTCATGGGCCATGCTTCTTTCTGTGAAGATAAATGTGCTCATATGGTCAATTACTGAACCAAAACACAATAAGTCAGCATTAATTGTGTTACTACAACACTATGAGGCACTTTACAGTTTAATTTCTTAGTTGGTTAATCAGTTGGTCAATTGACAGAAAAATAACAATTTAAATCAAACACTATTGTTCCAGCTTCTCAAATGTCAGGTGTAGATACTTTTCTTTCTTGTATTTGACTGTAAACTGTACATTTCTTATTAGTTTGGACCATTGTAAAAGATTTCTGAGAATTACAGTGAACAGTTTTTTTTTTTTTTACTATTTTAATACACAAACAACATAGTTAATTGATCAGTTTAGAAGATAATCAGCAGATTAATATGTACAGTAAATGCAGCTGTAATTACATATCTGCAATGATAAACATATAAGATGAGACAGCAGTCAACTCATTTTCTGTAATTACCTTCAAAGGTTGTGCTGTTTATATGTTGTTCAGCTTCATAATGATGAGGAATGGGATTATTGAAAGGCAGGGGGTCATGTCAGGACACATAAAAATGAGCCTGTTGGTGACCTTTCTGCTAACAGGGGGGGGGCTGGGCCCATGATCATCCTTTGTGTAATGTTTTCTATAGGCTCATGTCTGTAAACATAAGGGATGGACATATGGACCGCACCCCTTGTTTATTGTGACACCTGTCAACACGTGTCAGCTCTGAGCTCAGCTAACTAATGTGAAGATCATTTTTCATTCGGACCAAAACATGAACACACTTTGGTCGGGCAGCTGACAATCAGACACATGGCTGCACTTTGGAAATAACTAAGTAGTTTATTTTTCTCGTTTGCTCAGTTTTATCCAAAACATTGAACACAAGTTTTATGTTTTTGGCTGAAGCTCTTGAATCTGTCTTTGCACATACTAAAATGTAGTAATTTGCCTTCTTGGATGCTGTGAAATGACGTATTTAATGAATTAACCAATATTGCAGTTTCACACATCTCACATTGTGACCAATATCTTTGGACAGTGCTTGACATTTTTAAGCATATAGAAGATGCTGTAATTATTTTAGTCAGAAGTTTGTCTAGTATGCTGTAAAGTAAAATGAGTTGCTGTATATCTGCTCTGCTTTCAGGCAGTAAAACTCCCACTCCACCAAGTATGATACAACCTAGTAACTGCATGATTCCCACTTTATTATATATCATAACAAAATGAGCCCAACTATTGTGTTTTACAGTCTAACTTTGAACAAACTGTAGGAAAATATGGATTTCATAATTCAAATTACAATTAGCATTGCATACTTTGACAATACTGGCTAACTTCACTAACAACTTAACGTTTAGTGCTGACATTTCTGACATCATGCCAGTGAAACAACAGTGAAAACAAATACAGTCACCCTCACTACGGGCTTATATTGATTTCGTATAAAGTCATGTCGTGAGATCCTTTGGTACAGTGGCTGACAGCTCAACTAAAGTTTAATCTGTCATATAAATCCCACTTAATCTCCTGTGCTGCATCTGCTTTATTAAGTATATTAGCTAGAGTAAGTGTGCAGCCAGGTTTCTGGCTCCTGTCAGTTCACTCAAACTTTAATCTTTAGTTCTAGTTTGATTAGACTTTTTTTTAAAAAAAAATCACTACATGTAGAAAAAGACAATCCATCTTTCACTTGTTTTGTGGCTTTATAACATCACTGAAATCCCTCTGGTAATCTTTGTGACATTGTTGGCATACACCCAGTTTGTGTTGTGCAAACAATCGGCTCCCATCATCTGTTACTGAATGATTGCGATATATGAGCCTTGTATTAGGGAATCGATCGAAGCAGAGTTAACTCCCTATGGTCATGGCGGCCACTGTAAACATGTGTGGGTGTGTGAGTGGTCGAGAACATATGTCTCAGAGTTTCACTTTGTGCTACGTGCTGTTTAAGTGTTTTGAGTTTCCTTCAGTACAGCATGAAATAGGCAATATATGCTTAATGACTCTTAATGCTCACTCGCCTGTGTGTGTATATGTTGTGTACTTGTGTATGTCTTCTGCATCTTTTCCCGCTGAGTTCATGTGACAGCAGGGGTGGGAGGCTAAGAGGCGTTAGCTTGGTGAGAAGGATTACCTATATCTGTTAGGCCTCCTTTTCTTCCCCCCGGGCAGTGTCATGTCTCATTACTTCTGTCCTTTAGCAGGATACATTTAAACTGCAGGCAGCCTGGGTGTCCAGGAACACCAGGTTTAGAGGCAGAGTGATATGCGTGCCCTTTGCTTGAGAGGCTTTTTCCAGCAAGCAGACAGGTAAACTTCTCCCAAAGCTGGCATTGATGGCAGCTAAGCCCTCACTCGTTTAAGTGAAACGGATGCCTGCATCTCAGAGAGAGACATGCTCAGCGTGTGGTTACAGTCTGTTGTGATTGTGTCAACAAAAAGACTGACACACCTGCATTTAATTAACATACAAAATAGAAAACAACACATATGAAAAGTGGAAGTTACACAGAAAGAAAGCAAAGTGGAGTATGCAGGTAGAAGAAGGTGATATGTCTAGGATATGGATAGATGAATACTGAATTGATATATTTGATATAATGTTAACAGCAGCAGTACTGAAATCCACCAAGCGCTGGTGGGATTGTGTAACATTAGATTTTTCCCAAAACAGATGGAAAACATTGAAAACCCAGCAAACGGTCTTCATTTCACCTCCGGCAGGAATGAACAGAGGTCCTCTGAATGGTTAGATATGTTATAAACAAGTGTTACTGGGACTGGGACTTCACTGAAACGTGATGTTACCTTTATCTTGCAGTTTCTTTAATGCTGAAAACAAGTAGGTAGTTTGTCAATAAGTGAAAATTCAACGACAAAACTTTTGATTCCCCTTAAAATATTTTGGGATCAGACAGTTGGTCGGACAAAATAAGCAATCAGAAACATCACCTTGGCATCTAAGAAGTGTTATGTGTAATTTACGCTGTTTATGTACTGTCTGCTGAGCAGATGATTTATTGATTAATCGACAAATAATCAAGTCAATTGCCTGTTTACAGCTCTATATCTTTCAAAACTTTAGCCAACTTACCCTAATACTAGACCTCAGTCAAGTCTGTGACAACATTGAGTTCAACAGACCTCATGCACGACCTCATCAGCAAAGTTTCTGGATTCTCTGAAAATGTAGACTATCTATTATCTGGCACTTGTCAAAAATTTTCTGCCCATTCAGGCCTATTTTTATTTTTCAGGTGACAGACATTTTTAATGGAACTGCTGATGCAAGTGTTCTCCGCTCTGAAGGCACAGATCAAGCGTGGAAAATATGCAGCGTAAGAGTAATCTATTTCTGTCAGTTTTCTCAAACAACATGTTTTAAATTTCCTCCAAGTAACAAAGCATTCAGTCTAATCGCTCGTAAATCCTTCCAGTCAAGTGGCTCATTAGAAGAAATCACTGATGTTAAGCTGAGTGGCATAAACATCCTCTATAGTCCTTTTCTCTTCAAACTGCTGTTAAACATGCTACAGTGGACAAACAAGCAATTCATTTGGACCCACATTTCTTTTTGCAAATTCCTTCCATGAGTATGGGTCACCAACTCCTTCATCTCTCACCTATTCACTGACCCATACAGAAGGGCCTGTATTTCTGCAACTCCAGTAATGATGACCCCTTGCTCTCGTTGCCCTCAGCCTTTCCTCCCCCTCCTCTCGAGGAAACCCCCCACCGCCTGCTCATCTCGCCCTCCAGCTGGTTCCCTCCACCGTCCAGAAGCCATAGAGCTCTCCTGGCCTTAGCAAGGCGGCTAATCTAGATGGCGGGAGGCCTCCCTCCTGCTAGCGTACACAAGAGAGGGCAGCCCTAATTGCTTATGTCGTAAAGCTCTCTGACCCAGATAAGCCTTCACTCCCCAAAGCTGTCGAGATAAACCCCACTTTACCTCACCAAACCTGCCTTTCCTGATCCACACAAGCCGTCCCCCTCCCCAACATTTCTGCACCTTCTGCCACCTTATTAACACCCAGGGCAGGGGGAGAAATGAACCCCGGGGCAGACAAAACTTCATGTCTTTGTAGAATATTAATTTTCTTGTCAGATGAGAACATAACTAGTGGTGAGCTTATAAAAAAAAAAAAAAATCCATAGCAACATGAGACGAAAGCCTTTTGGACAGTTAGGGTCAGCTTTTTTCAGAGATGCATATTGTTTCAGACATGTTTATTAGTCATGGTACGAATCTTTGAAGGTGGGACAAATTGCCCAGAAATTAAAAGTGTCCATCTTTACTCAGGACAAGACTTGATAAGGTGGGTGATGATCAGTCGTACCCACTGAAGGCCAAACTAAAGCCAAAAGCGTGGAGTTGCGTGCTACTAGCTCTCGCGTGCCTGGCTCATTATTGAGCCTGGTAATGCAGGCTTAGCCACGAAATACCACAGTGCTTCAGACAATTGTCAAGTGGCGAATGTCACACGTGCTCTACTTCTCCAACAGATGGCCAGCTCACCGCCAATCAACACTTAGTAAACTGACGCTATGCAAACAGATATTGAATCAATGCTTTTAATTTTCTATGCCAACTTTCTAAAAACCTTACTCACAGATGTCAGGAAAACATTATACACCAGAATCATCACATCACCCCAAGTTACTGGGAATGGTGTTGAAGATGTTTGGTTGTAATTGCAGAAGTAATTTACTCGACATCAAACAGGAAAACTTGTAAAGTCCACTTTAAAACAGATCTTAATTACTAAATAGGAGCTTTTAATTGGATGCTGGCCTGACTCGCCATGTAATCACCCATCACATGCTACTGGTGCAGGGATGCCTTTAAATCCCCCATCTTAAGCCATGTTACACCACAGGTTAATGTCAACTGTGTCAAGTGCTCAGTGAACGATACTCCAACGATGAACGATACTCCAGCTGACAGTGATTGACCTATAACTTGAAATATATCAATGACTACCCGGTGTCACACACACAGTTTCAGATCAAATGAAAGAAATTAGACTTATTATGTTTCCTTGGCTGGTCCTGCCCTCAGCTTCTTTACGTCCTATTTAAGTGATACTTCTGGAAACACTGTTGACATTACTTGTCATTACAAATCCCTCCGGTGAAGTTAATTGATTGGATTTGTGCATTTCCAAGTGCTCAAAGAGTTTTCTGATGACTGAAGGTGTTTATCAGGCTGTGCGGCCACAGACTGTTCGTCATCTTTGGTAATATAACTATCTATTTATAATATAAGAACACAATTTAACATATATACATGACAAAAATAATGGTGAACTTCAATTATGGGTTACATAAAAGTCATCCAGGAGGTTTAATATAAATTCGAACAATACAAATCAGGCATTATATCTCATGAACACAAAGGAAAAAATAAATACAAAAAAACTGCACTCAAGTAAGGAAAAGACACATGAGAAATGAAGCACCACTTCACACCATCACACAAGGTAATTTGCTGAAAACGATCTCACTCCAAAAAATACCAAATAAAACGATTTCATAATAGCTCCAAAACAAAACTCTTACATGTGTCGTGATATTTCCAGCAGTCACACAATATTGTGCTACAGTTTTTCCTGCCTGGGGTCATTAAAAAAATGATTCAACCAAAAACATTTTCACAATAAATATATATTAAAAACACAACACATGAAGAAAGGAAAACATATTCAAAATGTTTCAATATCAACAAATATATAACAATTTAACACTTGAAAGGAACCAAACATCATCTTTTGAGAATGTTGCTTATATCTGTTGTCACTAAAGAGACATGAGATAAGTGGTAGTCACGGTTTAATACTGTTTGTACGTACCAGTGGGTTACAGAGTAAAGCATAAGGTCTATTATTTGCTATTTGTTGACTAGTGGTGTCGAGCAAAGTATTTCCAGAGCAGTCCTTTTATGCACCATCTTTGTGCCTCCCATAACCATGCTACACTTCGACATGATAAACTCTCACTCATATCAAGCTTTAGATAATCTAATCGACAACTGGTGTCAGATCCTCAGTGTTACAATACAGTAGTTTTTCACAGTGTTGGCAAAATGCTAGTGTTGTGTCTATCTAAACCTTCCCCAGTGCTCGCTTGTGTCCTTGTGATGTGTGAGTAATCACCTCGGACAGTTTGAGGCAAGAACAAACACTGACAGCGAACTGAAAACTTCTGAAATGCGCTGACAGCCCTGGTGCGGAGTGAACTCAACATCGCTCTGAGCACCGGACAACACTGTTGTGTAATCCCTCTGTTCTTCTGTAGTGTTTCTAACACTCACTTCAGGCTTAAGTTATAAACAGCAGCTGAGCGCTCGACACTTGAGTGCCTGTCGCCATCTGGTGGCTGGAGCACATCACTGATTGGCACAAATTTCCCCAACATCCTCGCACTCTGAATAATTGTAGAGTTGTAAAAGACTTGGGTTTTTACTAATCTCATCAACAGACCTACTTGTCATGTTGTTTTATGTCATTATTATCAAATCTCACAAAATTGGGTGTGTAAAGCCAATCATGTCATTTCATGATAAACCATTTCTGCATACAGTAGTAACATTATAGTTTCATCTTTGTGACAGAATCATACTTTCTTCTTCCTTTTTAACAATGACAGACTGTAAGTTTGACATTGGCTTAACATTATTTTTGACTGTATAAAGGCATGACTGCATTTGATTTCCATTGAACATCAAAGACCAAGGCAATCTTTGATCAGCCGTCACACGGTGTAGAACCTTGAACTTAATGTACATACCCTGAAAATAGGATTTGTGTTTCTTTGAATACATAGTCTGGCTTGCAATCATGTTTTTGTATCTATTTTTATATCTGGACAAGCTCAAACATGTTTTAAAATAGAACCCGTGTGCTGTATAATTTGAAATTAACATAGATCGAATGACATCTAAACTTTCAACGGGTTTTGATTTAAAAATAAACAGTAATCTCATTGTTGGTGGCCAGTTTTTCTCTTTCCTTTCAGTCCCAAGGAGAAGAAGCTCTCAGAAATCTCAGGAGAATATTTCCCTGCTGCTCGTTTTCAGAAGGAACTTGAAATAAGCCCAAAAGTTGTATTAGCTTTAACTCCTACTGTGCTATCTTCACAAGGGACCATTGAAAAACTAGAATGCATTGGGCAGGGCGCCTGGCTGGAAGCTAAATCTGGTGAAAAGAAGAAAAGTGGACATCCATCATTTTAACACAAGAGTTATTTCACTAGAAACTGATGCAGGCAGGATGTAGAGGAGTAATCTTTTCTCAGCATCTTCTTGTGGAGGATGGGTATTTGGTTTTCAGGCCCTCTTTGAAGTTTCGAAAGAGAACCCGGTTGCGTTTGTTCTCCTCGTCTTTCCTGGCGTGGAACTCCCCCTGGATCTTGAAGCCCCGGTGCACCACAAAGGCCGAACTCAGCACCGAGAACCTATATCCAGCCACATGGAGCTCACAGGCCTGAACAGAGACAGGAGAAGAGGGGGAGAAGGCCAGCATGAAGTGGGAGGTGATGAGAGAAAGAGAAGGAGAAGAGGTGAGAAGAAAGGTGACAGCAAGGAGGAAAGATGACAAGGTGAAGAGGTGAGGTTTTCTCTGATTTCACAAAGCTGAAAGAAATGAACATTTAAGAGGAAACAGTTCTGCAATATATTTTGTTTCTATAACTTTGAACTCTTTCTTGTGATCCTCATTAGCTTCAGCAGTTACTGTGTGAGCAGTGAGACAACATTTCTTTCTGAAACTACTGACCTGACTGATTCGATTGAAGCCATACTGCTTGAAGTTCTCATCATAGAGCGGCACAGTGCGAGGGCCGATGTAGAAAGGCTCCCAGGGGTCCACCCAGGTGAGAGTGTAGGCAACTTCCAGGGTGCCAGTCTCTCTAACATGGCTGTTGACCCACTGTGAGTAGTTAGTCGGGGCCTGACAGCGAGGACACAGCTCTTCATAGAACGGCCGCACCTCACCCACCTGGTAGAGTTGAACCAGCTCTGTCTTGCTGGCTGGCATCTTCCTGGCATGGCGGATCTCGAAAGCAGGTAAGACAAAAACCTCATCGGTCCCTGGATTTCGACTTGCGATCATTGCCAGGAACTGCTGGTGCAGGTCAGCGCTCGGCATCATGTCAATGTCGATGACCAGGATGTAGGAGGACTCTGTGCCACCTCGGGCAACGTTACGGAGAAGGTTGTTCGGGTAGGAGACGTTTCCACTGATGGCATAGTTCTTGTACTTATCCCTGTGGGTCTCCAGTCTGGAGAACACTGAGGCACAGTCCTCAAGCCCTGCAAAATGCTCCCGGTCCTGTTCTGGGAAACTGGCCATCTCCCCTGAGAGGCAGACCAAGTGGAAATCCACCAGGGCCTGGATCTGAGGGCAGAAGAAGCTGAGGGCATAGACCAGAGCTGTGGCAAACTTGACATCTTGTCCATGTGCGAATATGGCCACAGAGAGGGGGTTCTGCCACCTCTCCAGAAGTGAATCCAGGTGATGTAGGTTGTTGATGGTGGTGTGTGTTGCCAAAGCCAAGACATTGGAGCTGGGATCAGACCCGGGTTTCAGGTTTGTGGTGAAATCACTTTTGATCAAGTTCTTGTACACTCGGTACTGACCACTGTTGTCGAAGATCCCTCCAGTAGACAGAGAGTACCTCAGTCGCTCCTTTCGCGTGTTTTTCTCTGGATGCGCATTTTTCTTGGCTCCGGAGCTCCCGAAGAGCTCAGAGTACCGGTACCGCTGCTGCTTACCGTGAAACTTGGATAAAAAGGACAGGTATATGAGCTGCAGCAGCGCCACTATCAGCAGAGCACTCAGCACCACTTTGAAGGCGGAACATTTCTTGGAGAGATGCATTAGTGTACACGAAGCAGGTCCAAACACAGGAGCGGGCAGCTGTTTGCTTCAAGGCTAGTTACGTCCGTCCAAGCGTCCCCGGCTAACGGTTACCTACACCGCTAACACGATGCTAACACCACAGCCCGTTGGGCTGGAAATGCAGCACATACCTGACGGCATATTTGGCTGGGTTAGTGGCAACGCTGCCCCAGATGTTCCTGTGCCTATCGACAGCGCAAGTAAAAGGACGAACCGGGAACAGCCTCTGTGATCTCCATCAAAACACATTTGTTATCATTCTGCGCCGCCGCTGCTTGTGCTGCTGCGTCCGCGGCGCATGTCGATGTGTAATTACCGTAATGTTAAGACAAAAGGCGCCAGGGAATGTTTTGTTGAATCGCTGCTAAGGTGGCTAGATGTCAGCCGATCCGACTCACACGGAAAATAAAGGGCTTCTTTTGCTTTGTATGTTCACGCGAGAACAAGGGTTACTAATAAATGGAACAGAAGTGAACATCAGTATGATTTGTGTTTTCAATAATAATGTTACCGTAAAGCATATGGCGTATGCGACGAGGTGGCCGAGTGGTTAAGGCGATGGACTGCTAATCCATTGTGCTCTGCACGCGTGGGTTCGAATCCCATCCTCGTCGACAACGATTTTTTTTTTTGAGCCAATTATATGGAATCAAATACGGGTCAAAAAGATTTCGCACTTGTACAACGATGTTCACGGGTTTCAAACAGAGCCTGCACTATCAATGAAGAAGTAGCTTGGGCACAGTGGCACAATGAGTGATGGTGTGCCTTGTTATAAAGTATTTTTTACTAAATAATGTACTTTACATATTTAACATCTTGAAAAATGTACCATGGATTAAAGACACCACACAACAAGGCACAATTGTGACATTCTTTAATTGATCATTAACAAAAACATTTTTGCCCTAACAACTACTTGAACAGCATGACAGTACCCATCAGTCCTAGGAGGCATTTCCTCAATTTTGGATTGTTAACGATTTAACTTAACCATTACACACAGAGGCATGTGCTACAGATCAGAAACAAGACAACAAGTTTGGTTGTGTTTTTTTAAGACAGGACCTTATCATTAAGGTGAGTTCAATGCCTTGCTCTTCGATGTGAATAAAGCTGACAGAGTCATGTTGATCTATAGTGACATCTTTACAGTATAATCTCTTGTCCATACTCATAACACACGTTGGCAAAATGCCTTCTAGGACCTGCTCTGCCTTGGCAAGTGTGACTTTGAACCTATTTCAGGGGCCTATGAAATCAACTCTTACACATTCTTGTTAGTCCAAAATCTTAAGTGTCTGCATGTTTGTTTGTTTTTTTACTCAAAATGCAATGTGATCTAGTTCTTCTTGCACTTTCTAGGTGTTTGAATTCATCTTTTTTTTTTTTTTTTAAACCTTTAACTTCCAATTCAACCCCCAGTAATAATATTTGACACAAGGAAATCTATTTTCTCTAATTTCAAACAGAAAAACAATACTAGCTCACTCATGTATAAATGAGAGTAATACTAGAAGGCGATATTTAATCGTTGAATTTAAGCCACAATATAAAAAGGCAAAAATAAGACAACTTGAATTTTTACACACACTAGCATTCACACTGACCATACGTAAGCAGAGCACTATGTACACTTTGAATTTGTGTCCACTGCAAATTACTTTGATATCAGGTGCATTATGTTTGGAGGAAATTTCAGTGATGTCGAAATTCAAAGTTACCTTGTGAAGGGTTCTGATAATGAACTTAGATTTTGTGACTCCAACTGTGTTTTCAGTACTGCAGATATCATAAGGCCCTACTGTTGCCCCATTAGGTTTATAAATTATGACACTAAAACACCAGCGCCGCTTTTGGACCCGCCTCCTTCACTGTCCCTGGAGGACGGCGCCGACTGGCCCTGTGCCTCTCCTTCGCCCTCTCCCACCAACCGGATGTTGTAGCGTTCCCTGTACTCTGTGAGTTCTCGTCCTTTCGCCTGCATCTGTGTTTTGATGGACTCGATTATTTTGGAGATCTGTGGGGACAGAAAGAAAGAAAGAAAATAAGATCTTTCTAATATATAATATATTTATAATTTAATATATTTACTTTGCTTTTCTCTGCTTTCCATCACCTGTTCTTTGTGGTTTTCCAAGGCTGGTAGAACTTCTTTTACTGTCCTCTCCACCAACACTCCTCCTACTAGACGAAAGCATTTCCTCGAAGGATCCACATCCTTGAGCGTGTCAATTACTAAGCTGCATGAAAAAAACACGAAACTTTGATTACTAAAACTGATTTCATTAAAACACCTTGAAGCTCCACCAAGCTGCTTAGTTTTCTGATTTGAAAACTCAAGAGGTGGGAACATCGGTTACCGACCTGTGCTCGTTGATCTCCATCTCCAACTCAGCTGATTTAGAGGCCATACTGCGCTGTTCCTGCCGCATCCTCTGAAATGTTGCCACCACCTGTCACACAAAAACACAGTCAGCAAAATCTGAGTTTTGTGTCTATTCAGGATTATTTCATGTGGTTGAGCCTTGATTTTAAAACAGCTGGCACAATATTGTTCAGTTTCTGGTGATTTCAGTAAACATCAGTGGTTAGATTTTGGATTTTTGGAGTATGTATGATTATTTATTAAGTCAGGTAAAAATAAATAAATATCACTTTTGCTGATCTAAATGTTACCCACTGTACATTTACATTTACATTAGCAGGGCTTTTAGACTTACACTGTAATATTATATTTAGATAAGTTGTGTTACATTAGGATCTAGCTCCGTGCGCCACTGCTGATGTAAAACTTCACGTTAAACCGGGCTGGGGGGGGGGGGGTCTCCAGTGATAAAAATAGCCTCTCCCACTCCCAGTAACCAAACCACACCGTCCCATTAAAGGCACACGCATTAGTAAGCACCTGAACTGCATTTAACCGCCTGTCAGAAACGAAAACTGGTGATAAACTCTTAGTATTGTTGTATATCTTCAGGTGTTGCCTGTGGCAAACTGTGGTGCAGCGTTTTGTGGTGATCAAGCAGACTGGTAGCCGGGAGATGGCGATGAGGAAGCTAACGTTAGCTCTGCCGCGTTGGGAGTAACATTTAGCGGCTTTAGCTTCACTGGATATGGCTGGACAGCGACGGCAGCGCCCGTAGCGACTGAAGCAGACCGAGGTGGAGATGAGGGTACCTGCTCGGCTGATGGACCGGACTGTTTTCCTCCGCCGCTGCCGCTCGACTTGCTACCCGTGCTGCTGCTGTTGGCTGCCATCTTGGAAGGGTGTTGCTGGGGAGGACCCCGGGCAGGATGTGCAGAGCTGGTTCACGCGACTGCCTGTGTGCAAATATGAGTCGAGGTGGCGAATACAGTAGGAGGACAAATAAAATGTTTATATTATATTTTATTTACCACAGCAGCTGTTTTTGGATCGCTATAGTGACAGAACTGGTGGGTGTTTGGTTGAAATTGGTTGAGTTTGTAAAGAATTATCATTCCTCACTTGTCTTACTTTTAATGCTTTCTATCTAGTAGTTGCTTTTGAAGAAAAATAGAGCTTCAAAACTTAAAGTTTTCGTTGCTATTTATTCTTGCAATGTGCTCCTTATTGACAACATTATCATACATACTCCCCAGCAGGTGGCGGTGATGTGCCTGAATGCCGGAGCAGCAGAGAAGAAGAATGAAGCCTTAGCCTTCCTGTTGCAGAGCTGAACACTGACCCAGACGTTAATGGTACAAACAATGGTACAAACATGGACTGAGCAGGGGAGGTGACAGGTTGTTCTGGTTACCTCAGATCAATGTTCACGATCAGGTGCATTTTGAGATCATCAGCGTGGTGGAGTCACGGGATCAGGCTGCAGAACAGGTGTGTTTATTATTCTGATAAGGCAGCATAGTAGTGTCCTGATTGATATTAGCTAGCCTTGGTGAAAAGAAACCTACAGATAAAATCAAAATGTGTTTGTATTGTCTTTAATGCTTTTGTACGTTGAGTTAATATATAACAAAAAGATTAGTGCTGTTAATGACCAACCATGGTTGACCTGACTCGTCTCCTTGTTCTGTTGCCTCTCAGCTCTGTTTAATAACCTCCTCTCTTTGCAGGATGTCCACTGCACCTCAGTCGGTGGCTGCAGTCTGTCAGGTGACGGCCACCCCGGACAAAGAGGCCAACTTTTCTGCCTGCAAAAAGCTGGTGGAAGAAGCCAGGGAGGGAGGGGCTGGCATGGTTTTCCTGCCAGAGGGCTTTGACTACATCGGATCCAGTCGAGAGGAGACGCTGTCACTGTCTGAGAGTCTGACAGGAGACACTATCTCACGATACACTCAGCTAGCCAGGTAGACAAACTGTTACCTCCAGGAACATTTTGAGATTTTGTAAAAGTTGATATGACAGCAAGTGCTGGACGGACTAGAAACATTTGTGACAGACGGTGTAAGTTTATCTGCATCATTTTATGTTTCTGGAGGCCTCAAGGGAAAAATCAGATTTTGTTCAGGATTTCTACAACTTTCCTTCCTCCAGGAAGCTGCAGGTGTGGCTGTCTCTGGGAGGATTTCATGAGCGAGGACATGAATGGGAGACAGACAGGCGAATCTATAACAGTCACATCATAATTAATGATAAAGGTATTTTCCATTTTTTGTCTCTGTCTATTGCAAACACAGACACATTTATGAAAAATGAGCCAAACAAAATCAAGGGTATATTTAAGCTTTTTTTGATACTCCCTGTTTTCCACTCAGTGATTCCTTTTGCTGCACATGATTTCATGTGTGCAATGCTCACACTGACTCTCTGTTATTACACCTCCAGGTGACATTGTTTCAGTCTACAGGAAGTCCCATTTGTTTGATGTGGAGCTGCCAGAAAAAGGTGTATCCCTGAAAGAAAGTGCCTTCACCATCCCTGGACCCTCTATGGTGTCTCCAGTACAGACTCCCATCGGCAAGGTGTCGTTTTATGACATATACAACAGAAACATGCACATGAATTTTTTTATATGTCCCAGACAAGTAGTTGATGTTTTGTTTTTTTTCTTTTAATATTTGGCTCAGGTAATTTTTCATATCTTGGAATTTCATGCTTTGAGTATACACTGGATTTCCCAACAGTGTCTTAACATCTGGATCTGTTCGTAAGTTTGTTGTTGTTTTGACTCTTTTTGTTGTTGTTGTTGCCGTAGGTTGGTTTGGGCATCTGCTATGATCTAAGATTCCCAGAGTTATCTGTGGCTCTGCAAAGAAATGGGGCTGAGATCCTGACGTATCCTTCAGCTTTCACTGTAGCAACAGGAGTCGCTCACTGGGAGGTGGGAGCCAGAATATCTGAAAAAAAAAAGATACATTCAAGCAAATGGAAATGAGAGCTCAATAAAAACGTAACTGAAATGTATTTATCCCCAGGTGTTACTACGTGCACGGGCAATAGAGACCCAGTGCTACGTGGTGGCGGCGGCGCAGGTCGGCCGGCACCATGAGAAGCGGTCTTCGTACGGCCACGCCCTGGTGGTGGATCCCTGGGGCGATGTGGTGGGTGACTGTGGAGGCGATAATCCAGGCATGGTGCTGGTGGAGATCAACCTGGGAAAAGTCAGCAGCACCAGGAGAAACATGCCGGTCCAGCAGCACCGCAGAGACACTGACTTCTACTACAGTCTGGAGAAAACCTGACAACAGCACGAAGAAGAAGATGGTGAAACGAAACAGGATGTGGTCTGTCAGTAACAGGCTGCAGAGGAGATGAACCAAATAGGGTATCAGATGTCTAATGATTGATTTAGGCAAAGTACACACTATAAACACTCTTATCAGCTTTTAATGAGTAATTATCAGAGATGCTTATACACATGTTAAGTCACTTCATCATTCACTGCAATGGAAAGTCTAATTTCAAGTCAGGAATCATTTTGGAAATTGAAAAAGAAAACGGCTCCAGATTTGCAGCCCACAGTGAAAGGGCAATACTCATACTGATCAATAGATGGCACTTCAGGCCACTAACAACAGGGGGAGAAGGTTTGATGCACTAAAGCTTGTAAAACGATCCTGTTCCTCTAAACGCTGATAAGAAACATTGAAGCAGTTTGTCAAAAATCACGTGCAATTATTTGCAGGATTGTGACATTAAAAACTCATCAATCTGAAAAGTATCTCTTGGTCTGTCCTCTTTTGGTCTAACACAAATAAACCATTCATTTTTTCCTGCCGCTACATGGTAACTGTAGTAAAAATAGTAAAAGGTGAATTAATGTTTTGTATAAGTTCCCAGAGATGAAATATGACCTGAGCAGATGTGTTAAAGTGAACAGTATTTATGAGGAAAGGCTTCAGTTCGAGGCAAAACCTTCACATTTAAACTGTTTTGTCAACAACATTTGAAACACTAGGACTTTGTCTCATCTGAAGAGTAAAGACTAACTAGTGCTTGAGTCAAGTTTTGTTTTCTTTAAAGTTTGTTGTGCTGTCTAATGTCATCTTTATTCTGTCTAGAGCTGCTTGTCACACATTTGGTGTTAAAAGACAGATAAAGTGAAGAAGCACAAATAAATCCCAAAGGAAGAATCATCAGTCCATGAAATATCACACATGACTTAAAGGACACATTTTTATGACATGAATCTGTCAGTTTTGCATTTTCTTTTCTTTTCTTTCTTTTTTTTAAATTAAATTATTGATCTGAAAATAGTAAAAGATCAGAATCTGATTTCTCCTTTTGTGCTCAACCATCAGTCAAAACTCCAAAGACTTTGACTCGGCACCAACATAAACCAGTGAGCAAATCCTCATGTGCTTCTTAAATATAGAGGAATGATGTATTGATTATCAAAACTGTTGACAAATCGATCACTTGTTTTACCATTTAGCCCTGATTACTGACTCCATTGTGCTGTTAGATTGCACTAAGGTGATGACTGATTGATTGGTTTATTGATGAACTGTTCTCCTTCCTGCCTATCTCACCATCACAGACACTTTGAGGAGGCGCAGGACGGGAGGGGGGGGGGGGGGTCTGCCGCTGCTGCTGCCGCCGCCGCCGCTGGTGCTGGTGCTGCTGCTGCTGCCGCTGCTGGGATGGGAAACAGGAAGTGACCATCACTGACACAGGAATGGGACTGAAAACAGAAAACACCATCATGATGAGGAGAATGTCACATCCACATCGTGTGGTAGGAAACTAAATCCTCCCTTCAGCTCAGGAAAAGGATGAATTGTCGTGCCCGGGCTGGATTTGAGGCATCAGGAAGGTAACGTCGCTCCGCTTTTCCCTTTAACATCTTTATTTATTTATTTATTTTTCCTCCATCAACCGTTAGGTCGGTTAACCTAGCTATACCCTGCGCTCGTGGAGGAAGGAGAAATGCGCGTGTGACTGCGAAAGTGTGTGTGTGTGTGTGAGAGAGAGAGAGAGACAGTGTGTGTTTCACCACTCCAAGGCCGACCACCCTTTTTATTTATCGTGAACTCACGGGATGATTTGACATCCAGTGAACAGGTGCTAGCTTAGCTTGTAGCTCCGTCTGCGCTACAGTCGCTGGGAACCCGCCGCTAGCTCGCGTGCACGTCTGAATGCATTGATTTAAGGGGTGTTTTATATATATATGTATATATATATATTTTTTTTCTTCTTCTGGTGGACCCAGGCCCTCGACTGCAGCTAGGGAGAAACTGAGGCTTCACCAGCCGACAGCTGCACGCAAACAGCCCCCCCTCCACCCCTCTCCCCCCCTCTCCTCCTCTCTGTGGTGATGTGCTCCTCCACGGTCGTTTCCACCATGTAATGCAGATGTAACGTTAAAATGCGTCCGCGGCTAAAAGCTGCTGGACACGCGGCGGTTGTGAGTGCCACCATGCTGTCTGGCTGCATCACGGTTGTTGTTTTTCCATCACTGCCATTGATAATCCAAGTCTTGTGCTTGTAATTGTGCAGCTGGTGCTCTTGGCCAGAAACACAGTCATGTAGGGTTATCCCCTAAAAGCTAGATTTCCCCCCATTTAATGTGATTATCAGGGCTGTAACTCACTGTCAGAGGGAGAAACTGCCTCTGAAGTTGGGTCATATACATTGGAGTTGTGTTAAAGCTCACTATGTAAGAGCATCTTAACTCACATGTCTAAATATCTTAATGACATTAACAGTTCCTTTCCATCATTATACCTCCCAGTGACATTTACTTATACGTTTATGAACTGAATAATCTGTTTCTGTTAATGTTTCCAGCATGAAAAACTTGGGACAGGTGGGGGCCCAAGTTGCACAGCTCTCATTTTGCAGGCTGAGAAGAAGGGGTCGCCAGTTCTCCCACAGGGGCTTGATTTTTAGATGTTTCTCTGTCTGAACCTACTCGATAACTGGCGCAGCTGATTGATTTGTTTTTTCTAAATCAATAACTTGATTATTTCACAAGTAAAAAGTCCCCCAACTGTCAGTCGCGAATTCCTTCACCTTTTAAAAGCTTGTTTGGTTCAATCATAAGTTTTTCTTAACTTAACTGTTAATGATTAGTCGTCACATCAGGACTAGCAGACCAAGACCAGCTCTTTGAGTTCAAGGGACTTCGGTGGTGTTTTGGTTTGGTATGTTGTTCCTTCTCTTTTTGGTGTAAATTTAAGCTTTTTCTTACATATTAAAGTGGATACAATCCACTTGAATATTTATCTTTTCTTCTGTTTCACACTGCCTCAGTAGCAAAAACAAGCCGTCCTCAGCTCTAACCTTGTCTTAATGTTAATCATAAACTTCAGTTTGCTGCTCTTTTCCTTTCCACCCGTCTGTTCGGCTGCTCAGAGTTAGAGCAGGTCAAACCAAAGGCACCGCAGCGCTGCTTATTAAATTGGCTCTGGTGTAATCAGCACTCCTGATTGTGTTATGTTTGGATGGAGTGTTTGCCTCCATTCAGTTAAAAGCGTGACCTTAGAGTTTCATTCACAGTCAGACAGTCTTATCTCCGTCCCCTCGGGTCACACACGACCCCTGTCACCTGCAGTTCAGGTCCAGGTGTTCGGCAGGTTGTAGACGACGATGACAGATGACATCAACACAGTGAGACCTTCTTCCTCTGAATGATCAGTATCAGGCAGTTACAATTAGATTTTAATCAAACTGCTGTGTCCCAATTAGATTGATATTCCCAGACTGGTGTAGGCTGGGTTAAAGTGATGGCTGACAAAGCCTCGTTGATGCTGCGCACACACACACATGCACACATGCACACACTGAAGGGCTTCTTGAATGGCTGTATGTCTTATTTTCACTACAGGCCCGAGGACATGTATTATTCATTTCTCAGCCTTCATTTTGAAAAGAAAAGAACTTCCTCTGTCTTCAGTCGAGGCCAGTTTTTTATGACAGTGTGTCCCGTCGAGACAGCAGCACACTGACTGACTGATGGATAGCTCCAGTTACATGGCCTACAAAGATCTGACCCAGACCCACGCACACAGTACGTACATATGTGAAGAGCTGGAGCTTATCAGGGACAAAAAAATGTCATAAGTGAAAATAAAAATTCAATTTATGTACACATTTCTACATGATCTGATCTTCCATCCACATGCTTATTATTGAGGCGTCTGAGCAGCAGCCTGTCTAATGAATTATCTCTGTATTTATTGATTTATACTTATGTCATCTTCGTTGGAGCAAACGGTCGTTTACTGGTGATTAACTGGATGTTTTTTGTGATTCACTGATGAATCATTTTCTCTTTTCCCCGTGTTGTGACAAGTTCTCTTTTCTGACTCAGCAAATTCAATCTGTATCTCATTAATCTGACAAGTTGATTGATAATAGAACAGTTGCTACCTTGATTATTACGTACTTTTTTTTTTTTTTTTTCCCCAGAGGGAGGAAATCAAAATCAGCATCATATTTTTATTTAATGGACTAAATGATTGTTTTCCTCCATAAACAGATGATGTGTGTGTTATTCTCTCACTGCACAACTTCACAGCTTCAGCAGCGTGTCAGTGTTGAGGTGTCGTTAACCGTGAGCGCTGAACGCTCCTCCCTGTTGTGTCGGAGCTGTGGATGTTGTGCTACATGGCGGTGATCCATATATCGACCGCCCGCTGCCTTTGAAGGATGTGTGTCAACTTATTGGTCCACGGAGGAGGTGGCGAGCCTGTCCGTTAACTCGAGAGGGAGTGCAAAACGCTGAATCACATCCCAGCAACGGTCGCCTGGGCAACACCTCCATAGTGACCAGCAGGAGGAAGATAAGGCCCCTAGTTGTGTAATATCAGCAGCTTCTGCGACGTTATCGCCCGTCACACACACTCTCCTGGTGGAGACACTACTGAATAATCAACAGGCTGATTGCTGTTTTCTGATTTCCGTTGCAGAAATGAGAAGGGGAAACGCGCCGACTGTTATAATTATAGCTATCAAATGTCAAGCAGCAGAAAGAAACGGGAGGGGAGATGACAAATCTAATTAAAGCCGACCGTCGTTATCAAGCTCAGCCGTTCATTTGATACCAGATCTGTCAGTCTGAAAAGATAATTACACACCTCCAACATGCATTTTTAATTCTCTCTCTCCATTTTGTCCTGCTGCATGAATCAGCACTCCTCTTTTCAAATCGCGCAGCGATCACAAAACAGCTTTGAATCCCAAATAAACGCTTGCTGGTTCAGGTTTCACTCTCATGCAGTAGTGGACGGTGTCAGATGAGCTCACCTCCCTCAGCTCTCTGCCTCCACGCTGCCTCTGTGTGTGTGTGTGTGTGTGTGTACGAGCCGAATTGAATTTCCTGGCCACACTGATTTGATATAGCTCAAAGGGAAGTCCTGTCTCATGGTGCTGTCGGTGTGTGATTGTTGGCACAGGAGAAAAAGTTTCTCTTTTCCTCTTTTGCTCACATCACAGAGTTTGTGCCCGGGAGGATCAGTCCTCTCCAGCTCCTCTGTCAGCGTTCACACACGGCGCTTTTGTCCGTGTCCAGTCTGTGGCTTCGCTGTCACAACACAGTGTCAGGACTCATTTGATGGAGGTGGATGACTCCGACTGCTGCTGGAGGCTCAGTGCTGCTGTAACCAGCTTCTGAACATGAGACTGTTCAGATTGTTCAGACTGGAGGCGATGATGTAGGTTTATCCAACATATGTGACTGTGAGAGTCTGAAAAGGTCCAGGTGCTCTGATAGGAATGAGACAGGACCAAGACCTCCTACTTCTTCTCCTTCGTCCTCCTCCTCCTCCTCTCCTTCTTCTTCTTCCTCTTCTTCGCAGAAGGAGAGAAATTAAATCAATTGCACTGAGTTATAGTTTATTTAGTTTTTTCTAAATTCACAGCAGTCTGCAGGGGAAAGACACCAAGACATAAACCTGAAGCTGGAGCAGTAAATTGAATCCACTCAGGTTGATGTGGAGGAGCCCATTAAGCTGAGGCCTTGTTTCACAGAGGCTCAGATGAATATGGAGTCGCCTATCAGACCGTAAAGGATTAGTGAAGATCAGTCCAGCGGCGCAGCACATTAAAACGTCTCTCTTTCTTTATTACGCTGTGACTCATCAGAACCTCCAGGCTGATTCCCCCCCCCCCCCCCCCAGAATATCTGCAGGTTATCTGTAACTTTCTCCTGTCATCGGCCTGTCAGCCTGTCGGGGTCACTTCAGGTCAAAGTGGTCGCTGCACGAGACACGCACTCTGCTGCAGTTTCCAGCTTCTCCCACATGGTGGCAGAGTTTGAGAGCAGGTGATGAGCACTGTGCTCACGGCCTCTTTGCTCTCTGTGGTCCAGCATCATCGCCATCGGCATCATCATCATCATCATCCTCTCACTGTAGAGAGGATGTGCATGTGTTGCTTTAATCCCCCGGTCTATAAATACACGACTGCTGCGAGGAGAAATGGTTTTTGTTCGTCATGTCATGGCTGCCCAGTATCTCCTGATTTAAAATTTTAATCAGAGATATTTGAATAAGATGCTTCATCTTAATATTTCATCGTGTGTGAATGATTCAAATGCAACTTCAGGCTCTGAACCCTCCATGCAGTGGGGTTTATGTAATTTGAATTAAAAAACAACATTCATTCGATGAATACCACAAAGACCGTGACTCATTTCCACTGCTACAATTAATTTCTGATTAATTTCCCTGCTGTCTCCTTGAAAGAAATGAGTGAAGCTCAATTTAAACCCAAGTATTAATTCATAATTGTAAACGTCGCTCTCAGGATGCGTTGGATTAAATCCTCACCTGCAGACACATTTACACATGTGGCTAAAAGACACATGATCTATTGGAAGTATATCAACTCCACATCATCTCTGTTTACCCTCAGGACGGTTTTTGTTTGTTTTTTCGTAAATAAAGCTGTACAGACAGAGCTCAGGATGTAAGAATGAAAGCATGGAGGCTGTTTCATAGCTGTGGTATCGACTTTTTGTCAGATGTGACTAAGCTACAGAGCGAGTGTGAAAAATCACCATTTACTCTGGATTTATTGATCGTCCAGCGTCTACAATCAAAGTTCAGATGTAGTTCGTTCTTCTCAAACGTATCTGTTATCAATCAATCATCTTTGCTGCTGGTGTGGAGGATTGGGGCTCTGGAGTTCATTTTGGACAATCATCATCATCATCATCATCATCGTACATCTTTCCTCCAAAAAGTCCAGACTCATCTTTCAGACGACGTCCTGTGTCAAACAGTGGCTCTTTGAGGTTAGAAATGTAGACACTGCAGTATCTGTGTGTGTGTGTGTGTGTGTGTGTGTGTGTGTGTGTGTGTGTAGTTACTTCTGTAAATCAAAAAACACTTGCACATAGAAATTCGGAAACTATATGAAGGATTTTGTTTTTTCATGTTTCTCACTGTACAACAAACTGGTCATGTTAAGGTTGTTGTTGTTTATGTAACTGGTGGCTGGTTGAGATCAAGCTCTGATTGATTAACTCCTCTGCTGATAAAATTGATCATTGCTGGCGTGTATATGTTTGTATGACGATGACCTCATCCATCACAGCCACACTGTGTCCATGTGTCTTTGCTGTAACCCGTCGGTCAGTCAGTCTGCACGTTAACCTCCCTCCCCCCTCATCTCTGTAGACTTTATAATCTAGCCTCCTCCTCACAACACGGTGTGTGTATCTCCACCACTCCCCTCCTCCTCCTCCTTTCTCCCTCCTCCCTCCCTCCTTATCATCCAGGGCACCGGCGTGTTGCTAAATGGAGTCGGAGCAGCTGTACCACAGAGGCTACTGCAGGAACAGCTACAACAGCATTGCCAGCGCCAGCAGTGACGAGGAGCTGCTGGATGGAGCCGGCGTCATCATGGACTTCCACACCACTGAGGACGACAACCTGCTGGACGGAGACGCTGCCTCCCCAGGTAGGGAGAACGGGATCCCTACCACCTACCTGTCTTGATCTGACCCACCAGGCTTGATGACCCACCCCCTCATCCCGCTTCAGCCTTCACTGTCCAATCAGATGCTTGAAATCTGAGCTTCCCATCACACCCTGATCTTTCTGTTGCTGCTGCTTCCAAACCCTAAAAATCAATTACCTTCTGGTTCCTGATTGGACAGACAGAGCAGCGAAGTGCCGCTGCCCTGGTTGTGAATCACCTTGCTGCTGATGTCGAGATTCGCCAAGCGTGCGTCCCATTGTGTGTGTGCGCTGCCGTCCTGTGACACAGCCGCTCTGCCATCTGCCCTGTCCTCATCTCCATCCACACCCATCAGCTGCTCCACATGCCGCCCTGTTGTCACACCCCTCAGACCTGCAGCGCACCATCATTCAAGATGATTTCCTGCTCCTGTGTTGCCCTGCTGAGCCTCACAAATGGTTTTAAACTATTAACTGGTATTTAATTTAAAATAGAGAGACACAGTTGCTTATTTGGTACCTGCTCATGAAAGTATGTGACAGAGATTTCAACCACATCTCACTGACTCCATGCGGCGTATAGAGCTGGCTCTGTCAATCACAACCCAACTCAATGACAACTTATTACCTGCTTCAGCGCTTTCAGCTGCATCTTACCATGTTTATAGCAAACATGCACATGAAATTGGCTCAGGAAACTTAAAATCAATATGTCAATATGAACTGAGCTCAGAAGTTGAGCTGTTGAAATTTACTTTTGTTATTATTTACAAATCTAATAACGAGGCTAGTTCATGTGTGACATCTACTGAGTCTCTTTCCATTTAAATGTCAGTGAATACACTGCTTTATAACCATCTTCAAGGCTCTTACAGCTCTGTTTTGTTTATTTCCTCCTCAGTCTTGTTGAAATATTTCCCTACATATCTACAGTATGACTGTTCCTGTGCCAAACGTTACTTTACAAGGTCTCACAGTTTTGCCTGCTCCTCCTTCCTGTTTGTTCGTCCGTCTCTATCCACCATCTTGACCCAGTCACCTCTTTAATGTTCTTGCTACCTGTTTCCTTTCTAATCTCACTACATCTTCTGTGTGAACTGTGTTTTTTACTTTTACACTCTGCACCTCCTCCTCTCTGCCATGTGCCTTGTGTGGCGTTCCTGTCAGGTAGCAATTAAGGATGAGAGGTAGTAACAAAACAGACACATGGACGAGCCTCGGTGCGTCATCTTCTTGGCTAAATATAGCAGAGTTTTAGGTGGAGCACAGTGTGCAAGTGAGCCTGGAGTGATTTTAGCTTATTAAATAAAACACTGATTTACGATGCACTTTTAAAGCAGCGTGGGTTTTCTGCTGAGTTTGTAAAGTCAGACCATCACCTCACTTCCTGCTGGACGTGATCTGCGCCACGCGTCTCCTTGTTTGGCTGCGTCATACCTGCCATACTGGCGCCATCACCTGTGTCTCATTCATTCAGCAGCTCAGTGGCACCCTGACTGGTAGATCTGGTGTCCCGCCACCATCTGATCTGCTGCATCCTGTCTGTCTGCTCCTCCTTGTTGTTTAAGTCCATGTGCTGAATCCTCTCTTGTTCCCTCCATTTTCTCGAGCTCACATACTCAGCGTTGTATCAGAGGTGTCGGCTCGTATTTAATTGCCGTGCTTCCACATGGAAATGCTCCCGTGTGTTTGATTTGGTGTCTCTCTTTGAACACAGAACAAGCACTGAGGTTAGCTTGTTTATACAAGGGATAAAAACCCTCTGTCCTGTATAAACTCTGTTTTAAGTGTTGGCTGAGCAGCGAGGTTATTTCCTGACTGTCTGAATTGGATAATTAGGATGAACTGCCTTTTTATTTGATTTAGTTTAGTGTTTCTGGGTTGCTGACAGGGCTTAGAATAAACATAGAGTACTTGTAAGATATTATTATTTAGAAAACTGTAATAAAAGTCAAACACCAGTTGCTTCAAGTTGCCTGATGAATTTCTACATGTTGTTGGAGCTGGAAACTCTGGAGTCCTGAGGATTAATCTGCTGCTAGTGGTTTGGTATTTTCCATCCTGTGTTTGAGATTTTGTATTTAATTTGTGCTGAATCACTGTATTAACTGAGGTTGTGTTTATATACTGTATGTGTGTTTATGTGGAAGGGGTTGGCTCACATGTCGCCGTCTCCTCCGGTCTCTGCACGGTGATCAGCCTCTTGTTCTTTTACTGTGAAACTGGACCTGTGGGGCAGTTAAGCACAGAAGGTGAAAGCGCAGAGTAACCCTAAGCCGCCAACACTTAGACTGTCGCTGCTCCTCCACACGTGCAGAGTGAAGCGAGTGCATGGAGATTTGTTTGAACGGTTGTGTTTTTAGTCGCCGGTCTTGATTTGTGAGTGACACCCAGACATGTGCTTACATTCCTGTGAACCAGTTTGTCCGTGTGAGCCAGTGTTTCAGGAAATCTCTGTGATGGACGTCCCACCTTGAAGTTGTTGTGCTGCCTCTGTGTGTGTGTGTGTGTGTGTGTGTGTGCCTTCCTGCCCTTTTTTTACGTAATGGTGAGGGGTGGGTTCACAGGAGAGCTTGTAAAGCCCTCCTCCACTCTCAGCCAAGTCTGCAGTGTAAGCAGGAGGCTGGCTCACTACGTTAGCCCCATGAAGTTTTTTTTTTTTTGTTGAAACTTTTTTCTTGAGGCTCTGGGAAAACTTTGACTCGTGAACTGACACGGATTTAGTCTGGTCTGCTCTTGACTCGCTGGATTACAGAAACTGAGAAATCTGTTTTAGCCTTCGATTTGGGGCTTTTGTTGGGACTTTTGTTGTTCTTTATGTCCTGAGGCGGCTTGTTGAGGAGGGTGATAACAGACTATGGCTGACATCACCTGTGCCACTGCCTAGCAACAGGAGCCCTGGTAAAAAGGTAAGGGGCCATGGAGATCTAGTGATATGACAGACTGGTTTTTCTATCATATTAAGCTCATGATTACAGTTTACCATGTGTCAGAACACCAGTGTTGAAGCCTGGGAACTGCAAAGGATGTAGGAGGACATGTCTTAGTTTCATTGTTTTGTATAATAATAACACATGATCACACACAAGTTTACAAAACACCTTCTACCTTGAAATACAGTGACTCTACTCGAATGATGGAAACTAGGAGGCGTCTCTCTGCATAAGCCAGTGGAGTTTGTCTTGTAAGACGCCACATATGCTATGAGATGTCCAGATGATATCTAATGTTGTGGTTTTATATCCTGCCAGAGAATCAACACGAGGGAGGAAGATTGAGTAACTGCCGTGTTTCCGACATTGTAACCACTTTTTCTTTTTTGCTCATCTTCTTTGCTGCAGTTCATCCGTCTCTGTGCACGCTGCAGACAGGGCAGCAGCTGCAATGGAAGTTATTCAAAAATAACAAAAGTCAACAAGGCAAAATAAGCTAGTGACTCCCATGAGCATATATTTATTTATTTAGTCTTTGTGCAGACACAAAGCTTTCTTTCATTTCATTTTGAAGTGACGTTGGGTTGAATTAGAAAAATACTGCTGAAGGAAGATTTATCATTCATCTCTCAGGGCTGCAACTACAGATGTGCAGATATGAATATTTCCTTTGTGATACCACTTCCAGCACCTCAATTTAGAGTTTCTGCTGGTGCCAATTCTTCATGTGCCTCTACTGCTTTCTCCTTCTTAAAACCTTTATACCTCGTTGCATTGAGATTATTTTTAATCCAAATGAGCTCAGCCCTTGAAGTAAGGTAAAACCAGGCCATGGGTTACTATGGCAATAAAAAAAACTGAGTCAGTAATGACTTAATGGATGTAATTTTAGAAAGACACTGACAAAGAAACTGTATTTAATATGGATTAATCACATTTGGCTTATAATAGTAATATGAGCTGATCTAGTGTCTGGGTTGGTGCATGATTTGGAACTAATCATTGCTTTTCTTCATTTTGTTTTGAAGTTTCCATAGCTGGAGGCAACATAGTCAAAATGATTATTAGCATGTGGTCTGACTCGGTGTCCCGCCAGAAGCATCATCTGATCTTTCTATGTCGTGAGAAAACAGCCTGTCAACACTGAACACTATTAGTTACTCATTAAGAGCCATTTCCTCAAATAATGCACTTTGTTGCTGTGAAAGAGCCCTAATGCTAACATTTGCTAATCATTCAGAGCCACACGTGAGAAAAAATGATCGTCTGGAGACAGTTTTTTTTTTTTCATTTCTTTACTTTTCTTTTTTCTTTTTTTCCCTTTTTTTTAAAAAAAAAATCTATTTATTGTTTTAATTTTGCTTTGAAACTGTTGCTAAATGATGTTAACCAGTTTAACAGCTTTTTTATAATGTAGCACACGTGTCATTAAGCTCCTCGCGCTGTTCTACTAATGCTAACCTTTTAAAACAAACTCGTCTCTCTTACTGTAACTCCCCTGTACTTGCTCACAATGGAACATTCCATTTTAGAACTCACCCAACCCAACACACACACACCTGTGACCCGGCGCCATGGTTTGTCCCATACAGGCAGGGCTCACTGATCTCCCCTAGCAACCAAGCAGGCAGCGCTGACCCGCCTGGTGCGATCGCCTTTCCCTCTGTGTGTGCGCGTGCGCGTGTTTGTGTGATGACATCAGCAGCTCTAGCTGTCAGCTGCTGCAGTGGAGAGGGAGCGAGAAAGAAAAGGGAGGGAGGGGGAGGTAGAGCGGACTGTGCACTCACACATACACTCACTCACTCACTCACTCACTCACACACACACACTCACAGCCCTGCTTGTCTTTCTCCTGTAAACATGGCAGAGGCAGCAGCGACAGACACACACACGGCGAGCAGTGCGTAGTGAAGCCTAGCTTAGCTTTAGCTTAGCCTCGTCTCGGCTGTCAACATGGAGGAGGAGGACGCGGCGGCCGACCCCTATTTGCCCTACGACGGGGGAGGGGACACCATCCCCCTGCAGGAGATCCCTAAAAAAGGTACGCCACATCCCGTCTTCTCTTTCTCCCCTCTTCCCCTCCGTTTCCCCTCCCCGTGATGACAGAGGCCGCCCTCCTCCTCCTCCTCGCACAGCGGGTCCGTGTGACCATATGGCGGTCAGACACGGCGCAAGTTCACTGGACGCTGCCTCCTCTGTGGTCGGTGAGGCATGGGAACCAGTGCGGGAGAGCGACTATGGATTAAGACAGTGCTATAGCTAAAGACAGCGGCTAACCGTGGAGCTAGTTTCACCATTCACCTCTGTCGATGATTAACCAGCAGTGTGTGTGTGTATGTGTGAGTGTGTGTGTGAGCACGACAAACAGATATAAGATAAAGGCAGGGCTGACTGAGTGTGGAGGCTCGTGCTTGGGCCTTTAAGCAGCACCAACTGAAGAGACCATCATCATGGGCATCCATTTTAATATCCTCACACACAGTCATGCACAGGCTGTGGATGCTCAGGGATGTAGACTGTGTTGTCAAAGCAACCTACCTGCAGTGTGAGGACACCTGTTGGACAGATTTCATCACATCAGCCTAGGTCATACACAAATCACCACTTCTTGTACAACAAATTGTCAGTGCTTGTTTGTTATTCCTGTGTGGCCCTCGGGGGAGTTTTCCATTCAATTGTGTACTCTTGGTTCCTCCAGGCCTTGTTAGATTTTTTTTAATGGTGAGTGAGCAGAGACAAAAGGCCCCTAGTGAGTTTAGGACACATCCTCCGCTGCCTACATCCACAGCTTCAGCCCGCAGATGTCTCTACAATTATGGATTCATTTCCTCTGGTGGTCCTCTCACAGCTTTAGTTTTGCCCATGTATCTTTTGTTGTAGTAATTCAGTCACTCTGAGGTCAATCACCTTAAACACAGTGGCCTTGTCTCCACTTCTAAAACCAGCCTGTCATATGTAAACACATAGGGGAAAGTTGTGTAAAGAGTCCTGTGAGTCCTCGGCCTGTTCAGACTTGGTTCTGTTGATCCATTAACCTTTCGTGTGACTCCTGGGGGATTCCTCAAGTCTAGTCATCAGCCTGGTGTCGGTCAACAACAGGCCTCTCCCGGGCCACAAGCAGGTTGTCAGGGTCAGTTCATGCTGCCGATCACATGACGACTGAGCAGACTAACCCTATTCCAACTCCGCTGACCCACAGTGTCCCAGCCAGCTGCCTCTAAACCTCGCTGATCTGATTTACTTAACAGTAGTATAGTAGGCCTAAGACACGGGAATGCAGCAGTGGTCATTAGGCTAATGTAAACCTGGATTTCTTTTCAGGCCTTTAGCAGCAGAAACCTTTGAACACACAGCTGACCGACAGTTGTTTCACAGCTTGTTGGTTGTTCATTTAGAGAAGTGGTATTATCGACAGCTAGTCTGCCTGTATGTGTACTGACGTGGCTTTTTGCCTCTGATGTAGGCTGAACAGAACAGCAGTGTCACTGTGATAACGCACAGGAGTAGAAAAGCCTTATTTGTGTGTGTTTGAGTCTGCATGCCTGCTGAGCCATGGGTGTGCGACACTGGTGATGTGCTCGCATGCATTCGCCTTCAGTTTCTGTTTTCTGTGGCATCGCCCTCGCTTGGCTCTGTGCTCCCGCCTCGTCTGACGAGCCTCAGTAGTGCGGCATCATTAACACAGGTCCGTCTGGTTTCTCATCAGTCAAATCATCAGTTTCCTCTCTGGGCACTGAAATTCCTCCCTTATAAATTGAGCTGGAAATTTCCAGGTGCAGCATGTGGTATAAAGCATTAAAGCACAAAGATACAACTTTGCTGAGCGGATACTGCAGTAAATGTGTGTGTGTTTCTTTCAGCATTTCTGCTGCTGCTGTGTGTGTTCAGTAGTTTCGTTGTTTTTCTCTGAAATCATGAATCATCCACAGTGACATTTTTGTCTTCTTTCAAATCAATGGAGCATCTAGATTTTTATTGAAACCTTTATTATTTTCTGACTCTCTTCCACCTTTCTTTTATCGTCCATGTATTTATTTTTAATGCTGCAAATAACTTAGGTTTAGGTGAGTGTTATAAACATTTCCATCTTGTCAGTTGTAGATGCAAAGTTGCTCATAAACATATAAGCAGGAATTTCTGAATGACTGGATGGAGTCTTTATTGCACGTTTGTGACTCGTGCACACCAGGACACACGCTCTGAGATGCAGTTCAAAGTCATTATCATCACTACCTCCCACCACAGGTGGTTTGAAAGGCCTATTAAAAAATCAATATAAGATGCAGTGTCTTCAGTTCATATCTCTGTGTGTATTCAGGAAACTTTCTGGCTCTGTGCTCAGAAACTCAAGGTGTGGTGACGGGAACACGGTGTCCAGTCCCTTCAGAGATTTATTATGGCAGTGCTTCTCTGACAGAACGAACTACTTCTGCAGCATAGTTTTATATCCTGCTCTGAACCCTCAAAGAAATCTTACTAGGAGAAAAACCCTCTCCAACTTGAGTCCAGTAAGAGCCCTGGACTCACCGATGCTGTTGAAATGATTAGATTGTCCCATATACCAGAAACAAAGCAATCTGTTTATCAGCAGTGACAGAACTATAGAAAACTACATAACGTTTCACCCAGCAGTAAACTGACAGCCACCCAGGATGCTGTGTTGGCACCACATTAGCCCCTGACAGCTAGTATAATGGCCTGCTTGGTCAGCATTAAAAATAAATGGAGTCTCTCAAATTACAATCTAAAGTCAAAAGCTATGAGAAAAGGAGAGCGCACACAGGGGATAAAAGTTGTGTCAAAATAAGAACTCAACCATGAGTATGTTCACATGTGTCCTGGTATTTAGTCCAGGCGTGGAATAACGGGTGAAGGTTAAATTTCTTTAAATCAGATGAAGTTACAAAGTCTTGCTACTCACTAGGATAATTGTTTTTATTGCTGTGTTTTGATTGGTCCAGATAAGTGCACCTCTGCCCTTGGCAAAAACCAGACCTGTTATTGAGTCAACAACTGAGTCATCATCATCCCAACCTCCCTTCTCTCCAACCTGTGTCCCAAAAGTCCAGACCTTAGCCATCACTGAAATCAAAATGGAGACAGATAGTATCAGTCTCACTGCCAAGCCTCACTCTCTTACTGCTGCTGACTCCACAACAACAACTGTCGTAGCCTACTCTCAGTTTCCTTCCTCTGAACCGGGCAGGACATGTATCGGCTGGTCAGGTGAAAGCTGTACTTGACCGTTTTTGGTTTCTGCGTCTTACTGAAATTCCCACCAAAGGGTTCAGACTCTTTTTCTCCTCTCCTACGTCCCAGCAAACATCAAAGAGAGTGATATGAGCTAATAAGCCGAACTTTCAAAGCCGCTGTCATGGCCCACATTCATAATGCCAGACGTCTTTGGGAAACAGGCTTTATCCTCTGCTCATGTCTCAGTTACAGCGGAGGAAATTTTGCAAGCGTGTAAAGGCTTTATTCTAAATTGAGATGTATATGGTTTGATAGAAAGCAGCTTCTGATTAACACACGTTATGAACTTACATTCAAAGAAAAAGTTCCTGACTGTAATTACAATAGACTGTAAAAAAAAAAACATGGATGTTGTAGCCTCCATGACATTTTTTGAAGAGTGGTGTTGAAGCTCAGAGTGGGCTGCTCTGCTGACGCCATCTTGGCAGCACCACTCAACGCCTTTGTAATCCTTGAAATGAGCAAAGAGGAGGGGTTCCCTACACAGTTGTAATGACGGAAGAAAGTAACCAGCCATAGTACCAGGCTGTTTGCTGCTTGATTTAGCAGTGCTGTTAACAACATTAACAAACACACACATTACACCCATGTTTAGATAAATATGATACTGGTGAATGTACAGAGACAAGACAAACAAGCTGTGCTTGAGTTGTGTCAGTATTTGAAGCGAGCAGCAAATATTTCCCTGTTTGCTCCTTTGAACACTTCAACAGAAGCTACAACTGTTGCTCTGTGTCTCCCTTTTGTCATCATCTCACACACAGTGCTGCTTTTGTGTTGCAGATGAAGGCGTCGCACATGTTTGTCATCGTGCGTAGGAAGCTGAGCCTCGGCCTTTCGCACGTCCGAGGACAGGTTCTCCCTAATCTATCAAACACACTCTGTGCCAGATTAAACATGTGACAATGCATTTTAAAGCTTGTGAAATGGACCATCATACTTTAACATGTAATTATCTTATTGTTGAGAAGTACAGTGTATTACTGCGTCGAAGTAATTTCTCGTCATGCAGCCATATCAGCCGATGACCAAGTAACAGCCATGTAACTCTTGTGATGTTTTTTCCAGATAAGACTCAGAGAGAATAAACCTCTAGGCTGCTTTTCCCGCGCTCTGTTGTACTCTGTGTGTGTGCGGATGTGAGTCAGCCATATTGAATCTGTGCGTTCAGGCTGAACATCAGACGTAATGAATGATGTTGATAAGCCCCGTCACTGTCAAGTCTCTGTCCTGATCTATTTAAAGGCATTGGACAATGTTGACTTTGTTTTTTTTTCTTCTTCTTCTTCTTCTTTTTAAGTTTAATTGTTGATAAGTGGTGTTACTAATCCTGGTCATGTTAAAGTCATTGAGAAATTGCTGTATATGGTTGTCGGAGCCTATAAGCAATCCTCCTGTTGTCTCCAGCCAACACAATTAGACCAGCACTAATGAGAGCGCCAGACATCCAAGATATGGCTCCAAGAGAAAGCCACAACAAGGCCTCTGCTAAAGGGTTTAAATAGAATTAAAATGTCGTTTACTTCATTTTCGAGATGTAACAGGTCTGGTTTGTACACAAAGAGCATCTAGTAGAAGCAGATGATTGACTTTTTGAAAGCTTGGATTTTTGAAATACACAATATAAAAGATGATCTGCCTAGATGATCTGCGTGGGTGGAGACATCCACCCACACACAGCAAGGTGTGTCTCAGACCAGCAGGGAGAGCAAAATATGAATTTCCTCCAGGTGTTTCAACACAATTTGCTCATTCAGATGTGTCAGCAGTTCACATAAACCTCCTCCGCCGTGGCGCTTTCGTTCCAGATGACATGACGGACTAGAGGCCTCACAGGTTTCTGTCAGCGTGTTCAGCTGTGTTTCCGAGGGGTTTCGTTAGATCTCCGTGGTGAGTGTGCTGAGCTCTGTGGTGTTTCTGATGGGGATGTAGCTCTGATGTGCAGCCAGCAGCAGGAGGCAGTGCAGTGATGGATCTTTTTGTTTCTCAGGATCAATTGTATCAGCAGAGCAGAACAGCACAGCCAAAACAACTGCATCACAATCTATATATTTAACTTTAATGTTTTTTTTTTTGCTGACTAACTACGACTACTTAACCTCTTGTATGTATTCCTCTTCTATATACTTAACCATATTATATGACATTAATTTAAGGCTTTCTGTCTGTTGCTCTTCCTCAGGGTCTAACTACGCCATGTCTAACGGGGGCGGGGCTGCCAGCAGCACCACACACCTGTTGGACTTCCTAGAGGAGCCCATACCTGGTGTGGGGACCTACGACGACTTCCACACCATCGACTGGGTCCGTGAAAAGTGCAAGGACCGTGAGAGACACAGGAAGGTGAGGAGCCCCGAAATCTTCACTTCAACCCTGTTATACTCACAGTTTGATTGGCTGTCGTAGACTTCTCCCCCTGGCCTCCCAACACATGCCACTGTTTTACACCTTCACACACCTGTCCAATCAGACAGGGGTTCTCAGAGACATTTGGACATGGACACACTTCACTTGAAAGATGTCAGAGTTGTATTGTAAGTAGGTGTTGTATTGACACAACATTCAGAGGTATTTATGTAGCCTGGCTCATTTCCAGTTCATAAAACTCTTACATAAGCTGGTGTCAGCAAAAAGTTCTCCACTGCACAGGAAGTGAAGTGTCACACGTTTCCTGCAACAGTTTGTTTGAGTCCCACAAAAGAAGAACCGGGTCTGTTAGATCAGCAATTTCAGCCTCTGTGGCTTCACAGCGGATGGAAGAAGACCAGCGTCCTGACAGAAACCAAAACCTGATCAGCAGAACACCAAACATTTGACGCAATCATGATTTATAAGATTGATTTTTGTCTTTCATGGAATGAATTTCAGTAGTTTCAATGTTCAAGTACTCCTGTTGCATTATGAATGACGACTGGATTACTCACAAACTCTGTGTCTACATATGATTTTACTGTCAAAACAGATAAACAGTAGGTGTTTCCAGTCAGACATGGACGTCCCTGCCTAAATCTACTGTTTGGCTGTCACAGAACATTTTATATATCAATACATTTTATATCTGTGTAGTCTTATCTGTCATAAACAAGAGACTACGGGTTACGGGGCGCGTTTTGTGTTGTGGTGCCGCACAAGTGAGATCTGGGACACCGGGTCAGAGGAGCTGATGGCTGGAGCCTACATTCTCCCTGTAACAAGCTACAAGTCATTTATTTAACCATCACAATGACTCTGAAGCTGTTTAATTAAGGTAAAAATGTAGCATAGTTGAGCTAAAAATCCTGCAGAGTTCCTCTTTAAAATAAATACAGTCAAATTCTCTTTGTGCTTTAAGCACATGTGGTTAAGCATGAACTGGTACTTAGACGATATGCAAGCTTAAGGCTACATATCTTGCTCTGCGCTTCTTGTAACACGTGTTGAAAAATGCTGCTCAAATAATGAAACACATTGCCAGCGATCCTTAGTAGAAATGTAGAATAAAATGTGTAGGAATGTGATTGTTCATGTGTCAGGAATGAACCACATGACAGGGAAACAGATCCACCCGTCTCGGTCAACACCTCTATCCAAACATTTACTCAATGCGTTTTAGTGCAGCGCTCCTGGAAACGATAACTCTGAGAATTTGAATAATGTTTGAACATTGTTTTTATAACCTGGTCTTACCTGCCGTACAGAAGCAAAGCAAACAGTGCAATCACCATTTTATTGAAGCAACAGTTGAAATTGTGCCATAAGAGCAGATCATTGAAGGACTTCAAAGCTACAAACGTTGGACTTGAATCATCGCCAGTAGAAGAAACTCAGCATTACAGTATTTTCCTCGTTGTGTGGTTTCAGATTAACAGTAAGAAAAAGGAGTCGGCATGGGAATTCACAAAGAGCCTGTACGATGCCTGGTCTGGGTGGCTGGTGGTGACGTTAACCGGCTTGGCCTCAGGTAACACACACACACACACACACATGCTGTACAAACACATGGACACACAGCTGTTGTCTCCTCTGCTGGTGACTCTCACATGCTTCGCCTCAGGCAGCCCACGCTCCGTCTTCCAGCTCGTCTCCTCTGTCTTTCGCTCTCTTTCACCCACTTCTCACAAACACACCACCTTCCTCACCAAGCTGAGTTCAAGACCTGTAATCCTTAAAATCTCACAAATTATTGATGAAAAACAACCAGTCTTTGTATCACCCAGTCAGGAGGAATGAGTCAAAGTGAATTTGTCTTTTTTGAAGCTTTGAAACAAATGAGAAATGGGTTCCTACTGTTCCCCTGCTTTTATCCAAATCATAAAACGATCTGAGGTACGGACCGACATTTTTCTGCCTAAATGAGCCTGTAGCTCAGCTGATAAAGGCTCCACTGACCTGGAACACACTGGCCTCAAATGTGAAATGAAGGATTTATTGTAGCTCAGACCACCACTGATTTTTAATATGTAGTTATGACATTTATCCTGAGACGTTTCTGTCTTCTGATGTAGAGATTTCCTGTGTAGGATAACACTGTAGTGATTTGTTTATGCAGGTAAATATTGATGGAGCGTAGCTGTCAGTGTCTCTGTTGTTTGGCCGTGAGGAAGAGCGCTGAGGTTTAGGAGAGGGATTCATATGAAAGGAAAATTATTAAAGCCAAACTCCTCCATTTTTGCAGCCTGGTGGCAGATTTGTCTGTATTTTCTTTTGGTGCAGTGACATTGATAACAAGCTCATAGAAAATCTGGTTGCACAACTAGCAAGCTAACTGGCACCGCACAGTTTTCGCCTTCTCACCTCTTTGCCTTCACCTCTTTGCCCCACATTTCCCTTCTTCCTCCTCCTCCTCCTGCCAGGTGCTTTGGCTGGCCTTATTGACATTGCTGCTGATTGGATGAACGACCTGAAGGAGGGCGTGTGTCTGAGCGCCATGTGGTTCAACCATGAGCAGTGCTGCTGGACGTCCAATGAAACCACCTTTGCTGAGCGGGACAAGTGTCCCCAGTGGAAGAGCTGGGCTGAGCTAATACTGGGGCAGGCTGAGGTAGACACAGCAGCATTTCTCTGTTGCTTCGACAACTGATCACATCAACTTCAGAAAGAACCAGGCCTTTATTTGTATTTTCCTCTCCTATTCAAGTACATATTATATTTCAGTCAGTTATTATCTGCTATTTCTGCTGTTTGGCTGATGCTTCCAGACACAGTAACCCCAAAAACTTTTCACACCTTAATAACCTGAATGCAGCACAAGTTACAGTGACAAATGTAGGAGAGAATGAAGATGTAGGAGAAACAAACTCAAATTCCCAGGGATGATTTAAATCTCCACCACCACAAGGCTCTCTCACATCACATATAGTGTATATATACAATAGGATATTTGGTGCAAATGAATTTCTAGACATTGATCGTTTCACCCTCTCACCTCTCTGCAGGGCCCTGGCTCATACATCATGAACTACTTCATGTACATCTACTGGGCTCTGTCCTTCGCCTTCCTGGCCGTGTGTCTGGTGAAGGTGTTTGCTCCGTACGCCTGCGGTTCGGGGATCCCTGAGGTGAGGAGAACGGAGCTCTGACAGAAGTACTGTTGAAACTTTCTAGCAGCCACATGCACGGTCCATTTTGAAACCTCCCCTTGGTGATTCATTGAAGTTCTTGTGGAAAAATCCATCAACTGAGACATGAGGAAGTCATTTCTCGCTATAGGAGGTTTTGAACTTACATAAAAGATATGATACTAGTCATTCAAATTTACTGTATGAGGTTAGTCAGCTTCTCTCTCCCTACTTGAGCATCTCTCACTCTCTCTCTCTTTCAGGGTGAGTAAAGTGAGGGAGTGTGTGTGGGATTTCTGTGGACGATTGATTTTCTGTTTTATCCCTCGGTTCTTTCATTGATTTACTGTGGGCGTCAGAACCAGAGCATGAAATCTTTGCAGCTGCCCCCGACTCTCTGTGACAGTGATCTAATTGGTTATGTGCATTTTTTTTTTTTTTTTCTTGGATCCACCCAGTGTGTCGTTCAGACTTGTAGGTTTTCCCTTTAATGCCCCTTGAAGTGCTTTAAAATAGTTAATTCAGTGGGTGATGCGAAGATGGGACAGGTTTTGACCGCGCTGTGAAAAAGCCATTTTGAGCTCAGCTCCCTGAGCTTTGAAAATCATTTCCTTGTTGTTGCTGTGGGAACAAGAAAACTAGAGCTGCGTTGCTGGGGAAAGTGTGTGTTAGTCGGCGACTTTGAACCTGTTGACAGGAAAGGGAACAAAGCAAAAGAATCTGACAGAGATGAAACAGAAGCAAAACTTGAGGAAATTTTGCTCAAAGGGATCGAGAAAATATCCTGGTGCTGTCCCTGATCTGACCTCAGGCTGGAGCCGTTGTCGGATGTCATTATCCTGCTCCTCTGTCCAGTAAAAGCATCAAATGGAAACCACAGCTCTCATTTTAATCCTCTGTGTCTTTACCTGCTCTTTTCCTGTGCAGATCAAGACCATCCTGAGTGGGTTTATCATCAGAGGCTACCTAGGCAAGTGGACCTTGATGATCAAAACCATCACTCTGGTGCTGGCTGTGGCGTCCGGCCTCAGCCTGGGGAAGGAGGGCCCCCTGGTCCACGTGGCCTGCTGCTGTGGGAACATCTTCTCTTACCTCTTCCCCAAGTACAGCAAGAACGAGGCCAAAAAACGAGAGGTGAGAGAGTTGTAGAGTGAATGCTGTTGTTTTTGAGCGCAGTTAAGAAGCCGTCACGTCAGCTGAGGTGCGTTTGTTTTGTCCTCCCAGGTACTCTCTGCAGCGTCGGCAGCTGGGGTGTCGGTGGCTTTTGGTGCCCCGATAGGAGGAGTTCTCTTCAGCTTGGAGGAGGTATGGGAAATGTCATGATCGAGAAATCACAACCCTCTGCTTCAGCAGCTAATGTTGTAACCACTCCTCTCTGTCCTGCAGGTGAGCTACTACTTCCCTCTCAAGACGCTGTGGCGCTCCTTCTTTGCCGCCCTCGTGGCCGCCTTCGTCCTGCGCTCCATCAACCCCTTTGGAAACAGCCGGCTGGTGCTGTTCTACGTGGAGTACCACACGCCGTGGTACCTGTTTGAGCTCATCCCTTTCATCCTGCTGGGAGTGTTCGGAGGTCTCTGGGGAGCCTTCTTCATTCGGGCCAACATCGCTTGGTGTCGGCGGCGCAAGTCAACACGCTTCGGTAAACAACTCAGATCAGGATGTGATTTAAGACAGTGAAGAGGTGAAGCTGTCTAGATCACTATGGCAACAAATGGATCCAAAGCATCTTGGTAAAAGCCTTGTTTTCTCTCTCTTCAGGGAAGTACCCAGTGTTGGAGGTGATCCTTGTGGCCGCTATCACGGCTGTGGTTGCCTTCCCGAACCCGTACACCCGTCAGAACACCAGTGAGCTGATAAAGGAGCTGTTCACCGACTGCGGCCCGCTCGAGTCGTCACAGCTCTGCCAGTACCGCAGCCAGATGAACGGCAGCAAGGCCTTCACCGACAACCCCAACCGGCCGGCGGGGCCCGGCGTCTACGCTGCCATGTGGCAACTCTGCCTGGCACTGATCTTCAAAATCATCATGACCATATTCACGTTTGGACTGAAGGTGATGTTTCCTACTAACAGGGTGGAGGTTTTGTCCGTCATGTCCTTGTCAGATCCTAAAACCACTTCCTGTTTCTCGTCCTCAGGTACCGTCGGGCTTGTTCATCCCCAGTATGGCCATCGGGGCGATCGCAGGGCGAATCGTGGGTATTGCCGTGGAGCAGCTGGCCTATTACCACCATGACTGGTTCCTGTTTAAAGAGTGGTGCGAGGTCGGAGCCGACTGCATCACTCCGGGGCTGTACGCCATGGTCGGGGCTGCGGCGTGTCTTGGTGAGTCAGCAGATCATATCGAGACATTGAGGGTTGTATAAAGTTGTCTGTTTGTTTAAATGCTTTCTTAAATCGTGTCAAACAGGAGCTGGTTGACGATGATCACTTTCTTACCCTCCTCCTTGTGCAGGTGGCGTGACCCGTATGACCGTGTCCCTGGTCGTCATCGTCTTCGAGTTGACGGGCGGGTTGGAGTACATCGTCCCCCTCATGGCCGCCGTCATGACCAGCAAATGGGTGGGCGACGCTTTTGGCCGTGAGGGAATCTACGAGGCCCACATTCGTCTGAACGGGTACCCCTTCCTGGACGCCAAGGAAGAGTTCACACACACCACATTGGCAAGGGAGGTGATGAGGCCGCGGCGCAGTGACCCACCGTTAGCAGTGCTGACCCAGGACGACCTGACGGTGGAGGAGCTGCAGGGCATCATCAACGAAACCAGTTATAATGGTTTCCCTGTGATAGTGTCCAAGGAGTCGCAGAGGCTGGTGGGCTTTGCTCTGAGAAGGGACATCACTATCGCTATAGGTAACGTCACAGAGCGAGGCGGCTTCAACGGCATAGTTTCAGCCAAACTAACAAAGTCGGACACCTTATCGCAGGTGAAGATTTCCTAGCATGTACCTATGTGTCTCCATGTTCCTGTCTCCTCAGAAAATGCCCGTCGGAAGCAGGAGGGCATCATGTTGAACTCCAGGGTGTACTTCACCCAGCACGCACCCACCCTGCCGGCTGACAGCCCTCGGCCCCTCAAGCTCCGCTCCATCCTGGACATGAGCCCCTTCACCGTCACCGACCACACGCCCATGGAGATCGTGGTGGACATCTTCAGGAAGCTCGGGCTGCGCCAGTGCCTGGTCACTCACAACGGGTAAGTAGGAAACCAGAAGTGTGGGAATGAAAGACGGCGGGCCAGGAAAAAAAAGAGGGAGAATCATTCTCTTCGTCTTTTTTTTTTTTTCTGGGTGTCGTTACCATTGACTAACCCGTCTGACGTTGACAAACATGGCACAGATACATGTACACACTGTCTGGTGTTGCATGGGCTCAGATCTCTGGATCTACTGTGTGATCTGCATGGCCTGGCCTAACCGCTGTGCTGCGCTCCCACTGTCTCCTACTGAGCAATAACAGACGTCTCCTCTGTAGAAGAGACTGAGCTGCTGAAACTAACGCCAACTACATAACAGGTATCACATCAGGAGAAGAGAGTCAGTGTGGAAACTACTGAGGAGGCATGTTAGAATCTGAACATTTGAGGGATTCCCCGTTTGACTCAAAACAGTGTCAGGCTTTGTTTTATTTAACATACGATTAGTGGGAATACATGACAGATATCTTGTGATCAGTTTAATGCTCCCTGTCAGGCGGTCAGTCCAGGCGGTCCGCTTTTTTTTCCCCCTTTTTTGTTTTTAACAGACTTATGTTTTTCAGAGAGCCACCTGCTGGTGAGATGCAGGAATTACAGGATAGATGGCTCACACTCAGTTTACAGATCAGCTGTTACTGCTCGAGAGAAGCTGCGTTTGGTTTTATTGAAATCTTGGCTTTAATGATACATTTAAGGAAAAGATGGTGTGAGTCTATGTTTTTCTGAACAGGATCAAAACAAAAATGTAATTAGAGAAATGAACGTGAGTTTGTCCTTCAGTATTTCAAAGCTTCTCAGTGAAACTCAGCCTTTGAATCTTAAAAACATATGGAGTCATTTTTCTTATTTTTTCTCCAACAGTGACTGACGTGTTAAATTGTTGGGGCCTATTTTAAATTCATATTAATATACATTTGGCGTCTCAGTGAGATCTGACGACAAAACATGGGATCATCATGAAATAAACCAAATGTACAGTGCAGATGTTTATAATGATGACACACCTCATGAACGTGATGTAAACAGAGCTCTATGATACACAAGAAAAAGCACCAGTATGGATCTAAACTCAGAGATTACACATCTAGAAAAATACAGAACATCGTCACCAGGCTTTTGTTTGAACATTGATTTAAGATTTTCTTACTCTACCTTTGATTCATAAAGAAGCTTTAGACGTAATATTTTAGTTTTTTTCAGGTTTTGTTGTTTGTGTTGATTTGAACTGTGTAACTTTGAGCTCTATTTTCTGTTAACACTGATTTAAGTTACACCCTGTTATGTATGTTTTGTGTTGCCGCTGTTTGTTCTCTCTCTGTTTCTCTTTGTTTGTTGTTTTTTGTTTGTTTGTTCGTTTGTCGTTTTTGTTTTTGGGCAGTTTACCAAGTAATGGGTGTGTGTTTCAGGATTGTGTTGGGCATCATCACAAAGAAGAATATATTAGAGCATCTGGAGGAGCTCAAGCAGCACACGGAGCCCCTGGTGACTAAGCCCCACCCCACACATGTAACCCCTCCCACTCTTTCACACCTGTCTCTTTAGGCTCCGCCTCTTAGGAGGGATGCATGAAACTTGGTGTGAAAAGGCTATTGACAGTTCCCGGCTAAAACACGAAGCTCCCTGTTCCTTTTCTTTCTGACTGTTTGCACTCTGTTGGTCGTGGGTTGATGGTTGGTTTGGTTTGTGTGGATGGATTCACATTCTAATGAAGTGGTTTTATCTTAGACACCTGACACAGAGGCGTTCACCCACCTCCATCTTCACCGCTGCTGCTAAGCTGCTGCACATTAGGAGACATGGTGTCCAAAAGCTCCTCTGTGTTTCATGGGTCCTGTAACGCTGGACCTCGAAGGGAACTGTCACCCACATCACTGTAGAGCTCCTTTCAGACATGTGCGTCGTTACGTAAACATGACGGCAGTTTTTTTTTTTTGTTTTTTTTTTTTTAATATTTAATTGGCTGTCAGTGTTGGATTTTGTATGATTTCCATAACATTAACATGAAGGATAGAGCAGCTTAAATAAGCCCATAGAGATTTTAAATGGGTGTATTTAAAGCCCTTTAAGCACAGTGCATTAATTTCTCATTCAGGTTTTATCCAGTGAAGAATCCAAAATTAACTTTGATGCTGAAAATTGTGAACCAAACTTGACACGAAGAAGTTAAAAACAAACAAAAAAATAAGATAAGGATTTAATCCAAATGTCTAATTTGGAAAAAACTGGTCTAGAAAAATTTGTATTTTGCAGGAAAAAGTAAAAACAACTAATGAATCGTGTATTAATTCTAATATATTAATGAAATAATACTGAGAGCAGATGGGTTATAAAACAGCTGCACAGAGTCTGATGGCAACATTAGGCAACTTTTTTGAGAGCAACGGTCAACGTGTAGGTTTTTGAGGTCTATTGTGACTTTTAATGTGAAATGTCAAGGTTGTGAAATGAAGTTAAGAAATCCTTGTGCAGTGAAAGCCTCGTCGTCAAAGCTGTGTCAAAAATACAGATTTTTCTATCAGTTCTGTTAAGTATTAACCTTTAATGTAACATAACTGTGTGTGTGTGTGTGTGTGTTCACAGGAAGCACTTTCCTCACAGCTTTTGTGTGACCACAGCTCCGAGATAATCAGATCACCACCAAATCACGCACAAGCACTGACTTTGATTTTTCATAGTCAGCTTTAGGTTTAAAAAGAGTGATTTACGACCAGAGCTTTTTAAAACAATTGTGAAGATCATGTGCCGCCACAGTTCAAACCAGGTCGAAGAAGCCGGCAGAGTCACAGGTCACATGTCTGAAACGTGCTCAGTGCAGCTCCACTGTAGCTCTGCTCAGCTGCATCATGCCAGCGCCTCCATAAGATGTTAACACACAGACATGTATGTTCAAATCTTAGCTGTGCTCAGATCAGATTTCACACCGTAAAACCAGACGTGTAGCCGTAGACGTAGCTCCTCATCCTCAGCATGTCTGCCGTCATGTGACCATGATGCCTGTTGTTGTTTCATTTTAAAACATTCACCCTTAAATAGTTTTTTTCTGTCTTCATTAACGACTGCTTTTTGTTTTTTTGTTTTTTAAACCCCTCCCCTCTCAACCCCACCGTTTCGCACCTGGGTCTCCACAGATTGACGACATCTGACCCGTCACCTTAACAACCACTTGGCGAGTAGCTAGCCGCCTTGGGAAAGCGGACAACTGTTGTTTTCATGTTTTTATCTTAAATGGTGGACTTTGTAATTTAAGGGGGGGATCCTCTGTAGTGATTCGATTCATTCCCATAATTCCCTCATCCTGTAGTTGTAGAGAGCGCTGTGGTGGAGTGACGTTGTTGTGCTGATTGGTTGTAGCAGCGCTGCTCAATTAACATGGTCAATGAAGTAGTTACTAATCCCACGATTTCTCCTGCCGGTGTTTCCTCTGAGGCGACGGTGTCCTGACAAACAAACAACAAAACAAATAGGAAACCATGAGGCGAATCTTTGCTTCACAGATAATAATTTAACTCTTTAACTCTTGAGGAGTTTTGTGCATCTTTATATTGAGTCAAAATGGCGGCTCTAAAGCCTGCGTACTGTTGTTGGTTTAGAGCTTCTCATTTTCACGTTCTTTAGATCCTGCCCTCACTTCCTGTTTGTAAACAATCAACATCATCAGATCAGATCTGATGACTGCAGATCTGTGATTTATCGTAACAGGACAGATCTGAGTTCAGATTCTCACATACCTTGTTGTTTTGCCTGTAAAGCTTGTGTCAGGCTTTGCTCCCTTCCTGCCTGTTTTGTTTTAACTGCTCTTACATCCCGTTACTTTCAGTTTTATGGCTGCTGCTGAGCTTCTTTTAAATGTTTTTTGATTATTATTTTTTCCTGGTGACCTTTTACAACCATAATAACCTTGTGTTTTAATGTTACCACCGTATGAACTTCAGGTAATTCCCTCAGCAGAACCGAGGACCCACAGAAACCCAGATCTAATAAGTGAGGTCAGGATTCAGTGGACTCGGCCAGTTATTAGTCTTGTCTTGTGGTTACTGCGTCATTCTGGGAAATGTAGGGAATCATTAGCTGCAGTAGAAGTGGAAACAAAATGTGAAATGTAGTTCTTGTTTTGCAGCTTCAGCTTCTATGACCTGCACGCTGACTGTTGATCCAGAGTAGCTTCACTGCACCTTCCTCCATGATCCAGCTTTTCAACACTTTATTTGTTGTAGCTCCACATAACATTCAAAAGGCTTAAAAACACCAGTTTCACTTCCTGGTCAGTTTCCAGTGACGACCTCAAAGTAAAACGTGAATCTGAAGTGGACACTGCTGACTCAGAGGGGACACTGTCTTCACTTCCTCAGTCTGACCTGCTCATCTCTGGCACCCTGTGATCTGGACCTGGTGTCCCAAGTGTCACAGATCTCTGCAGCGCTTGGGAAACCGATGTCTGATCCATCGTGTGACGTCTCACCGGTGTTTCATGCTCCTCCTCCCCCTCCTCCTCCTCCTCCTCCTCCTCCTGCTGCTGTAGCTGTAGCTGTAGCTCCAGTCCCGCCACAGGTCATCTCGGCTCCTCTCAGACCTGGGTCCAAAATGTCTCTCTGTGTGTTTATAATCAGTAGCCCAGTGTCTCAAAAAGCTTTTGGCCCCAGCTCTGCTCCTCTGTAGCTCTGTGCTCCACCGACATCTTCTGCTCACACTTTCAGCTGTTTTCAACTCTCTTCACCTGAGCTCAGACCACAGTCATCTCACATCAACACCAGAGCACCAGATTCAGATCTGTGGTCAGCCGTTGTGTCGAAGTAGCTGTGAAATCAAAACCTTTTTGTAGAATTAGTCGAGTCTCGTCTGTGCTCTTGGTTCAGCTGGAACAAACGTGACTGACTCAATATTCAGAAACATGTTGTGAGTCATGACTTGGTTAAAAAAGGTAAAAGTGTTCAAATTGAAGAAGAAGAGAGGAGGAGGAGGAGGAAACAACCCTGTCTCTCCAGTTGAAACTTATCACAAGTTACAGTTTGTCACAGCGCCCTCTGCTGGTGTCACACTGTAAAAACACGATGGGACTTAATGTCATTAGCTTAGTGCTCACGCTGTCAGTCAGGTTCAATTAGACTCATTAGCATCATTTGTCGTCGTAGTCGACCACAAAGTCTGAGCTGAAGTGAGACGTCTGGACTTCCACACAGCAGACTGAGGCTGTCGTGGATTTATCAAAAGCTTCGGCTTAAAGCTGCTTCCAGAAAATCAGTTCCCCCAGACACTGAAGTTAACTCATCTACAGCCTGCCACAAAAACACCCTTTTGGTTTCTTCAGCTAATTTACAGTTGTCAAAATTGCACTATTGGCCAACAATTTATATTAATGCTGATATTATTTATTAATCGATATATAGAGATATTCAAGTGTATTTATAAATGTAAAGGCTAGCTGACTTTTAATGTGGCAGTGTGTTGGTTCAGTTCTTGTTTGGAGTCTGTTTTCTGAGCTTAAACCCGCTCCTCACACACGAGGGCAGGACGTCCATCTTTGTTTCCAGTCTGTGATGTCACACACTGGGCTCTGTGTCATAAAACACAGTGTTTTTATGATTGTTGATGAACTGAGCTGAAAAACAAAAGATATCAGACTGAGACGGGGGCGTGTGTCCTCCTCCTCTTCTTCTTCTTCTTCTCCTCAGAGGCCATAATGCTTCTCCTCGTCCTCTCCACTCTGCTGTAGGATCCACTTTGTCCTTCTTTTCAGACTGAAAACATCAAACCAAACCTGGGACAGTGTCTAAACGTCGCCCTGCTCTCAGGACCTGCTCCCATCTCTTCCTCCTCTAGTTCCTCCTCCTCTTCCTCCTCTCCTGCTGCTGACTTTTGCTTCCTCAGGGACTCATGTTTTTGTTGGCTCATTGATTTTTATTTTCCTCTTAATTCATAACTATTAAACCCAAAATGGATCAAAGTCAACTCATGTGTTCGTCCCTGATCGCCAACAAAAACATGATGTTGTTTTCTCTCCCTCACCACAAACACCAGCATCTCCTCACTCATCTAAACCTCTTTTTTTCTTCTCTCTCTGCTCCTGTTCCTCCTCCTCTCCTTTGTCTCCCCCTGCAGGCGGCTTCTTGGTATTATCACAAAAAAAGATATCCTTCGTCACATGGCTCAAATGGCAAACCAAGATCCCGAGTCCATCATGTTCAACTGATCCGCTCCTTCCAGGACGGCTGGGGAGGAGGAGGAGGCGACAGCGAGGAAGAGGAGGAGGTGGAGGAGGAAGAGGTGCACCTCCTGGACGGCTCCGACCTCTGACCCCTGGATCCTGTTGTTTTCTGTTTAGTTTTCAGCTTCGTAGACCCTGAACCTCATCAACTGACTGTGGCCCCAGAGACTTAAGGGCCACGAGAGGGAAGAGACAATGAGTCAAAACAAAACAAGACTTTGTTATCACTATTCAGGCTGCTGAGGGCACAAGGAGGTGACGGGCTGAAGGCACACACACACACACACACATGCACGTGCACACACACACACACACACACACACACACACAAGGAATGCACTTTTTACACATTCACACAAAACAACACTTTTGCACTTGCACACACCTCCAACATGCATGCTGTCTCTGCACACACCCGCACACACACACACACACACGACCCCACTCCCCCTCCCCAACCTGTAATGTGCCCCCCCTCCTTCCTGTCCTGTCTCTGCTGAGGTCATGGTGGTGGTTAGTTGGGGTGGAGGGGTCAAAGGTCAGAATGAACCGCTGATGAAGGGATGCGATGAGGGACCTTGAAACCTCTGGGGAAAAAAAGTCACCACTTTCCTCACACACACACACACACACACACACACATACACACACACGCACACACCTGTCCGTCCTCCAGAAGATGCATCGTTTACCTGTGAACTAAGTGTGTGTGTGTGTGTGTGTGCGCGCATGTCCTTAGCACCACTACATTCCAGCCAGGTTACCATGGGAACTGAGAGGACGTTAGGTCTAAATGAGACAGCTGTAACAAGCATGTGTGTGTGTGTGAGAGAGAGAGAGAGAGAGAGAGAGGGGTGGAGAGACATAGATGGGTACTGTATTTCAAGAACAAAACTGTTTTCAGAAGGAAAAAGTGAAACAGTGACAGATCTGTGTGAGTGTGTGTCCATCATTTCTGAGCCAGCTTGAGCTGTGTGTGTGTGTGTGTGTGTGTGTGAACGTCCTGTCCATTCAAAGTGAAGGCGGGTTGTGTTTACGTAAAGAAAGAGAGATGGAGAGAAAAAAAAGGAAAAGTGTCTTAGGTGAGTTTTAATGTGGTTACAGGAGGAAAAGAAAAAAAATCACATTTCCTTTTTCATCTCAAGCTATTACTCTTGTTATGACTTTTAAACGATCAATCTTGCTATAATCAATGATCTTTTTACAGCTTGAAGCAAAACAAAACTGGAAATCTGCACTTGTTTTAAGAGAATCTGTTGAAAGATGGTGGCGACTTCTTTGTTTTCTTCTTCTTGTTTCTCTTTGCTGTTTTTGGGAAATAACATCTTGTATTTTCAAAAAAAAAAAAAGAAACATTAATGATTTATAAATATAATTTATCCCTTCAAAGTAAAAGCTTCTCTCAAAGCACCGACTGATGTTGTTTAACTCTCAAGAATCTTTACACAACAAAACACAGACACTAAAAAAACAAAACATTTCAAAATTTTAAGAGACGTTTTTATCTCTCCAGCTCTTTTGTCCACATCTCACTTTGTTTAAATAGTATTTGGTAACAGTTGTGTTGGCTTCACATCGTGACAGACAGGTGGAAATTCAAGTCACATATATATATTATAATAAAAGTCAATATTGAACTTTAAAAATCAGGAAATCAAACAAAACCGGGAATTCAGTTTACACTTGAAGAAGTTTTAAATTAACTCGTCTTTTTTCCCCTATGAATCAATCTAAATCAAATCCAACGTATTAACATTTCCAATATTAACATTTCAACACTCAAACTAGCAAAGCTTCACATTTTAGAAGCTGGAACATTTGCTGCTTTAAAAACACTTGAATAATTAATCCTTTAACAATTTCAACATTTAAAAAATGATTTGACCCCATGACCCTGAACGTGACACAGATGTGGGTTAAAAATGATTGGATCGTTCCCAACACACACACACACACACACAAGAACAAGAACAGAAAGTGTCATGTGTGTCCATAAGTTCTCACGACTATCACAGGATAAAAGCATCATTTGAATTTTACTTTTAGTTTAATTAAATGTAATTGATAAAATAATCTACACTAACATGTCCTTTGTGTTAGATTTTACTTTTTTCACCACATGGACTTTTAAACATCATCTACAGCTGTTTGGCTCTGCAGATAGTGAATGGACCTTAATGTGAAATTGTTTTATCAGCTGCTCGTTCAAAGATCAAGCACGAACCATCAAGCTCAAAATGTATTGATTTTGTGTGGGAAAAAAAGTAACTGGTTCATTTCCTGTTAGATCAAACACAAACATCTGGCTGCCTCTGGTTTTATTTTTATTTTCTTCAGCAGGTTGTGCACTCAGTCTTGCTCATCCGATCTCGCTTCGTCTGCCAAGTGCCTGGCAAATAAAAAAATGAACGATTAAAAAAACAAAATAAAACAAAAAGGTCTTCAGGCTTTTCACACCTAAGAAACACCTGCTTCCTCCCACTGATGTCCCCACTGTGTCCTCAGAGCATGTTTGATCCTTTTCCAGTAAAAACAATGAAGGGAAATGAAGCGATGGGGAGACGGCACCTTACCTGTAGAGTGATGGCAGAAGAGTGTGTGAGAGAGTGTGTGTGTGTGTGTGTGTGTGTGTGTGTGTGTGTGAGGAAGGTGGGATTCATCCTGTGTACGTCTTTCCGTTGCAGTGACTGTCCTGCTGTGGGTTGACAGGGAGCAGAGCATCTTCTTTGTTAACCAGTGGTTGTTGCCTAACATTGTGTTTCATACTGATCTCGATGTTTTCTCTTTTTTTTTTCCTTTTTTAATTTATGGGTAGTGTCGATAGAGTTGTGCATTATTATGAAGAATTTTATGTATGATTGTTTGATTGTACATTTAAAACAAAATATGTAAAGATTAAATTTTGTTTTAAATTAAAGACAAAGATTCAAGTTGCACATGGTTTGTCTCACTCCTTCTTTCATGTCATCACCATTATAACCCACGTCATGTTTGCAGCACTGGTGCCAATCACAGGTTTCTATCCAACTTTGATTTGAAAAAAATGCAATAAAAACTTCCTACATGTTCAACAAAATTTTGTTTTTGAATTAATATTAATAAGTTTGGACTAAAATTACTTCCTTCCAGTGTCAGACTCTTCGGAAGAGCATTAGGTCCAACAACAGAGATTTTTTTTTCTTAGAAAAGTTGACTTTTCTCAAAAGAATTTGATTTTTTTTCAAAACTTTGCTTTTTTTCTCAAGATTTTTACTTTTTCAAAAATTCTTTCCCTTTTTTCTCAGAAAATTTGAATTTTTTTCTCAGAAATGTTGACATTTTCTCAACGTCTGTCTTTTTTTCTCAGAAATTTTGACTTTTTTCTCAAAACTTGTCTTTTTTCCTCAGAAATTTTGAATTTTTTCTCAAAGACTCTTTCCTTTTTTCTCTCCGAAAATTTGATTTTTTTCTTTTTTTTTTAATTTTGATTTTTTTTCTCAAAATTTTTGATTTTTTTTTCCTACAAATTTTGACTTTTCTTTCTCAAAAATTTTGACTTTTTTTCTCAAAGATTCTTTTTTCTCAGAAAATTTGACTTTTTTTCTCAGAAATATTTTTTTTCTCAGAAAATTTTACTTTTTTCTCAAAACTTCTGTCTTTTTCTTAAAAATTGTGACTTTCTTCTCAAAAATTCTTTCCTTTTTTTCTCAGAATATTTGATTTTTTTTCTCAAAAATTCTTTCCTTTTTTTCTCAGAAAATTATGTCCCTTTTTTCTCAGAAAATTTTACTTTTTTCTCAGAAATTTTAACTTTTTTCTCAAAAATTCTTTCCTTTTTTTCTCAAAAATTTTGATTTTTTTTTCTCAAAAATTTTGATTTTTTTCTCAAAAATTCTTTCCTTTTTTCTCAAAAATTTTGATTTTTTTTTCTCAAAAATTTTGATTTTTTTTCTCAAAAATTCTGATTTTTTTTCCTCAAAAATTATATCCCTTTTTTCTCAGAAAATTTTACTTTTTTCTCAGAAATTTTGACTTTTTTCTCAAAACTTGTCTTCTTTTCTTAGAAATTTTGATTTTTTTCTCTAAAATTTTGATTTTTTTCCTCAAAACTTTTGATGTTTCTTCTCAGAAATTTTGATTTTTTTTTCTCAAAAATTGTGTCCCTTTTTTCTCTGATAATTTGACTTTTTTTCTCAGAAATTTTGACTTTTTTTCTCAAAAATTCTTTCCTTTTTTCTCAGAAATTTTGACTTTTTTCTCAAAGATTCTTTCCTTTTTTCTCAGAAAATTTGACTCTTTTTTCAAAAATTTTGTTTTTTTTCTGAAAAATTCTGTCCATTTTCTCAGAAAATTTGACGTTTTTCTCCGAAATTTGAACTTTTTTCTCAAAAATTCTTTCCTTTTTTTCTCAGAAAATTTGATTTTTTTTCAAAAATTTTGACTTTTTTCTCAAAATTTGTCTTTTTCTCTTAGAAATTTTGATTTTTTTCTCAAAAATTCTTTCCTTTTTTCTGAGAAAATTTGACTTTTTTCAGAAATTTTGACTTTTTTCTCAAAAATCTTTCCTTTTTCTCAAAAATGTTTTTTTTTCTCAGAAATCTTGACTTTTTTTCTCAGAAATTTTGATTTTTTTCTCAAAAATTGTCCATTTTTTCTCAGAAAACTTGACTTTTTTTCTCAGGAATTTTGATTTTTTTTTTTTCCCCCAAAATTTTGATTTTTTTTCTCAAAACTTTAGATTTTTTTTTTTCAAAAGTTTTGATTTTGAATTTTTTTTCTCAGAAATTGATTTTTTTCTTAAAGCTTCTGTCTTTTTTTCCGAAATTTTGACCTTTTTCTCAAAACTTTAGATTTTTTTTTTTCAAAAGTTTTGAATTTTGAATTTTTTTTTCTCAGAAATTTTTATTTTTTTCTAAAGCTTCTGTCTTTTTTTCTCCGAAATTTTGACCTTTTTCTCAAAAATTTTGATTTTTTTTTTTTCCCAAAATTTTGGGTTTTTTTTCTCAGAAATTTTGACTTTTTTCTAAAAATTGTCCTTTTTTCTCAGAAAACTTAACTTTTTTTCTCAGGAATTTTGATTTTTTTTTTCCCCAAATTTTGGATTCTTTTTGTCAAAACTTTAAATTTTTTTTCTAAAACTTTTGATTTTTGAATTTTTTTTCTCAGAAATTTGACTTTTTTTCTTAAAAATTCTTTTTTTTCTCAGAAATTTGACCTTTTTTCTCAAAAATTTTGATTTTTTTTCTCAGAAATTTTGACTTTTTCTCAAAAATTGTGTTTTCTCAAAAATTTTAATTTTTTTTCTCAAACTTTTGATTTTTGAATTTTTTTCTCAAATTTTTTTTTTTCCCAAAATTTGATTTTTTTCCGAAATTTAGTTTTCCTCAAAACTTGATTTTTTTTCTCAAAACTTTTGATTTTTTTTCAGAAATTTTTACCTTTTTCTCAAAAATTTTGACTTTTTTCTCAAAACTTCTGTCTTTTTTCCTCAGAAAATTTGATTTTTTTTCTCAGAAATTTTGACTTTTTTTCCCAGAACATCTGATTTTTTTTCTCAGAAAACTTTGACTTTTTTTCTTAAACATTATCTGTTTTTCTCAGAAATTTTGACTTTTTTCTCATAAATTGTCCATGTTTTTTCAGAAAACTTGACCTTTTTTCTCAGGAATTTTGATTTTTTTTTCTCAAAACTTTTGATTTTATTTTCAAAACTTTTTTTTCAAAACATCTGTCTTTTTTTCTCAGAAGTTTTTTTTTTCTCAAAACTTTTGATTTTTTTTCTCAGAAATTTTGACTTTTTTTCTCAGAAAATTAGATATTTTTTCTCAAAACTTTTGATTTTCTTTCTCAGAAATTTTGCCTTTTTTCTCAGAAAATTTGATTTTTCTCAGAAAATTTTACTTTTTTTCTCAAAATTTTACTTTTTTTCTCAAAAAATCTGTCCTTTTTGTCCTCAGAAAATTTGATTTTTTTTCTCAGAAATTTTGACTTTTTTTCCCAGAACATCTGATTTTTTTTCTCAGAAAATGTTGACTTTTTTTCTTAAACATTGTCTGTTTTTCTCAGAAATTTTGACTTTTTTTCTCATAAATTGTCCATGTTTTCTCAGAAAACTTGACCTTTTTTCTCAGGAGTTTTGATTTTTTTTTCTCAAAACTTTTGATTTTATTTTCAAAACTTTTTTTTCAAAACATCTGTCTTTTTTTCTCAGAAGTTTTTTTTTTCTCAAAACTTTTGATTTTTTTTCTCAGAAATTTTGACTTTTTTTCTCAGAAAATTAGATATTTTTTCTAAAACTTTGATTTTCTTTCTCAGAAATTTTGCCTTTTTTTCTCAGAAAATTTTACTTTTTTTCTCAAAAATTTTACTTTTTTTCTCAAAAAATCTGTCCTTTTTGTCCTCAGAAAATTTGATTTTTTTTTCTCAGAAATTTTGACTTTTTTCCTCAGAAAAAATGAAAACATTTCTTTTTACACAGCACTTCCATTTATTTCACTACAAAAAGAGGCATCTCAAGAGCACCAGTAAAAGAACAGAGTCCAGTTCAACTCCGCCACAGACCGGACTGTTAGCCAAGCAAAGAAGAGAGAAAACGAGTCCTTTTTAGTCCCAGAGAAAGATGTCAAAACATCTCCACTGCCGTCCACTCTCACATGCAGCAGAAATGCAACCGTACAGTAAAGCCTCTGCAGGAGCAAGATCACAACGCTGAGATCACGCCAGGAGTCCAACTTTAAAAAAAAAAAAAAAAGAAAAAACTGTAACAGCACATGAGAGAGGAGAAGAAGAAGCTCTTCCTCCACTGAGGCGAGAGAAGACGAAAGACTTTTCTAAAAACTACTGGAGCTAGCTGGGAAACAAAAAATCACACCACGATGGAAAATAGTATAATAATACTTCAAAGGAAAGATAATCTGTGTGTGTCAGGAAACAGACACTGGCTTACATATCATTTATAGAAATACAGTCGGCCGTGTACAATCATGAAACTGGGACCAATCTCGTGTTGTGTTTAAGTCCAGCATGCATCTGTTAAGTGGAGTGAACATGGTAACAGCTGTGACAGCAGCTAGATGTGGCGACGTGTTGAGCAGATGAAGGAAGCTGAGCTGTCTTGGTTTAGGAGAAACATCGTGAGGAGCAGCTTGAGGCAGATTTCTGGAGTTAGTCATAAAAATTAGCACTGTAAGAAACTAAAACCCAAAAAAATCAACCCCCGAGACTTTAAATAATAGTCTGAGCTATGAAAATCTCAACATAGGTAATGTCCCTTTACAATTCATTGCTTATTACATTAATAATCATAATAATATTGATTACCCCTCCCATGTACATTCAAGCATGAAAAGACCAGAGTGAGAAAAACGCTCAAGTGTCTAGAAACCTGACGGTTCGTTCTTAGTAGAAGAGCCGACGAAGGTCTGAGGAGATCTGTTCCATTCAGAAAAGATAAATAAAAATGTGATTGTTTGTCAAATAAAAATGTGATTGTTTGTCAAAAATGTGAAATTAAAAATGTTTTGTGGACCTTTGTCTCGTCCTCAAGTGAAAATGCATAGCAGGATAATCGATCGCTCCTCCAGGGTTTGTTTGTTTCATCACACATGGCTCTCATAAAACACCTGACAGGGCATGGTCTGATCTGCCGTGGGTTGGGCCGTCGGCTCTTTGGCGCTCTGCTCGCCCTCTGCCTCAGGCTGCTCCTCCTGCTGGAGAGGTTCCAGCGTTGGGAGAGAGGAGGGGGGAGGCGAGGAGGGCGTGGCCTCTGGCTGAGACGGAGCCTCGATGCCACAGTAACCTCCGGCGGTGAGTGGCGGGTGGACCGACACCTGGATGGCGATGTGCTGCGGCTGCTCCTGGACCGAGGAGTTGTCCGAGTCGGCGGCGGGGGATTCACTGCGCTCCCTCTCTCGCCCGCGCTCTCTCTCCCTCTCCTGCAGGATGGAGAAGACATCTCTCCCCCCGATGGAGGCCACCCTGCCCGCCACCTCGCGCCGACCCTCAGGCGCCTGCCGGAGGAATGTGTGCCTCATCTCCTCCACGCCCACCACCTCCAGGATCTCCTCCATGAAGGTGCGGCAGTTCATGATGAGCGGCGGCAGTGGGATGCTGCGGGCCAGCTCCTCAATGTACCTGGCGAACTCCATGGTCTTGAACTGCGTCACCTTGGCGAGTTCCAGCGTCTTGGCCGAGGTGATGATGGGGATCCTCTTGGCGATCTCGAAAGCCTTCTGCAGCTTCTCGGCGCCCTCGGTGCGGAAGAACTCGTTGATGGCTTTCTCCGTCTTCTTCAGGTGGCTGCTCATCATGCAGAGGCGCGTGACGTTCAGGGCCATAATGATGGTGAAGGTGACCAGACACACCACCATGTAGTACACGCCCATGTCGCCGTTGGTGAAGACCACTCGCAGCGTCACCGTGCAGTTGGAGCTGCCGTGAACGTTGGACGCCATGCAGGTGTACTTTCCGCGGTCGGCGAACTCGATGCTGGTGATGTTGAGGACGCCGCTGTCCAGCAGCCACCACTTCCCACCTACAGAGACAGAGACATTTTGTTTGTGAGCGTTTCATGTTTCTGAGATCTCACTTCTTCAACAACAACAACAACAACAACAACAACAAGTAACAACAGATCAATGAACATTTGAATCCATCTGATCGAGCCGAGCTGATTATAGTGAAGAAAACCAGGACTCTTCTGACCTGCTTTCAACAACGTGATTATTCATCGCCCACCAAGTGACTCAGTCTGAAGTCAGAGTTTAAACTCTGAAAATCCTCTTAATGCATCTGATCCACCGTCTCTCTCCTCTGCTGCTGATGTTTGCTGCTCTCTAACACAGACTCGCTCTCAGATCTGCTCGCGTTGCACTGGAAACTCGAGTGCTTGTTGTTTTGCTTCAGTTTTTATAAATCATTTTTTTAAGGGCCGAGCAGAAACGTGTCGACCCTCCCTGAGGCAGCAGTGTTTCCAGTGATGTCTGAGCCTCTGGCTCTGAGATGTGAAGCTACGTTCAGGTTCAGTATCAGGCCTGTGTTTACTTCCAGAGGAGTATTAGGGCCACTCATGAAAAAAATGAGAGGAGTAATGTTTTTTTTTACCATTATGCACTTAAAGAATAAAGTTAAAATGTCAAAGACACACTCCAAGGATGCTGCACTTGTCTGCCACACTCCACTCCTGATTTGATGGACCAGAGAGGAAATTTTGACTCTTCATTCTCGACATTTTGACTTTAGTCTTTAAAAAATCCCCATCCTCTCATTTCTTTTTTCATGAGTGGCCCCAGTAATACTCCTCCACAGTCTACAGTGTGTGGGTGTACAGCTGGATATGACAGAGGGAGTCTTTAAATCTGTCGTCTGAAGCCTGAACCGGAGCGACTCATCTTGTAGTCCCACGCCGGAGGAGGTGAACGAGCCGTCAGGAAGAGCAGCCCGGCCGGCGGCAGCGTCCTGCCCATCCGCCTTTTCATGTGAGAGCAGGTTTCTAATTTTACTTCCACCACCGGATCACGTGACGCCACTGATGTTCTGCCCCAAACTACAGGGAGGTTTGAGGGGAAACTACAGAAGCTAATAAACAGAGCGGCTCAGGGTGAGTGACTCTGCTCCGGGTGGAAGTCTTTCAGTCTCTAATTATATTCCAGTGTGACCCGGGGGGGGGGGGGGGGGGGGGTTGTGGTCATAATAATAACAACAACATCTTTGCTTCGGCAGGTTTCAACAGGTTGCCCCAGGAGAGGCAGCACAGCAACGCTCCGCTGCTCCCTCTGCATTCCTTCTGAGGGGGGTCGTAAAGGAGGCTCGGCTTGAATGAAAATTATTAGTGACACAAATCGACTTCCTGCTTCCTGAATCTAACTGGGAAATGTTCACTGTATCACAGCGAGGAAACGATCACTGCTGCCAGAGGGAAAAAAAAACATGCGAAGTGTGTGATTCAGACTAATTTCCCTCAGGAAGACAGAGACGTCCCCGCGCCATGTGTCCAGAAGTCGAGTTTCACTTTGATTAAACATTCAAAAACAACCATCTGTGGTACGTCAGAGTGAAACCAAGGCCAGATGTACACAACATCCTCACTTCCTGTCTTGTCTCGTCACTCTTCCCTTTTTATTTGCCATGAGCATGATCAACCATTATCTCCCATCCCAGAGGCCTTGGGTCCACTCAGTTGGAAGCCACTGCCGCTGATCATGCCTCCAGATGGGAGCTCTTCACTCTGGAGCAGAAGATGGTATTTCAGGACCTGACCTGACATGAGTTAATAAGCTCTGGTCTCTGCGTTCACAGTGTGATATAATCATGCTGAGCCTGTACAGTGGGATCAAGCTGGCTGCAGCTGCTTTAACATTTATTTATTTTCTTGTCCACAAAGAGACAGATGTCACTTCAACACTTCCTGTGGCTGCTCTATAACTGAGGGGAACCCCTCACCAGGGGCAGGTAAAGTGCTTTAAAACACCTGTGACTATTGTTTTCCATGTACAGCAAGCCCACGCACTGCCAGTGTCTTTGTGTGCATCAAAGCATCAGGATACACCAGAGGCCTGTTTCCCCACTGTCAAATCATGTCAGCGCAGCACTGTGTGTCGTGTAGTGAGCATATACACGTGTGTTTTTTTCATGCCCTCTCATGTGAGGATGCTATATTGTCCCTACGTGTTAAAGCTGCCTCCCAGCTAACTGGTGATCTTTTTAATTACAGTATGTGAACCATGTTGATCCCTGCTGAGCTGGCTGAGGGGGATTTTTAGATTTTTAGGCGGCTCTACTGGGCGTAGTGATCAAAATCAGCAGGTGTATTTTTAACTTGGTTAATCACAGTCATCAGTGCAGAAACTCCCCTGGTCCTTATGCAGTGGAAAAACAACTAATGTTGTTAAAGTTTTACACACTCCTTTGAGATCAGATAGCATTGTTTGCAGAAGAAGAGCAGTGTTGTATTTGTTGTAGGATTAGTGTGGATAAGCACCTCTCCTCCATGATTTTCTGGGAGAAACTCTGTAATAGTGAAACAGTGATGACTGCTGATTAACTTTCCCGTTAAGAAATAACCTAAATACCCAGTTGTCAACTTCCAGAAGACTTCTTCACAGTGTACAACACACCCGACACCTTTACTACTAATGAAATGATAATTGAGTGACAAAGAGAACAGGAGCCCAGGGTTTAAAGTAACAACACAGTCTGACTCACCAGTCGTCTCCGTGTCCAGACGGTTTCCATGGGAGTTGAACCACTGAACTCTGGGGAACGGGTCTCCGGTGACATTGCAATCAATCAGCGCGCAGCTCCCCTCCCGGGCAATTATCTGGCTCACTTTTGTGAACACACCTGGGACAAATCCACCGTCTGTCACATTGCTGGTTTGTGTATGGTTTCCATCCGTGTCCACCGATAAGGCCCCGGCGGTGTGAGAGGTGATAAGGGACACCAGGACCACAAAAACATTTCCAACGGTCCAGTGCATTTTCTCCAAATGTCGGTGAGGGGGAAGAGACTTTGTCATTCCTCCTGGGTCTTCATCCTGCAGACTGGCTATCTCTTGATAGTAGAAGGCAATTTGGTATTCAGCTCAGCGGTGTGAAACGTTTCACTGCAAACAGGAAAGTGATTGGCTTTTATTAATCAGACGGCACAGCACAGAACAAAACAACATGTATCTGTTCAGGACTCGATGCTGGGCAGCTGGAATAAACTGATAAGCAGGTTGGGACTGACAACGGTGATTACTTTCTATCTTTGGAAAACGCTATGAAACAGAATGAATGAGAATTCATTAAATAAACACATCATTTCAAGTGTAAAGGCTTAGGGGTATCATTGTTGTCAGGATTTAACAAAAATCTTAAAGACCCCTGTTGTCCTTTGGTTTGCGTTATCATCTTTAAACTAGCAAATAAAAATCGCCTGATTTAATAACGACTTCCTGTTGTAAATCTGTAATAGATGATTAATCGATCAACAATAGCAGCTGACTGGAGCTTAGATTGCCTGCAGCTTTAATAGTGGCCTGTGTGGTTTTACTAACTCACAGCTCATATTCACATTCATTCATGGTTACCTAACAGCACAAAACACCAGCATTTAGCCTGGGCTTTCATCCACTCTTATCAAGCTAATACGTGTTCACGGCTAAAGTCAGTTACATCATATAAACACATCACGATCAGTCAGTCTGCAGCGTTGTTTTACTGCTATAGCTGCTATAGCTATAGCACTGCTATAGCTTCCTCCTGTGAAGCTAGCTGCACCTATTGGCTTAATATGAAAACAAAGCCACACTACAATATAACGGAGCTGTATGTGTGTGGGCTCCGTCTATTCCCTAGCTTTCTTCATTGCTAGACACACAGCCAACGAAGATGACATCATTAGCAACTTCGAGTATGTAAGAAAAAAACACATCAAAACGTGTATTGTTGGTTGAACGTGTTAATCAAATATGACAGTGCAGTCAAATAAAGGTCGTTTGAAAATGTGCAGATAAAATGCAACCGAAAACAAAACCCCGGGATCCGACTATGACCTGGATGGCCGTTGGTTTTACATCACGGGGCATTTTCTAGAAATAAACCGCTGCTACTTACTAAATATTGTAGAGCAGCCTCCTTTAGCTAACTCTTTATGGATGAAATGTCTATCCTCTGTTGTTATACTGTTGACAGAAGTGTTTAAGGCTTTCAAGTCATTCCGGTAACGTTTGCCTCCTCAGCGCGAGCCCAACGGTCCAGTAAACGGCCGGATTCAGTGTCGACGTTAGCGGCTAACCGTCGATAAAAACCCAGAAAAACCTTCGTAATTAAAACTCCGTTTTCTTACTTACATCATGATGTGTCGTCGTTCAAACGCGGATGCTCGATGACAAGCACCAGAGTCGTTGTTTTGTCGACGGCGTCTCCTGCATCTCACCCTCCTCCTGCCGCTGGTTGTCCGCTATGCAGCCAGGCAGACAGGCAGGCAGCAACTAGTTTCTCCGAGCTCCAGGACTCACGGGGTGGCAACATCAGCGAGTCACCAAGACTCCATTACTTTGACAGGGAGGGCAGTGAGGCGGACACACGGGCTGTTTGGTGATAGAGAGTGACTGGAAAATGTAAAATGGTTTAAAATTAGTAATATTCGTTTTAATCACACTACAGTGTGTGTCAACACTAAAAAAAACAAAAAAACTGGGTCCATGTGCGGGGGCTCTCCGGTCGCCTGGGGACGTGTTCAACTGGGGAAAGACTGCCAGCTAGCAAGATGAAACTTCTGGCCCAACTTATTCTCGAGTCTGGCCCATATCTGACAGCTGGAAGAGCTTGTGTTGGTGGGCCAGGTTTGGTCCAGAGGTGGAAGTAGTTATAACTATCATATGAAATACAAACTGGCATTGTCAAAGATGAATCCAGTCCAGTGCTTCCCATCCACTTCGACCTGTTACCGCTTTGAGTAGCTTTGGCTACAGTTTAACGGTTGTCATGGTTACCATAGTACAGCAACTGGCATGGATGCTAAAATAACTTACCGTGGATTTAGGCCCAAAACTACTTCAGGCTAGGCTTTACTAAGTTTAGACACTAAACCAACGTAGTTAACGATCCTGAAATGTCACACTGTCACTGCACTACTCCCTCTGCTCCTGCCATAATTACCACTGCCACAGAAAAAAAAAAAAAAACGTAAACATGGATGGTAATAACAACTGGAGTCAACAAACACTAAAAGTGCTGAGCTTGAAAATCTGAAGTGTAACACTAACTGTAAGTGTGTTTCACTTTGTGGTTCGATAAGTGCATTAAGAGAGGGCAATGCACTGTGGTCAAACCCTTACCTCCCTGTACTATCAAAGGACAGTCAAAGTATTCTGCTGTGTGTTAGAGAGCAGACAAAAACAGCAACAATGGAGGACAATGTACACAGAGAGCAGGAAGACACAGGAACAACAAACTTCCTCTTGAAACAATGAAGAAACATGGATTACATAGACGATTCCTGGGGAAAAATACAAACAGAACATAGGGCCTTACAGGCTGTTTGTTTGTGAGCCACAGTTGGTAAACTGACTGACCTTGAAGCCACAGTTAAAGTCTGAAATCGACCGTCTGCACCATGGCCTCGGCAAACGGTCAATAACTGAGTCAATAATGCTCCATCTATGTATAGAAGCTATATTTCAGGAAATGGGTGTATGGGTGTGTGTGTGTGGCTATGCTTTAGTCTATGTGTAAATGTTTGTACTGATTTTGGCAGTAAAGCGACAACACTTTGCTTTTAATTTTGCATTTTGCATTTTAAATCCAACAGTTCATTCCAAAGTCAATATTTTTGTGTAACTAGTATTGCAGCCATCACCTGAAGACTTTATGTATGACTACTGCAGAATTATAAATATACGGGCGTAAATAAGTGTTGCAAAAGGCGCTTCTCTGGATTTCTTACCCTTTACAGATGAATGTTTATGTTGCACACAAACACTTCAGAGCTCAGATACACTGTTCAGAGACTGCCACATACAGTGGCAATGAAATAATGAGACTGATGCTGGTTTGACTTGCACTGAGCCGTCCTGTGTTAACACAGTGGAAGAGAAAGTCTGTACAAAGGAGAAGGAAACAGACGGGCTCTGTTGTTGTCGTCAGCGTGTGCTGCTGCATGACTGCTAACCATGCAAACTCAGATTTTCCAAAGGTCAGCAGGAAAAAAAAAGAGGACACCAGTTTAATGTTTAAATCACAAGTAAGACTGTCGTCGTTGGTTTTGAACTTAAAGTTTACAACAAAGACCACCACGTCGTCTTGTTTAATCCTTTGTGACCTCTAAATTCCTTTTTGTGCTCCACTTAACAGCAGCCTAAATCTTGAGAGTAACAACTCTACAGACTGAGACCACATCTTCTCTCAAGTGTATTTAGAAACAGCTTCCATCTTTTATCTACTTCCAAAATGAGAAACAAAAGGCCCAACTCTACTTGTAAGATGAGGGCTCTTGTTTCAGTCTCACAGTTAATTTGTTATGGATACTGCAAGTGTTGCAACACCACAGATTATCTTGGACTGTCAGTCATCCGTGACACGACACCTTTCCAAAACATGCCTATAAAACCTCACTGCACCATGTACCAACTTGACACCTGATATTGAGGTCTAACCAACGTTGTGTAAATGTATTTTCATGTTTGACCTACAACCGGTGTCCTCCAACAGGTTTTGCCACCTATAAAACCTATGCTCCAGGCCAAGTGTAAAGAAATGACACAATACAGAACAGTTATAATCTACTATTTATCTTTGTACATGGGAAAGTTCAAGTCAACATCATTGTGTAGTGTAAGGGTTTTCAATGATCAGGTGACAGACTATTAAAATATATTTAATCCAATGAAGTTAGAAAAAATAAGCCTGTCATCACAAAGCTTCTCTGATGAGAGCGGAGAGTCTTTTGAAGGCCTGTTGGGAGAAAGTGAGATTGATGTCAGTTACGGAGTGTGTGTGTGTGTGTGTGTTTACAGGTACATGTGTTCCTGTGTATTAACATGTGTGTACCTCATCGATCTGTTCCGGTGTGGAGAGAGAAAAGGCTGCTCTGACGTAAGGACAGGGGTCACTGCTGTTGATCATGAAGACACCTCCGGGAACCAGCAGCACCTTGAACACACACACACACACACACACAGAGCTTGTGTTACTTGATATTTTCATTACTTTTCTCCTTTTTTTAACTCCAGTTTTTCCACAACTGATCTTTTCATGTAGCTCAGGTCATGACAACAGAGCTGCTCTTTGTCTTCACAAGAGGCTGTTGTGTGAACACTAAGTGGAGTCAGTCTTGTGCTAATGTAAAGTCAGAGAACACAAATCAACAACAACTCTCTTCTTGTGCACAGATGAAATAAATGAAGTACACTGAGTGAGCTTTAAACATGTTGTTGTTAGTTGTTGTCTAGTCTGGCTAGCTGTTCCCCCTGTTTCTATTCTTTATGCTAAGCTAAGACAACTGGCTGCAGCTTCATATTAAACCAACAGACATTATGTTCCTCATGTACCGTAAAGTGAATAGGAGCACTTTCCAAAACTGTTCCTTCAGGATCTTTCAGACACACAGCAACTTAAATACCTTCAATCATGCTAAGGATAAAACACAAACAGGATCCTCTTTGTTTCTTCACGTCAGATTCTCAGTGAGGATGAAGTGAAGAAAGTCTTCTCTTTGTTCTCTGTAAACAACCCGGATCCTGAGGAGAGAAGCCGACTGTGCAGAGACCTGATTGTACCCACTCTTGTTTTTATACGGCTTATCAGCTAGTCACTAGCAGGGATTTACAGACGCTCAGTGTGTATGTGTGTGTGTGTGTTTATGTGTGTGTGTAGGAGGGGAAACACTCGGTTGCTAAACCCACTCACTGTGCACTGTGCACACAATGGCTGCTTTACATGCACCATCCTTCTCTCTGTTCACATACAAAAACCTGCCTCGCCCCTGTGTGCTCACACACAGCAAGAGCACCCCAGTGCATTTTGGGTAAATGTTATTTGCATATTAGAGAGATGCAGGTATGTGTTCACCTGGAAATGGACAGAGTGTTCACACAGGATGTGAAGGGTTTTGCCCGTGTGTGTGTGTGTTCTGACCTCTTTCTCCAACGCCTTCTCCATAATCAGCTGTTGTGTATCAGCGATGCCCTTTAGCTTCATCCACAGGAACATGCCTGCTGAAGGGCTGTGCCACTCTGCTAGATCTGCACACGCACACAAAGTAGGAAAACAAGAAAAGCCTGGGTGTGTGCTCTCTGACTCATCCAGCACTCACATATTTTATTTGTGCTGCTGCAGTAAATTAGTTTCTGCAGCTTCTCCGGAGGGGGGTGGAGGGGGTGGGGGGGGGGCTTTAACCAACTCTTCTCTGAACATACACTCCACTTAATTGTGCTCAAATGTGGTGGTTGATGCCACAAATGGCCTGAAAGTGTCTGCCAGTCATTCAACGTGCAGTTCATCAACTGACCACTAGGTGGTGACTCTAAATTAAACTGTATAAATTTGTTTTATTTATTTACATTTATTGCAGAGATGTTGCTGTATTTATATATTTATTCATTATTCAAGTTTATACATTTCTGATTTTATCTTTTTGTGTATTTCTGGGTTTGTGTGGTAATTAGGTTTGAAGCATTGAATGCATCACACCAAACAGCACTGCAAAGATTCATTAAGAATCAAAACCTCCTCTTACCTAGTTTACTGGCGCTTTCAGCCACATGACAGGACTTTCTTAAATGATGTGTAACTGGATGAGGTGTTAACATCTGTAATGTCTGTAACATCTTCCTGTCTCACCTCTAACTGGCTCAATCATGAGGGCAAATAAATCAGGTTCTTGTGTTTATAAGTCAGTCGATCTTCAGCGCCTGTTTGCCTTACAAATGTTTCCTGAGGAAGAAAATGCAAATATTCTGAATCGTTTCAACCTGTTTTGTTTAAACCATGTGAACCAGCTCCCTCGTCTGTCTGGTCACTCCGGTCACACTGATAACACTCTTCTACAGTGCTGCTGGTGTTTCAAACCAGAGAATTGATAAGTTTACAGGTAATGTTTTGTTTTCCCACAAACCTTTGAGCCACTTGTCTGCAGAGCTGATCATGGCGTCACGCTGCTTCCTGTAAAACTCAATCACCCTGCAGAGGAGACAAAACAAAACCTGTGTCATGCTTGGCTGCAGGAGCGGCTGCATTATTCACCTGCAGCTGCACTTATAATACATGAGCTCATTGTTAACCAGTCGAACCTGAGGTGCAGAACTGATGCTGAAGTGACCTACCTGTCTATGTGCTGGAGGAAACCGTCCTGGCCCCAGCTGTGCAGCAACTGAGACACCATGAGCTGAGAGGAAGCAGAGAGGATCAATGAGCAACGACACCCTCCATCTGTTTATTACAGTACTTATCTAGTACACTGGTGCAAGTCAGAGGATGATGCAGCTTCCTCCCTTCACAGAGAGATGGATGTGCACCACCACTTCTGAGCTTCTTCCAAGATTTCAGTCCAGATTAGACGCGGAGGCCGAGGCGAGGACTGAATCAGGCTCTAATTAATCCTCCTCTTTCTTATTAAAGCCTCCTCTGCAGCTGCTGCTGATGCAGACACACAGCAACAACACTTTGTCGTATTCAGCTCACACCACTGCTGCTGCACATCGTGTTGGTGTGAATGTAGCACTAACACATGATACAAGTGTGTGATGACTCTGCTCACACACTCTGTGTTCATCACTGATCCACCCTGCCCTGTGCGGCACAGGAAGTGTCAACAAATCGTTTCCTTTAGCCCATTTAGATGGCACCAGATTGGAAGCTGCCACCAACAGAAAGCAGGAAGTGGTTTGCAAAGTAAGCTCAACAAGTTAAATGTTGATCTGTTTATAAGGAAAACGTGACAACGAGCAGGTTGTGGTGGAGTGAAATGAAGGTTGTGTTCACCTGTGTGAAGGTGCTGGTGTGCATCGTGGAGGCCTGGATGTGCAGCACCACTCGGTCCACCAGAGGTTTGGGACCAGTCACAAAACCTATCCTCAGCCTGAAACAACAACAACAAAGTAAAATAACAAAGACAAACATGAGGTCAAAGAGGATGTGGACATCAGTTCAGTGCAGTGACACATAAAATACCTCCCAAAGAGTCATGTGTGATATTCAACTACAATCGGATGGGTCGGGTCAAAGGTCGATATATATCAGAACGTGTGTTAATGGTGCTTTTTTTATAAAAACAAAAAACATAGTGTTGTTAACATAAATTTGCATTATTGTGTTTAAAATCTATCAAACAAGCTGAATAACATTTCACATCATCAAAGAGTCCTTCTTTCCTATAAACACTTTGATCAGCTGCGTCCTGCGCAGACACCCATCACATATGAGCAGTTGGGAATCAAACGAGTGAGAGTGGTGAAAATAACACACCCTGCTGACAGGTCAGGTCCTGACTTGTTGCAGGAAAAAACTCTGCAGCACAGTCAGTAAAATCATAAACAGTAACAGCAGAGCCTCACACAATGGTGTTAAAGAAAAACCACCCACATACACAGACTCAGATTCAGACACTCACCCTGAAGACAGGATCTTAGAGAAGGAGTCTGTCCTGATGATCCTCCCGTCCACGTCCATGGAGAGGAAGGTGGGAGCCCACGGCTGCCAAACACAGAAACACAACATGACTCACACACACTCCATTCATACTGATGAAGCTACAGCAAAGGAGACAAAATCTATTGTTGTACCATAATATAATTTAATACGGAGGTAAAGTCTGATCTTTTAGTACCTTGTCAAACTGCAGGAAGTAGTACGGGTCGTCCTCTATGATGAGCATGTCATACAGCCGGGCCAGCTGTGAAAAAGACAGGAAGTCATTAAAGGACTTCAGCTTTGATTAGAAGAGATTCATAAAGTATAGGACGTCTCTGACTCTGCAGGGGAACGAACCTCGTACACCTCCTTCTTCCTCTGAGCAGTCATGGAGGCACCAGTGGGGTTCCCCCCATTGGGGATGGTGTAGAGGACTTTGGGGGCCGTGCTGCCGGGCTTGTGGACCTCAGAGGGGTCCCACCGAGAGAGGACCTCCTTCAGGGCCGCAGGTATCATGCCGTGCTGATCGCTGGGAACGTTGATCAGGTTGCAACCAAGTGGCTGAAGCTACAGAGCAGAAGGAGTGACAAAGGTCACTGTGTGTGCATGTGTGTGTGAGAAGCTATAAATAAAATGATCATTAAGACATGAAGCTCCACTCACTGCAGCCAGCGTGCCTGAATATGTGGGAGCATCCAGCAGAACGTTGTCTCCAGGGTTCACCAGCATCTCAAACACCTGAAACCAACAGAGCAGTGAAGACAGGGGAGGAAAAAGATGGTGGGAATCAAAACCACAAGAATCAAAAAGACGTCTTCTGTCACAGTTAGTTAGAATATATAAAAGCATTTCTGATTAAATGAGACAAAGGCATGAGTTCTGAGCTGATAAAGAGTTTCAAGCTCTTTATGTTTTTGTACATCTGTGCCTCTCTCAACACTGTGAGTGTAAACAAACAGCAGCCTGCAGCTGGAGGGGTCAGTACCTTACACAGCCCCTCCTGACTCCCCGTCGTCACACACATGTCCATCTGGCCCTTCTCGGGGGTGTAGCTGGCTGTCGGTGGGTTGTGCAGGTTCTTCTGCAGGTTCTTCATCCATGTCAGCAGCTCGGGGATTCTATGTAGGAGATGGAAGAAAGAGCTTTAAACATGAAGGAGCGAGGTGCAGGTGTGCAATGATCTGTAGCTCCTAGTACAGATAAGATGCACATTTTAAAGACACATGCACATGCATCAAAGAAAACATCAATGACCTCTTTGCTTGCACTTCTCTGCACAAGACGACAGAAGTGGTAAAAACAATCTGTTGGTGAAGCTTCACTATGTCTAAAATCTAATGAAGAAGTGAGCTTCCTGATCCTGATTCTGATCCCTCACCCGTTTGAGGCAGAGTACTGCAGAGCTCTCTTCATCGCAGTTTCGTCGAAGGTGACCGTTTGTCCGTTCTTCACCGTGATGGATGCCGACTGGAAGGGGAAGGTGTTGGGGTTGGGCGCTCCTCCGGCCAGAGAGATCAGGGACGGAGGCGACCGCTGCTGCAGCTCAGCTTCATCCAGGTGGAGAGGAGAAGAGGAGGGTTTACTTATAATGCTACTATAGTATGATACAAGTTTATACAACAGGATTTGGGGAAGTTGGAGGAAAAGATTTATGAATGAATTACTCAGTTTCTTCTGCTGTGAACCCAGTGAACATATCACTGCATATATAAAAAAAAACCTTAATGGCCTGTATGAGATTTCAAGACATTTTTGATAAAGAAAACAAATAGTTTTGTAATAAAAGTAATAACCAGGCATTTAGGTCACGATGTGACAGAATCTGACTGTGGCCAGGAAATTTATTTTCCTAATTTTATCCAAATTCCAGGACAGTGGTCGTAGCGCCGCCTCTGATTTTATTCAGTGTGTCTATAAAACGTTTAACTTTTATCAAAATGAATGAAAAAACTGAGCTGACACTATGTTAGTGTGAATATTTTGTACTTTTGCAAAATGACCAGTCATTTTCTGTTGATAACTGACTGACACATTGACTGAACCCCACCCAGCTCTGGTGTAAGGCCTGAGGCCAGGTAGTGCACCTGACTGTACATACTGTACCCTGACAGCAGCTCAGCATGTTCACCACAGCTTTGTCTGTCTCTTCTATAACACTACTCATTATTATTGAAGCAAGGGTGAGTATACTCCTTTGTAACTCATTATGAAGCAGTTATAACTTACTCAGCATCCTGATGGGGGAGGGTTTCCTGGCTGCACTGACAGCGGTCATAAACCGAGCATAATTCATGATTCCTGCCCAAATGATAAAATCAGAAATACATATATACATCACATTCACATGAAAAATCACTTTATTCATTGATTTATTCAGTCTCAACCTGTTGCTTGGCCTCACTGTGGAGCATCTTCTATGAGTATATCTTTTATTTTACACTTATATACATAAAACACATGAGTCACCTGTGACTAAATGTACAATAACAGAGAAGTGGCTAATTCTTAATTTCGCCATGCTGGTTTGGCTCACAACAAAGATTACTACTGTTAATCTGACAATCACAACAGTCACAACAGTGAACAGACACAAACAGGGTTTACACTAGTCGGGACGTCACCGTGAACGTAAATTAAACCGTCTATAAGTCATAGTTACGGTACTAACTTGACCACGTTCAGCTGGGCAACTGACCTTGCGTATCTCGGTGCCACTGCCCCGGGGACTTCTGGTCAATGTATTCCTTGAATTACGGCGACGTATAATCGTCCGCCGCGGTTTTCGGACAGCGAACTACATTTCCCAAACTATGAAACAAAAACAAAATTAGCAGCTAACTACTTTACGCAACGACTTAGCTAACGTTTTTTATATTTTTATTGAATGGCTTGATATCTTAAAGGTACTTAAGTTAACAATAAAGGAAATAAATATGAATTCTTTCCGACGAGAAATCTGCTACGACTGTCGCTGGTATATTGTGGTTTCATTTCCTCCGCGAGATGGCGACGACGAGCGTCAACGGTAGAGGAATGACCGGAAGTCGAAAAAGTGGATGAACTTCCGTGTTGTTAGCCTAGCTTAGCCGAGTTGTGCTAACTGCGTGTGGCAAACTTTGTAACCTATTTATAATTAGTTTCCGTTTAGAAGGATTTCCACCCGCGTCACGGTTATTTTACAATGGGCGGTGTAACGTTAGCTGTAAACAATGAGTTTACGGAAGCAAACGAGAGCGATACCTCAGCTAAATAGGATCAATTTAAAAACCTGCGACTTCTTCTAGTTCGCTTTTTGCAATTGACTTAATAAATACATACTAGTCTGCAAGTAAAAGAGGAAAAACAAGGTTTACGTTCATTCAGTTCAGCACAACTGCAGCTGCATTCGTGTTGCATTGAACTGGAAGGACACAAGTGTGTTTCTGTTTGTCTGTCAGTGCTGAGTTGTCAGGTTAGTTTTCTACATAACTTGTAGATCTCGGCTGTTATGTAGAGCTGCGGACCTGCTCTTCTGTCCTCAGTGCTTACATCCCTGCCGTCGTTTCAATGGGAAAAAGAAAAGACATGATTCACCCCAGGTTTCTCGGTGAGTATGCAAAAATATTTTCATTGAACTGATTGCCGTGGTTGTGTTATCAGCTACTAATTGCACATAATCTCCCTTTATTGATATAGATACGGGACAACTGACCGTAGAGTAGTATCAGCATCACTGTCAAGCTTTTCCAACAAGACCTAACCATTATCCTCAATGAATTAGTTTTAGTTAGGTATCCATATGTGATATATTGTCAATTAATTATAGAACGGTTATTAGAAAATATTGAATTTAGTTAAATGAGACACATCTTAAACAGTTTATCATATTTCTCTTTCCCATGTTTTCCCTCTTGTCCTCTGCAGGTGAGGGCAGCTCGAGCCTGCACAGCGTTCACAAGCGGAAACACAAAAAACACAAGAAGCACAAGAGGAAGCACCACAGCTTCACTGAAGCCCCGGAGCCCGAGCCTGTCATGGTTCCTCGGCCTCCTCCACAACTCCGACTCAAGATCAAACTGGGAGGACAGACACTGGGGACCAAGAGGTGAGCGGTGTTGATGAAGGTGTCCTGGTTTGGTTGTAGTCAGTTTAACCAGAACACCATCATCTAACAGTCTGTGTCTCTGTTGTCTCCACTAGTGTTCCTACCTTCACTGTACATCCAGGTGTGGCCCGTCCTCCTTCTCCATTGATGATCATTGATAACGATGTTGATGACGACGACGACGACGACGATGATGACGATGACGATGAGCCCTCTGTGCCTTTGGAGCAATACCGAGCCTGGCTGGGTAAACTGAGTCAAATCAAATCAAGTCAAATTTTTGGTCATCATAATGTCACAGTTTTAGGTTTTATCTTGGTCTAAACCTCTTTTTTCTTTTCTGTCTTGTTTCAGATGAAGACAGCAACCTTGCCACGTCGCCAATGCCGGACATGGACTCAGACTCCATGTTGGGTGGACCTGTGGATGAGGAGGAGAGGTGGCTGGACGCTTTGGAGAAGGGAGAGCTTGATGACAATGGAGAGCTGAAGAAAGAGATCGATGAGTCTCTGCTCACAGCCAGACAGGTGAGGCAGAGAAACAGAGTCAACAAAGATGAGTACTTCAGTCATCTGTTGGTCAAAAATTGCTGTAACCTTCATTCCTGAGAGTTTTCTTTGTTGTTTTAATTTTTCAGAAAGCCCTGTTACACAAGCAGCAGAGCCAGCCTCTCCTGGAGCTCCCCATGGGCTACAAGGAGAAGGAGATGACCGCAGAGATGATGCAGAAACGGGAGGAACGAGCCCGAAAGAGACGCCTGCAGGCTGCCAAGAAAGCAGAGGAGAACAAGAACCAGACAATAGAGAGACTGACAAAGACTAGCAAGGCCAAGATCAAGAGCATGAAGGAGAAGAAGGCCAAGCAGAACCAGTGCCCCATGGTCCGGTACAGTGACTCTGCCCGGGGCATGGCCATCTCCTTCCCCTCGGGGGTCCCCGCTCCTGACCCAGCACCTTCCTGTCCTCCACCTCCAGCCCCAGTGAGCTGCGGAGTCAGCGGCTGCCCCAACCTGAAGAAATACGCCTGCTCGAAGACGGGAGTTCCTCTGTGCAGCCTCGAGTGTTACAAGAGGAACCTGCTGCTTGTTCAGAGTGCAGCCTGAACTTCACATGGCTGGAGAGTTCACTGATGTTACATGGACACTCATTTCTACGTGTGGAAAGTAGAATTTGAACTTTACACATCAAGTTTAAACCTTTTTCAGAACTCAAAATCCCACCGGGTCGGATGTGGATTTACTATTTATCTCATTTTTTTGCAGTGCTGTATTAATCACAATCACTTTCCTATTACACAACTTAATTATGACCTGTGTACAGACAATATTCAATATTTATAATTTGTTGAGGATGACACAAACCCCGTATTTTTGTACAGGCGTTGACAGAGTGGTGAGGGTTGTTTCCACTGGCTTGAACTTATCATTTTGTTAAAAATGTGAAAAATTATGCTGAAACACTGACAAGGTTTCGTCTATCACAGACTGATAAGGTTTGACAGACTGAAGAATAAAAAATGTCTTTTTTAATCTCAAACATTGTTCATTTTGGTAACAAATGAGTCCATTTCCATACAAAACTATACAAACATACTTAAATTAATAAATGAGCCTCCTCCTCAACACTGCATACAACTCATGAAAATATCAATACAGCTGTATTTGCTCTGTCGTAGTGGAGATGTGCACAGCAGCAGCATTTTTATTGGTCTGGCTTTGTAAACTTAATGGCAGCAAACTGTCAGGGCGTCTGCTCTCACTGCACGGTCTGAGGTATACACCGATTGAGTGGCTTTTCACTAACACAAACACATTTGTGTTCAGCCCAGAGCTGCTTCTGTTGTGGAACATGTTACCTGGTTGAACAGCAAGGCACACACAAAAAACAAAACAAAAAATGTCCTGGTTTGAACTTGAGGCCAGCAGCCAGGCCTGCTGTTTGCTTATCACTGCTGTGAGGACGTGGTCACGCTCTGCTGCTATCTACAGAGAATCACCTGTAAAATGAAGTCAGACCCTGCGTGGACTCATTTTACACTGTTCCACAGAAACCAGCATGAAACTCCCTCCTGTTCCCTCTCAGTTGCTCGCTCCACCAGCACCACGGTCTGAGGCGTTTTTTTTTTTTTCCTGAGAATACAACCGGTGCTTTTACGAGTTCAGTGAATCCCCCTGTTCGCTGACCTACAAAAGAGAGATGATGATGATGATGATGATGATGATGATGATGCCTCACAGGGCCAGGCCGAAGGAGAGTCTAAAGGCCATCTCCACGGGAACCTCCGCCACTGAGTCGTGAAAACACACGTAGAACTCCTGAGGGACGGGCTCCAGCAACATCCGCCTGAAGGTCACAGCAAAGGATAAAGAGGAAATAGATTTAATATTTAGACACATATGTTGTCATGTCTGATCTGATTCCTCTGTTTCTGGAACTGAAACAGCTGACAACGTACCCTATGACCCAGTAAGTCATGGTGGGAGCCGGCTTCCTCTGGTCGGTCCAGTTCTCTGGTTTACACTGGAACAGGACCCCGTGTTCCTTCACGGGCCCCAGACCCCAACCACCGCCCTGAGGCCTCTCTGCTGCCCGACGACCCTGCAGGAGAGAAAGATAATTTATAAAAAGTCGCACTGACCTGATTTGACCCATCAGCTGCCTCCTCTTCTTCTTTTTGACTCCTGTGATAGCGAAGGTATTGACTGCGTGTGGGTGCTGTACGTCACCCTGTGTGGCAGGCTCTGCTGGAAGGCGGCCCGTATGGAGAGGCAGCAGTGGTGGAAGTTGCGGATGAGCTGTGGGTGAATGGAGCCGCTGAGCTGAGCCACTTCTCTGTGAGTGGGGGCGATGAAGATGCCCTGGACACTCTCCATCAGGACGTAGTGGAACAAGGTGTTCTCAGCCCCCGAGGTCAGTCTGATGGTTCCAGAGTGAAAGGGACAGGGTTGATTTCACCGACATCAATCAGATATACACCAAAAATGACTGAAGGACCCCCCCCCAATCACTTACTTCATGGTGTTATACATCTCCTCTGTCTCCCTCTCTGTCAGAGTCTTCTTCAGGGTCCCCAGGTAGAAAGGGTTTGGATGCTTCATCCTGGGAATCTGATGCCAAAGCAACACAACAATTTAAACAATTTAAATGACTCCAGGATTTGAACTTGTCTGGATTTGACAGAATCTGAGTCACTTGTTTGATATGATCTGAGCTCTGCTGCACCTTGAAGAGACCTCCGCTGCCTCCACTTCCATCAGACCCTCCAGAGCCCAGTGAATCCCGCCGCCCCCCCAGCTTCCTCGCAGAGTCTGGTGTGGAGTGTGGACTGAAGCCTGGAGCTGCTGACGAACTGGACCCTGACCCAGCGTCCATCTGTCCCTCGCTCCCGCTGTCCGATAGACTCCTCTGGGGGCTGGACCTGCGGGACCTCTCCCCGAACAGGCTGCGGCCTCTGGACCCTGACGTGCCGGAGCCTTTGACTGCTCCGGCGAGTTTGCTGAGAACAGGTGAGGAGGAGGTGAGGCTGTCCAGGCGGTCGCGGGCTGTGGCAGCGGGAAGGAACCAGTCAGCGCAGGAGAGGCAGGGAGCGGGTGGAGCATTCAGACGCTCCTCTATACCTGCCTCCAACACCTCCAGCTGCAGCAGAGTGGCCTTCACCTGGGGTCAGAGCGGGAGAGAGATTAGTAATCAAACTCATGAGCAGTGGCTTCATTCATGTAGATGAGTTATCTCTATAACAGTCGTATCAGCTGATCCACCTGATCCACATAAACACAGTCAGGTCCTGGAGAGCCCAATGCTGGTGAAGCACATCCACCTGCTTCTAACAGCACACACTGCATGAAGTGTCTCTGAGACAGAGAGAGAGAGAGAAAGAAAGAGGGTGAGAGAGAGAGAGAGAGAGATTTAGCTCAACAAACCCAATGAAGGACCCTCCTCCAATCAGTGACCCGTCTCCTCACCAGCCCCACGATGAGCAGGAAGTGACGTCCTTGTGGTTGGCTGTAGCCCGGTGCACTGCTGCTGCTGCCATGAGCCCTCTGCTGAGGGAACACCTCCCTCCAGATGACCAGTTGACCCACCCGCTGCTCGGACGCCAGCGGCAGCAGGCAGTAGTGCTGGCAGTACAGACACACGTCCAGCAGGTCCTCTTTGGGCAGGTGGTTGGCGATCAGGTAGGACTGAAAACAAAGAACAAAATAGACACTTTCTCTTACTGTCTTGTGAACTGACTTTGAACAGCTCGAGGGGAGAGAGCACTGATGATGAGTACTGTGACTTGTGTGGTAATGAAGCTTTTTAATATTATCTATATAGAGTGAACAACCTGTGCTACAGATCCAAAATCCTTTCCGTATATAAATATATATATATATATATATATATATATATATATATATATACACACACACACACCGAATATATACCTATATATATACTTCATTTATTTTCTTGCTCCGGGGTGTGTGTGTGTGTGTGTGTGTGTAAAAGTCAGTTCAGTTCAAGCACATCTTCTCTTGAACAGTCGACTGCCGACTGTCCTTCTCCCTTTTCCACTTGGTTAATATTTCAACAGTGATTCAGTTGATGATGTGTCACTGACTCGTCGTGTTATCTCGAGTGTGTGAAAGGCCATCGTCTGCAAACAGTCACTGTGAGCTCGGTCTTCCATGAGGGATATACTGTAGATATGATAAGGCTGCTGGTGCTGAAGTGTGTGTGTTTGTTTTGACTGTGACACCCACCTTGTAGAACAAACAGGAGCCAAGAATAACATACAGACGCCTCAGGCCAAAATAATCCTCTGACTGTAAGACACAGAGATAAAAATACAAGATGAACTTGAAGCGATAACAGCGTTACTTCACTTTTCTGTCTCCAGCATCGATAATCCCTCTGTAGTCTGTTAGTTAATGCTGAACATTCAAAGGACAAGCCAGGACCCATTCGCTTCTCATTAAAAACACACAGCCTTCTCTCTCTCTCTCTCTAGACAAAGCTGGAGGACAGATGGCATCTAAAGTTAATGTCATTCAGAAGCACTTCAGTAGCAGCGATGGAAAGTCAGATCAGAGCCAGTAAAAGTGAGTCTCACCATTTCACCAAAATCAGACGACTCAAAATCAGAAAGGACAGTGTCCACCTCCATCTGTGGACAGAGACAAGCAAATAGAAAGACAGCACGTGTTTACAAAAGTAAGTTTTTAAACTGTGTGCCAACTTTATATCTAGATTTACATACTTATACTATAACAGCATCAGACAACTGCAGTGTTATCGACCATCTTTGGTCAATGAAGATTATTAAAGTTTGATCTCATTTTAATCCAGCCGGAGTCTGCATTGAATCATGTGTCATTTTAATCTTGGACACTAGAGGGCGCTGTAGCCTACAAGTTCAAAACATTCAATCTTTGCACACACAGACACTCACCTTGATTTCAGGAGGTAGCGTGAGCCACCGGACCGCCGGCAGCCCGTCAAGGAAAAGGGTCCCTGAGACGTCGGAGGGCGGGGCTGAGGCGGCGTCCCTCAGACGTGACGGCTGGATGAGCTGCTGGAAGAAGAGGCAGAAGAAATGGTCCAACCTGGGAGCGTGGTCGGCCTTACAGAACGCACTGCGGAGGACACCACGGTCAGAATCACACACTCGCACAGCTGGAAATCAACTTTTATCTTATTTTGGTTTATAGCACACACTTTTTATTCATTTCACATTTTATTTATTTGCATTAAAGCGAAGCTTCAGGCAGTTCTCAGCAGCAACACAGGAAAGCAAAGAGTGACAAACCTGTCTAAAGAGCCGTACATCACTTTTAGTGTCCGGACCACGTCTCCCACCACCGTCTGCAGATACAGCAGAGGGACCCTGGAGGGAAATGAAAAAAAATGTCAAACACAGACCTGGATAAACTTCAGTCTCTGTAGATCTAAAGCTTATCAAACACTAGGACTGACAGTCTGGAGCCATGATGGGAAAACATCTCACAAATGATGTTTTTTCTTTTTCTACACGTGGGTGTTCTTCAAGAATTGATTCACGGAGCCTCAGGCATGACTGCGGTTTCTTCTCAACCGTGAAGATGATTGATCGGGCTGACCTGGTTGTTAAAAATGAGAAGGTCGCTTATGACTCATCTCAAGAGCCGTTTTACAAGCACATGCTGCTTAAAGAGGTTTTCGTCCTGCCAGCAAAAGGACAAAAAGCAGCACATGTGCAAGTAGAAACTGAGAAAAAACCTGATGGCACTTTCCAATTGTTTTCACAGATTGTGCTCTTAAATGTTCCTTTCCTCTAAAAATATTTAATTTCTCAATCTCACGTCATGCTCTGAGAATTTAATACAACATTATCATCACGGTGATTTTTTAGCTCTGTATCTGTTTCTGATCACTTTTGTTGCCGGTTCCTCGGGGCACAGGCTCCGTCTCACGTTGCAATAATCAATAATATGATGCGTGTTTGGTGACGCCTGCCTCTACCTCTCAGCTGGGAGGCCAATGACCAGCAGGTTGTTGCTTTCCTTCCAGTATCCCACATGGACCAGATGTTTCCCGAGCAGCAGAGATGAACTGAGGAGAAGGTAGAGCAGAGATTAGAGAGGATGAACGAGACAAGGCCAACGCTGAAGAACAAGTGACTGAACAGAACACAGAGGAGGTCAAAACCTTCTCCCACTCACTTATGCATTAAAAAAAAATGAAACGTTATTATTACTATCAAAAGACAATTTTGAAGAATGTGTTTTTTCAAAAGGATGGATGCATTTTTACTCATTTTCCACTTACAAACATTAGTGATCATGAAGTGTTTATAGTAACGTGTGATGCAGTTCCACCAAGAGACAAGTAAAGTTACATCATCCTCGCTGCCTGCCGTACCTGATGATCCGCCCTCCTGTGACATTCTCCAGCATGTCACACAGAGTGAGGAAGATCCCTCTGACTCCTTTGAGCTGACTGGACGCTTCAGACACAGGGTACTGGTACAAGATCTCCTCCTGCAAACACACACACATTATAATTTAGAATATCTGGTTGAAGTGCTGCTTTTTGCCATGAAAATTATAGACGCAGCTGAGAGGAGAAAACCTCTGGTTAGCCAATCAACAGAAAATGTCACGTAAAAAATGTGAACTATCCGCTGCTGGATGCTGCAGTTACCGAAAATTTACGCCTGCTCTGAAATGTGGCCAGCGGAGAAGAATGAAATGGATGAACCACTCTGTGTTTGTTGTGTCACTTCAACAATGTTTGGCTTCAGTTTTGCTGTCAAAGCCGTCTCCACTCAAAGAAATGTCACTTTGAAGATGGATGTTAGTCAGATGTTTGTCTTTCCACAGTAAAAGAAAAGTAGATCCAGGAAATGACAGGAATTCAACACAGGCTCCGGGAAACTGCCGTCTGTGCTCCGGGAAACCAGTCTGGATTACGTCTGTGCCTCTACCTTGATGTAATATGAACACTTATCTCTTCAATCTGAGAATCTGCAGGATCTAGTGACACTTGGAGCACAACAGCCGTTCTCAGCAGATTCAGTGTATTGTTGTGATATTAGTATTCCTTGCTGCACGCTTGCAGCTTTGAAGGATAAACGGTGGGTAAAGAGCTGAAAGGGTCAGAGGACGGAGTGGGAGAGTGGGATAAAAAAAAAAAAAAACTTGAAAGAACAGCCGCTTACAGCCATGGCAACCAGAACAAAGACACAAGCAACGGACTATGGAGGAAACTCACCTCAGGGTCAAAACCAGGCCTCTGCTAAAAGACTGTGAATGCAACATAGTAAAGCCCCTCAGTTACATCGTGTCTCTACAGGGAGGTTAAAAAAAAAAGAAACACACACACACACACACATCAAATCATCACACAGCTCAAACTCAAAAATACCACCACACAACCTCTCCAGTTTCTGCTGCTCTGCAATCACAGGGCTAAAAAATCAAAGTCGGAGTTTAGCGGGTTCGAGCACGGCACTGTCATTTAGAAACATCAACCACTGGCTGATGTGGCTCCAGACAAAACATACTGGCTATCTGCACTGTCGGTTAGGTCAACACACACACACAGGCGAAAAAAAAAAGAATCTGGCTTGCAGATACACAAAGAGGAACTGCAGAGCCACAAAGAAAACATAAACCTGCCAACAGCCGTCCGCAGGGAAAATGTGATTACAGCACAGAAGGTGTCGGTCAGCAAATGAGTGTGGTTTCACTTCTCAGGGCAAAAAATCACACACTTTGGGATTAACATTTTATGACGAGGCAAAGCTGCATGCCACCTTATGGGATATAAAACAAAGCTTCTTGCATGGATCCAATTTAAAAAAGAAGGAAATATGTTATTTTGTTTATAGACTGCTGCACTCCAGCCAAAGAGAGGGGAAATGTGTGGATTCACCCGAGAGAGAATAAAGTTCACAGCATTAAAATGATGGATCATTTATTGACAGGAGTTGTGTGTGCTCAAGGTGGGTGGGTGGGGGGGCAGGGCACGTTTTGCTCCTCTCCTTTCTCTCCCCGTCCTTTCTGTTTCCTGTTAGTAGCAGCACTGGCGGGCCATTGGACGCCATCCAGAGCAGTAGTTTTTCTCAGAGCGTCTGACTCACATCAGAGAAATTCAGGGGCAGATCTCCACTCCTCCACGTGGGATCTGAGGTCGTTCCTGACACTCGAGTATCAGGATACACTTTGTAAAAATGTGGATAATGAAACGAGTCTGTTGGAGCTTGGTGGAGGTGCTTGCTCAGAGTCATGGCAGCTTTTGACCATAAAGTCATAATAAAATTCCTCTAAACCAGTTTAATTTACAAGAGAACTGAACAATATGAGATTTAGTCTCAACAGCAGCTTTTATATTCTGTCATTTTCTGTTGATGTTGAGTTTATTGGAAACATTTAAGCTCTGTTTATCCAGTCACAGCAGATCTTTCCATTGCTCTTTAATAACAGCCTTTAATTTCTCCACCAGAGCAGCCACGGGTTGTAGTGCTTACCCACAGTGCTTACCCATAGTGCAGGAGAGGGTGGAGTTTACAGTATTGAATGTCACCTGGTTTTGTGCGTTCTCGTGTAAGGGTAGGGTGTCCCAATTCTTTTAAAAGTGAGGGGAAGTGCTTTTCACCCCTTAAAACCATCCCTTAAATCTGAGGGAGGCCAGGTGCAGACTTCAAACGTAGTGCAAGATGAACATCGGCAAAGATGTTTTCTGTTTTCTGCATTCCTGCATTTCTTCTTTGTTGGTTCATCAAACAAAGAAAGATCATCAAAGCCTATGCTACAGGTAACACAACCGCTGGAGCTGTCATTTTTTAAACCCGAATGAAAACCCACTACAGGTTGTAGTCCCTACATCGTCACTATATGTGATGGAGGTGAATACATTGAATATGCTAAGTGGTGTCACACACACACTCTCACCTCCTCCTGTGGCGACGCTGAGTCCAGTTTAAGCGACAGGTACATGACCACATGTGGGATGTGGCTTATGGACATCTGGAGCTCTGCCGTGTCCTCTCCCCACAGGAGACGCACCAGCTGGCTGACGGGCGGAGAGGCCTTTGTCTTGCGGGTTGATGAAGTGTCGCCGGCGTTGCTGTCGTCCACCGGAGCCACCGTCTCCAGGGTCAACCTCACCTGGAAGATGTGACAAGGCAGGGAGAGATGGAAAAATGAGGGAGGTATGAGCTGGGTTTTGAAAATCCAGTAATGGATTGGAAAAGAGATCAGAAAGGAGGAAAGGGTGGAAAGGATCTTTTTTCTGGTATACAGTAATATCATTGCATCAGCCTGCCTACCAGTCCCCCCTCAGAGCTTTCATTCATTCAGTCGCTATGGCTCCACATGATTGTACTTGGCGAGGGATTTTAACACAGCTCATCAGTCTGGGTTGTGTATGTGAGCCATGCTTTTGGACGGAGGAAAAGCTCCGGTCGTTACAGATTCATTGAGGGGAAAAGCCAAAAAAAAGTGGATAGCAGGATGGCGATTGTCAGAGAGAAAGTGACACCGACATCCAGACCTAACCACAGCATAACAAATAGCACGGACCGCTGTGTGTGTGTGTGTGTGTTTCTCTAAATTAAAACCAGACCTCTGCAACCCAAAGAAAGAGTGGCAAGACAACAGACAGCCTATCCTTTCTCATTCGTGCAGCAGTCTTTTTTTTTTCAACTTTCCATACCCCACTGTTTTATTTTACATTGTCATTCACAGCAAGTCGCAAGTGGAAACAGAAACAGAGCTGCATGGAAATCTGACATGCACGCACATGGAAACACGGGCAGGCAGGAGCTGATGCATGCTGGGATGAGCGGCTGCAGCTCGGTGGTGTAGCTCCGTTATAACAGTCACTTGAGCCTCGTACAGTCAGTCGGCGTCCGATCATAAGAGAGGCTGTGTGTTGACCTCACACATCAAGAGAAAGTTGAGTCTAAATCATAATTTTTATTTAAATTAAAACCCCAGATTTAACTTTCTACAGACTTTGACCCTCCTGGACCATAGAGATGAACTGTGTTATAAAATAACCCCAGAAACGTGCAAGCCAAGGCGGCACAGCAGCTCGTACACAGTTAAGTCAGAGGCTGTGAGCGGAGCTGAGCTGAGGTTAACTCCAGTAAATCAAAACCAGAAGTCTGAAGTGAGGAAGATCCTAAAGGTCAGCAGAGCCGCTCTGAAATCTCTGCTCAGGGAGAACTGGTTACAGTTCCCACAGGAATAGGTTTCTACCTGCCTTCAGTTAAATCTGCTCTTTTCCAACTTTGGTTTTACTGAGATTTTAAAGCAAAGTGAAAAGTCTGACTCTGTGACATGTGGAAGTGTTTATAGCTTATATATCATGGTATAAATCTTAATACATGGTCCTTTTTCTGCACAGATTGTAACAGACTTACGGTCGATTTATTTCATTATTTCATGTTACAGTCTGAGCCGACCTGAGCGACCCATCTCCTTTCCCAGTCGATGTTGTTATGATGCTGTGTAAAGCCCTTTAGGACAAACTGTTTGTAAAAATGGGCTACACAAATAATAATAAATATTTACATTGTTGATGTGTTTGTTCATATCATCATATATTTTGTCTCTCTGAGGTATTTGGTAGAAAAGCTGTAAGTCAGACAGGAAAGTGGAGGTTCTTCTGGGATTTGACCTTAAACCAGCAGAGACCTTTTTATAACCACTCCATCTTTACTTGGCTGCGCCCCAGTGATATTTCCAAAATATGCTTTCTTTCATTGTTTTACACACATAAGTATTCCTCTATTGGTTGTGCTCTCTAACCAACCTAAAAGAACCAGTCAGTTTCACTTGCAGACATTAACAACTTCCAAAACAGTGAGGTCTCTGTTGTTCTCGATGCTAGACCATATGGTGCCGACCAAATATGTTGAAAAAAAAAAAAAAAAAAAAGAAGAAAAAGATCATATTCCCTGGTTAAAAAATGTTGAAACTGTATTTTTCTAATCCAACGATCACTCCCAGGAGTCTCCACGGCCTGTCAGCAGTAACCACAGGCCACACGCCGCTCCAGTAGGCGCCTACATCTGGGCTCGCTGCCATTTTACCCATTTTCTGAGGATACTATTATTATTACTAAAAGAAGAGTGGAGCAGTGTGCTGTACCTTCAAATTGGTGACTCTCACCTGCAGTAAACCTCCCACACCCTCTCTTGCTCTTAAGCGATCCACAAAGGAGGCAGGAAACAGCTTTGATTAGACTTGAAGTGAGGAAAATAAATTCAGACGTGGAGAGAGTGGAGATGACTTTCAAATGGGCGAAATCTAAATTTGGGAAATAATTGGATAAAGAGGCTGAGTCGGCTAACTGCAGCACTTTCTCTCATCATAAATAATAAGGATGTGGTTAGGCTGCAGTGTGCGCTCACTGAAATTCCAGTCTGTTGATGTCAGTCATTTAGCGCTCGCTCATGGATGGACACACACACTCACACTCACATTAAGGAGAAACTGTAGATTGCCCAGGGTTAATAAAGGGCACAGTGGACTGACTTTAATACTAATATTTGCTCCTCCGACTATAATAAGTACTGTCTAGGATCCATCTGGGAGGGCTGGCGCAGAGAAAAACCACACACACACACACACAAAAACAATCATCCTGTCAGCAATACAACTCCATTTCAGGTTTTCTGAAAGTCATCGCGGTGCCTGAGGAACCTTGTATTTTTCCAAAAAATCTCCCTCGCTCTTTTTCCCCTACGATATAATTTCGTCTCTGACTACATCTTCTAATCAGCTGAGCTTTCAATCCCACAACAACTTCCTGTGGCACCGAAAAAAGAGTCGCACCGCAGGCCCGTCTATCCGCTGCTGCTCGCCATCACGGTCTGTCATTTGCAAATTCCTACTTTTTGATGGTCTGCTTTTTGGTGCAAACGCACAACTGAGGCACAGACTATGGATTTTTTTTAAGCGACCGATCAAAGGATCATTTCTCAGTAATTGAGGGTTTTGTGATGTTAAACGGCGCAGACTTCTGCTTTCTTTATACATTTTTGCATTTTAGAAGAACGAACGTGTTTCAAAGAAGTTCAGCATCTATATTTACTGCCGCGGTCGGCTGTTTGTGTTGAGCTTTTGAAGGATATTGAATCCACTTTACGGATTTGGAGGCTAATCCAATAGAGAAGCTGAGATAGGAACAACTTGATATATTGCATGACAGAAAACTACAAAACTGTGTGCAATATATTTGCTTTTTTTTTTTTTTTTTTTTAAATTCAGACACTAACCTGTGTTGGTCCTGGGATGCAGGACAGAACCCTCTCAATGTTTTCTGAGGTCACATCCACGTCGTCCACTGCTACAAGCACATCACCTGGACACAGACAGGAAACATTTATCAGCAGCAGACCTCGACCAAGTAGTAAATACTAAATACTAACAGATTCAACAGCTTTTATTATGTTTAACCAGCTCTGTCCTGCATAAAAATCATTGCAACACAAATCTTGAAACAGATATTAGAAGTGGCAGGGAGGGTGTGACAGCAGATCCTCTGAATGCACAGGTAAGAATAACACTGTGCACATGAAAGAGGAAAATAATAACAAAGATTTTTAACATTTGCAAAGTAAAATAAGTGTTTCTTCATTTTTGGTGTGACCCAGTAACAAGAAAACACCTTTAACTTTGCCTGCATGTTAATGGACTGATCTATAGTCTGACCCAGGTTAGGACTGGGGAATTACATACTTACAATGAGTAATATTCACTTGACTTAAAGAGCACTATTTCAATATAAAGTGTATGAGCCTTTGACCTATGCAGCGGCCTGTATAAACCTGTAAACCCTGTAAATGACCCGTAAAGAGCTTCACCTGCTTGTGTGTAGGGAGGCACACTAATATCTCAGCAACAGAGCTATTTCAGGTATTTAACCACTCTAATTGTTTAAGTATGTAGCTGCGCTGCATAAAAGCTTCTCTAAACAGTAACTCATGTGGGTAGTCATTTGTGGTGAGGCACAACTGGCATTCCTCCGTCTGCTAGTAAAAAACTGCCCAATGATTAGCCCAGATAGAGGAAAATCACTTCAGAGATGCCCCGCTTTCAAACGGGGCAGATTACCGTTTCTAAAAGGCCAAACCAGCTTTGAGACTCTCTCTGCCAGACTGTACTCTCTGAAAGTTTTATAAATACTGAATATAGATGTTCAGAGTTGGCCACGAGAAGTAGCTATTAAACATGAACCTTGTGGTTTTACAACACGGCTGAAAGCTGAAACCATGATAATAATCTGTATTACTTTGTAGTTGTTACTATGGATTCAACACACTGGAGGAGCGTGGCTATTATATAGACATGATGCAGAGTAAGAAAAGGCCTCAGTCCCAGATGTAGCCTGGTTCTTCCAGTATTTTCCTTCCAGAATAACACAAATCTCTAGTTACCTTCACCAATTATACCTCATCTACTTCGTTTGCATTGTTACAGCTCATTGTTTAGGCTTTGGACCCTTATTTTCTGAAGAATATCTCTATGTTACTATGTAGTAATAATTGCAACCCGTGCTTTGGCAGTGCTTTTGTGTGGTGTGGAAATGAATGACTCAGTACTGGTTCATGACTCTACAGATGACTGTTATTGAAATCATATCTGGTGCATAGCTGCATTTTCCTGGCCTTGAGGGTAGTAAGTCCTTTTTGAGAATGGAGAGAGTAACCTCTGAGAAAGATCGGTCACAAATATACTATTTTTATCCAAATGGAATTTCCATTTTAAGTTTAAGCTCCTCAGATAAATCCATAACATGTCAGCGTCCAGTCAGGACTTTTTTCTCTCCTGAACACTAGAGGGAACAGACCATCCCTGAGAAGAGGGTTGATTTCACGTCTTTGCTCCTTATAATCTTGCTAATGTTTTGTTGTTGTTTCCTGGGAAAGTAAACAACCAGGTTACTATTGGATTAATAGTCTTACCAATTAGGATTTGGCCACATTTGATGGCTGGGCTGTTGGGTATTAATCCATGAACAGTCAGTCTTTCTTCCCGTCCAACAGCTGCAGGGTCTGCCTGTCCTCTGCTCCATGAGGGACGATGTACCACCCCCAGCAGAGCCTCCAACAGGCCTCCACTGTCAGAGAGAGGTGCTGATGAACCTCCAAGGCGTTTAGGGTTGAGGTAGACACATACTTCCTTCAGCTGCTGCTGCTGCACAGTCACCCCCTGCTTTTGGCTTGGCTGGTTCTTCAGGATGGATGCTGGTTGTGATGAAGTCGAGCTGTCTTTACCCCCATCCTTCCCTGCTCCTCTGCGCTGAGAAGGCCGGCGTTTTCTCCTCAAGATCCTGGCTAGCTTCTTGAGAGCGGGCTCACCTTTCGTCCGTGAACCACACCGCTGCTTCTTGTTTTGCTCTGTGATGATCTCAGCTTCCTTTTCGCTGAAGCGAACATGATTGGTGGAGACACCTTGATTGGAGTTCACCTGGGCAAGTGCAGCCTCCTCTTCGCCCTCACTCAGCTCCAAGTAGAAAAGCTCGCCGTTCTTCTGGATGTCGTCGAGCCACTCTGGTTCCAAGTCACTGGGAAAAGACAGACAGAGTTTTGATCAAAACCCTACACACCTATCACCTACATGTTGTCTATCCTAATCCCAAAATATTCTTTCTTGGCTGCTTTTGATGGGTGAAATGCACAATAATTATGTCTACTTGCCTGCAATATTATCAATTTCTGATCAAAGAGGGATGAAATATCCCCTACGTACTGTATGTGGAGAACAGTCAATCCAACATGTTTCCAGACTGATGGGAGGAGGTATTACATGTTTATTTGACTTACAGTTACTTCTGTTATTTTCTGTATGTAAAAACAAAATAGTTTTACTTATAGCTCCTATATACACAAACCGTAATCATGTGTTTGACCAAAGGGTGGGAGTAAATGGCTGATTTTTTTTTTCCTTTTGGTTCCTCTTATTTTAAACCTGCTTTGAAAGAGCAGAACCTGTGGCTGACAGATTTGGCATCACATCCATAAATTTACAGAGGATGGCAGGAAACATACAATTATTTATGAAGGTTGACCACCCAAAATGAAAACCCTCTGCAATGTTACGAAAAAAGCACATGGAGTGGAAACTGTGTGGATGAGATGACAGCATCACTTTGCAGGAACATATAGGCTATATACAAACCTATTTTTGACTTATATGTATAAATAAATCATCTACAGCCTCATCTTCATCCACAGCTTCACTGCAATTTGAAGCAGCTAGTAGTGTCATCTCTTTGGCAGCTTCAGGAGACTCCATGTTGTTTTCCTCAAGAGCAAACAGATGGTTTGTTTGTTTCCAGTCTAACCATAAGTCAAACCATCTCCTTAACACGACGCCAAACTTCACTTTCAACTAGAAAAGTACAAGAAAGAGTCTAATTCTGCCTGAAAACCACTTTCAAACTTATGAAAAGCTTTTTCCCTCCACATCTTGACCAGCCCCACATAAACAAAATAAACTATGTAGACTGTCATATCTGGACTACAGTATCTCGGGGACATTACTTGCTCTTAAAAACAGTCCTGAAATCGTTACTTGACTGGCAAAAACGCATATAAGGTAAAGCTTTACTCGGAGTAGTCGGAGCTGCTGCAAATCGATGATTCACGGTCACTACCGCCGTCCTGCTCGGTCCCCTCTGCTTCCGTCAGGCCGCCACGAAGAGCTCTTTCGTGGCGGGAAGTAGCGAAGGCCATTTGGTGAGAAAATATATTTTCCCTGTGTAAGTTTTTAGCTAAACAATCGGTGATACTCTTTCGCCATGTTGTTAGCGTCAACGAGCCTTCCTCTTGGGGCGTCACGTGACGCACCGGCGCGTCGTCTGATTGGCGGATGGCGGAGTTGCCCCTGACAACGCAGAAGCTTTGAGAGAACACTCAGCAGGGCAGGTAGAGGAACGAGGATCTTTATCGACTGAAGCAGCGCGTGAAGATCTTATCTGTCCCCATTAAATAATGCAGCAACCACACAGACAACACAGGAGCCTGCTCAAATTATATGTACATACAATTCAACTCCACGGAGGTTAAACGCTAATAAAAGGCAGCTTTTATAAACTAATTCAAACCCATCTAGCCTAAAATAATAACCATTAAAAAACAGAGGAGAAAACGCATGAGAAACATCTTAACCACTTTATTTCTACAACAATTAAAGCCGTCGAAGGGTAATGCAAATTGATACAAAAACTATCAACTATCTGGATTTTTAACAGGCACTCGCGCACTTTTATTTATTAATACTATAACATTGTTGCCCCCTACTCCCACCTCCCTGCAGGCTCGCGCGAGCTTTTTAAATCCCCTCCGGTATTCAGCAAACTTCTGGCAAACTGTCAAACAAAAGGAGGCAACTTTAGCTTTGTTTAAAAAAATGGAAAGGAAATAAACAAAAAAAGCAATACTCAGATATTTTAGTCTTTACTGACCTGTAAAGGAGAACACTGCGGATAGAGTCGAAGTCTTCCAAGTTTTTAGAGGATGAACTTCCATCTATAGAAATGTTAAACATCATTTGCGTTTCATGTTTTTGCCGAGTGCTGCCAACGACGCTGCGTTAACTTAACGTGCCCGGTTTTTGCAGCTGCATTATGAAACCCCAAAAAGTCTGCAAGAAAAGTCCGCAAATGGTTTGTCCTGACTGAGCCTCCGACGGGATCCAAATTAATTCCTCTCCTGACCACAGGAGCAGCAGCATGCAGGCTGCAGCGCGTCTCCAAGACCAGAGCAAAGCCTCCTCCAGCTTCTCACGTCAATCAGTGACACGGAGAAGTGAATGGTTCAACACCAGCACTATTCAAATGGAGAAGAAAGACACGGTTGCTTTTTTTCTTTTTTTCCCCCTTTGGTTTTTGTGAAGATCTGAGTGTTTCTCCAGGCCAGCAGAGCGGAATTTGTCCCAGTGGTTTTCTTGGCAGGTGGAGTAAAAACCCGCCTACTCTGGACTACTTAGAAGAAGCCCAGCAGACAAGCCCACATTTGTACTTTCATTAAAAAAAGAGAGAAAGAAAACATTAAGTCTGAAGAAATAATGCTGTTGCACCACGTGCATCCTTGGCAAAACTACCCAATTAAGCCTATCTCATTATATGATTTTTATTGACCTATTCTAACTACATGCATGACATGTAATGTTTTAGCTGAAGGTCATTTGAGCTCTACTGAGCCCTATACCCCTTGTACACTAAATCATATGCAAGGGGTCATGCAACTAACCTCCACCCCCCTCCATTTTTTATAATATTATTTCCATCACCAGTAAATGACTTATCGCTCATCTCATAACGAAAGTTACTACTATAGTAAGAAACCAACTTCTGTAAATTTCTCAATCATTTTTTGACAAGTCAGCACTACCACTCTGATCATACTCCTTCCCTCATCGTCCTCAGAGAGAACAGTGAACGGTCATCAAAAGTAAAGAGCACATGAAGTAAATCATCACTCTCCACCCGCTTCGCGCTCAGGAAGGAGTATCACCACCTCTTCATCGTGGTTAGCGAGACCATACAGTTTAGAAACACATTTCTCAAGTCGATGACTATAGAAATGATCCCTGAAAGTATAGTCTTAACTCTCTAACTATAAGTCCCACCTACTAGTATGAAGCCCATGGGCGTCACAGTCATGGTGCTGAAACGCATGTCTTGTATCATGTAGTATTAGTTGGAAAAAAACATCGCAAACAGGGCACATATCGATAACTTCACACAGAAGTCGGTTTAGTGTTAATCGACCCGTTTAAGAACATTTTGAAAACAGTTAATAACAAACATTTTGGCATCTGAACATGTACCCACACACGGTTATACCGATCAATACCAGACATAAAAACACACATGCCAGGTGATTTAACGACGATATATTAACTGTAAATCATGTAGAAATAGTCTTTTTCTAATATACCGGCAATGCTGTCTGGTGGCAGAGCCTCCCTCCTCCGTCTCTCATTGGTTGCTGCGATCATGCGGACGGCGTGGTTAGCTTCAAATGCTAACAACAACGGACATGTAACTCTTATTTTCAAAGTCTAAACGTTACACACTCTTTACAGCACATCTATGTGCTGAATACAGGTGTTACATGATGTACAATGTAGCACGACAGAGATAATGTCATCGAAAAAGAGTCGAGAAAATCGTAATTTCACGTTAAGAAAATCTACCTAGCATGGAGCGACCTGTGCGTCGATTTATTTGCTTCCGACCAGAAACGAGGTCGTGTGATAGTTCCTCTATATTACCACATATTTATTAAGCAATGACACTATTGATTTTAAGGTTTTAAAACATTAAATTATCCTATAATATGATGTTCATACCTACACAGATGCACATTTGTAACAAAATAAAAATAAAACATATTCAGCTTGTTGTCACTTAAACTGGTTCGTATCTTACATCGCCCTCTTCTGGAAACAACCGAAAGAAGCAAATTATCACACCAATGGTGATTGTAAATACATCAACTAAACACGAAACATCCCAAACAGGCTTTTTATGTCGGTATGGGCAGATCATGTCGTTTGTTAATCGATACTTTTCCTACAGCGTAATTATCATAAAGTTGCTCCCGCCCCGCCCCTTTGTTTACTCTGACGTCATACGCATGCGACGCTCGCATGTTCTCAACCTGGAAGCAGCCAAGCAGCTCCTGCCGCTGACCGGCCATGTGAGTGTTTCTATTCTTCTGCCTTTGGATCAATTCAATTCCGCTTTCATTTTACTATTCAGAGGATTTCAGAAACTTCTACCATGTCGACAACAGTTAGCTTTCCGGTAGTGATAGTAGTATCACTTTAGAATTACACACACACCCTACCAGACACAAACACAGACAGACTGTCTTTTAAAGGATCTAAAACAATAATTTCTTTTATACAATATATGGATACTTACGTTTTTTTTAATTCATTTTCAGGTGATTCAGAGGAGAGCACCAGGCTAAAATGGCAGACGTTCCCTCAGAGGTGTGTGACATGCAGATGAATGAGGTGTCAGAGGTGATGGATCTTCTTCATATAGATGTAGAGACTGATGTGGTGGACAACAAACCTGGGAGAGAAGATGCATTGTGTTCAGTAAGTGTGTTTGCCAAGCTTTCGCATTAAATAAGGACTATTTAAAAACAGGCAACCTTGCATAATTTTGCATAATAGCAGAGTCAGTGTCAGGCCACTTATAAGATTATAAGGACAAAACCAGCAAAACATGTAAAAGCCAAGACAACGCAACAACACATAAAGTGCATCATTTGTGTAATTTAAGTAATTTATGTGTTTTATATTTCTTGGTTGGCAAAACACATTTTTTATGTTTTCAGAACATTCTGTGACACAAAGTATTCTAACAACTTAAGACACAAGATCAGAAATCAACAAACTTGAGCATTTCTAATGTTTTTCTGTTTGATAAAAAGAGGAATGTGTTGAGGAAGCAGCGAAACTGGGAGAGGCAGCTCGCTGCAAAGAAGAGCAAGAGGAAGGAGGAGAAGCAGAGGAGGAAGCTGAACCGTGAGCAGGAGTCAGGTAAAGAACCAGCAAAAACAAATAATCCATAGTTTTGTTTTTCAGGGAGGCTGAAGGCCCTTTACCTTCTTTTATAACCCCGGCATCTGTCTTTCCTGTGCTTTTTGTCAAACAGGTGCCAGTGCAGACAGTCCTCAGTTTACCAAACGGGTCATGAAGGCAATCACCAAAGAACGATTAGCTGAGGCTCAGTCAACAGGTCCCAAACTCTGTGTTGATCTGAGTATGACCGACTGCATGTCTGACAAGGTAGAAATTCCTGAGGGAGAAAAAAAATCACTCATGGCACAATACAACTGGTTTTGTATCACTTATTAATGCAGCAGTTCCCATTATTTATGTGCCACATTTGTTTACCTACCTTTTTTATTTTTGTGTGGTTCAGGAGGTAAGCCGGCTGGCTGCTCAGTTAAGAAGACTGTATGGGTCGAACAAGAAGGCAGCTCGACCCTTCCACCTGTTCCTAACAAACCTGAGAGAGGACAGTCGTCTGTACAGAGAGTGCATACGGATGAACGACGGCTTCCTCAACTACATGGTGAGAAAATAACTGTTCCTGTTCAGAAAACCTTTGAGAATAGTTTCTAAATTTCATCCCTTTCTTCTGCTGGTTTCAGGTGGATATAACCGAGGAAAGCTGCCTGGATCTTTTCCCTGCAGCATCTGTCATCTACCTCTCTCCGGATGCCGAAGAAGGTTTGAATGATTTGAATTTATTGCACTTTAAAATGAGATTGATATGTTTATGCGATGTTGCTGAAATTTTTATAAATTGTGAAGTTTGTAGATTGTTTTTTTTTTAGCTGAGATATATATTTTGGCCAGCAGAGGGCATCACTCACTCACATTAATGTGTCAAAAAATGGTATTACTGCTGTTTGTACCACTATTACTAATAATATAGTTTACAGTCTAACAGGAAAACACACAAAATAGCAGCAGAAACAAAGGAGAAAATCTATGTATTGTTAAATATTCATTCATATTTGCATATTAAGTGTTGCTGTCTGTTTGATCTCCTCTTTTATTTCAGCTTTAGAAACAGTGGACTCTGACAAAGTGTACGTCCTCGGTGGCCTTGTGGATGAAAGCATCCAGAAGGTGTTGTACATAAATTATAACACAGACATAGACAATCCACTGATTCAATATGACCAGTAGAGTTTGTTGTTAATGTGAGGCTGTCCCTGCAGCTATCTGAGATCAGTGCATTTACCAGATGTAATAAATGTCAGGTATTGCAGTGCTGATTATTTCCATGTGTCCTGTGCAGAAGCTGAGCTACTCACGGGCCGAAGAACTGAGCGTCCGCACTGCGAGGTTGCCCATAGACGAGCACATGGTGAAGAAAATCAACACCAAGAATTTCCACTCAAAGATCCTGGCAGTAAATCAAGGTGAGCAACATTCCTCAGTCTTTTTCTCACCTCATTTTTTTTCTTACTAATGAAGTGTCGCTCTGTCTTCATCCACAGTGTTCGACATCTTGTTGACTTTCTGTGACACGGGTAGCTGGACACAAGCCCTGCGGGCATGGTTTCCCCAGGGGAAGGGTTATGTTGTTGCACCAGATGATTCCTCGCCACTTCCTGCAACACAGACTTTGGATTAATGGCGTTGTTTTCATTTCAGTTACTCATGTGGACAGTGAGAGCAGACAGGCTATATGCGGTATTTACCTGAGAGGAGTTGGCACACTGTGTAAAGTGCCTGGTTCACCAAAGACAGCAAACTGTTATTCAAAGTGTCAACAGTTGAGTTGAGAGAATGCCATACGTTGGTGCTCATTTGACCTCAGGAACAAAACAGAAAAACTACTTGTAGATAATTAAAATAAAAGGCTGATTTAGACATATTGTTAAATTTGTGTGACTGGTTTTCTATCACTGTTAATGTGTTTTACAAACAAACACTAGTATAAGGACTTTCAGCAGGAAGGGTCATGTTATTACTTGAGAAGTTTGGTGGGGCCTGAGAAAGTGAATGACATTTGCTTTTGCACAACATAGCTAGAGCTCTTAAGAAATAATGGAAAGGGAGTATTTGGGTTGTCAAGTGGAAGGGAAGTAGACTTTTTTTTTTTTTTAGAGATTCTTCTCACAGTACACTCCCCCAGTTAGTCATATTTTATAACATGATATCAGTCCAATTATATTGCTCTCATAAAATTAAAAAAAGTAAATTTTAAATCCCTCAGGGGAGTTAAGAGTTGCAACATTACCTTAATCAGACACTGATCATTGTGTTTAATGAACTTTTTTTTAGCAGCATGATCCAACAAGAACCCACATACTGTACATTTTACTGTACAACAACAAACAAACAAAAGTGCCTGCTTAGTCAAATCAGTATTTCCAGAGCAAGTGTGTATTTGTGCCACTTTTTCATGAGAGTACAGTCATACCCTGTTGTAGTGATCAAGAGATGCAAAATAGCGAAGATGACTCAGTATCTTTGTATAGGTGTGTAACACTGTGTTGTATGCGAGACTTTGGCAGTCTGCAAAGCCTGTATTTTTATTTATACAACCTGAGGCGCATGTACTAATGATGATGTACTTGTGTCAATGGGTCCGACATGGCTCAGGGGAATAAACACTTCATTTATCAATCCTGACTGTGCGGTCTGTGTTTTAATTGTCTGCAAGACAAATTTGTGAGGACAACAAAGTTGAAGCTGAAGCTTGAATCCAACATGGATATTTATTAGAAGTGTTGAACCATAACAAGTAGTAGTAGTAGTTTATAGTACATCTCCTCTCTCAGGCTTCTCTCTGGAGTTCTAGTAACAACAGGCCATTTAGAAGTGAGGAAAAATTGAGACTGTCATCTGATTGACCAACAGTTTTCTCAGCGATTAAATAAAAATATACCAGATCTAGCAGGCAAGACCTTGACTTAGACAAGCCAATTATCATTTAGTGCAATTCATGAAGCTTTATCAAGAGGAAAATTACAAAGAAGTGACATATTCAGTGCTACATCCAAGATCACTTTTTAAAAAAGCCATACACATCAAACTCATTTATGGAACATTTCAGGTCACATTTCATTCTTTACAAACACAATGACATTGTCATGCACAGGTAAGCTCCCAGTGCTGTTAGATTACAGCTGGTTGCTTACTCTCCACTGACATATTATGACACACTTCTCAGACTTCAGTCCCAAAAAAAAAAATGCTGAGGAAATAAAAAAAAAATAAAGGTAAACATACAGGTTAAATGTGATGCATTATTCTAATGAAGTAAAACAATATGGCTCATTGTGGCAGTAAGAAGTTATGGTCAGCAAGTTTATCTGTCACATGTATTTAAGCCTGATTCTTGGGAAGTGATGCTCCCTGCTGATGCAGCTGTTTCTCAAGAACAAAGCGGACCAGCTTCTTCACCCAGGAGGCCCGAGGATTCAGGCACACCTTCTCCCCACTTGCCAGTCCAGCACTGATTGAAAAGATACATTTGTTATCCACAGCCAGATATAAGATAAAATACCAAGCCCATAAGTCCTCAGGGCACCTCCACCCACACAGTTGACTCAGAGTTGTCTACATTTCTATATGATTTAAGTTAAAACACATCCTAATCTGAATGTTGCAACATATCCACAACAAGGAAAACAAATTACAACAGGGAGAAAAGACAAGATATAAATGAAAAATAGCTGGATTAAAAAAAAAAAAAAAAAAAAAAGCCTGGCTGGAGTTTTCTCTGAGTAGATGTGTTGCAACTTTTGTCCATTTGAAATCTGAGACATAACTATTCCAAGGTTAGACGTCACTAATGATTTTTTTGTTCTTCTTTGGGTTCAAAAACAATAAAATATTCATTTTCAGTAGCCTGCTCTTCATGCTGTTATGTGTTGTGTCACAATTAAAGAGGCAGGCTATGCAAATGAGCCGCATCATTTCGTTACTAGCAAACATTTAGTGCTATCTTGAACCTAAATCTTGATCTTGTCATAAGTAGTTTTAGCCTTAACTAAACTAAACAACGCTTACCTCCACTCAACCTAACTAAGCCAAAATGGTTTCTGCAGTAACCACGGAGACCAAGGAAATAGCCTAATGTAACCATGACAACCAGCGTTTGTTACACCTACCACTAGGGGTATCAGAGTGTTGATAAAATACGGAGGACATGTTCTTACTGTTCCCAGTAATAAATATGACCATGATTGATCATTCATTATTATTTTCATATGACACTGTTGTTTACAGTGTAGATCACTTCCTGGCTGACCGATGAGCTCCTAAACACATCATTCATCACAACAAGGCCAGAATCCAAAAGCTGAAATAGAGAACCTGGACCTTGATGTAACTAGCCTAAGTACTCCTTGCACTTTATAGTGAAAGCTCAGTTGACAGACACAACACTGACAGATTGTATGACCTTTATAGAGCTTAAGATCTGCTTGATACCACAGAAGAACATGTCAGTGCATTTTCTACTTGTTCAGACGTGCTTTATTTTATTTAGTATTTTCCAGTAAAACTTTGTTATTCACCTATTGCACCTATTGTTCATTCATAGTATGTGGGAATTTGGTGGGTGTTCGGTGTGTTTTGATGAGCACCGTCAGATGATTTTGCAAAACAAGGGTAGTAACTGTGATAGTGGGACAGTCCCATCCTCATGCCTCTTTTTTTGCTATAAACAAAGTGCTGCATGCATCAGCCTCACACAATCAGTTATGATTTTTTTTTTTTTGGCTATTGCTCAGTTAGATTTTGTCCCTTTAGTTACTCCTCTGTGCTGGCAACAGTCGGGGGGGAGACATCATGTTTGTCAGCTATCCCACCCTCATGAACATGATATCTCAGTAAGGCTTTAATGGGATTTCGACAGATTTGGCACAGGTGTTATCTTTGACTCCAGGGTGAACTGCTAAGAACTTATTTTCCTTTGCGTGAAGGCTTTACTCACATTACTTCTTTTTCCTGGCAGTGAGGCCCCTCAGGGATGAGCTTGATGCTCCTCAGGCTGTCTGGAGGGATGATCCTCGACTCCACCTGAAGGCATCGACAGTGTGTGTTGTAGTCCCTGCTGATCGGTGGCATACCTATCGTCAACAGACATTCAGTCAGAGCACAGGTATGACCAGTTCACAGTAAACACACCGCCAAGGCTGCTCTTCCTTTTTAGGAAAATATCTAGATCAGAACATGCAGATGTTTTGGGTGTTTCTATGACTTTTCTCTCAGCAATGTCATTTTCTTGTGTTTTCTTTAGCAGTGAATTCACCCTCCAATTGCAGCCAATTTTCCTTAGATCTCACTTTACAGTGTTGAGGTTAGATTTTATGTCATATGGCTGTTAATTCATGAATAAAATGCTGACGAGGTCTATACTGACAACAGGCACTTCCCCATTTTCTTTCTGCCAGCTTCCTGTTCACTGTGAATTAAGCATTCATAGTTATCTGTTCTTACTAAATACACCATGAAACTATGACTATTTTGCATGTATTGCACATTTAACCACTTCTCATTTTATTGCACAATAGCTTTTTTGCTGGTCTCAGTGGATCCATTTTTCATACTATCCAATTAAAGACAGTGAATGTGTTTGGCTCAAATACAAACAGGAGTATAATGTATACACACGTCACAAAAGTATCTACAGTGTACATCTTACAGAGCCTCTGTTTCCCAATATTGTGTAGCCGTGTAGCTCTTACCTTTGATGACAACAAAGAGGCCCAGGAACATGAACACCACGCAGATCTTCATCTTGTTAAGGCAGCTGCTTACGTCCTTGAAGACAGGCAGATGTTGTTCAGCTGTTTGACTGTTAAACACATCCACACCATTAGTATTTATACACATTTACACATGATCATGTGCTCCTCAACAACTTAGCTGTGGGAGATTTTAGGGTGTGTGTGTGTGTGTGTTTGGTTTCTCTTTGCTGTTCACGTGTGCAGCAGAAGATAGTCATGGGATGATGAGTTCAGGGACAGACCAGAGGCCCCACTGAGGTCAAGGGGCGACATGCACGTGGTCAGTGGCCAAAGAAACGAACCACAAGGACAGAGTGTGTGTCTGGGCAGTGGGCAGCACTACTGAATTATGATTGCCCCCTCACTGATGAATAGGAACTGATCATCAGACACAGTTTTGTTTTTACCAGTGATACAGTGCATATGATTCTGTGACACAATGTTGTTGTTGATGGTGGGAGGTTTTATCCCTGGGGTTAACTCTGACCTCGCTCTGACACTCTCACACAGTTTTCTTGTGAATGTGGGCAGCCCTCTGTGGGCCCCATATTGACATGAATGTCTTCAATGTAGGTCCAAGACGGGCCCCCAACTGGGCTCAGAGTGGGTTTCTCTGAGTAAGAAGAATGGGGCATCTGTGGGCAAGACCACACTGGGTTACCCACAGAAAAAACCCCAAACCATGGGGTGGCAAAAGCCTAAACCTGCTATAAGCTCTGCATGGGCTACCGCACAGATGGCCCATGCTGGTATTCCCTGGCCAAGCCCACAGTTGGGCTTGTCCACATAAAGTTAACATATGGGCCCCACATTGGATTAGTGGGGACGCTGCCCCACAGACGAGCCACAGTGTTTACCAGATAGCAGTCTTATATTATAGATGAACATTACCATGGTTGATTTTCCTCTGTGTCTGCTGTTTGCTAATGCTAACGTTAGCCATAAACACACCATAAAATATAAAATGAGCTCACAGAGTTTACTTTGTGGTAGTTTGAAGGAAAAATGTTAGTTTTAAATACACTATGTTAAAATGAGGAAGTGAAAAGCATTTGTGCCATGTTTTCATTTGTCATCCAGCAGTAGCTTAAATATTTACAGTGTTGAACTTTTTAGCCTTTTTTTTCTTTTTTCGTTTTTAAAGAATAGATTTAATTTAGATACCAAAGAGTGGTATAATATAATCTATTTAAATGGATTTTCTTCAATTCATCAAAACAGACCTCAGCAGTGGTAAAAAATCTCACATCACCTTTTTGAGTGACACAGTGCTGTCTGGTTTGACTTGAGAAATATTGCTCCCTTATGATTGACAGCATGCGTCTTCAGACGTCTGGGTCGTGAATGTGGAATAAAAGTGGGACATCATGCAAAGCCACAGGTCCACATGACAGTAAGAAATGAAATGATGTGTTGTATGACTTTGCCAAATGTTCATCTTTCGAAAAACAAGGGACTATTTAATGGGACTTTTTTTTATTATTGTTTTTATAAATGACCACAACATGATATGAGTTGTTTGTTTATTCTGGGCTGATAAGGAAATTAAGTAATAACAAATAGTACCTATGACCAGCTGATCTTTGGAGAGCCCTTTCCCAGTTGTGTTTGTTTGACAGTAGCTGGATAGGAGAGCAGAGCCATACTAAAACAGGAAAAACATAAGAATATATAAAAAGAAAACTATCTCTGTGTCAGTTTTAGTTTATAGGTTTGAGGAGCAAGTATGTGATGGTGATGAGGGTGTTCCTGTAAAAGAGTGAGTGCCACTGAGTGTAACTAGAGGCATGAAAGAGACACAATACTGGTCCAACTGATAGTGACGAGAGATCTGTGAAACAAGGAAACAGAAAAACAAAGACAATGGATGGAAGTGTTGATCAGTCCAGCTCTACTGTCTGGCACCATGACCACGACTTTTCATTTGTGGTTTTTCAGCAAATATTATTCACAAGTGATGAATGGATGAATCCACTTAATGATCCCGAAGTCTCATCATGTGGTATCAAAATATTTATCTTTCCATTAGTTTGACTGACTGAATATCCACCACAGCTGCACTTTGTGTTTGGTGCAAAAAGTTAGGTTTCTAACACACTGATGATGAACATGATAAATGTTATTTCTGCTGAACTTCATCACAGACAGCTGCTGGAACAGCTGAAGACCTTCAGTCTTTGGTGAAGTTTCTGCCTCTCGCCGCTGGTTTTTATCCGCAAAGGTGACATCAAAAAATTAAATCACGTGCATCTAAAAACTTAGCCATGATGTTACTGAGTCAGAGTGGAGCCAATAGTAATAACAGAGTAAGACAAATACAGATGGTTGATTGAACAATGCAGCCATCTAGAGGAGAGAGGACAGAAAACCACTTCCCCAACACACTGAACTGAGAACTCCTTATCTATTCAGAATATATAAATGACAAGTTACACTTCTTTTTTTGTGAACAAGCACCAGATTTATTGCAGTTTAGTTCTTCTTCATCAACATGACAAAACTATGGCTTAGTAGATCATGATTTAAGTCTTAAAAAAAAAACAATCACTTCACATGATAGAGTATGTACACATAAATACACGGTTGTGGACTCAACATAAAGGCAACATTTACATAGAAATTCAACAGTGTCATCAGTGTATAAAAATCACAGCCTAAGGGAAGACTTTCATCCCATCATACTGACACCCCAGCCCAGTATGCAAGTGTGTCCCTGGGTCAGGACATGTCTCTCTTCACAGATACTGTATAGCTACAGTATTTGATGCTTTACCCTTTTATACCTTGCTCTTAGCTTAGCTTCGAGTTGTGCTAATCTTACTCAGTTTTACAGCAAGAAGTGCACCAGTCCTAGCCTTATATAGATATGTTGCTCATTCTCCTTATGAACTAATGCTATTTTAAGTGAACACTGATAAACACATGCAATGCATTGATGCATTGTTATACCACTATTGTGTTTGAGTCTGTTGCTGTTGCTGTTGTGCTGCTTTTTTCCTGCAAATTAAAAAAAGGAAGACACGGTTAACCTTTAATTTGAATTTCAAAAAATCTGAAACATTTATTTCCAAGCTGCTTTTGACCAAATGTCAAATGTCAGTTCTGCTCAATATGATTTACTTTAGAATGATAACTCTACTCCAATGAAACAAGACTGGATTGGAAAACTGTTGCTGAAAATATTTCGACTCCAGTTCAATGCAGGCAATGCAACTGGGCAGTGATTTCCAACTTTTTTGGTCTCTCTCAGTTGAAATAAGGACTGATCCTTTTTTTTTTTTTTTTTTTTTTTTAAATAATATTTCTTTGGCCAAACATCTTTTATTTTCCTGCTTCTACTCTTGCAGCTGGAGAAATGCAGAAATGTTACTTTCTTCCAGAGCAGTTTATTTTTATTCCATATTTTGAAGCCCTGCGTGTGCAGAAATGACAAAAGTGCATCATTTGAAAAAGTAGTTGACTTACATTTCAACTGCTTTCAGGATGCTCTTCGTGAATTGCGTCTTGGTATCTAGACAGGTAGAACTGCTGTCGTTCAGTCTGACACTGCAGGAGAGAGAATAATTCCACATCACTGTCACTGGAAAATCAACATTTATCAAGGGCTGACAAAACAGACAAAAATACAGATGTGGTCTATTTTTTTCCTTATCTTTCCTAACACTGCTGGTACTTACATGACTTCTGTGTTCTTGCAATATGGACGAGACTCATACACCTTGACACCAATGATGAGTTTGGGGTTTATACTCGGGATTGTACGCAAACACTGGCAGCGCTTAATGGCTGTAAAAAAAAAAAAAAGGAGAAATAAGGCAAAAGTATAAAAGACATATGGACTAGTTACAATTGAATATTCATGCTTATTTCAAGTCATCAGTTTAGAGAAACAGCAAAAAAATCAGAGCTGTGCACAAGCCGATGAATTAATACACTTACGTGGTGAGCAAAAGCATGTGACCACACAGGCCAGGAGAAAGACGCAGTGGAGTGAAGCATTCATCCTCATCTTGTCTATTGCAGGAATCAGAAGGATCTGAGTAGTAGTGGTGTTGTAGCTTCTCTCTCCTCATGCTCTCTGCACCTCCTTTTTATATCTGCTCACAGTGAGCAAATCAGTTCCATAGAATTGAGGAAAAGCTGTTGCATAATACAATACAACGCTTTCCTTGGAATCCTCAGAGGTTTTCACTTCTCCTTACGGTCATCCTCCGGTTTGTGAATGAGCTTATCGTGCTGAGACAGATTTGATGTGGTTAACACCAGAACTATTTGATATATCAACTTTATAACTTCGGTGCATCCAGTGTATGAATCACTTATAATCCGACATTACTGCCTCTGCATAACTGTTGGAAAGAGCTGTCTGGAAAACTGGCACTGGTTCAGAAGTTTTTTTTTTCTTTTATTTAAAAACAATCTTCCTTGGTACGATTGATCACTGCTTGTTTATGACTGTGCATGTGAACCTGGCTCATCATGTTTCCATTGGGGTAGTCCTAATCATATTGTAATTGTTCACTGTGTATATATATGTATACACACACACACACACACACACACACACACACACATATATATACACATGGGGAGCATCTTTGACAAAAGAGGTATTTACATGCATTTTTTTTGGCCTGCTTTATCACTCTCACACATTTAACATCTATTTTATGGTTGACTTTTCTATACAAATTATATGTTATATTTTGTCTTGTTGATGAGATGCAATTGCCTTACATGGCCCTCCCCTGTATGACACACATACAGTGGAATTTTAAGTCTAGCACTGAAGATTTTAGATCTGGATGGAAACCAAATCAAGTGGACCGTCACATTGCGTCAGACTTACGGGCTATCTTTCTGCATATTCATCTAAGCTTTCCAAGTGCAAGAGTAAGCTTTCCAAGGGACTGACTCATTGTACAAAAAAGGTCAATGGGAGTCGTCAGATTCAAGTACGTACAAGTTAATGATGTGTGTGTTTGTGTGAATGTTGCAATTCAGCACTGACATCAACAGACTCACAGCACTTCAGCTGTATCGGTTGTTGCATTATTACTTAGTGCGAGAACTGGTGCTTGTTTATGCTCTGATTTAGTTGTGCAATACCTAGAGACTTGGCACACAACCCAGACATTAGACATAATTATGGCTGACTGTAGGAGAGCAGCAACAACCTCAGTGATGGCTCTGCAATCACTGATCAGCACATGAATAAATGTGGTTAGCCACTAAGCTTTCTTAAGGGATCCTCTTGTAGTTAAACACAGCACCTGATCTAACTTTTCAACTTTGAGTTTAACCACAGATTTGAAATTAATTATGACTCATGTTAGTGAATGGATGAATCAGATTAAGAGAGAAATTAAAAGGGGAAATTTCTGCACACTACCAGAGAACCTCTCTAACAGATGTTTCTCATGATTCAGCTGCCCACAGTTACCACTGTGGTCACCTCACACACTCCAGGAGTCAACCACAGAACCCGCACTCATCCCATCTGTCCCCACTGTCAACCCAAGTTACACTTTTGCCCTCTTATAGCTCATCCATGTTAAACAAACTCATCATGCATGCTACAACAGAAAGGATTTCAATGACTCTGCTTACCCAGTTAAGACTATGAATCTGTCAAAACAAACATAACACACGTCCACGTAAACAGTGGTTAACAATTGACTGCAAGATTATAACCAGTTCCCCTAAGCTGTAAAAAACACAATAAAAGTGACTCTAGGGCAGGCATGTCCAAACTATTCCTCAAAGGGCCGTGTGGCTGCAGGTTTTTGTTCCAACCAACCAAGAGCACAGAGTTTGACCAATCAACTCTCTGAAGACTGACATCAGTTGATTAACTGAGTCAGGTCTGGTGTGCTGCTGCTTGGTTGGAACAAAAACCTGCAGCCACACCGGCCCTTTGTGGAATAGTTTGGACATGCCTGCTCTAGGGCATTAGTAGAGTATTTATCTTAGGATGACATCTGCTGGTTCTGTGGGATAATGCAGTGAGATGTCAGTTTCAGTCAATGCTATTCTGTCTGATCTGTCAGTGTCAGTGTCCGTCAGTGCCCTCTTCTAACACAACAGACGCCTGGCCTTGTACCTGTATCAACTTTACCTTCAGGGTCAGACAAACAAGGAAATGTACTGAAAGCCAGAACTCTTTTATGTCTTAGGGCGTGTCCAAACTAACTGCCCTAGGTAAGTTTGGGGATTCACAGAGAACTAAAACATAAAAGGACATCAATGATTTATTTTTAGTCTGGCAGGTGTCAGACAGGGAACTGCTGTACTTTGCTGAAGGCTCTCCCGTAAGTTCACCAGTGTGGATAAGATGGATGAATACCAACATCCCCTGTTTTTTGAAGCGGAACATCTGACAGACCGAGAGAAGCAGAAAATCAGGAGACACTTTCAACGAAAACGAGCCTCAGGTGGAGGTGAATGTGGGATGATTGAACACGCCGGAGGCAACATCTTTAAAATCAGTTTCAAGGAAAAAGAAGGTAAGCAGTCGCTCTGTTTTCACATGTGTAAACAAGAGGTGGGCTGTGTTCAGGCACAGCGATACTTCTAAGATGTCAGCCTGGGCATGCTCACAATGACGTAGGGATGACAACCTATGTTACACGCCCTATGTTACTATGTTCACCACATTAGTTTATAATGAATGAATCTTAGTTAGCTACAAATGCTAATTAGCACTGCATACAACATAACAGTTAGGTCTGACTGGAACAACCTTAACAGGAAGACTGAAAATGTAATTTGATAATGGCATGTGCACCAGCCAGTGTGAGTCACTGTTTCTCTTTCTGTTTCCATTTAATACTGGTATAACTGATAGTTGATCTGCCCTACTCCCCCTACACAGACACTGTATAGTTTCTTTACTGCATGGTAGAAATAAGTATTTCCTAAGTCAGGCAGCTTCCCAGTGTTCGCAGTCCAAGACTTGAGGGGCCTTAGGCAAAGTGACGTGTGATCAAGATTCATGCGTTTCTGTCAGGTGGCCTGGAGGTGATGCAATTATTCTGGTATTTCATGAACTCATGGGAAGCTTAAAGGGAGTCCTGTGTTTGGGTGATTTTGTATTTTGCAGATCAGGAGAGAGTTTTGCAGAGGAAATTTCACACCATCTCTCTTCCTCATCGGGAGCTACATCTGACCATGACCCAAACCAGTTCACTTCACAGCTATAAACCCACTGACCAGACATCCAATAGTCAGTCTCAGGTGAGTTAACAGTGTAATACCACAGAATATGTTCCAGAAACAATTCTGACACCTACAGAAGGTGCATCATGGTTAGACTGAAATTGTCTTCTTTCTTCTTAGATTTTCTTCATTACTATTATTATTTTTCACTTTTAGCCTAATTTTGAAAGGGACTGCCCAGGAGTTGAAATCCAGCGAGGAAACATATATACCATCATTTTAGAGGAACTTGACAGAGACGTGCACTCAGGCGCTACAGAAAATGATGTATTGATGAAAAAGATAAATGAGAAGAGAGTGAAGCTTCCGACGGACTTGATTACCTTCATAACATCCAGCGGGGCCATCTCCAAGTACAACACTTGCTTCAAGCGGAGCTTCAGAAATCCTGTTTCCCTAGAAGTGGGCTCAGAGCTGGTTCTGTCCAGTGTGTCCTCCGATGATCTGAATGAGGCTTGGGCAGCAGTGCAGAGAGACCTGAGTGTGGACACTGTTGTGCTGCAGGGAGCTTTAGCTTTATCTCCAGACCTGGACAGAGTGAAGGAAGTTCTCAACAAAGCCAAGAGCGAGGCAAACTGTCAAGAGTTTAAAGTAGATGTACGCTTCATCCCAGGAATCAGTGGACCCTCAGAGACCAAAGTACGAATGGTGGGCTACACTGAAACCGTGAACAAGCTCAAAGATGTTCTGAATGACTACCAGATGAATCAGGTTGAAGTACAAGATGCAGTGAACTTACCGCATCCTGAACTGGTTGGCTGTTTTGATCGAGTCTTGGGTCTGATCGGGATGAAGCAGACAAAAGTGACATTGAAATCCTTACACTTCCCGTGTCCTTATGTGCTCCTTTCTGGTCCACGTTGTCATGTCCAGGAAGCCAAACAGGCCTTAACGTCAACTCTAGCCAGCTTGACGATAGACACACTAGTTCTAGATGGACCAGGGGCTCAGCGGTACTTCCAAGCAAAGGGTAAAGTCATCAAGTATCTGATAGAGACGTCCTGTCAGGTGCTTATCAGGGAACTACAAGATGTAACTTCAACAGGAGTGAAAACCAAATCACCAAGCATCAGCAGCACCGATGTCACACCAAGACTTTCCATTCCTAGGTGGCACAGTAAGACTGCGGTCAACATCACGCACAACAAAACAAGCCTGAAGATCAAGCTTGGCAATTTGGAGGATGAGGAGGTTAAGCAATTTGTTTTATTTTCTCTTCTACAATAAATTAGTTAACAGTGAACAGCTTTCTCACACCCTTGCCTCACTTCTACAGGTGAATGTGTTGGTGATCCCCATGCTCAATAAGCAGCTGGCTTCTACTAAAATTGGTAAACATCTACTGAAGAAAGCTGGGAGCAGGATCATAATAGACTTTACTCTGATGACAGCAAAACATACCTTCAGGGCAGGAGATGTGCTGCAGATTGACGCCTCTCAGTCTTTGGGCTGCTCCAAACTCTTCTTCATCGAGTGTTTACCTTGGGATGGAATCAGAGGAGAGAGCGTGCAGGTGAGGTGCAGGGTCAGAGGGAGGGAAAAGGTGGGGGGATCCAGTGGATCAACCAGCACCTGTATACACACACACACACACCACCACACGCAGAATGCCCACATAATGATGGGGTTTTCATTCGCCATACACACTCATTACTTCACAGCACAAAGTCACCCAGGCATCGTTTCTAATCAATAACAAGCAATGCAAGACTATCAATAAAAAACGTGTGCTTACCTTTCATCTTATTTGTTGAAAACTGCCGACAAACCATCCATAGAGCCTTCTTCTCTTACTTTATGGCTTTAGAGCGTTTCTATGTCCTTTAGTTGTGTCCTTTTGTTTTCTTTTTTCCTGCTTTCCTCCTTATTCGAGCCCAAATTTCACTGGTTGCGTCATTGCGTAATCTGATGATTGACGCCTGCCAATCATTTTTTTCCGTTTTCCCCCATCTTTTCTTTTTTCTCAGATTAAAATGCCTCCAATGTAAGATCCGGCACAAATGAAGCACTTTCTGGGCGATTCATAAATAGATTAAAAAAAAAAAAAAAAAAAAGTTAAGAAGTGGTTTCTCCGATCAGCTGAAGCTAGGGTGGACCATGCTAACTAAAAGGTAGGTGAGCATGCTAGGTAGCTGGGAGCACGTGGTTAGCTAAACTGCCACCATGAAAGTCAATAATGTCAATAGGACCTCCAGTGAAAGTAGGGGGTTTAATATTTTCTTAACTTATATCACAGTGTAATGGTTTGCCTATATGTTTAAAGATACCCGGAGGAGTTTGCTTTTGGTTATAAAAGAGCCTCATATTAATGTGGACAAATCTCCATTACCCACACTTGTTTATGTGTACATTTTCGATAAATATATCATTTTATCTTTGTAGTTATTTTGATATTATTATTTCGTGGTGGACAAGAGACAAGACAGAGCAATTTACGGCAGCTGACAACGCGCATTATAGATCGTCAAAACGTCATTAACAGTAAAACCTGTGTTTGTAATTACCTCGGTGTCGGTGGCCATGGTTCGGTCAAAGCTCTCTGGTTCGGTCTTCAAAACTCCCACGGCTCGCCCTGGCTCGCTGCCAGATCCATGCTAGCTGCTCCTTTACGTGCCGTGTCGCTTTGGCTCATTTGCGACCAGTTTGCGACCGTGCACACGGAGGCTCATGGGAAATGTAGTGTGAAAACACTTTAGCTTTCCGAAACTCCTCCTAGTACCTTAACTGTGTATAGTCTGTATAACCTTTCTTTTGTAAAATGTCAAATGTTAATTTGTAGGCTCTTAGCAATGGGCTGAAGAAGTGTTTGGACCTCTGCGTACGACAGGGCTTCAGTTCAGTGGCCTTTCCTGTTATTGGACCTGGAGTGCTTTTAAAGTACCCGCTGCGAGAAGCCATTCAGGTGCTGACTGGCAGCATCCGCCAGTTTGGATCATCTACATTGTCCAGTTCTCTCTCCACCATCCATGTTGTCATTCAACCTGGTAATCGCAACTCTGAACAGGTTAATTAAAACTCATCTTCTTGTAATTGTCATGTGTTTGTAGGATGCATTTAGGCATGATTTGCTTTACATGTGTAAGAAGAAGCCAATGTTGACGGGAAGCAATTTGTATTTGCAGTGCTACCAGGATGTCTACAGACACCTCAGTGCCAGTATGAATCAGGGAGGCCAAGGTAAAGCAGACAGATAATTAGTTGTTAATTGTACCCTGCAAATACACTGTGCTGTTGGTGTTAAGTTGAAATGCTTTATTTGTAGCTTGTCAAGTTATAAATTGCAATAGAAACAGTATCTCGGTAGAATATCTAAAATTTTATCTGCATTATAGAACTGGAATAAACAAAGGTACCTATTTCCTTTAGACCGTTGTAGTATCCACATCCATTAAGTTAAGTATCAAATATGAAACATGTTTTCTTCTGCTCAGTAATCTTCAGATCCCTCGCCAGTGACCTTGATGATGTCACCATAACTGTGGGAAGTGGGGTAAAACTACAGCTGGTGCTTGGTGACATTAGCTGCGAGACTACAGACGCTGTGGTGAACACAACCAACTTTGTTGACTTTCAGAGAGGTGGGTGTGGGTTTTTGGCAGAGTGGTTACGAGGTGTCCCACTCAGCGAGAGCACTGTTTTATATGTAGCTGCTGTGATTATTCCACAGATGGTGTGTGCAAAGACATCATAACTAAGGCAGGACCGCAGCTGGAGGCATTCCTAAGGACTGGTAAGACAGGGAGATAAACTAGCCTCCACAACTCCACAAACCCTAAAAATCTGCTCGACATCTTCTTACATCTGTTGTCTTTGTTGTTTTGTGTGTAGCAATCGTGAACAGTGGGGAGGTTTTTAAGACCGAGCCTGGATCATTTCCTTGTAAAGCCATTTTGCACGTGTACGGGGAAAACAATGCAAGCATTGTGGAGCGACTGGTGTGTCGCATCATTGAACTCTGTGAATCCTCAGGATACAAATCCGTGGCCATTCCTGCTATTTGCACGGGTAAATATTACACAAGACAATCTAGACGGTTAAACACAAAAGAAACCTACTTCAACATGACGTGGCAATGTATCTAGGAAGATGTACCTCAAACGAGGTTTGGACTGAAACAAACAGAAAGGAGAGAGCTAGATACACCCTAGTTGTAAAGACGTAGCTCTTGCTTTGTGCAGGTGGTGGGGGTATGGACCCTGGAGTCATAGCACGGGCCATTCTTCAAGGCGTTAAGACTGCCACATCATCTACTTCCCTGTGCTCTCTCACCAACATTCGCCTTGTGCTGATTGAGATCAAAGTTTTCTTGGCATTTAAACGCCAAGCAACACAGCTGTTTCCCTCTGATGTCTTCAACACTGGTAAGAGGAATTTGAATGATCAAAAATCCTACGTCTATATCAATCATGCCGTTCTGTCTGTTCTGTCACTGATTGTTATATTTTCATCCACTTTGCAGTATCAGTGTCAACAGCTCAGCTGATAAATATACCACAGCAACAGACCGTAGTGTCTGTTAATGCAGATCAAAGCTGTGTCCCTACCACCTCTAGCAATCAGCAGCAAAAGTCGGCCTTCATGTTCTTGGGTCTTCACAAAAAAAATGTTGATGGTGCCATGACAAAACTGGGTAATCTATATCAGGCTCAGTGCTCCACTGTAGCTTTCTCAAGGGAAGACCTGCAAGACCTCACCCAGGAGGACATGAACAATCTGAGCCAGCTGGTAGAGATCCTTGGTCTGTACATGCAGAAGGACCAGTCTGGCCTGGGAAGCTTAACAGTGAGTGGGCTGAAAGAGGGAGTCAACCAGGTGATCCAGGTCATTCACACCATCAGTTTGCTCAGGAGAGAAGTAAGAGCCAAGGAGGAGGAGCATTTGTACAGCCGTGTGGCTTGGTGCATCCTGGGGGACAGTGGCGAGTGGGAAAGGCTACCAAAGAGAGCAAATCGCAACCTGGAAAAAAGTGATACACTGAGAGTGATAGCAGACGCAAAGAGCAACCTGTGGAGGGTGGATCCACAGAAGACGGAGGCCACAAGAGAAGTGACTGGACAGACGGCGAAGCTGAAACGACTTGAAAATCCACCAGGTGAGATATGGTTCTTGACAAGTTCAGTCAGATGCTTGTGTGTCTGGTAACAGGTGCCAAGAAATGTGTTGTTACTATACATTTTTGATTTTTACATGAAGACCTATCCATTCCTCAGGGAGATATTGAGTGAATAGTCATGAGTGTTGTATCAATCTGCTCAGCTACCTCTCAGGTCTCATCATCTGTTTCTGAGAACTCACAAATTGATCTTATTTCACTAAATAAGATCTTTGGGAACGACATCCACACATAAACCTCTGAGAGTTTACTGTTTATTAACTTGTCTAACTGATTTTCAGAGCTGACACTCCCCTTGTACTGGGACACCATGGCCCAAGTAGAAAATCTGAAGGTGGTTGCACTGAATCCTTTCTCTGCGGAGTACCAGACAGTGGAAAAGGCCTTCAGACGAACTGTCAGCATGACTATAAAGAAGGTGTGTGGCTTTCACTATTTGATCTTCATTCAAAATTCAGAATTCAAAACTATCTCACAGGCCTGATTATGAATACTCTATGAATCTATCGGTTTTTGGCAGCTCAGCCTTTGTGGTCTTTCCTACTAGATTGAGCGTTTGCAGAACATCCACCTGCGCTGGGCCTACGAAGTGTACAAGAAGCACATTTCTGATAAGAATGGACGGAGAGGAGCAGGTGAAAAGATCCTGTACCACGGGACGTCTCAGGACAACTGTGACTCCATCATCAAAACTGGTTTCAACAGGAGATTTGCAGGACAAAATGGTAATGAATATTTTTGTTAGTGTTCAACAGAAAATTGCATGAATTTGAAAACTGAACACAAAATTTCCCATCTATGTCCCTCAAACTTTGTCCCTGTTAGCAGATGTTAATTCTTTGTTCTCTTATTCCAAGCAACGTCATATGGACGAGGGACCTACTTTGCTGTCAAGGCCAACTATTCAGCCCACCCCACCTACTCCAAACCAGCTGCTGACGGTACTCAGATGATGTTTGTGGCTCGAGTCCTGACTGGCGTCTTCACTCAGGGTCAAAGTGGCATGAAGGTGCCGCCTCCTCTCAACGACCAGCAGCCACACGACCGCTACGACAGCGTGGTGGATAGAACAGACAACCCAGGCATGTATGTTGTTTTCCACGACAGCCAGGCGTACCCAGACTACCTCATCACCTTCAAGTGTCTGTAAGGGAAAGTGCAAAAGCATGTTCAGAGTCCAACTGAAATTGTTCTTCTGTTTGTCTTGTGTGCTACAACATACATATGTATCTTGTAAAGCTCTTTCTGAAGAAATTCAGAAATTGCTGCTCAGTTTCCGTCCACTTAATTGTTACTGTTTGCAATATGAAGAGGATGGATAAACAATGTCCTTTTAATCATGAGCATGTTTATCTCTTTGCTCTGAAGGACAAACTTTGTAAAAACAAAGTCAACAGGAACCAGATCATAGAAAATCTCACTCATCATTATCAGGTACTTCAGCAGCTTTCATGTGCACACTCTGCACTTTGAATTCTTTCTTGTTTTTTGCTTTTTTGGATTAAATGATTATTATTTAAAACGTTAACATTAATTGTTTGTTTCTTGCCGTATTACTGCAGGTTCTGATCACGTACTGTATATTTATTCCCTTTTATTTGTTTGTCAGTTTAATTAATTAGATATTGTCAAGTTAATATAGTATATTCTGTGAATTGTTACTTTTTTCCTTATGTTTGGAATAATAAAAATCCATTGATAAAATACTAAATAGTCCATGTTGCCTATGTACTATATTTCCATACTTAGGTGAAGACATATCCAGATGCTCTATCAGTGACACAGCAGGAAAGTTTAAGTGTCCTGATTTGACCTTCTGTGAATACAGCCTTGCATTTGTCTGTTTTATCAGAAATTATACAAATTATTATTATTACACTGAGTTCTGCAAACAGTGGTTCAGGCCTGCTAGCTGCTAACAATCCATCATACTTAGTAGTGACTAAAGCTTGTTATCAACTCACCGAGGATTACTGTATTTCAGGAGTTGTGTTAGGAATTGCTTCACAAAATTTTACTGAACAGCAAATACAGCGAAGAGTCAGAACGTGATACAAGAACAACAGAACAGAACAACTACACTGAAAATCTGATGGTTGTTAGGGTGAGCAATGAGGTCCAGTCTAAGTGTGACATCTAGTGGGTCAATGAGGGAATGTGACAGGATGTAAGGTTTACCCCAGAAGGTCACCTGTGATTGTGTTTTGTTTATAAACAAAACACAATCACATGATGTTCTGGTGATGTATTTGTTAAAGGGTTAGTGTTGGTTGGGGTGAAGGTTGAATCACAAACAGAGAAGTGGATCAAATATCCAAAACCTGATGGGTGTTAGCTTTATTACTGGTAGAATCATTATCCATGTGGTAAAACCATGATCAGTGTTATTATCATCATTACCTTTTGGTATCACTGTCAAAGTATCAAAACAACAAGAGAAACAAGGAAATGCCAGGAGCTATTCAGGGCACGGGGTGTGTATTTGCTGGGAGGAAGGAGCAGTTACAGTAAGTGAAAGTGAAAGCAAACGCGCTTCATACACACGGTGCACGAAGAAAGTTGTCAGACAGAAGTCGCACAGACTGCCACAAAGTCAAGTACAGATTTGTCTGGAAAATGGACGAATATCAGCACCCACTGTTCTTTGAGGCGAGAGATCTGACGGCCAGAGAGCGGGAAAAGGTCAGGAGACACTTTCAGAAAAAACGAGACTCAGGGGGAGGTGAATGTGGAATAATAGAAAAAACTGGAGGCAACACCTATAAAATCTGCTTCAAAGAAAAAGATGGTAAGGAATCACTTTGTGTTTATAGTTCTATGTTGAATGTACTTCATGTTCTTTTGTTTGACTTCGCACTTGGCTGTTACAGAACAGGAAAGGGTTTTGCAGAGGAAGTTTCACACAATCTCCCTTCCTGGTGGAGAGCTGCAGCTGACGGTCAGTCGAACCAGTTCCCCAGATACCCAGACACAGGTGAGCTAATATCATGCAATAAAAATGTTGACTGTCGCCTTCATGGTTCTGGCACAAACATCTCAGTCAAATGACCAGGTCAGACTGGTTTGTTGGGGATTTCTAAGACGTGTCACCATCTGATAATTTTTAACCTTAACCAAAACATTATGACTACTGTGACGTGACAATAGCTTATACTATACTTATGCTTTCTTTTTTCTTTTTAAAGACATTTACAAAGACAAACAGAAAAACCCTTGAGAAAATTTTCAAGATGGACATTTACCTCCTGTATTACCTAAGAGACAACATTAAAGTAAATAAGCTACTGCAGAAACAGCTCTCTTGATTGGCTACACACTCAAATTAAATTTTGATGAAGAGGAAGCAGTGGTTCAAGGGGATATTGAGAAGGGGCAAGGAGGAGCTTTTAGTGCTGCAGAGGACTGGGAGATGCAGGTAGACCGGGTCTTCATCAATCTTACTGAGGACTACCTGTCCTACCATGTGCTTGAGCCCAAACAAATCAAAATGCTACAGCAAGACAGCTCCTTTGAGACTGATGATATCAAAGTGTACTCAGAGACTGGTTACTCTGTGGTTGTGGGAGAAACAAAGGCCGTGAAGGCCAAAATTGCAATCCTGGAAAAGAGCGTGCCATCCCGGAAGGAACTGCCGATCATTATGAAACAGTTCAAACTGATAGAAGAGGAGTTCAATCAAGAAATGCGTGCACATTACCCAGAAGTCAAATTCCTCATCAGCAATAACATGATCATCATGGAGGGGCCTGATGATGGGGTGCAGTCAGGAGCTACCAAACATGATGAACTGGTGAAAAACATTAAAGAGAAGAAAGTCAAGCTCCCTACAGAATTAATAAGCTTCATTAAATCCAGCGGGGCCATCTCCAAGTACGAGGCTCGCTTCCAGCAGAGCCTCAGAAATCCTGTTGCCCTAGAAGTGGGCTCAGAGCTGGTTCTGTCCAGTCTGTCCTCTGGTGCCTTGGATGAGGCTTGGGCAGCAGTGCAGAGAGACCTGACTGTGGACACTGTGAAGCTGCAGAGCAACGCAGACCTGGACAGAGTGAAGGAAGTTCTCAACAAAGCCAAGAGCAAGGCAAACTGTCGAGAGCTTAAAGTGGACGTCCGCTTGATCCCAGGAATCAGTGGATCCTCAGAAATCAAAGTACGAATTGTGGGCTACACTGAAAATGTGAACAAACTGAAAGATGTTCTGAATGACTACCAGATGAATCAGGTTGAGGTACAAGAAGCAGTGAACTTACCGCATCCTGAACTGGTTGACTGTTTTGATCGAGTCTTGGGTCTGATCGGGATGAAGCAGACAAAAGTGACATTAAAACCCACACACTCCCCACATCCTTGTGTGCTTGTGTCTGGTCCACGCTGTCTTGTCCAGGAGGCTAAACAGGCCTTAACGTCAACTCTAGCCAGCCTGACGGTAGACAAACTAGTTCTAGATGGACTAGGGGCTCAGCGGTACTTCCAGAAAGAGGGTAAAGTCAACAAGGATCTTGTAGAGAGCTCCTGTCAGGTGCTTATCAGGGAACTACCAGATACGTCTTCAACAGGAGTGACAACCAGAACACCAAACATCAGCCTCAGCAGCCCCAGCCTACATGCCATTCCCAGAATGTACGGCTACCCTGTTAGGACTATTGCAGTCAACAAAACAAGCTTGAAGATCAAGGTTGGCAGTTTAGAGGATGAGCAGGTAAGAGAGCTTCTATTCTATTCCACTTTACGTCACATCTTAAATAAAGCAGCACTGCAACACACATAATCATATCATTTAACATTTGTTTCCATAGGTGAATGTGTTGGTTGCTCCCATGCTCAACAAACAGCTGAATTGTACCAATATCGGCGTAGGCCTGTTGCGTAAAGCAGGGAACATAATACAGTCAAATTTCAATTCAGCAGCAGCAAATTTTACCGTCACACCTGGAGATGTTCTGCAGGTCACTGGGCCTCCATCTCTTGGCTGCTCCAAGCTCTTCTTCATTGAGTGCTTGCCTTGGGATGGACCCAGAGGGCAGAGTGTGCAGGTACAGTAAATTATTAAAAATGAAAAAAAAAGACACTTGGGTTAATGTGTTAATGTAGACCGGGAATTAGAGCAACAGCAATAGTGAATACAAGCAATGGAAAAGTGACTTTACCTTTTGTTTCCTAGGCGCTCTGTGATGGGTTGAAGAAGTGCTTGGACCTCTGTGCACAGCAGGTCATGACTTCAGTTGCATTTCCAGTTATTGGACCTGGTATTAAGTTTAGGTACCCGCTGAAAGAAGCCATTGAACTTCTAGCTGAGAGCATTCACAACTTTGGACAATCTGCATCCACTGGTTCTCTGAACGCAATTCATGTCGTCGTTAAACCTGGCTATCCAGACTCTGAGGAGGTGACTACTGACACTGGGAAAACTGTTGTATGTGGTTTGGAAGAAGCTTGCATGCATGATTTATTGATGCAGAAGCATTTAATGTCTATGTTATTTACAGTGCTTCCATGATGTCTACAGACAGCTCAGCTCAATTATGAACCCTGGAGGCCAAGGTAAACTAGACATTTACTCAGACGACTTGAATTAACTGTTACAAATACAACAAACAATTGAATGTAGATTAGCAATTTGTCATATCCATGTCAAATATTTCTGCCTTTTAGTAATCTTCAGTTCCCTCACCACTGACCTTGATGACATCACAATGACCGTGGGACCTGGGATTAAACTACAGTTGGTGTTTGGTGACATCACCAATGAGACTACAGACGCCATTGTGAACACGACCGACTTTGCCAATTTCCATAACGGTGGGTGAGAGGATCCATTAGCAGGCTGATGTGCTGTAACTCTAGTTATTAAAAATTTCGTGCAGGTATTTGTGGTGCCCCCCAGGATCAATCTTAATTAATCCCTGGCTTCTTTTAGCACCACCAACAGGTCAAAGTTTGTACCTACGACAGAATATCTCAGTATTTGTTGGGTTGGCACAGTTTGTTAACCCCAAAATCTGGCACAGCATAATCATGTTGAATTAAAAGAACCTTTTTCATACAGTGATATCATCAGGTCAATACCTGGTCAATAGACTATTTAGACTTTTGACCATTTATATTCAAAACTAATGACACCATCACTTTGTTTTGTTTTCTAATTAGCTGATGTTAGCATGCAACAATGCTAAACTAAAATAGTGAAAATGGTAAACATGCCATAACAAGATCTTAGCATCTGTCTAAGTCAACATTTTAGCTTACCAGCATTTAGCTTTGCCTGAGTGCAGCCTCACAGAGATGCTCTTGTTTTGTCTTATCCTTAATGGTGCTTTGTGTTTAGAGCTAAATGGCTGATGTTGGCATACTAAAAAGCTAAATTGAAAGATGGTGAGCACTGTAAACATGGTATCTTTTCCATCAACACCTTACCATGTGAGAGTGCTAGCATACTAACATTAGCGTGTAGCTTAGCTGTGCCTGAGTACAGGCTCACAGAGATGCTTGCATTGCTGCAGGTGTTTACACTTGTCTTTACTCTGCAGATGGTGTGTGCAAAGACATCCTAACTGTAGCCGGACCAGAGGTGGAGGCTCAGCTGAAAACAGGTGAGAAAAGATCTGTTAGAAATGTTCAGTCAACCGCACACTTAACAGCTTCTTACTTATTTTTCACCTGTTTTGTTGTGTGCAGCAAAAGTACAGAGAGGAGAAGTGTTCAAGACCAATGCAGGATCATTCCCTTGTAAAGCCATTTTGCACGTGTGTGGAGAAAGAGATCAAGGCGTCACTGAGCAAGTGGTGTCTCGCATCATTCAAGTTTGTGAATCCTCTGGATACAAATCTGTGGCGATTCCTGCCATCAATGCTGGTAGATATCACATAATTCAATCAGTTCAATTGTTTAATTGTCCAATTCTTTTTCAATTAAGTGTCAGATTTATTCTGCATGTGATCAATTCATCCTCTGTGTGCAGGCGCTGGTGGGCTGGACCCTGGTGTTGTGGCCGGTGCCATCATAAGAGGGGTCAAAGCTGCCACTTCGTCCACTCCCTTCTACTATCTCACTGACATCCGCCTTGTCTTGATCAAGATCAATGTTTTCTTGGCGTTCAAGGAGGAGGCGATGCAGCAGTACCCCACTCCATCAGTCAATACAGGTTAAAAGAATTTTCACAAACATCTTTCCTCTTACTTAGTCTTTCCTCTTTTCACTGATTGTTTTGATGTGTCCTACCCTGCAGTGCCAATGCCTCTGTTGCCTCATGTATACCAAGAAGAGCCACCAAGGTCTCTGACCGCAGACATAAGCAACCTCCAAAACACCTTCACAAATCAGACCTCCACCTTCCTCTTCCTGGGTCTCACCAGACAGGATGTCAGTGATGCCAAGACAAAGCTTAAGAGTGTGTATGAGACTCAGTGCGCCACACAAATCCTCCCAAAGGAGCAGCTTGAAGGCCTCACAGAGGATGACATGAAGGATCTAACGCAGCTGGTGGAGAGCAAGGGTCTGTACATTCAAACAGACCAGTCCAGCCCAAACACCTTAACAGTGAGCGGGTTGAAAGACGGGGTCAACGAGGTGATGCAGATGATTAATAGGTCACGAGTCGGCAGCCTCATGCAACAGGTGAGACTCAAAGAGGAAGACGATGTTTACACCCGTGTAGCTTGGTGCATCCTTGGACCTAACGGCAACTGGGAACGACTTCCCAAAACAGCCAATCACAACCTGGAAAATGGGGATATAGGAACAGGGATAGTAGACGCACAGAGCATTCAGTGGATTGTGGATCTGCCGAAGATGGTGGCCAAAAGACAAGGAAGTACACAGGTGGCGCAGTTAAAACGACTTCAGAATCTGGAAGGTGAGATGAAAATGACTTTTTATCAAAGTGACGTCAGTAACTTTTAAACACTAAAAAAAAATCTAAACTGTTTATTTTTGAATGGAAAAACTCACCCCAACCTTAAACTGCAGATTGAATTTAGTCTGTTGTCATGAAATATCTTTTTCTGAGCACTTTTCTGGGCTTTCAGGGTCATCCATGTTGCTTTACATCTGAGTTTCAAAGTAAAAAATATACTTGATCAAGTGAAAAACAACATCTGGTACTTTTCTATTCTCAGACTTCACTCTCCCTCTGTACTGGGACCCCATGGCTACTAGGGAGAATATGAAGGTGGTTCTGCTGCAGCCGTCTTCCCCAGAGTACCGGGCAGTAAAGGAGGCATTCAGACGAACTGTCACCAAGACTGTAACAAAGGTGGGTGGTTTTCCTTGAAGGAAATAGATTTGATTGTCCGTGGACACAAAATGCACAAAGTCACACTGCATTTTTTTTGCAGACTTATACATTGTACTTGGCAAGACTGCAGTGTATCATAACTATGGTAAACCTGGCCTTGAGTGCATTATTATCTTGATTTGGTGCTTTTTGTTTATCAGATCGAGCGTCTTCAGAACATCCACCTGCGTCGGGGCTACGAAGTGCAGAAGAAGCAGATTTCTGACAAGAACACAAATAATGGCGCGGGCGAAAAGCTTCTGTACCACGGGACGACCCAGGCCAACTGTGACTCCATCATGAAAACTGGGTTCAACAGGAGCTTTGCTGGTCAAAATGGTAAATAAAATTTTAGTACCCTTTTGGTTCAGCAGTGTAGGGCCTGGCCCAAAAATAATGCCACAGTGACATCCACAGGCTGCTTACTGTCATTGCTGCTGTTGTAGATTGATCATCTGGATTAACAACCTTCTAAGATTTATCTATCAATCATCTATTGGGTACTTCTTGATAACTCCCTGTTCGGTCTTATTCCCAGCAACTGTCTATGGACATGGGACCTACTTTGCTGTCAAGGCCAGCTACTCAGCCAACCCCACCTACTCCAAACCAGCTGCTGATGGTACTCAGCTGATGTTCGTGGCTCGAGTCCTGACTGGCCTCTACACTCAGGGTCAAAGTGGCATGAAGGTGCCACCACCTCTCAATGACCAGCAGCCACACGACCGCTACGACAGCGTGGTGGATAGAATAGACAACCCCAGCATGTATGTCGTTTTCCATGACAGCCAGGCGTACCCAGACTACCTGATCACCTTCAAGTGACAGAGTGTACATTCATAGGTATTCTCAGGTGTGTGAATTGCAGCTACATTCAAGGCCTTGCCAACACAAAATAAGTGCCTGATGAAGTAGAAATGTAAACATAACATTCAGGGATGAACACTGATCCACAGACATCCAGAGTTAAAGGAAGAAAGTGTCACAAATGTATTTTATTTGGGTTTTTTTTGCACTCGTTCTTGCACAGAAAAGAAGAGAAGCAACTGACTTCATAGCTTTATATGAAAAGGTAGAAGAGTTAGACATGTTGATATTTGATTTTAACTGTAATTGAATTGTGGGGGGAAATTAAAATATGAAGTGGGAAAGTTAAAGTTTCATCAATTACTATTTTTTGTTACCTAATTAAAAAATATCATCCAGCTCTGAGTTTTTTTGTTTTTTTTGTCTGTCTTTCAGCTCATTGTTTTGATTTTACATTAACCCTTTAGTTCTGTGTCAATAACCCAATCAAACCTGTTTCTAGTGTTGGCAGAAGCTTTTTAAACCCACTTCATGCTGCCCATAGTAGTAATTGTAGTTGTAGTAATTCTGCCCCCTAGTGGCTGAAAATCTATTACTGCAACTTTAAGATCGAGACATTGGTGTATATTGATATTTTTGATCAAAAAGATTTCAAAATGGGCAAAATGAAAGAAAATAAAATCCAATATGAGACAACGTTTTTTGATGTGCTTTTTTTCTTAATTTTAAAAATCATGTATCTTTCCCTTGGTTAATAGGATATAAAATTGATTTGATTAACCTCTAGTGCTTCAAAAAGAAGAGATCTTAATGCACATGCTATTCTTATGACTAATACTGCAGAGTATTTTAAAACTAAAACCACTGTTACAAGTACTGAAGCTATATCTGTTGTAAATCTACGGTTACATGAGTTATAGGCCTATATTTGCTTATATTTGTGAGTTAAATGATGATGGGTATGTGTGGTGATCCTGTAGTGATCCTACGATGATCCTCAGGTCTTGACGGTGAAAGTTGCCTGGCCGGACACCTGCCTGAGCGCAGCACAGTCCAGGGTAGCGATCATCCTGGTGGTACCGGACCTCTGCGGGGTGAAAAACTCGGTCCAGGTCAGGGAGGAGCCTCCTGGGATCAGACTGAAACCAGAACAGATGAGGGTTGATTTTTGGTGTCACTATTGTTGTTAAGTGACAGTCAAACAAGTACTGAAAATAAATAATAAACCCCAAAGTTATTTCATATAGTAATTTATATACCAACAAATGAACTTTAATTAAAATGGGATTTCGCACCCATGGAACAGAACAAAATGGAATTCATTCATTAAATCACCATGAGTGATACATTAGCCATGTATAAGTGAATCATGCATTTAGTACCATTATAACACTCTTTTCTTCTCTGGTGCTTTTCAGGGAATAAAATGGGACGTAATGTGGTTATGAATAAAAAGCACCTGTTCCACAACCTGCATCAAAAAACAGTTTTCTTTGTGTAATTTGAATATCAAAACAGGAGTTGGATGGATTTCTTTTATAATGCAAATTTGGGAAAAAATGTCTACAGCCCATCACGAGATGTTTGTGCCGCACAACCTACACATGGAGGTGAACAGATGAATGAATCCGGCAACATGATGAGAAATTGTGCTTTCAAACTAAAAATGAGTGATTTTCACTTCAGGTGTGTGTCAGTGATGACAAGGGTCCCATCTTTAGTTTGACACACACAGAAACACACACACACATTTCCTCTGTGCTACGCTCACCTGTAGTATTTGTACTTGGGCGCCATCATCGCAGGTCCTTCCAGACGAATGTAGACGCCCTCCAGGCTGAAGGTGAAGGGGTTTGTGAACTGCACACTCACCATCATCTCTTCGTGGATTCTGCTTCCGCCGGATACCTGAAGTACACACAGGAAGTACATCAGACAACAACTTCACAAATTCAACCATCTACATGTTCATATAGGTCGTGGATCTGTAGATAAAGTCAGTTTTGAAGCATAGAGAACTAGAGGTAGGTTTTCCTATGTGATTCACTCAAATCGATTGATCCGTGTTGGGAGTAAACGTTATCTCAGACCTCGACAAGGAGCTGGGGATTGTGCAGGGCGATGACTTTCATGGCGGTGACGATCTGCCCGGTCTCCTTCACCTTCCCAGTGATGATGAAGTGAAGGTTGGCCTGTTCCACGAGCTCCTTCATGTATTTTGTTGACTTCACCGAGACCAACTCCTTCACACCTGCAGAACAGAAAAACACAACGCTGCAGTTCTTCCTCTCTTTTCCTTCCTCGTGAATTTTTGTGAAAGGTTTTACTTCTGTTGGGGCCGATCTTCACAGTCGGAGTCTCAAACAAGAACTCAGAGCTGGTGACTCCGGTGTAATACACCACGTTCCCGCTGACGTAGGTGTCCACGGTGCGCTTCTGGTCGCTCTGGTTGATGAACTCCACGGCCAGCTCGAAGTCATCTCCAATCCTGACCTCCAGGGCGGGCAGGACCACATCCACATCAGACACAGGAAGTGTGGACTTGTCTCGTTTGCACCCATACTCCTCGGCTTTTTCCAGGACGGTCCGCTCCTCTGTGGTGCCTGGATTGGATGGTTGGAAAAAAAAGAGCTCATCTGCACAACAGTTCTATCTATTTATCTCCAAAAAGGAAAATACTAACATTTGTTTTGGTTTTCTCAAAAAGTTTGACCTCCCTGGTCCCCTGCATCTGTTATATTTTGAGATTTTTGAAATAATAAAATAACTTTGGCTAAAAGTCATCTGAACATTTGTTGCCAAATTCATACCAAAGTGACAGTAAATACAGCCTCAGACCTGAGCCAACTATTCAGGCCCACATGATGCCAGCTGGAGCCCATCTCCAGACCAAAATGTCCACTCCCCAAACACGCTGCCTGAGCTGGCACCCTCATGAGGGCATGTGGCTGGTGCTGCAGAGCCAGAGCACAGCCGAGTGTGCCAACACTCAGCCACCATCCTCCCAAATTAAGAGTTTCTTTTTTAAAACTGTGCATCTGTGTTGGGCCATTACCCCAAACCTGGGTGTCACCCCCACAGAGCTTAAAGACCTGAGCCATCCATCATTTTTCAGACTAGCCAGTCTAGTCTACACAAACTGAGGAAGACACTTGTATAAGGGGCAAAACGTCTTCAAAGACAAAAACCAAGTCCAGTTGACCTGATTCAATTGCCTAGAGTTGCCCAGAGATAAACTGTGTATCAGTTATACGTGTTGTTTTTGCTGCTGCTGCTGCTGTTGTCATTACCTTCAGGAAACTTGTACTGATCAGTGATGTCGCGGCGGGTCATGTCTCCCGGGGTTTTGGTCAAAACCATGCGGCCTACGTGAGTCCGGTTCACTTTGACCGGCTGCATGGTCCCATCTTTCATCCGGGAATAAAACACCACATCGCTGTTGACCTGTTGTAAGAGAGAGAGGGTGAGAGAGAGAGAGAGAGAGTGAGCCTCTGAAAAGCAAAGAAAACCACAGGTACAGTGTGAAGCTTCTGAACAAAAACAAATTAAAGATTCACCTCAGCAAACACAAAGGCAGCATCGAAGGGGAAGCATATCTGCCCATGTTTGACGGCCTGGACAGATGCAGGGCCACATCTGTACATACCTTGATGGATAATAGAGGAAGACATTAATTATTCATGTGGCATCACTGTCTTTTCTAAAAACAATGCTTCCTTCTTTGCATTGACCTTATACAGTATTTATAGAGAAAATGATTCCACATTGTTTTGCTTTGTCACTGCGACTCAGCTGTAAATGATTAATAATGATAATGGCAATTAATATGACTGTTAATCAACCAAAACCTGTTAATATGAAGCTGGAAAATATCATATGATATTATTGTTTTACCATCACTGGTCTCCTGTGGTGTTGCATCCACAACCTGCCAGCCTCCAAAGCCAGTTGGAAGGTCTGGTCTGGTCATGTAGCACTCATTCCAGCAGTGATAGTTCCTGGCAATGACAGACATTCATTTACCATATCATCATCATCATCATCATCATCATCATTATCTAAACCTGTTGGTTATTGATAGATGCCTTAAAAATGTATTTCTTCCATGCACCAGCCTGGCTACAGCCTGTACTGTGGATGTGATCCCTACAGTAATGGCATTTAACATGTTTGTCATGAGACTGGTGCTGCTGTAAGAGGATGACAGGAGGAGGGGTCACGAGGTCATTAAAACCTCAAGGGGCCTCAGTGATCATGAGATCTTGGGTGTTTGGTCTGTGGAGTTTTCAAAATGGAAAGGTTCGTCTAGTTCATTTTAGATTTTGAAATTTCTCAGTTGTAAAGGTCAAGGGGTCACCCAAAGTATCTGGAGTCATCCTCTGTGTTTAAAACAACATGTCATGAACCAGAGTTCAAGCAGCTCAGAAATGTCACAATTAATTCAAAATGTGGAGGACGACGTTTTACCAGATGGAGTCCTTGGTGCGGTCGCGGTCAATTCTGCCGTTCTCGTCCAGGATGATGTCAGTCTTCAGGTTCCCATTGTTGTCATGGGCAGAGTAGAAGTTGGTGACGACGCGGGATGGGATACCCAGGCAGCGCAGGACTGGGACACAGAAAGACAGAAATTAAGAAGTTGAAAGATCAGACCGGCCTTTATTTGTCAAAGTAAGAGCTGATTAAATCTATTCTTCTTTTCTATTTGGGTTCCTGCGAGATCTCACAGGTGTTGAAGACTGCGGCGTAGACCCAGCACTGAGCGTAGCAGACAGGCATCTTGCTGCTGGAGTAGGTGAGCAGGATGTCTGTGCTGCCGGTCCAGGAAGTGGGCGCCACTCCATAGGTGTAGTCGCCGCTCCAGTTCCCAACCATCACGCCCTCGTCATCACGGGAGTTCAGCTGAGTGAGAGCAGGTCTTAGATTTTATTGTCCTGATGCTCCATTATCATACAGGTGTCTGTTTTAGGGGATCAAACATGGTCTCACCATCGCAGAGGCCTTTCTGGTTATCTTGACGGGGTCTCCTCTGTTGGTGATTGGCATCTCAGCCCTGTCCATGATGTACAGACAGGAGTCCAGGACTCCGTAGTTAAACTAGAAAAACAAAAACAGAAACAAACAACGATGATACATGATGAAGTCTTGAAGTTCTTTATCGTGTTTTTTCCCGTCCGCCTACCTGTCCATAGTTCCAGTTTCTCTCAGCGACGTCATCAAAGGAGCCGTGGTAGATGATCCCCACCTCTGTCATCACACACTCCTCCCTCTCAGCCTCATCGTCCAGAAACACATCGTCATCTGAGAAGAGAAAAACAAAACAAAACAAGAAGTCATGTGGATGTTTAATTGAAAATGAGACAGGAGTCAAAATGTCATGTGAAGCCTAAACCGACCTGGAGCCCAGGGGTTGAAGAGGATGTAGAGGTCTCGGCTCCTGTCCTTAACAGTCCTGCGGATGCCATAAGGTGTTGACACGGCGACGTACATGTGGTACTTCCCCACGATGCAATCTGCCTTGGGAGTGATGCCCATGGTGATCACATCGCCCGATGTGTTGGTGATGCGGCCCGCCCAGGAGGTCTGACGATCCGCAGTGGGGAAGACAGGGATGTAGGTGCCCTTGCTGTACTGGGGGCTGGAGCCTGGTGGAGGGAAAACACACACTCAAAATGATGGATTCAAATCTGACGACCATCACCACCGCAGTGCGCTGAACTCACCAATGATAAACTCCAGGGCGATCTTGTCTTGAGCGGAGTTGTAGGGACGGTTGAAGGTGATCTTGACCTCAAACTCCTGACCTCGGCGGACGATGAGATTGTCTGAGTTGTAGTACATGGTGTGGTGCTGCATCTTGTTGCTCTCGTTGGGCCTCCGCATCATGTCCACGTCAACGATGTCAAGCATTCCTGAATGGAAGAGACAAAGAGAGCGGGATGTTTCAAACACTTTGGGATGGATTGACAGCAGAATGAGTAACAATCTGTTATTATCTGCTGTTACTGGTTAATAATTGACTTAGTCACATTACATTCCTGTCACATCTGGATATGTCTGCATGTGTGGAAGCTGTGGTTTAGCCACAACCTGCAGGAAGTGAATGTGTCCAGTTTGGACGTGGTTCATGTGTCACTCATGAACAAAGTCGACTGGAAACAGTGTCACTGCTGGGAAAAACGAGTTTATCTTCTCCAACCAAGACACACTGTGATGTCTTGTCTGCCTAATCACACTGATACCGGCCACGCTGCTCTCTCACCAGTCATTGGTGGATACCCTCTGGGGCCCGGGGCAATGTGGTACTCAAGCTCGGGGATGTCAGTGAAGTCGGAGTTGGAGGTGGCCATGGGATCTGTAGTGCGACCGCGGTTCGTCATCTTGGGACGGGGTCCAGAGGGTGGAGGGGGGGGTGCAGAGGGAGTTGGGGTGACATCTTGGTCAGACATGGTGGTAGCTCAGTCTGGATGATCCTGGGCAGGACTGGAAGAGGATGGAGAACAATGTTTTCTTTGCTGCATTATGTCTCCGTTGCTTTCATTATTGTATTTAAATTTTAGAGCAGTCAAACATTTTTAAAAGCTTTAAGAGCTTTTAAAGCCTGAATACCCATCATGCACCACTCATTCCTGCATGGTGAATAAGCTCTTCTCACATTTTTCACTCATCTGCCTTGCATCTGTGTGAACAGGAAACCTGCCAGTGTGTGTGTGTGTGTGTGTGTGTGTGAGAGAGAGAGGGTTAGAGAGATAGAGAGAGGCGTTCAAGTAGCAAATAAAATACAGAAGTTCATGAATGATGAAACTTTCTACACAATGCTAATGAAGACAAAGAGCATTTTCAAATACCTCTATATATCACATGTGGATTTAGTGTGTGTTTGTGTGTTGTTCTACAGGAAGGAGGGAGGGTGTGTGTGCGTGTATATATGTGTGTGTATAGTGTAACGCCCCGTCCGGTAAGACATTGGCTCTGCTCTTAGTGTTGAACCGCTTATTTTCACTTTGCAAATATTGTCTTGTGTGTTTGTGGTCGCACAGAGAGGAACATCCGCTTCAACACAGAGCGTCTATCATGTCTATAAAAAGTCAGGGGGGGTTTTCGACGGTGTGATGTCACGTCACTACGGGAAAAATGATGCTAAACAAAAAAAAATGTTAAAATTAAAAACCTCCAAAATTTTCTACAGTGGTTTGTTCATACAGAGGAAGAAGAGCAGCTATTTAAGACACATATTAGTAGTTTCACTGTTTTTAGAGCCGCTAACCACAGTACAGTGTCAGCACATGTTCTCATACTTATACATGAAAAGGTCTAGCTCTAGCACCTACTGCAGTATTTTAAGTAGATTGTTTTTACATGTAAAAGATTTGATAATCTAATAACCATTCAATGCAAATGAAAAGCTTTATATTTTTGCTTAAAAACCTATAATATAACATAATAATATAACTTTAGATTGAGTTTAAAGATATTTGCATAGATTTAAACTAAGTATAAACCATTGTTTGTCCATGTCCATCTGTGACACCGCTGGTCCAGGTGAAAACAGACCATCCACTGTGTGAAGTCATGACTCATGCAGACCCCGGCCCACTCCCACATTATGCAACAGTGAGGCTTTTCCTTCAGGCAGGTGTTGTACCACAAACGCGCCAACTCCATACTGTGCCCCCCCCCCCCTCCCTGTTTGCATCTAATGAAAACACATGCTGTGTATTTAATGGTTAAATCAGTCTTACCTCACGGTTACATCATCATAGCTTCATGACCTCAGGCCTGTCCGACCTCCTGAGAGCAGGTTCTAGGTGGTAGACCCCATGTGGGCCGAGGGGTTGATGTCATTTAAAGTTGTGTTTGGTGTGTTGCGGGTTTAATGAGTCACAGTGAATACACTGAGGGTCTTTGTTTACATCGAGGTGTTTGCGCCATAAGTTTGGATCTTACAATTTGATTCATTCACACAGTGGAGGGTTGGTTCAGCTTTAGTTGTTTTGCTTCATTGTTTTCACCTTTATAGACTCATGAGTGGAAACATCTTGACTTCCACTTGTACAACAACTGGCTCTGCTACTACTGGATGAATCACAGGTACACTTCTATAGTTACAACTATCATTAACAGCAATAAAAGTCTGATCATAGGTGTAACACATATTAGAAATACACACGTAAAGTACAAGTCTACCTAAGTACTGAATGTGTACGAGTATACTGCAGTACTTTTAATGTTGTAGCAACAAATTTTGAAAAAAAAATTGCATTTCTCGACTCTTATTCATAATTAAACATGTTTCGAAGCAGATCTCATATTTTTGTTATAGAATCTATCATAAAACATACCTTTAAAGACAAAACGTAATCAAATATAAATTCTTCAATCTTTTTTGATGCTACATATGCTGAACAAGAGCAGATGCAAGCTGGTGATCAGCTCCACTGTTACTATAAACACCACTGATACTAATAATTCAGAACCTCCAGGTTATTATTATAGCATGCATTTTGTTAGTGAGTTTTGTTGCTGCAGAAAAGTTTCAAACACTGCAAAACTTCTTAAATGACTGTCAGCAAGTTAATTTGCATCTTCACATGTGGAAGACATAAACAAAACAAAAGTATCAAACCATAAAGAAACCTTGGTGCAATGAAAGTGTTGCACCAAAGCAGAGCTCTGACTTACGAATTCAGCCTTCGAGTCTGTTTCGGTGCCGAGTGGATACAGGTGGAGAGAGGAGCTGCTGCTGCTGCTGGTTGGAGTCAGTCTGCTGCTGCTTCCCTGACTGGGAGTCTCCTCTGCCTCTGTTTATATATCCTACAGGGGCAAGGAAGAGCTGTGTGTGTGTGTGTGTGTGTGTGTGTGCGCGCTCTTTGGGGAAACAGTGTTGTCGTGGGTGTAACTGGTCAGTCCAAGTTGGGAGCAGGATGTGGAATCTACCATCTCTACACAAACCACAGCTGGACGAGGCTCAGACAGATAAAGTCACAGACTGATTGAGTCTCATTCAAGATGTCACTCACACACACACACACACACACACATACACACGAAATGATCATCTTACATCTTACTTACTCATATTCTTTTCTTGCACATCTTCGTTCTGTTTCACAATTTATTACTATTGATTAACAGCCATGAAATGTTGATCTTAGATGATCCATACACCTCTTCTTCAGCTATTCTGCTTATGTCTTATGGATGTCATGGGGGGGGGGGGGTTGCAGACACTGGGTTGAGAGTCTGGGTACAGCATGTACCAGCATGTACGAGTCTATGACAGAACTGACATACAGTTCATTCAGATTGAACCTGTGCTGCCTGTGTATGGACTGTGGTGATGGGATGAAACTGGAGAACCAGGAGGAGACCCAGACAGGGTGTGGGGTGTGGGGTGTGGGGGTCAGGGGCTCAACAGACAAAGGCCCTGTTGAGGCGGCTGGCAGGTTCAAACCCAGAGCATCATAACTGATAAACATCACCATGTTAACAAATTAACACCCCGGTGCTTAAGAACAGCCTCACTGAATTGCTATTCTAGTTAAAATCATTATTATTCTAAGTTTATTCTTGGCTGCGAAGCTGAAAAGAGAACTTGTGTGTGACCTTGTGCAACATGTGCATATCATTTATTAATTTAGTATCACAAGTGATTCATGTTTATCTTCGGCCCAGTTTTGTAACAACTCAGTTTGCTCACTGGCGCGGCGTTGACTGATCTCTATTTCAGTGTGTTTGCTCTAGTATTGTTGATCTATGTTATTTATCTCTGCGCTCTTTGTAGTGATTTAATCCTGTCTCTGGTCACAGGTGTGTATGTGTGTGTGTGTAGTGTGCCGGGTGGCCACTCACTTCTGATGGCGGTGTGGTTTGTCGTGGTTTATTTACCAGTGCTTTTATTTTGAGGGTTGGTTTTTTGGTTTGTGTTATTGTCTCCATGGCGAGGAGGACACTCCCGGTGCTGCACCCGTGTGGGTTTCCTTGGCCTCTGCTCCTGGTTTTGGTTTTTTGTTCTTAATAAATAACCAATTGTGCAACAAGTCTTCCAGATTTAACAGATCCACTCCAAAGCAACACACACAGGCATTTTGTCATCCAGCGCCATGACGTCATTGTGTCACAAATCACTGTCGTCCGCCATGATGGACTGAAGTGTGGAGGGAGACGTTTGACTCAGGCTCAATGAACCGGTTCAGAGGAAGATCAGGGTTTGAGTTAAACGACTCAACACACTTCTACTACCTTTACTATTGTGATACTACTATCACTACTATAACATTACTACCTTACTACTGCACAACTATCACCATCACTACTACTACTTCTACTTACTACTACTACTACTACTAGTACTACCACTACTACTACTACTACTACTACTACTACTACTACTACTACTACCACTACTACTACTACTACTACTACCACTACTACTACCACTACTACTACTACTACTACTACTACTACTACTACTACTACTACTACTACACTCTACTACACTACTTTCACCTTTACTACACTTCAATAGTACTACAATACTATTTCTACAACTTCAATACTACAATCGTTATTGGTGATACGTGTCAGTTGGTGCAACTCTCTGACTGAAGTGTTGGACCTTAGTTGTTATGGTTACAATTGCACGCCACCTCTAGCAAGAGTGAAGTCTCTAACCTTGTTGCCGCCATGGTCACTGTAGTGAGAGTTGTCATGGTTACAATAATGACACAGTTAACTTCTTTGGGCCGATAATAGAAACAACACTAACTGCTACATCTACATGGGAATCGAACATATGAACACCGGACTTTGTAGCTCTTTGTACTGCGTCACGGCCCTCTTCCCCTGGCTCCTGTCATGACTGCTATGACCACTAGATGTCGCCTAGTAAAAAAATGTCACTGGGTCATCGTGACCTGCTGCTCATCAGAAGGTCAGTCTCCACTGTTGTCACTGCCTCTGTGTTTCCTAATGCTAATGCGTCACTGCTCCTACTATTACCATGATGCTAAGACCACTCTAGCATGTAGTTTGTTTTTTTTGTTCCACATTGGCAGTATTATGTTGCTGCAGGGCAGTGAAGAGCGAGAAATGAGTCCAAACACCATAAAAAAAGTCCCTCTGCTGAAGATTTCCTTCAATCATCTGCTGCTGCCAAGAGTTTCCATCAGTGCGACGCAGTAACAGAACATAAAACACTGTTTAATTTCTCTCTGAAGCAGGGAGGTGTGTCCACCAGCGTTACTTCACTGAACTGATTCTGAGTCTGTAACACATGTGGAAACAATCTACACACACACACACACACACACACACTTCACTGTGGGTTTCTCTGGCTCCCATTTCCACGACTAGCTCTTATCATTTTGATTGACCATAAATTTCAGGGACAGACTAGTCAACAAATGCAAAGTCAAATGTATATTTTGCATTAAAGAGAATCAGTGTGAACCTCAGGGCTGATGATAGGAGTTCTTTTTTTATTTTTGTTTTTGGGGGGGTGTGGCTGCTTTTTATTCATGATATGGAGACTTTTAAATGCCAGGCTGCCTCATTTTTGGAGGGAAGTGCTGCTGCTGCAGGGAGTCCAATAAAAAGTAATTCATTTGACATTTAAAAAAAGAGCCTCATACATGTGAAAAGGCATCCATCATGGTAATATTCACCAAACACTTAACAGGCCTCAAAACAACTCTGCTTGGGTTAATGGCGCCAAATCAGTGCAGCTGATTTAGTCCTTTCCATAAACAGGGTTTGTTTTTATTAACCCTGACTGGTGCTGAGGGAAGGGATGAATCATAAAGGACGTGATCTAATGTGTGTGTATGTGTGTGTGTGTGTGTGTTTTCGTGGTACTACACATGAGAACGTGTTGTACCATGTATGCAGCCAGGGACGCCACACAGCCAAGGTGTGGCAGTGACAGCAAGCAGCTCTGACCACAGGCCCGATGAAAGGACGCTGGCTGGTCACACAATACGACGACTGTTTCGAGAACACATGTATCTCTATTTTCGATCACGATCGTGAGTTATGGCCACAGACCTTCATCTATCATTAGCTGCTCTGTTTTGTTCTCTTTGGTGTTGATTCAGTATTTCCTGTACGACACCAACACCACAAACCAGAGCCGAAGGAGTAAAGTACAAAATATTGGACTGGATTCTTGCACTGAATCATTTTAAAACACATAAACATGTTTTGAAATGAAATTTGTTTAATTAGCAAAAAATAATCTCACCAAGGTCAAGGTCCTTTTAGTAGCTGTTCTGGTTCTTTCTATTGAATACAATGATCTTCATCAGCTGATGGCGGTTGTCCAGAGATGTGGCAATCACAGACTGGTTTTAGTCGGAGAGCTGCTTGGGCACAATAAAGAGAAACTTTACAAAGACAAATCAGACTAATCTATCAAATTGTAATATCAGTATCGGGATCATTATTTCGATTGATCGGATTTTGTACCAAGGAAATCTGAAACTCACGTCAGACAACGCCACAGATCTGCTTAGAATCAGACAACCTAGAAAATAAAAACACTTAAAACTAAAAAATATTTATTTAATACACTTTATACGTTTATCTACAATGTGCAACTCTGGAGCTGACCTCATGTGAACAAACTTGATAAACTAACCAGATTGACAAGTAGGTTTTGGGTGTTGATGTGATCATGTGACTTTGGGTTCGGGTTTGTTTAGTCAGTGGCTGTTTCTGAGAACCATGACCTGTTCCTGGTTTTATTTTGAAGGGTAAAAGTGCATAAATAGACACATACAGTTTGTACTTTGATGCTCAGATAAACATGACTATTGATGTTCTTCCTCATTTAACATTGATGATGTTTCATTTCAGTTTCTCTACTGATTTCAATCAAAGAGACTGCAGGTAATTGATTTGCACTTTGCATGAAAGCAGCTTCTACCTGCCGTTTGCTCACGTTGTCCGATTGCGCAAAACAGAAAAGACAAAAGTTAGACAGGAAGTGTTCACCACAGGGCTGAGTTAGCTCTGTGTGAGGAGAGGAAACAGATCTGCCACACATTTACCACAGCACAGCATCTCATGGTGTTTGCAGCTCTCAACATGAAGCCTGCATGTGTGTGTGTATGCGTGTGTGTCTGCACGCACACATTTGTGTTGTAAATGTACAACATGTGCATCGATGAATGAATCCTTGCAGCTGTGTGCAACATGGATGCACCTGTGTTAGTGTGTGTTTGAACATGTGTTTTTCCAAGTGTGTGTGTGCGTGTGTGCGTTCAACTGAACTGTGTCATAAAAGCCTCACAGCGCCTCCTTTTCACTTCCTGTGTTCTTCAGTGAGCGCACGTTAGAAAAGAAAAAAACCACAGGTGGGTCACATGACCACAGCGAAGCCTACATACCACTTTCTGTTTGCAGCTCAAACGGCGCCAGTCCTCATCTTGGATCAAATAACTATCAGAGTGTTTCAGTTCTCTGTCACAATGAGGCTGAAGAAACTCTTCCTGTGAAAAAGTCGCACACAGGAACCGAAAAGAGGAAGAGGAAGGACAAGAGGCACAAAAGTGGACAGAGAGGCGATGGACACGACAGATGAGAACAGCAGCCCAGTCAGCGTCACCACCAACGGAGGTGAGTCTGTTGATGAGCTCCTCCGTTGTTTCTTTATTTAAGTTCTGTAAAATGTGAAATAAGCTTGTAAAGATGCAGGTGACTTAAAGCTGCAGCACAGATGAAGCAAGTTTGTAGTTTCTTGTCAGCAAATTGTGATTTAACTGTACGTTGAGGTATTTATGTGAATATAATAAGTATTGCTAAGAGAAATATAACCCTGTAGTAGCAGGTTTGAGGATAAATCAATAAAAAAAAATCAATAAAAAAGTATAAATTTAAGTTTGAATTAAGAGACTCAACAATGACTGACTGTTGTCACACTTCTGTGTTTTGTGTCATTCAGCTTATCCGGTGCGGTGCACTGAGGAAGTACTTCTCCCTTTCTTCACAGATGAGAGTCTGCAGGCTGCAATGGACTCAGGACACCCTCTTCCTCCCTCTCCTTCTTCTCCTCATTCAAACAGTGTCCCACCAGCTCTCCCAGAGCTCAGACTGGTCTTACTGGGCCGGAAAGGTACTGGGAAGAGTGCAGCGGGGAACACCATCCTGGGAGGAGTGGGAGGCTTTGAGAGCGGGAAGCCCACGGAGGAGTGCGTGAAGAGACGAGCTGATGTGGAGGCAAGAAAGGTCACGGTAGTGGACACACCCGGGTGGGAGTGGTACTACCCACTCAACAGCACCCCCAACTGGGTGAGGAGAGAGACTTTACGGAGTGTGTCACTGTGTCCTCCCGGACCCCATGCTGTGCTCCTGGTGGTCCGGTCCTGCGCCTCAGTGAATGACGCCTACATCCAGGAGATAGAGGAGCACCTGGAGCCGCTGGGGGGGGAGGTCTGGGATCACACCATGCTGCTGTTCACCAGGGGGGACGAACTGGGCCTCACCACCATGGAGCAACGCATCGCGACCAGCGGCCCGGCTCTCCAGAGACTCCTCCAGAAGTGTGGGAGCAGATACCACGTGGTGAACAATCGGAGTAAAGGCGATGGTATGCAGGTCAAAGAGCTGATAAGGAAGCTGGAGCAGATGGTGGTGGCCAAGAAAGGTGGACATAGCCATTTGGAGATGGATAACACCGTCATGTTGGGTTTGGAGGCGGACGCCAAGAGGAGGGCCAGGGAGAGGAGGAAGAAACAGAGGCAGATGGAGGCACAGATGCAGAGAGGGGCTATCAAAGAGGCTCTCACAAGTGAGTTCATCAGTCTGTTTGATTTAGAAAACACCAACTCCTTTCAAGTGCATGCAATCATTTCATTTCATAATAAGCCACAGAAAGACTCACAGCTTCATACAAATGTACAAAACATGTTCACAAAGCATTTCTATTAGAAGAAAATATTGTAATATCATGCAAAAATGCAGCCAGAAAAATGTCTGTTCCTGCAACTCTCAAGAGGGTGGAGATCAAAACAGCTTATGTTGCTTGGCGGTGTTGTAATGGAGGTGTCTGTTAATCCCACTTTAACAGCTAAAGATTTGAGTCAATGGTGCAGTTAACACATGTGACATCAGAATTACATGTGGATGTCAGCAGCTTTCAAAAGGCTCAATGTTGTGGCTCAAACATCCATTGTGTGGTTGTGTTTCTACTCAACAAAAAGAGCTCTGAAGAAAGACCAGATGTTTCAGGAGTTGGACATGAACGTAGTAATGCTTTTGTGCAAAATACAAAACAGATGATTGATAATCTGTACCTCTGTTCCTGCCAGATGATGATCCTCGGGGCTCTGTGCTCGACGCTCATCAGTCTTTCTCCAAGGCCTCCAGACGTCTTCCCGAGGTCAGGCTGGTTCTCCTGGGCGAGCGTGAAACAGGGAAGAGCTCTGCTGGCAACACCATCCTCAGGAAAGTTGGCCTCTTCCAAGGGGGGGCGGTGACAGAGGAGTGCATCCGTCAACAGGCAGAGGTGTCCATGCGGCTGGTGACGGTGGTGGACACACCGGGCTGGGAGGCAGGTGTGGCAGGCGCTACACCTGAGAGGGTGAAGAGGGAAATTGCAGGAAGCGTGGCCCTGTGTCCACCGGGGCCCCACGCTCTGCTGCTGACTCTGAGGGTGGACACACTGGTGAGGGCTGGACATGTGAGGGAACATCTGGAGCTGCTGGGTGAGGGTGTATGGAGACATATGATCCTGCTGTTCACCCATGGGGATCAGCTTCGAGAGGGGGTAGACATTGAGCAGCACATCCAGGGTGGAGGCAGAGACCTGCAGTGGCTGCTGGAGAAATGCAGGAGAAGGTACCACGTCATCAGCAGCATCGATGGAGGAGGAAGAGGAGGTGCAGGCTCCACAGAGGTGACGGAACTCCTGAAAAAAGTGGAAAAGATGGCAACTACAAACCGGTGTGAGGCCTTCTGCTCCCTGGTTCAGGAGGTCAGAGACCTGAGCCGGCAAAGGAAGGAAAAGTTCGACCAGCGGCAGAAGGAGATGGAGGATAAGATCCGTCGCCTGGAGGCGGACTTGAATATCATAAGAGAGAGAGAGAGGAACAGGCGGTTCTTTGATCGGAAGAAGAAGGTGAAATCACCTGGAAAAGCTGACATTCAGAGGGAAGAGGAGGAAGATGAGGACAGGAGGAGCCTTGACGAGAGGAGGAATGATATAGGCGACCTGGAGGAGAGGATACGATGGCTGACAGAGGACAAAGAGAGAGAAATTCAGGATCTGGGAGTAGAAAATGAGAGGAGGCGTGTGGCACTAGAGCAAAGTAACCGAGAGAGGGATGAGGTGATGCTTAAACTGGAGCTAAAAGAGAGAGAGATTGAGGAGCAGACGGAGAGAATTGATGAGCAACAGCTAAAGCTGCTCGACCTTGAACGTGCCGGAGTGGAAAATGAACACAAGAGAAAACAGAGGGAGGAGGCCATTAAAGAAGAACAACAAGAGTGGAGGAGAAAAGTGGAGAAATGGGAGGAAACAGCGAAGCTGCATGAGAGAGAAAAAGCAGAGTGGATGAAGAGAGTTGATTCTTTAAAAGCAGAAATGGACGAGACCAAAAGACACTATGACGAAGTTCTGCAGAGAAAAGAAGAGGAAAGTAACAGAGAGATGACAAAGCTGGAAGAAAAACTAAGAAAAGAGACGGAGATAAAACTGCTGGAAAAACATAAAGAGCAGGAAGAGCTGCGGAGGAAAGCCTCAGAGGAAAATCAGAGAAATCTTGATAATGTAAAACAACATGAAAAAGAAATGGAAAGGAAGGCTGAGGATATGAAAACACAACACGAGAAAGAGATGGAGAGAAAAACCCAAGAGAAAGAAAAGGCAGTACAAGACATGAAGGAGGAGATGGCCAGAAAAATCAGCGAAGCAGAACAAATACTGGCGAGAGCAAAAGTTCAACACAGAGAGGAGATAGAGCAGAGTTTGAAAGAAAAAGCACACGATATGGAAAGCACCAAACGACGGCATGAAAACGAAATAAGAGACTTACAGCAAGCAAACCAGAGAGCGATCAAAGACCTGAAAGAGCAGTTTGCAAAAGAAAAAGAGGAACATGAACAAGCAAAAAAGAAAGAGGTGGCAGAGCTGGAACAAAAGTATAACACCCAAATAAAAGAAAAAATGCAAGAAAATGAAAAAGACAAGGAAAACCACAAAAATGACATCACACAGAAGATGCAGGAGAAAGAAAAAGAGACAGAAGCTTTAAAACTGAAGCATCAGGAGGAAATGATGAGAAAAATGAATGAAATGGAGAAAGTGATGGAGGAAAGGAGTGCTGAACAGCAGGAGGAGATGGAGCGAAGAGCGAAAGAACACAAGGAAGTTTTAGAAAGAGTGCAAGAGGAGCACCAGCAAAAACTGAGGGACATGGAGAAGGAGAGAAAAAGAGAGAGTGAAGAGTTGAAAGAGCAGTTTGCAAAAGAAACTGAGAAACAATTGGAGGAAAGACAAAGAGAGATAAGAGAGTTGGAACAAAAGTTTTCTGCTCAGATGGAAGAAAAAGTGCTGGAGAGCGAGAGAGAGAAAGAAATGATTCATCGAGACAATGAAAAATACATGTTGGAAAAACTGCAAGAGCGAGACCGACTAACAGAGGAGTTAAAACTACAGCACGCTCATGAAATCAAAGAAAAAATAAAAGACAGTGAGAAGGAAAAAGAAAGACACAAAGAAGAGATGGAAAATATGGTGGAACAAAAGGACAAGGAGGTGGAGGAGTTAACAGTGAAAGTTAATGAACTGGAGAAAAAGCTGCAACAGAAGGAGGAGAAAGAAAAAGATCACGTGAGTTACAAAAAAGAGACAGAGCAAAGACTGGAAGAAAAAGAAAGAAAAATTGATGAGATGGAGCAAAGTGTCAGAGAAATGAAAGAGAAACTACAACAAAAGGAAGAGGAAGAAACACTGAACTTAAATCACAAGAAGGAAACAGAGCAAAGGCTGGAAGAAAAAGAGAGAGAAATACAGGAGATGAAAGAAGAAGTAAAACAACTTGAACAAAGAGAGAAAGATCAATTGAATCAAAAGAGGCAGATGGAGCAAAAACTAGAAGAAAAAGAACGAGTGATAGAAAGGTTGAACGTTCTTTTAAAGGATATCGAAGAAATCCTGCAGAGGAAAGAAGATGAGAGAGGAGAAATCATATTAAACCAGAAGAAGGAGGCAGAGCAGCGGCTGCGGGACAGAGAGAGAGAGATGAAGGAGCTGAAAGAGCACCTCCTGAACGAGATGGAGAGAAAGGTGAATGAGAAGGAAAGTGAGACTGAGAGCGTCAAACAGCAGGCCGACTCCAGGGAGACGAGATGGAGGGAGGAGCAGAGGAAGAAGGACGAGAAGGGAGAAAAGGAAATGAACAAGCTGATAGGAGTCATCGATGAGAAAAACAAAGAGATAACACAAGTCCAGCGTCGTCTCGCAGAAAGAGACAATGAGGTGGACGAGGTGAAAAAGACGTGTGCAGACCACTTGAAAGAAATAGAAGACCTGAAAGAAAGGAACCAACTCCAGACCTCCAGCATCGCCGAGATACAGCGACGTCACGCAGAGCAGGAGAAGAAGAAAGACGAGGAGAGGATGGAGAAGCTGCAGGAGAAAGACGAGGAGCTGGAAACGCTGAGGCAAAGAGAAAGAGTGAACGAGAAGGAGATCGTCCAACTGACGCTGACAATTGAGCAGACGAGGTCCGAACTGGCTGACCTCACCAAGAAGATGGAGAAGGAGATGACAAACATGTTTCAACAGTATGAGTTGATCACCAAAGAGAAGGAGGACGCTCTGAGATGTTTGGAGGAGGAGAGGCAGCAAAACGTTTTGGATGTCTCTGAGAAACAAGAGGAAAGTCAAAAGAGAGTTGAGGAGCTGCAGGAGCAGAATGAGAAGATGAGAAAGGAGATGGAGAACCTTCAGATAAAATACGAGGAGCTGAAGGAGAGTGAAGAAGAAGTTAGAAAACACCTCAGTGGATATGAGGAGGAGGTGAAGAACAAAGAGTCTGAGATCCAAACAGTTCGTGAAGAGAGAGATCTGGAGGTCAGAGGACTAAAAGAGGAAAATGACAGACTGAAAGAAGAGATAGAGAGGATGAACGATGAGGTGAAACTGCAGATGAATGAGCTGAGAGAAGATTTTGAGAGAAAGCTAGGAGAGAAACAAAACGAGGATGAAGAGATCAAACAGAAGTTCTTGAAAAGAGAAAAGGAAGTAGGAGAAAGGGAAGAAGAGCTGAGTAGAAACGAAGAACAGCTGAAAGAAAGAGGATGTGAATTAGACGCAAAAGAGGTAGAACTCGTTGAACATGAGGTGAAGCTTCAAAATAAAGAAGAGGAACTTAAAGAACTGGAAGCAAATCTAGAAATACAACTAAAAGAACTAGAGATGAAACATCAGTACGAGCAGGAAGCGAAAACGAGAGCGCAGAGCATCGAGAAGAAGGAGCGCGAGCTGGAGAGTTTGCTTCAAGCTCTGGAGGGAAAACAGAAGGAGCTCAGTTCTCACGGTCAAGATCTTCAGAAGAAAGTCAAAGGTCTGAAGGACCAGGGCAAAGAGCTGAAAGACAAAGAGCACTACTTGATAACCGAAGAACGGGAGCTGCTCAACTGGAAGTCGCAGCTGCAGATGCGAAACGAGCACGTGAACTCTACGACTCAGCAGCTGGACGAGATGGGCAGAGACCTGGCTCTGCTCAAGGAAGAACTTCACCAGAAAGAGAAGAACCTGAAGATCTCAATGAAGAAGCTGAACGAATGGGAGCAGAGTCTCGAAGCACGGGAGGCAGAACTGCATGAAAAGGATTCTGAGCACGGACGACATGAGCTCAAAGGCAACAAGAGAGTCAATGAGGTGATCGATTTCAATCTGGACGACAATGACGACCATGTGATGTACCAAGAGGTCAGTGAGACAAGGGAAGAGGGGAGAGGAAGAGCGTCAGAAAGCACAAAGAACAGGGAGGATCAGACGTCAAAAACAGCACCGTCAGCCGCAAAGAGCAATAACTGTCATCTTGAAACACTAAAGGACATCGACGTGGCTGACAGAAAGGAAGGGACGACAGGAAGAGCAGCAGAGAGTCGCAGGAAAAAAGGCAGAGACGACCTGGTCATCGAGGAGTTGAGGTCGTTTTCTAACAGTCGAGGTCACAGACGCTCAAACAACAACTCCCCCAGAGCAGATTTAAGGGTGATGGTCTTAGGGGAATGCTGGTCATCTCGCTCCCCCACCGGAGTCTCCGTCCTGGGTGGAGAGGCGTCTGAAGTCAACGAGTCAACCTTCAGGTCCTGGAGAGGTCAGACAGCCGGACGACACCTCGTGGTTGCCGAGCCTCTAGGGTTGAGGTGGAGAGATGGACCCGACCCGACGAACAACACTCTGAGGAAAAGCCTCCTGGACAGCGTCTCCTGGTGTCGCCCGGGACCTCAGGTCGTCCTCCTGCTCGTGCCTGCCTTCCTCACCTGCACACAAAAGTACAGGAGAGCTGTGGAGGAGCACGTCAGCTTGATCGGAGAGGACATCTGGCAGCGCACAATGGTGCTGTTCACATGGGGGGAAACATTAGGGGTGAGCGCAGAGCAGCACATCCTGAGGAACGGGGAACTGGTGGGACTGGTGGAGAGGTGTGGGGGCAGGTATCATGTGCTGAGCAGCAAGAAAAACAACTGTGTGACTGAAGGACTGATTGAAAAGATGGAGGACATAGTAGGTTTGGAGAACTGAGAGCAGAGTCAGCTGTGAAACCAAACATAAGACCGTTTCTGATGCCGTTTTGTTCATGTTGTTGTGAATATCTTGTAATGAATTTAAAGAATCGCTCAGACCTGTTCGTCATACAATTATTATTAACACCAAATAAATGCTGAATTTAAATTAGAGGTATGTAACAATTTAGGTTATTTGTTGTTATATTGGACACTTTTACCTATTTATCCATTAAACAGTTATTAAAAATAAAAGCATGCGAGGAGTTTAAAGGGGAAATCAGGCTTTTGTGGAAGAGCTGAGGACTGACCACAAGGCCACAAGCCAAAACCAACAAACACAAATGGTTTAATTAAACGAGGAATGTGTCGTACGGGCGAGTGGTTTTAATGTTGTGACAGAGTGAAGCCGTGAAGCTGTGGAACAAAACTGAAACTACAAATTAAAATTACTTCTGGTTCAGGAAACAGGTCACAACAACAAAACCTGTTTTAATGTTAAATCTGACTGTTGCATAAGTTAAATTATGTTTTTTTTTCTTTAATGTCGATGTTGAAGCAGCAATAAATGTAATGAAGTAAAAAAGAAAACATTTTATTTTGAAATTCAGCAGGACAGATAAAGTAGTTGAACATAAAATACAAGTAGAAGTACCTCATATACCAACTCTTGAGTATTGAATTTAACATCCTGCTTCCTGAATGATTCATGTAAACACTCATAAATCATTCATCACTCCAACAGTGGTATAACCTCCTGAATGAACTGGGAACCCAACATGGTTCTTCAGACAGACCTCAGCTGACCTGCTCGGTCGCCGCTCCTCCTGAGCCTGACTTTCACACTTCCTCCACCAGATGGGGACCTTGTGTTAGCGTGGAGCCGGCCGAGCTCCACCGCAATCAGTGTTGAAAGTCACTGATGACAAGGAGTTGATGGCAAAAGTGTAGTGAAGCTAGTCAAACATATTTTTTTAACCATGTTTTACAATTTTCTGCGTAAATGGCTACTTTTAAAAGGAAGAGCAACACAAAGCCTGACTAGCAGGCCCGTGCTCCGTCTTGACTGGAGGTATTTCAGGAGAACCAAACCATCTCGCAATTATAACCCCAGGGAGCCTCCAGCATGCTGAGAGGACTCCTGCTTTGACAAGTAAATTATGACTCTTGATGAGAGGAGTGCGGCTTTCTCAAAATGCAATTTCTGACAGCCAGGAAAATGCGGGTGGATACATACAACAACTTCCATCATCCGCGGAGCCAGATGCAACATCCAAAAACACTTGTGTGCAATCATCAGCCTAATAATTATGGACTGTGAGTGCTGGTCTGTATCTAACATGGCAGCAATGTTTTTTTAATCTGTCCATTCACTGTGAGCTGCCTTTAGAGGCGAGATGAGAGGGTGTTGTGTCAAGATGGAGCCCTGCTTCTTTGATCATCTCTGCTTTCAAAGCATCTCCGAGGGAGAAAACAAAAAGTTGTCAAATTGCGGTTGATGCAGACACAATTTTCATACATTATAGACATAATGTTGTAAAGATATCAGGTATCCAACACGAGCTCAAGGCGTAATGTGTTCTAAGCATATTGGCCTTTTTTCCTGTTTAAATCCTTTGATTTATCACCATCATCACGTAGCTCATTTGTAGCATCACAACACTTGATTTATTGATTATAAGCTAGGATTGATAAGTGGGTGCATTGATGAGGACCCACAGACAGCAACATATCAGCTGTGTGCTGACAATAACAGGACAAGATCAATATAACTCTCATACATACTGTAAATGTGAAAACAACAGCTAGATAGCTAGCCGGCTAGCTTGGCTTAGCAAAGTGAGTTTGGTGGGTTCAGCATCATAATTAGCTAATGCACAGACATGAGAGAGGAGTCAGTGTTTGTCTGGGCAAAATGTCAAACTATGTCTTAAGAAGATGCATTAGGTATTGAAATATCTTTTGATCTGATATATGGGTGGGACTAAAAATGAATCTGCAACATTTTTAAGAAGTTGTTTTTCAGAAAAAACACCTTCTTAACCTCGGTGAGGTGATCCTAAAGTTCATTAAAACCACGGTCAGAAAAGGTTCAGACAGTAGCATTTAAAAAGTACAGGCCCGTAAAAATGTGTATTTTTTTAATTTTTTTTTTTTTAAAAGTGATCTATGATCCTAAAAACCATCCCACACTTTCTTCTCTCCAATCAAGGACGTTCAGGAAACAACATATCACCACTATATCTGTGAGTTCACAGGTGAGTCCTTGCTCCGTAGCAGCATTGTCGCGCTGAATGGTGCAAACAGTGAATGATAAAAACCACTCTTGGGCACTCATTTCGGTTTTAGCTGGCATTAGTTCAGATTAAGGCAACATGGTAACCCTAATTTATCTTTATTTGAAGCCTTTTAAGGTCCTGAATTAGGCTTTTTGGGAAATATGGATGGGGCCACATTTACATGCACCACAATAGACAGGAACATCACAGTCAATCATGTCTACAAATGTTGGAAACAAAATTACTGGGCTGTGTTAAAACAGAAGTTAATGGTTGGGCTGATTTTTATTAAGGACTGTGCACTCTCATTTGAATAATGGTCTTTCCAACAATGTTTTTTCTTTTCAGTACTTGACCCAGGAAGGAAATAAATGTGATTCCGCTTTAACACCTCCATTAATATTCAAGTGGCTTTAATACTCCAGGTTTATTTCTGACACACCATAATTAGCACAGCAGTCTGGCGCTAGTTTATGATAAATCATGTTCTGATTCTGCATTTGGGTGCTGCCAAAAATTTTCGTTACAAAATAAAACACATGGCTATTGTGTGCAGAGACGATACCTGGCAGATCGTATTTAAAAAACAAACAAACAAAACAAAACCGATTTTGTTAAATACACAGTTATTGTTAAACGTTGTGTCATTTGAGGTCAATTCACTGTAACGCAAAATCTGCTTTGGCTCCAAGTCAGTGGTCAATTTAAACTTCAGCTACGTCCACCTCCTGCTGATAGGAGCTTAATTCATTTTCTTTAAGTCCTCTCAAGTGGATTGTTTCTGTCCTATTGTCTGTCCACATTGTTGGACTCAGATGTTTCTAACCCTATCAAGTCCTTTAATTGAGAACTATCTGTTTTTCTCTGACGTCAAAGGACACAATCCAACACCTGACTCAACAACAACAACAACAACAACAACAACAACAACGACATGTCCTGGAACATCTTTTTACGCAACAAGGGTTCAATTCCTAGAGTACAATCTAAAGTCTAACAAGGTTCAATATGCTTAGTTATTATCAGGCAGGTTGAGAATTAAAAGTTATATTGAAGTACTTTTTCTTAAACTGAGGAAACTGAGGAATCGCTCTGGGAACCAACAAAGAATCAGACTGAACTGATAAAAAGCACCGGTGTCAATAAAATCTCATCATTCCCCGCGATCGTGGTGACCACGGTCAACAACCGCTCCCTCGAGGACATGGATTCATATTGGACCTGATGGACCATGAGAAGTTTGAGATCTGTTCCCAAATCACCCCCCCCCCCCCTCCCCTTTCCTCCAACCACGTCCCGGGGGGGGGGGGTATACGTTTAGATAACATTAGCCTTTCAGAATCTGGATAGCCCACTTTGACAAGTTACATAAAACCACCCATGGTCCCCACACATGCCCTCTGGAGTCAGCACCCAAAAATAGTTGTTCAAGTCAAAAATACACATCGACTCTGAAGACAAGTGTTGGGGAAAAAATTTGGTCTTTGTCTGAAATAACTGCGGTGAAGGGGGGAGTCGTGAAAATGTTCCAGGAACTAGACGAGCTATGATCTTGGTAACGAAAAAAACATCAACTCTTGATATGTAAAATTAGAAAATCAAAACAAATATTAGAATTTATTTCAATCAGGATTTAATAGTAGTCTGTGGCAGTTTGGTGGATCTGTGTGTTTTATGTCCTCTCCTGAAGAGGGAGGAGGGAGAGAGGGAGAGAGAGGGAGAGGGAGAGGAAGAGACGATGCAGTAGATGATGATTCCCCCTCTGGACTGCATCCTTTCTGGCTGAGTGCGTCCAGTGGGCCAGAGCCAGGTCCTGGAATCTAGCTAATGAGACACACCCCCCCGGAGGGCTCGGTGGCGTCCTATTGGCCAAGAGGCTGGCGGCAGCTGAGACGATTGGCCGATCGGGTCCTGGGCGAGCAGCTGTCTGAGCGTGTTGCAAATCAAAGTCACAGCATTCATATCGGGCATGGCACGCAGTAAAGAAGCTAAATGAGCAGAGTGAAATCTATACTCAAACTAACATTTTGCTTAAATTACCAAAAAGCTACAGATTGATGTCAGAGCTGCAGTCGTGTCTCATATAAACATATATTTGACCCAAAAGATGGTGGATCGTCACACGATGGGGGGGTGCGCCTCAGGCTGAATCCATATTTTCTTTAACACATCTTAAACATTTACATTTTTATTCCTCCTCTATAATACGTTTCATACAGCACCTTTAACTCTCTATCTGCAGACGGCTTATTGTATTTGATCTTTTTCCTGTGTGTTTAGCTTTTTCCTCTTTCTTACGACTGAATGAGTCGTGATGCCTCCACAGAGACTCATCTTTCAGGGCTGTAATTCACCCTTTTGTCAAGGTCCCATTGAAAAGAGACACATCAAGACATCACATCGTCCAGATATGATTGCTAACTTCCATTCACGGTAAAAAAAAGAAAAAAAAAAAGAAAAAAAAGAAAAAAAAAGTATATATACATAAGGATTTTATTTATTCAGTGAGATATCAGAGCCGGGGCTTTGACAATGACGACAACACGCTGTGAATCTTGCAGCATGAATAAAATATTGTATTTTTTACTATGTGCAAATGGCAGGTCCACTCATCTGGAACGTCCTACAAATATTTTTAGTTGCACTTTGACTCAGATGACTCGTCCTAAACATGATGTGGACGCTCCAAACGTCATCTCCAGCCTCGATGACCCATTTTGAAAATCTTCTACATTATGTGGCGTTTAGCTTCAATACACATTTTAGTATTTCATCCCCTCAAGAGCACAAGATGAGTTCAAGATGTTAGAGAAGCACTGTGGTCCAACAACAAGGGACGTGTCAAACCTGCTGCTTCTTCTCCACCATCTTTGACATCTTCCCTCTCTCCCGGTCTCTTGTGTCCTCGGAGCTGCGAGGACCGAGTTCAGCTGAAGGTCAGGATGCAGGGAAGAGAGGATGACGAACATTATCTGATCGCAAAGCGAGGGCCCCTCTGATCAGTTCATGGTGGCAGATGCCTCAAGGCTGAAGGAAAAGAGAGCAGGAGGAGGAGGAGGAGGAGGAAGAGGGTAACCGAGAGGGAAATAAAGGGAAAATCGAAGCCATGACTCTGGGCCTAGGAGGGGAGGAATCAGGGACAGAGAAAAGGCCACACACACGTCCTATAAAGGAGTCGGTTGGATTTCTTTGTGAACATTTTGCATCATGAGATTGTTTTGTGTCATTTTTTGGTCATTTAATCCACTTTAAAAACAAGAAGTGTTTACAAAATAGGCTCAGGCCCGGGAGCTCTCTGTGGCCCCACGAGACCCCTCACTCATCCATCCATGGTAAAAAAAAAAAAAAAAAAAGGGGATGGAAGATGCAGCAGAGGGTGAGATGTATGTACACATCTCTGAGACACAGAGCTGCTGTGTATTTTAATCTGCACAGTCACTGAGTTCATCACGCGCTCACATCCATTACAACTCCTGTCAGCTCCTCTCGCCCTTCTCCTCCCACGTCCACCGTCTCTCCCTCTCTCTCTCTCTCTCTCTCTTTCTACTCTGTTTCATAGTTTGTCAATCTGCATCACTTCACGTGCTCTGTTCGCTTTTGCTCCTTTAATTGTGCCCTCGTTTCAGCGGACGCTCATAAGAGTCACCGTGTGCCGTGGGATTTTGTCTAATTAATCGATGTTGGATCACGTAGTAGTAACAGATGTGTCCATCGTCTGAATGCCCAGCAGCAGCTACGGGAGGTCAAAAGTTCATTGAGTACAGGCGCCCTCTAGTGGTGGACGCGGCCTCTGTACACCATGTCCTCGCTTTACTCCGCTCATTACTCAATGCATACGGATGTATACAGAGAGGCACACATGCATGAAGGCAAACCCCCTGGGGGCCATGTTTATTTTGGGGTGTTTGCATCATGCTTCTGAGTTTTGTCCATGTATTCTTCTTTTTCTTCTTCTTCTCTGCTCTATATGCTGTTGCATACGTTCACATGGAGCCTAATCCAGCAGATCCTTGAATGACCCATTCACCCTATGTGAGCTGCATTATATAAGACCGAGAGGAGAGGAGAGGACAGGAGGGGGGGAAAAGATTTGTATGACAGAGTAACAGGGAATTACATGGCTGTACAAACTTATTACACACATGCGCACACACACACACACGCACGCACACAAAATGTCGACTGCTGCAATAGAACAACAAATTTCCGACCTCGTCTGAACTCTTTGCTCTTTAATCTCTCTAGAAAATAAAAATGTCCTCAGTACAACGTGTCTTCTTTTATGCAGGACGGCCTTAGCTCCATACATCCTGATGTACACATGCACAGAAACGCACGCACGCACGCACGCACGCACGCACGCACGCACGCACGCATGCACACACACACACACACACACACACACACACACTACCCGCTCCCTCAGGCCCCGTCAGAATATTCTATTTGAAAATACACTGACACCACTCAGAGGGGCGGGGCAGCTGGATCAGAAAGCTGTCTGGCACCTTGTAACACCTTGAAAACGTTTTCCTTCACCTTTCCTGCGGGATCATATGGAAGGAGCAGTTATTCCATTTCGGCTTTATCTCAGTTACCCCCATGAAAGTTTGATGAGCTGGCAGAGAGCGGGAGCCACGGCTCTGGGTGGAGGTGAGGAGGAGATGAAAGATTAATTGTGTATGTATAATGAAGTCGGTCCAGGGAACTGTTTTTCTCCTGCTTAGGTCAAGTGTGAGTTTTGTGTATATGTGCACAACAGTGTGTACCAGTTGGAAAGTCTGTATTTACAGCCTGTATGTTTCTATGTATCAACAAAATTACCGTCATAGAAACGTGACTGTACAAAGAGCAGTGTGCGGATTATTGCTGCTGTTACTGTCCTAAGGGGTTTAGGAAGATATTATGATGTTTCTTCTTTGTTACAACGACATGTCATAACACTGTTCACTTTGTTGAACTGTAGTGGATTCAATAAACGACACTAACTGCTGGTTTCACGGGGGGGAATCGAACGCTGCTCTCCTGGTCCATATGTCTCCCGTTTTGTTGACAGATCCCTCCAAAACAACCCCATCCTGAACTACATCAGACCTGTTCCTCTGCTGCTGCCATAATCAATACGGCTGCTGGATGTTGCCCAGCAACAAAATGCAACAAAGGGTCATAATAACCTGCTGCACCAGCGACCTACGAGCTCCTCACTTGAGACATATTGTAGATGTGTACAAGATGTGTGCCCAAATATCGCAGTGACATCGAGCTTCTTCAACTTTGGCACAAACTTTCATTTGGACTGAACGATGAGCTGATTGAATTTTGGTGTTTAAAGGTCAAAGGTCAAGGTCACAGCACCCTTACAAAAACATTGCAGATGCTGTATTTCCAAATGGACTTTAGGAAATTTCTTAAAATTTGGACCAAATGTTCACAATGACTAAAAGGACTCCATAAGTTGAGGATGTTCTGCTCTGCTGGACCAGCGCAAACACCAACTGCATTAATTCAACAACCACAAGTTGACAGGCGCCGATGGACTGAACCACAGCTCGGCCCTCACACTTCTGAGTCTCAGCATCCACACTGAGCTCTGAGCTGAACCTGAATCCAAGGCTGCAAAGATCCACAACCCGACACACAACCTACACCACCAGGCCAAAATCCTGATGAGCTGTTAACATTTCTCCTAAAAATGGAGAACAGGATGCGTTCAAGGTTGGATGATTACTCTCCTTTACATTGTTGCTGCTACAGCATAAGATGATCGAGCTTTTCATTTTCACCAGACTTTTACTTTATTAATAGAGAGTAACTTTAACTTCTCAAAACACCAGGAGGCTTTTTTCCACAATATCCAACTGTACACACTTCATGACACTTTTCCAATTAGGACCGAAGCTGTTCTGCAGGCAAATCAGTGACCTTAATACTCTTGAGCTGCTTAGTATTCATATATTGTTTGGGTGTTTCAATTACTCTCTTCATCCTGCAATGTAATGTAAATGATATTCAAATTTTCCACCGCCAACTCTGACTTAATGCGACCTGCACAAATGTGGGCAAACGAGGACTTTAGATTATTTTCTACTTTTGAAAAGATGCAGTGGAGTTTGGTTTGTGGTGTGTGTGCACCCAGGACAAGGCCACGGTCAGGAAGGTAAAAAAAGGAAAGAAAAAAAAAAAAGTCATGTTTAGCTCATCCAGTGGAGTAACCTCATGGTTAATGAAAGGATCATGTAATGTCAGATTACTGCTTTAATCTTTGCAGCAGCTCAGGTCCTCGCTTCAAGATGTTGCTCCCTGACATGAGCCCAAAGAAAATAGAAACAAATCCCTGACCCACGGAGTTTAAATTGAAAGGCACATGTGGCCCGTCCTGTATTTTGAGGCTTCTCTTGCAGCTGATGGGTGGGAGGATGTAATTGGCTCAGTAGCCGAGATGATGGTTGTTTCGTCTCCTTGTGCGCTCGTTGCAGAGCTGACGGAGCACGACTGGCTGACAGGACAGGACAGGACACGCTCAGGGTACACACACACACACACACACACACACACACACACACACACACACACACACACACACACACACCGCATCCCACCACCAACCACATGAGCTCAGCATTTTAAATGAAAAACGTTTTCAGAGTTCAGCTGAATTTTGTTCAACCGCAGAAAAGCAGAGACAAAAAACTGCTCCATCAGTTCCAGTGACTATGAAAACAAACTGATTTATAGATTAATATATAGTTCTGATTCTAGATGAGAAATAATGTGAGACAGGACATATGTACGTCCCGTATCTCAATAATAATATGATGGGACTTATTGAGATTTAGCTTAAACATTCACTTGAACTCAAAGATGAACCAATTATATCTTGGTCATTAAAGGTCAAAGGTCAAAGTCACAGTGACCTCACCAAACACTGCAAATTTGGACTTAACATAGAGGGATGATGATGATGATGATGATTCCTTATGATGCAGTGACCATGAAAAAGCATATTGTCTCGCTGTTTGTGCCTTATTGGGTAATTTTGTCATTTATAGAATAACAGTCCCAGTTTTGCCAGGAGTGTGTGTGAGAGTCAGAAAATCAAAAAAACACAACAACAAAAATAGTTGATCAGCTGTTTATAGCCACAGTGCAGCCTGAGGTCCTTGCTTGCGTCACTGACACCACAACAGGTGAGTGCTCCATACCGAAGGGTAAAGTGCTACATGACAAAAAAAAAGTGTTTTTTGCCACAAAAGCAGCGTCACAAGCGGCACAACAAGAAGGAATTAGCTATGCACACACACAGCTGGTCAAGCTGTGTGTCTGTGTGTACATACAGCGTCAGAGCCTGCAGCCTGCATGTCGTAGCCCATGGAGAGCATGCACAAGTGCGCCCTTGTGGTAGGCATAGTGCTGCTGTGACTCAGGTCACGCCCGGAGCCACTAATGCATACATGCATCCCTGTCTGTCAAATCCGATCTGCAGCTTTATCAGCTGTGTGTGTGAGTCACACTGAGCAGGTTAGGCCATTTTATTCATATGTAAACTACACAAGAGCTGCAGTGTCCTCTGCTGAATTTGATACACAAACAGATCTCAGGCTGATTCCTGTCTCTCACCTGTGGGACCTGTTGCTTGTTGAAGATACACAACTGTTGAACCATCACTACACTATACACACATACAGTTTGCATAGTATAGCTTCAACATGCTGTGTGTGTATGTGTGTGTGTGTGAGTGTGCTGCTGCTGAAAATCCCCCAGAGCTCGTGAGCCAAGTAAATTGCCCAACCACTGCAAGTTAGTCAGCCCACGTCATAAAAAATGCATACAGTGGCATATGGTGTGCCAGGCTCCGTTAGAGGCAATATAGCTTCAGCCCATACACTCATAAATCCATATCCATTACTGCCGTTTCTCTTCCTTTCTTTTTTTTTTTTTTTTTTTTTTTTTATATAAAAGGCAAAGGTCAATAGTTCACATCCCATCACACAGGAGAAGCCCCTTCAACATCTGCTTCTGTTGTCATGGCAACAGTCTGCTGCCACTGCTGCTGCCCAGCAGATGGAAAGAGAAGCAAGAAGAGCAAGTATTTATTATCATTATCGTTATTATTATTATTATGATTATTTATTATTTATTTATTTATTTACAGAATTGAATAGAGTTTTGTAATGTTGTGAAATCTGAACAGTCTGAACTGTGAAAATACTTTGTACAGCTGTCTCCATGGATACTGTGGAATTCTGACAACTGATATTATGGGATGTTGAATGGTTGTGCCCGAGATTAATCTCTAAAATGTAAACGCAAATACACTTGGACAAGTTTAGCCTCTAAATCTGAACATGTCTTTGTGATTTAATAGTTACCGAGTCAAATACTAATCTTTCAAACAAAACAAGTGATTCGACTTTACATGAAAATACTGTACTGTACTGTATAATAGTGTACAATACTACTGTATAATGATGTGATTTTGTCCCACATGAGGTCTGTTTGGCTCCTCATAATGTCCACAGGTGTGTTACTTATGCATTGTAACAAAGAGGCAGCATTAATGAAGAATAAGAAACTCTGGGTTCAGATGTTAAAACACTGCAACTGGTGAGTTGTTTAACTGTGCATGCAGAAGGAGGTAGTAAACCAGGGGGCCTGAGCATGAAGTGGTAAGAGTAGATGTTGCATCAATTTTAAATGGAACTTCAAAGTGTGTTTTTTGTTTCGACAACCTTGACCTCCATTCAAACCTTGCAGTCCGGATGACGTCTGAGAAATCAAAAAAAAAAAAAAACAAGAACTACATTTAGGGAGAATATTTACTCAGTCATGAACTTAATGTGACCTAATTATGTTTGTATTCTGCCTCAACACGTATTAACCTTCGTTTAACCGCTTCACTGTGAGGCACACACTCACCTCGTGGCAGTTTTAAAGACACACACACACACATGCACAGACACACGCAGCCACTGGGATGACAGTTTAATTAAAGAAATATCCAATGGTCATGAAATTTGAAAAAGTACAATAGAGGGGATTTAATAACAACAACAACAACAACAACAACAACAACTCTGCTGAGGCCCTGGTGTGACTATTGTAGAAAAATATTGTTTCTTTAATAGAAAATTATACATAAAATCAATAAGTTGATCAGAATTAGTTTAATATTTGAGTTGCATTATAATAATTATGGTTATTATTTGAGCCTGTGTTCAAACACCTCTCCTGTGGACTAGTTTGAAAAGATACATTAGCATATTTCCACTGGCAAATAAATTGAGCTATTACACAAATTAATACTTAAATTAGCTGTTTGCGAAACAAACTGAGATCACATCTAAAATTAATTTCCCCGGGTCTGTTTTCAAATTAACAAGAGGGTTAATGTGGGACTATTAGAAAAATATCTTTTTTTTCACCATCACATTAATTTAATTTCAATTTTTTTTTTTTTTAAATCACACGTGCTGAAGCTGGGAATAAAAATAATAACAATAATAATGACGACGACGACGATGATGATAAAAAAGGCGCCAATTAAAGCGTGCTCATTTGTGCTTCTGACTGTGTGATGAATTATTCATGAAATCAGAGATAACAAGAAGGAGAATGAAGGGATCAGCTTGCCCACTGAGGAGGGACTGGTTTAAAGACAGGACACACTGCAGCCGTTTCTTAGAGGACACACACACACACAGCCTGTCTGCTGCTTGTACTCACTGGATACTACTGCGCAAATAAGGTAATATTCACTCTTACTAGTATATTGTATACTTTATACTGCTGATATTATAATTTTGTCTGTTTATTTATTGAATATGACACTTTTAGAGACATGTTTTGTCAGAATTGCAGTGCTTTTTTTTTAAATATATACACACACACGTTTAATTTTAGAAAATTACATTTAAAAAGTACTTTATATTTACAGTTTTCACTGTAATCCCATTATTTTAAAGAAGTACTTCTTGAATTGCATAAAAAAAAAAACAATCAAATGTATTCAATTCATATATTTCGTTGCATGCTACACTTTGTTAATATTTTATTAATGACTGAAATATTCAAAGCTTTTTAGAGCCTGTTTAGTCAGGAGGGACGTGAGCGATGGATGCGTCGTGAAAAGGGTTAAAGTTAAAGATGAGTGACATTTTCAAATGACTTAAATGTATCATTGGGACTCTATCATTCACCGTCCTGATTATAGACACAGGAAAACACAGAAACTATTGACAGCTCCCCTCCACACAGGGGTGGGTGTGTGTATGTGTGTGTGGGGGGATCTCCTCTGAAAGCGACGGAGCCCAGGACCCAGAAGCCTCAGCGTGGCTGGGTCCCTACGCGCGGTGCATTCACAGTTCACAGGCATCTCGACCTAAATGCGATGTGACGGGAGAACCTTTACTGCAACAAACGGGAATATAGTATCAGGGAAGGCTGACCGAGCTGTGAACTGGGGCCCTAACACGGAGCAAATTAACATCAGCAAAAAATAGCTCTGTGTTTTCAGATCGCTTATGTGCCAGGCAGCAAATGCATCAAGCGCTGTCAGGTCGTTTCAGCTCGCAGATGCTTAACAGAACCGGCCAATGTTGGGGGGTGGTGGTGATGGTGGTGGTGGTGGTGGTGGAGGGGGGGGGTCTTCCTCCTTAGGCCGGGGCACCGTCCTCGAACTCTGACCACCGAGCTGGACCAGCTCCTGAGGTGCTGCTGCTGCTTCGTGTCCTGCGGGCAAAACGTCCCCAGGGCCTGAGCCTGTCTCAATCCCACCACCGTCCATCATGAGATCTCTTTCCTGAAGTCTTTGGCTGAGCAGAGTCGTCTAATGATTCTATCTCTGGCCACACTCTGCCCAGCCAACTGAAAGCACAGAGGGGAGAGGGGTTTTTGATTTTCAGGCCACTAAAGGGCTCCTCGCTGCATTCCTGCTCTAGCGCACACTCGTTTACGGACACTGGTCGTGCAAGGTCAACTAGTTGCAAACCTCCCCGTGACAGTGATGTACAGCTGTCAGCTTGGAGCTTCTGTTTCTGACTGACAGCCAGTCCAGCAGAGAGCACTGGACTGGACTGGACTGGTTTAGGTGAGATGACCGTTGTAGCAAAGTGGCAGAGCTGCATCTTAACTGATTTAAACTGGACAGGTTGAGGATGTTTAATGTGGTTTTAAATGAAGACAAAGCTCAATGAGCGTCGAGGCGGATGAGATGATGCCCTTCAATACTGCAGGATTACATCAAGTGTAAGCATGAGCTGTGCTGGTGTATCTGCAAAACTGTTCTCCACTCAGCAGCCAAACACAACATAACAATTATCGAGACTTAAAAAGACAAATCACTGCCAAAAAAAAAAAAAAAGTTGCCAAAAACCATCACGACCAGCCTCCAGCCGAGGACAAGGCTGCTCCGAACCAGACAAGAAAACAAAAAGAGGAGAAAAGCTCTCGACAGGATTGAGGTCTCTGTCACACCTGGGGTCCCTTGTTTCCTTTCAGAGTCATGAGTGTCATATGTTGACTTTACACACACAAACACACGCACGCACACGACAGTCACAATGACAGTTTGCACATAAATAAAGTTTTGGTGTCATTGATTTCCTTCATAGGAGAGGAGCAGCAAACGACAAGAGGAAGTGCTCAGCCACCGAAGAGATTTCCCTCTCTGCCTCTTTCTCTCTTTTCTGCCCTTGTCTGTATGATCCTTTCTTCTTTTTCCTTTCTTTACCATCTGTCCTTTTTCATCCCCCTCCCCTCGACTCTCTCTTCTCTCCCTTCAAGCCTGACCCCGGTCTGATTTTGAGCACTTCCAAGTGTGCAAACAGCTGGATATCTGAGCTGCAAACATTTACCTCCACTCGAGTGAGTGTGTTTGGGTTTCACACTCGCTGCTGTGCAACATCTCTGAATTTAAATCTCACCCCCCTTCATCCACTCTGCTGTGGTTTCAGAGGCTCTGCAGCTCTTGTTCTGTTTTTAGTCCGGCGGGTTCGGTGCCATAAATACCACAGGTGAAGAGTTAAATCAAAGAGGAATAAATGTTTTTGTGGAGATAAACTGAAAACAGTGCAGAGGAAGAAAAAAAAAGCAGGGAGGGGGGTAAAGGTGTCGGCGCCCCTCCTCCCCTTCGCTGCTTCACAGCCCATTAGGTCAAAGCGGAGCAGGGAGCTCAGTTAGCCTGGCAGTGTAATGTCGGAGAGGACGCGGCGAGGGGAAGGGCCACGGAGGTTTTTAAAAGCCTGTGTTGTCGACCGTGTGGGGGAGGTGACATGACATGTCCTCTCTGCCTCAGAGCATCACCGCACTGATATAAAAGCATGCAGCTCCTCAGCAGCAGCTGCTGAAGGGCGGAGCAGGTACACAGGCAGGACGGAGGAGGGCGAAGGTCGGCAACATCTGCACCCAGATGTGCTCAATTCAGCTGTTATTGACACAGAACCAGTTTTAAAACAGTAGGAATGGGGCGCCGGACAGCACAGTGCATAGAGCAGGTGCCACATATACAGAGGCTATTGTCCCTGCTGCAGCCGGCCCCGTTCGATTCCCCCGGTGGCCCTTTGCTGTGTGTCATTACCCCTTTCTGACTCCACATTTCCTGTCTCTCTTTGACTATCCTATCCATTAAAGCCATAAAAACGTGAAGGATACTCAATATAGAAGATGTGAAGGACTTTAAAGTGAAGTTCAGGAACATAAACAGCTTCAGCACCTATGATGAGTGTTTTCCACCTTTCATTATGTCTGACTACATAATAAAAAACATGAACATCTGAGGCCTCTTACAGCTGCTTCTGTAACTGTATTAACTTTCATTTCTCTTGCACTCAGCTTTAAAAGTGACGATCAGTTTGTTTAAACTCAAACAAGATCATGATAAAACAGCTGACTAACAACACAACATGACTGACTATATGTCCCCTTTGCTCTGCTGAGTCCTACACAGCTCACTGGAGGTCAGGGATGTTGCGTTCAAGGCACTCAGGTTGTCCTGAACAAGAAGAAACTAATCAGGTCAGCGCACAATGGACTACACATTTAAAACCTTAAGGCACTTTTTAGGTAAATGAACATGACCAGGAAGCTAACAACAAATGATCAGTCTATGAATGTCGTCCGTGACTATGACTATGACCATGTCTTCACTACATGTCCTCCTTTGTGATGTCATCTCCTTGTTCATTTCCATGTACGTGTTGAGATATGTTTGTCCTGCACATTCATACAGATGTTGTACCGTCTACACTGCACCTCTGCACGTCTCCAGGGGGATTTAACACCACCTTCAAAACTCTGAACCGCTGGTGTTTGAGACGATGGAGGAGGAAGACAACAGTGGCGCCTTTAGCCGCTCTCTCTTTGTCCTCTGCTTTTACGGAAACAGCCTCTGAGGATCCTCTCTCAGATCTCTGCACATTAGCATCATCTGAGGTGAGAGGACACCTGTGGACCACAGGAGCCAGACTCTGGTGTGGGGTGTGATTTAACTCATGCCCAGGCTTCTTTTCACACTTTGATCACAATTGCGAGGGCGACCCCGGGTCAAGCATCTGGGAGGTATACCTCACCCTGCTACGCACGTGGGGGGTGGGAGGGGGGGCAAACACTGAGCATGCTCACGGCCTAGTTTACGGGTCACATCTTCCTTCCTGAGGGCGTTTGAATGCAAACAAAAAAAAAAGAAGAAGAAGAACACATGAAGGAGGCCTACCCACTCAACGACAGACAGATGTGAACGCATGAAGGCGCACATGTTCCGCATCCAAACATTTACAAATGAGATTAAATGAGGTCATATAAGGCAGCACATGATATAATCCACACACATAGAGATCAACAGCACATCTGACAGTATCAGCCATATGGCCTCACACCACATGTTGCAACAGATGTCAATGTACATACACGTGTGACAACAGAGAAACATACAGCTGCGTTGATGTGTTAAAGAAACATGTGGCATATACATCAAACACACACACACACACACACACACACACACACACAAACCATAAGAGCACATAACACACCCAACACAGTGGGTGTCTCCATGTAGACTTGGCTGAAAAATGCAGAAAGAGCCCAAACATGCCAGACGGCATCAAAATCCACCTCTCTGCGCCGGGCTGCCACCGCCGCCATCGCTGTGACCCCGAGTAAAGAGGAGTTGGACGGGAAGGGTGGCAGACCTTAGTGTTGGCACTGTGGGGGATGCCAGGGGAGGTGAGGATCACACACACACACTGAGCTGACAGACACACTCACACACTCACACACTCACACACACACACACACCTATAGCATGGACAAGGGCGGAAGCAACATATGAAGTCAGCTCATGTAACAGTATCTGATCAGGTTTTTTTTTTTTTTTTTTTTTTTTTTAAATACCAGTCACCAAATTTACTTTAAGCTGCTCTAATCAATATAAAAATGTTAGACACTGGGTCACATGACCATGAGTCATGTTAAATATGTCACTCATGATGACAAACCCACAGATAATCAACCAACTCTGTTTTGGTTTCCAGTTTGAAACTTAACTACTTCTTCCAAAAAAAGAAGCCGTGCGCTGACTCGTCATAAACAGCAGAGAAAGTCAGTGAAAAGCCTGTGAACAGAGTGAAGAGCCACATGATTCCCTCAGGATTCAGTCCGTCGGTGCAGCTTTAAGAGCGTTTAGCAGAAAACTCATCCACAACTTTATCAGTTGAGACAAACTCTGATATCCGTTTACACAGTGAACTCATGTTAAGCCTCCATCTGAGGAATAATAACTCGAGACAGAAGTGGTCTCTTCACGTTTGCCAGTGTCGGTTTTTAAAGAAGAGATTTTTTCTTTTTCAGCAGATAAACTTTGTCTGAACTTTGCGTCCTTGTGGCGCTGCGGCCTGACCCTGTAACAGCAGCTTAACCTCAACGCTGCTGATTATTACGTCTGCTGAAAGGCCGATTCCTCTGCAACCTCTTGAACTTATGAGCCCTTTTCATAATCAACCTGATAATGTCAAAACAACTCACTGTCGAGACGTTTTATTTCTCCTGGAGAAGTTAACATGGGAGGTTTTCACCTGACATCAACAATATTCAGAGTAAACTTCTTTTTATTCAATATGTTAGAAATACAGGATGTGAATTTTCTTTCAATACTTAAAAATACCTCAGTACTTGAAAAATCTTACATGTATATATACACATTGAAAAGTAATAAAATAATAAAATATATGCATGTATCCAAGCTCCAGCTGTCCTCAGGGCTCAAACAATAGATATTAATTACTTACACCGATCATCGCTCTGATTTCTACGCACATTAGAAAGTTACATTACAAATCCTCTGGGTTTTGCAGCTGAGCCTGATAAAAAACACTGTGTACATCCAGCATCAATAATACACAGATCAACATGTCGTACACTGGGTATGAGGCTACACCCTTTTAGTCATGTCAGTCCAAATGGATTTCAAAGTTTCTGCATGTAGCTGCCTCACTGCTGCATTATTTAAGGGGGTAATTAGGTGATTGTGGCTGCTGCACTATACGTCTCTGGAGGCCAAAGAAGTCGCCGTCAGAGCATTGTTGATTTTTTTTTTGTTTTTTTAGGTTTAGGTCATCAGATCAGCTTTCTATCCATCCATCTGTCTGAAAGGCAAATCTCCCTCCACCCTGGTCTCCACTCATTGTGTTTATTTTGGCCTAATTCCAGGTCCCTGGCTTCATGAAATGAGCAAAATACAAGCACTTTAATTGAACAGATAAAAAACCTCAGGCAAAAAACACCATTTACACTGTGTGCAGGCCTGTGTGTGTGTGTGTGTGCTTTCACTTCCTGTTGTATCACATCGTTTGTCTGGGCAGAGTGTGTACACATTAGAAAGTGGCTGACTGTCCTGAAGCTGTTGTGGTATCGTTGTCCCCGTGGCATTTGCATCTCTATGTCATGTTATCTCTACCAACACTAGATTTTATGAATATAATCAGGATGCGTGTCACGACAACAATGGCTTTTGTCAAGCGTTGCCCCGCTGATGAACCAGGATGAGCCGATGCTCTGTGACCTGGATACGAGAGGAGAGGCCGCCATATTAGAAAGGGTCACGGTGTCAGCGGCAGCGCACGTTCGTGTAAGAGGAAGTAATCACACACACATGCAACGCGTATGCAACATATATTCAACTGCACGCACACGTAAGCATTCGCACACACAGGACGAAGTGATGGTAGCGTGCGCTGGTGGTGGTGGCGTTTCGGTTCATCTCGCAAAGCTTCGTGTTCATGTGCAGGTTAACTGTGCGAAGCTGCTGTTAAAGTGTAATCTCCTGACTGAAAGGGAGTGGGTGACGGGAACATGTAAGTTTGACCTTGTTGCTGAGATCAGTTGATCTTTGCAGCTTTACACTCAACCAGAGTGTGAGTTCACACAGCAGCTGAACCAGTAAACTCCGAGGTCACGGCAAAGTCCAGGAGGTTCATGCGGAGGAAAAAAAAAGAAAAAAAAAGGAGGAAATATTCAGCTTGTGCTCCAAGTCCTTTGAATGTTAGCAAAGATCAAACTGTTTTCTGCAAGAATAAATAAAAAACGGTTCTTTACATGATTCTAATAGAGAGTTTCTTTAAGCTCACAACACAGTGTGGAGGTTTAATACCAACACAAAAAAACCCAGAACAATGTTTTTCCAAGTGGTTTCAAATGAGAGATTCAGGGACAAACTGGGAAACTGCAACTCGGGACTAACTTACACATCAGGGTGCGTTCACTGGTCTTGGTGAAAAGATCAACGTCTCGTGATAAAGCTCAGAAAAACTGAGAAAAGTTTGAAAACCGACGTCTTCTGGAGACGTGCAGCTAGAAAGACATGAACATTACAGACCTCAGCTCCAGGCTACATTAGCGGCTATTAGCATAACATGCCCAACCTCCCAGACTTTTTGTTTAAATACAGCCTGAACTGTCAACAGTCAAGTTGCATCATGGGTAATGTGAGCACTACAGGGACAAACACATTGAAAAGACATCTCTGGCTGCGCATCAGTTTTTATAGGACGTCACAGGAGCGCAGCACTAAACAGCAGAGAACTGTTAATAAGCATTAACTAATGCTTTATAGATGAGTTACAAGACATCGATAAGAACAACTTTTGGCTTGTCATGTGATAAAAAATCTCTCTGATGACCATGATAACGCCACTTTGTTCTTTGGACAAGTTTTAAAGTGAATCCTTGGGATAAGGACAATTTCATGTTCTGTGACAAGTTAACAGTGTCCTTTTTTTTCCTCAGGGTGCTCATCAGTGTTAATCATGTAACTTGCACTAAACTAGCTTTCACTTGTGATCAGAGTAACTCTGCCACTTCAAATCCAAAGCATCTGACGACTTCTGAAGATTAGAGGGTGAATTAACACAGAGTGGAGCTTGATGTTATCAACGAGTGCAGCCTATGGCGGACCAGCCCAGGAGAGAGAGACAACCGACAGATGGACGGTATCGCCCTCAGGTTTGAGAAGAATCAGGACCTACAGATAAATCAGATGGGACAGGGCCTGACATGAGTTAGTTTGAGCTTCTCTCTCTCTCTCTCTCTCTGAATGATACACGTCTCCTTCCCTGTTTCACTTCCATTTCCTCATCTCTCCACCGTCGCGACATTGACCTTCACGGCCTCCCCTCTCCTTTTCTCACTATCTCACTCCTTCCATCCCCCTCTCTCCTTCCCTCTGGTCATTTGTGCTGAGCTGTGAGAATCATGGAGAACGTGTGTGAGGGACATGGAGAAAAGCTCGGGATTTGCGGGAAGGTGCGAAGGCAGGATGTCGGACGGGACCTCAGGGATGAAGGAGCGGGGAAAGGAAAAAGGAAATGAACCCCCTGCAGCAGCGACAGAAACAGTCAGGATAACCAACCTCCTTCCTCTTCTTCTCTGTGGAGTAACACCTTTATTGACGGCTGAAAGAACCTAACTGTCCGAGGGTGAAGGTTATATTAGGCGGAGGCTCAGCTGTCCTCAACAGGTGCGATGTATTTGCTCTCTGCAGTATAAGATACCACATATATGACTAGGAGGTAAATCTGGTCACAGGAGCATCCGTCATGTTGCACGCTCCACAGGCTACAACAGCACACATGAGCTCATGCCTCCTCTGGTTGGACACTTTGATCATTCACATGTGGCACAAAAACGTCACCCAGATGTCGATCTCAAACTCCTTCAGCCTTTTTCTACTCGCTATCCATTCACCTCACTGTCATTTGACCTGATTGCACCTGTCAGAGGCAGAACCTCTGCCTCTGCTCTACTCTGCCACACCCCATCTCCACCACCTCAGATGCCCCACCCACCCATCACCTCCATCCTCCACCCTGAACTGGCTCCCGGTTACAGCAGAGCGCCTGTGCGCAGCAGCGCTGCTGAGGGAGGTCGCCGTGCGGTCACTGCGCAAAGCCTGGTCGCATTGTGACTCGGAGCTGCAGAATGTGCCATGGTGCATTAGCGCACTGCCGCCTGGGTGAGCATGAGGCACGGAGAGAGAGGAGAAGAGGAAGAGGAGGAGGAGAAGGAAAAGAGGAAGAAGGATAGGAGGAGCTAAGGGATGGCGTAAAAGGCAGAGAGACAGGGAAGCAAAAGAGAAAGAAAGAGGAAGTAAAGTGAGGACATCAGCGCACTTACACAAGCTGAGCTCAGGAGCCCCAGGGGCACAGGCTCCTTGTAAGGTGGCTCATCAAATATGAAGGCACATCGAGACTGTGCGTTCGCTCTGGTCTCCGCTACTCATCTTCTTCTTCTTCTTCTTCTGTCCTATCTCACTCACTTTCTTTCCTCCTTTCTTCTTCTTCTAATTCACCGTTTCATGCTAATAAACAAGAGCTCTTCCAAAATAAAAACTTGTTTTTCACCAGATTCCTGCTTCTAAAAAAAGGTTTCATGCCAAAACATTAATATTTTACAATAGAGTCAATATATTATGATCCGATTCAGTTCTAAAGAGCTGTTAAAGAGAACAGCTTTATGCCCCGTGGTTGTAATTGTGCTTAATATCTCCCATGATTCGCGTCCATCTGCACTATCAACTGGCAAAAAAAGATCTTTGAATTAATACCAGTAACAACAATGGCACGAACAGATTTTGTACACAATGGAAAATAAAGTTATAAAACACAGGATAATACTTTTTAGGCAGGAGAGTAACTGGATGCATCTCCATCCCTCCCTGCAACCTCAGAGCTATTGGTCAGGTGCAGCTAGTCAAGCAGAAGCTTGTATTGCACCACCAATTAAAAACAGATGGGGTGCGATTGGATGATGTAATCGACCAATGAGAGAGCCTGCCGGGAGGATGCTGGGACATGATCTCATTTTCATCCTTGCCCTAAGCAGGTTTAGACAGCTCTGATCGGCCAGTTGCTAATCTGCCCTGCACCAACTGGATGTGCTGTATCTAATGCATGCACACACACACACATACACACACGTACGTTCCATTGTAGTTTTTGAATGCAATGCACATTTAGGTGGAGGAAAGAGAAATTGAGAGTAGCGCATCTGAGTTGAAATGCTCACATAAACAGCAGCTGTAACCTACGAGCATCACACATCAGAAAGCTTTTAAGATTTTAGAGCTTTTAAGGAGTACACACTCACATACAGACTACATTTGGCAGTACATCAGCAACCAAACACACACACACACACACACAGCTGTCAGAAGAAAGAGGTCATGTCGAGGGTCGTTGTCCAGGGACTTGTGCTGAAAAATCAAACATGAAAGAGCTCTACACCGAAGGCTCCGTACAACCTCCGTGACATGTGACAGAGGTCAAAGGAAGCCACCGAGGCCACAGCGGGGGCACGATGTTCTTTCACTATTAACCCTTAATGCACTCACAAACACACACACAGAGTTCGCATGTACTTACCCTTTCTGTGTGTCGCTGCACAGCCATGTTGTGATAACAGCAAAGGCCCTTGGAGGGGGCAGGAGTCTGTGACCTGACCTTGACCTTCCCCTGGACACTGATCAAGTTGCTGGAGAGAGAAAGAGAATAAAAAGGAGACACATTTTAAAGAAGAGAATGCGTGTAAATAACTATAACATGAACTTTGTCTTTATTCATAAAACAAGATTCATAAATCCATTGGGTCACAAATGACCATAACAAAATAATCTATAAATGAATTGAGTTATATATGTTTTGCACAGGAAGGGAAACACTAAGGAGGGACTTCATTAAATAACCCCTTCACTAATTTACTTAACCCCTGCTCTGTATATAAAGTACAGTATTTCTCCAGTGACTCAGTACGTGGCCTCTGAACTGCAGTGAACCACACTCTGGTCACAGCTATTGACCACTTGACCCCTGACTGAACAGAGAGGCCCAATCCTGGCTGAGCCCATCGATCCTTCAGGGATATAGAGAATATTACTGCCCCACTTCATATCGGCCTCACGTGCAGCGGCCAGCCCGGGGTGCATTGGAATAAACGGGTCCTATGAGGCCTCCACATCGATCTGCTTTACTCGGGGGGGCAATCCTGACGCCCCATCAACACAGCTGCACCAGAGATGTGTGAGAGAGCTGTGGACTCCACATACAAGGGTGGAGGTATCCATTTCTGCCCTGCCTGCAGCCACTCATCTGCCTGTATGTGTCACAAGCCATTTCACTGGCTCAGACATAAACCTGTGTTATTGAACATGCTGCATAAGGAAGCAGCTTTTATTTTCAGTGTTATCCAAGAGATGGAAGACGAACTGGCAATTACATGTCGATTAAGGCTGTATCTATGAAACATGTTTGGTGGGACTGCTGAATAAAAATATTCTTGTATCAGGTGGCTGCATTTACTGAGCTTTTCTGACTGAAACATCTGCACTTTTTTTTTTTTTTTTTTTTTAACTCTGTTACCTTGAGAAAAAAAAGGGGGCGGAAAGAGGTGGTTCACCTCCTTTAAACACTCTAACACTGAATAAAAATTGAATGTGTAAAGAGAAAGTGAACACCAAATAAACAGAGTGGGACATGCTTCATTATGATGCCACAGTCCAGAAAAAGACTTATGTAGTACTGTCCTATCAAATGCAGCCTTTGGGATTCAGAAATTAAATTACGTGAGTAAGTAAGTAAGATTAGTTTATTTACAGAACTTAATAATGGTGAGGGTTACATAATTGTTGTTTTATGAGTTCGTTGATGTTAGCTGTACCACTGATGCTGATTTATCTTTCTTTTCCAAGCTCTCAGTGGTTTAATTAGTTTAGTTGTAAACTTAATCGTATTTTTATTCCTATTTATTTCCCTTTCTTTTTTTACTACTTCCGGTATCAGAGCTAACGAGAGTGACGTTTCCATAGCAACCATGGAGCCCGTCAACAAAGACGGCAAGCGGAGACGCGGAAGACTCAAAAACAAGTAAATTACGTTGATGAAGATTATTAGTTGTTTATAGTTATTGTGTAAACTTTTTTAAATTTAATCAATCTAGCTGCTACGTTTTACTTGTGCATGATCTGAACGTTACACGTTCGTGTGTTAATGTGGCTGAAAATCACGACCCATAAAAGTTGCGACGTTATTAACCGTAACGTAATGACGTTTTAGCTTTTACATGCCTTTTGTTTGTTTTTTTTTCTAAGTCCCTTTACTTACAACCTGTGTCTGCATGGTTGTATATTTCTTGCAGGAAACTGTCCGGCAAGGCTCAGCCAGACGGGCTCATGTTCCCCGCCGTGGCTGGAGGAGGGAGCCAGGAGGAGGTGGATGTCTGGATGAACAGGCCGAAGGTAGCCTCCATAACAGTTCAGTGTGTGCAAGAGTTTAGCCACTAGATCGGGATACTTACAACATAATAGTGCCATTTGTGGTTTATTTACACTTAATACTTAATTTTGAATAGTTAATTATTAGCAGGCTATTTCTTTTTCTTTTTCTAAGCATTTTGGAGGCAAAAAAATCTTCCACTGACCATTTTGGATCTCTGCAGGACTCTTTAGTCTTCTTGTCTCTGAAGACAGCTCTTTACAGATCCTCTTGTATGTTTGGGCTCGTCCTGCAGCAGAATGAATCTGGGATCACTCAGACACCTCCCTGGTGATAAAGATCAGAGAGAAGCTTGAAAATGGGAGAAATTACAAAACTGCACACAAGAAAAATGGGTTTGTGGAAGTATTGCTGTGTCATCCTGTAGGCTTGAATGGCAACGTAACAAACCACTAAAATGCAACAGACCTTTATCACAGCACACACTCTGACTTTGTCATACAGGTGTTGGACTGCTAACATTAAATTAATACTAATATCTTATCAAACTGAAGTAATCAAGTCGATTGCCAATACCTTTTTTAATGTGACCAAGTGTATTTAGTTTAACGTCTTCCTTTCAAACACCACATATTGATTAGTATACCTTCAGCAGGTGTGTTTAAATCTCCAGGTGCAGCTGATTGGCTGATGCACAGGCGCAAGTAATGGCATGAATCAAGGCCTTGATCCAGTTAGCCATGCACACCTGGAGAGCCTCGACCTGAGGCCTACCCCTGAATTAAATGCAGCCATCGTTAATGTCATTGGTTACACCTGTGTTCTCCTGCTATGACTCGTCAAAACGTTTGCGGTGGCATTACTGTCCGCTCACTCGCCGCTTCTCCTCAGGGCCAGTTTGACTCAGCATGAGGTCAGGTCATGTAAGGTGACGCTGTAGCTGAATTTAAGCAGTAAACAATGTTGAGAGTACATTTTGTGCTTCTCTGCGTGTTTCATCCTCCAGACGCTGACAGCGCTCCACATGGCCTGCCTCATAGGCCAGCTTGATACCATCCAGCTCCTGGTGGAGTCCACGCCAGAGTGTATCAACAGAGCCGATCCAGAGGGTCGCCGGCCCATCCACATGGTCTTGTCCTCCCAAAGCTCCCCCAACACCTCCGCCTGCCTCAGATACCTGCTGGAGAACGGAGCCGACGTTAATGTGTAGGGGCCTCATGTTCCTCAGCTGTCACTTTAGAAAACTGCATCTCAAACTAAAGTGAGAACAGAGCAATTAAATCATTTTAGTGACTCTGATGATTACAATGAGATGCCGGTGAAAGTTTGTAGTTTGGGGAAGAGATAATAATGATGATGATCAGTATGATAGCAACAGTGATGATAATGAATACAGATAAACATGATATTTGTGTGTTTTTTTAAATCATTATTACCAGAACCACAGACTCCGGGCAGACGCCGCTGCACCTGGCCGCCTCTGAGGGCTTCATGGACTGCTCAGAAATCCTCGTGCAGGCCGGTGCAGATGTGTTGGCCAAGGACAGCATTGGGTACACACCTCTGGACATGGCCCGCATCTGGTGCCGCCGCAAGGTGGCAAGGTAACAAGCTAAAGGATTCACAGAAAAAAAATCTGTTTCAGGGAAATTGCCATTGGTTTCTATATTAACAGACTTCATGTGTGTGTAGGTACCTGAAAAGCTGCATGTGGAAGGCAGAGAAGAAGAAAGAAATGGAGGAGAGGAAGCTGGTTCAAACTTTATACACTGATCTTGTGGACATGGTCAGGGTCAATAATGTCAGAAGAAAGGTCAGTGTGTTGTGGAAAGTTCAGTTTGTTCAATATTACTCATAATGAAGTGAAGTGTATATCTAGGACTGTAGATGGAACATACTTTTCCTGATGTGTGATTCCAGACACTTATTGATGGGAAGATGGAGGAGTGGGCGAACAAGAAAGGTTTCCCTCACATCAAGGATTTCACCCCCAAGATCTTGGGGAGCCAGTACCACACCCACTGCCTCTCATCCAATCAGGACAGCTCTACTATGAAACATGCCAAGGGCCTGGGTAAACACCAGCCAAGACGTCCCCCAGAGGATCGGGTGGCCCCCGCTTCAAAGCCGCCTAGAGCTTCAGCCTCCAGGCCCTGGACCATCTACACAGGCCTCCAGCCAGAAAGACCCCCGGCAGTGCCTGACCTCAGAGAGAGTGTCAGGCTGTGGAGGGACGGCAGGAGCAGGCAGCCTCAGTATAGCACCAAGTGGGACAGCACGCCTCGAGCCACCCCCCACCTGCCTCTGGACGTCCTTGAGAGGGTGCTGTTCCCCAGAGCCTTCCCCTCCAGGATCCTGTCCCCTCGGCACTTTGAGCCACAGGACATTGCAGAGGTCCAGCAGCTAAGGTGCCCCCAAGATCGGAGCACCTCCCCCTGGACGGAGGTGGCCATGCACCTGGTTGAAGTGCTGGAGCCTGGACACCACTGGGAGGAGTTTGAAGTTGAACCAGATGTAAAATTGATCAGCAGCTGTTGATTAAAACATCATCTCATCTGTTAGGAGGAAAAATGTCATATATTCTTTCATAGTTTGTGGATAGAGATTAGATTTTAGAACGATTAACACAGAAATGAACATTTACATTTTAGAATTAGAGGAAACGTGTCATAGAGGTCTGGCAGCGACCTCTGCGAAATCTCACATTGTAGCTATTAAGAGGCACAGAAGCATAAAATAACCACCTCACAACTTCATCTTCAAGTGACAAAAATTAAAAATGTCACACACCCCACCCCTCCCCCCTGTACACTGCAGCTCCAAAAACAGGGTGAACAGAGGGGTGAAGGAAAGGTGAGAAAACCTCAGTGTCACCTGCCACAGATGTACCCCTGCACTTTCACTGATCCCCCCCAGGGAACTGACTTGGAATCCAGGTGAGGGCCTGTCAACAGCGTGTGTGTGTGTGTGACTGCAAGCTGTGGCCTGTCAACTAAAGGTGTGTGTGTGTGTGTTTTTGGTTTTGTCATGTTCCTTTACTTGATGAAGCACTTCACACCTCAGCGGGGGTCAAAGTGCACACTGGCCTCAACCTGGTGCACCCACTGTGCCTGGGCCACATGGGACTAGAGTAACATAATGCCATTCACCCAGACAGTCTGGCGCACAACACACACACACACACACACACACACACAACAACAGAGTGAAGTTCAGGTGTGACAACAGTTGGAAAATCCATTTTACTCCAAATAAATCTTATAAAGCAGAATGAGCGAATTGATGTGGTTTGATTGGAAATGATGAATCAGTTCCTCTAATTTCATCTTTATTTCCTTGAATGCTAACCTTGAAAAGAACCATTTAATCTGCAAGTTACTTCAACAAAATGTTTTATTACACAGCTGTGTGCATACCAGCCTACAATGAATCGCAGTCAGTAATTGGTAGAAAGAATTTCTCTCTTCCTTGGATAAAACTTTGATCAAACCATTTTGAGCAGCTTGAACACCCCCCCCCACACACACACACACACCTGTAAGATTACAACAGTCATTAACATGTTCGATCTTCACAAGTGTTTTCATTTGTCTTCCGATAAATCAGTTTGTTTCAGTGAATTCTTAAAAACAGCCCAGGTTGCAGAACCGCTGCACTGGTGATAAACGAGTGTGTAAGATGCACAAAAACAAAACAGAACAATCTCAACAAGTGCATTGTTTCTCCTGCCAAATGTTGATCATCCAGAATGGGAGAGATCTATTGTAGCTCCATTCCTGTTTTAACCCCTTTTCATCAATGTGAGGTGACAGGGCGGAGCTTTTACATCCTGACACACCGACTAATGTCTCCAGAGACCAGAGGCTGATTCTTTACAACTTAAGACTACAGACTGCCCCCTTCTTTTTTTAAATAACTTTGATAAGAGCTCCTGCTGGTGGATTGCCATGTTCATCTATGACTATTTCAAACCAAAACAAACAAACAAACCTGTATTAAGCCAGAAAGTACCTTCAAGATGTGCCATTCATCTCCAACCCACCTTCTTCATCATATTTATACTCCCAAACTCTCTTTAGTGCTACTTTGTGTATTGACTCTGATGGAGTGTGAGACCTACACACACACACACAAATCACAGCAGGATGTCATGTCAAGAAGAAAAAGTGATCATGATTTATCTGCCAAAGTCAAAAGTTACAGGTGTCTGGTGGCTGTTAATTTCAAACCCCGCACAAACATGTTTTTAATACCAAAGCTTAAAAAAACGGAGGAGTCCAATGTGACAATAAGAAAGCATTGCGCTACAGAGAAGACCCCCTCAGTGAGGTCTCTAGTAGGTGTTCTTGGCAGTCAGTACAGACAGACAGACAGACAACGATGGACAAACATGGCCTGTGTAAACTCATCAACTTGTCTGGCAGGAAGCTCTGCTCATTGGTCCGTCCTCTTTGTGTGCTCTCCATCCCACTGCTTCGTTTTAGTCCCATCCAGAAACAAATTTCCACAGTCTTTCCTGCTTCCCCTTAATCTCTAGCACACAGACACACTCACTCATACATACACACACACACACACACACACACACACACACACATCCCCCAACCCCTGAACCTGCGCCCTGAGTCCGAGCTCCTCAGTACATTTTCTGTCGGCTGGGCAGCACTGCCTCCTTGAGGAAAGAGAACACGAGGAGGATCCCTGACCTCTTGCCCCTCTTGCCCTTGGTGAAGTAATTAGACACCACATCATCTAAAAAGCAGAAAAAAGGGCAATTGTTATTAATTACACAAACCATCAATCATCCCTACACACTTATTGTGTACAGAACTGCAGGGGTCTGAAGTCTCTGTAAGTGGATTTTTACACTGTACTGACACCTAGAAAGAAGGAAAAGTGACAAAAAAAAGACAAAAAAAAGTTTAAAAAATGACTTGGGAAGTTGTTTGTACTAATGTAAAATCTGTATCATTTGTTTCATACATACAATGAGTTAAAATGCTTTCTTAGAGAGACTTTGAGAAAAGGTATCGCCCAACGTGGGGCTCGAACCCACGACCCTGAGATTAAGAGTCTCATGCTCTACCGACTGAGCTAGCCGGGCTAATGCTAGCATGCTAATGCTGACTGATAGTAGCCGTGCAACACATTCATGGTCGGTCTTTCCTAAGAATTTCATCACTTCAGCACAGACACAGTACAAGCAACAGGTTGTCAAATGTTTGACATACAGTGTTAATCTGAGCGCGTACATGCTGTGCGATACCACTGCTGAGTAACCACAGATTAATCAGAGGTTTACCTGGTGCTAGCTCTCTAATGAAAACAACGTTAAAACTTCTCACCTCCTTGTTGTATAGTGGACGGCAGCACATTCTCTCCTGCTGACAGTGACACAAAGAAGGCAAAGGGGATCACCCACAGGCAGATGGTGAAGTAGGCCAGCACCTGAGGCCAACCAGAATAAGTTGAATATGGTTATTAACATGATTGGAAACGTGATCATAGAGCATACATCCCTGGTTCTTTTAAAACAAACAAACAAACAAACAACAACAGCTTGATCGTATTTATTTGAACACTGCACACGTGTCATAAATCTGAGCTGTCACCCACTCACCTCTGAGAATGGATAATACTCTTGTGCAAAGTACTGAAAGGCCATGTAATGGTTCACCACCACCAACACTGCAGACAAGAAAGAGAAACACATCACTGGTATATAATGACTCAACACTCTGTTTTTATCTATGATCAGGTAAAAGGTCCAAAGCTTGACTGACCACAGGAGAGGATGAAGTTGGGGGAGCTCAGCAGAATGTAGGGGAAGGTCTGCAAGAGGCCGAAGTACACCAGATTGGTGAAGAGACCGACTCCCACCATCAACATTGGGAAGCCTTCAAAGAGATAAAGACCTGCAAGCACACCTGTTGAGAACTGGACACACACATACACACAAGTAAAGGGAAACAGAAGTGTGGTTAAACAGCAGCTTGTTATTATCGCTGAATATGTGATGTCTATAGTAAAAAGTGATTTACTCACCAGTATCATGTATCTTATTATTCGACTGGTGGCTACTGTGTATTCTTCTATTAGTTCTGCCAAGTAGTAGAGGCCAGCAGCTGGGCGGTAAAGGAAGGGCACAGGAAAACAACACAAACCACAGAGAAGTCAGTGACAATAGTAACTACTAAAAGGCTGGTGAATGTATTTCCTCAAGTCACCACTGGTGTTGCAGATTAAGTGATTATATTTGATTAAGTAATCAAAGTGTTTTAGAATAAAGAGGGCTTTGTTTTGTGGAGGTTCACCACCAAGATCAGTCCACTTCCACAGTAATATAGCATTAGGGCTTGAACTTGTTTGAAACTTGTCACAAGACAATAGTTTTTATAGCCCCACCATAGATATACTGTGATAAACCTTTTACTTTGAATAATGTTTACATGCTTGTCACAGATATAGTTTACAAAGTATCTGTTAATTTTGGCTAGACTTGTACAAATAAAGGAGTGTGTGAGTCTGAGCAGAGATCTGGGGCTAGGTTTGACTATCTAACAGTTTTGATGCCTGAGGAAGAAAGACAGAAACAGAGGTTACCAGGTAGTGAAAACTTTCTGTTCAGCAGCTGTGCAGTAAACGAAAATGCCAATGCCTTCACTATTTTAAAGAGTTGCTACGTGTGCAGTAATAAATGTCACTGATAAAGCAGATGCTTAGCAGCTAGATTACATATGCCACATAATTTGACAGTCCATGAGCGAGGTCCTTAATGGAGATAAGAAGACAAGATTATCGTTCACGGGTCTAAGGGATTTCCCACAACCTAGCCACCGAAAACCTGTTTGATTATAACAGGCCGTTGTAGCATTTCAACCACTTATAGATTCACTTTCGGTTACATCAGTGGAGTGCGACAGTCTGGAGGAGCCACACCTGACAGCTGCAGCAGGTGCTACGTGGACAGGCTCGGCGCCAAGTTCCCCTTGATGAACACAGTGTTACTAAACGACCTGTCAGCTGCTAACACACCGTGTTACCTAATGTCAATAAATCATACACGTCCCCAAATTGAAGTTACTGGGACTTGAACCCCTCATGCTAACCCTCCCACTGCACACCCCACAGAGATGTCGCTTTAATTTAGTTGCTGTTTACGCTGTCAGACATTATTATGAACAATCGGTTTGCTATGATATCTACAGATTAATTAGTTCGTATAAATAAACTCTGGAGAACCAGAAGAAAGGGAAAAATAACGTTACATTATGGACGCTGCTAAAATGAAATTACAAGCAGCAAATGTGTTTTCAGTGTCCTAAATGAACAATTTAAAAATGTAAATGGCACGTTACAGTAAGAACCCGTTATACTGACAACAAAGTGTTTGTTTGAAAAGTACGAAAAATAACATTGTGTCCTGTGATGGAGAGCTAGCTAGTTGGCTAAGCAAGCAGGTGCCAAAACCTCAGTGAAATAACAGTTAAGTTATTTTTTATACAGAAGTGTTGTTATTTGTATTTGTCTGTTTTTATTTACACATTTGTCTGTGCCACAGGGGCCACGTCGCTTTGTTAAACGGAGTCCCAGTAACGTTTACTGGTGCAACTTTTACCGGCTGGTTTGGTTCGCTAGCATTAGCAAGCTAGGAGTACGCGTTAGCATTCGCAGGGACTGTTAGCATCATGCACTTACCTATCGCTAGGGTGACGAAGGATATTTGGACAACCAACGACAGCCAACTGAGTAAATAAATAAACCACATCTCTCTGCATATGAAACAACACACAAAAATATGAGAACGATACAGAAATGAAAAGCAGCTAACCGACTGCTAACTAGCACTGATCAAAGTTCCTCCCCCCTGTGTTTTCAGTACAGGCTGAGAAGAGCACAGAAGAAGGAGTAAACGCCGGGGTGGAGCGGCTGCAGCGCCACCAGCGCTGGAGGGAGAACAGCAGCAGTCTGACAATAATGTCTCAGAGATACAGTAAGACAACATCTTCAAATGGTTTATGGGTATGGAGGCCCATTAATGTCAATAATGTAATGAAATACATTTTTATAAGAACTGTATGTAAAGAAAATATATGAAAAATGTATGTATAAAAGTATTATTAGAATATAAATGAGAAAAACTCATAAGTCTTTTAATATACTGGCATTTGCTTATGTTGTGCCTTTGTTAATATGCAACTCTGTTACACTGCTACTTCATTCTTCTCTTTATTCATGGAGATTATGATCCCAGTTCCTCTTTTTATTTTTATTTTCCAGGCAGATGCTTCCAATTTTGAGGGAGGCAAACATCTATTTTGCATCTACTTGCACTGCACACAGAGTTTGAGCTGAGTGGAAACAACACGTGGGACAAAGTATGGGCTCTTTGTGTCTTCACCAGTGATTCAAAACATAAAAAAGTCCCTCTGGGCCCTCTGGGCCTTTGACTCAGTTACATTTGTTTTGGGAATTGCACCTTTAGTAAGCCATGGGTGGATACGAGTGGTTAGGGTGGATCCCCGACAGAAACAAATCACTTAGATGTGGGCTATCTAGCAGGTAACAGCTCTGATTAGAGGTGGTTGGATTTTCTGGGGAAACACACTAATCTGGGAAACATAAGACCTGATTTTCTACAAGGAAAGAAGATGCCACTTTCTCCTAGTGATTTAGTCCGCAGTTGTTGTTTTTTTTTTTTTCAAATGCCCAACATTTGGTGCCTTGATGCCGTTGACTCAGACCTAAAGTTACATTTGCTCTGATTTATCTCAGGTCTAGAGAGGTCAAGTTAATAAAGGATTTCTTAATTTAACGTCATCTGTATGCAGTCCTTGCAGTGTGAGACATTAACACGTCCCTGTTATCAGAATAAGTACAAAATACAGAATTTCAGAATTTCCTCCTCTTTGTCTCTATGTCTTTATTCTTTTGTCTCTCTCTTTCACACACATACACACATACTTGCTTTAATGTGCATGAATTCAATAACATAGAGAGGGCAGCCGACATGACTGTATTTCAAAAGCTAACACCTTTGAGACTGAAAGAGATTAAAAATGTATGCATGAGAGTGAAAAGGCAGACCTTCTACCAAGAAGAGCTAAATAAAGTAAATATATAATGTGAAACAGTGTGAAGACACTAAAATGGTGTCGGAGTCAAAGGTGAGGGTAATTTCATCCCTTTTCAAATGCTTTTAACAAAGGCAGATAGGCACATTCGTAGATAGAGAGCACAGTGTGAGGGTGTGTGTATTCATTCATGCATGCACACATATACAGTGTCTCTGCTGAGGTGAGAAAACAAAAGGCAATTTTGAGATACTTTCGGAGGGGAGCACGCAGATCACCTGAGGCTCTTATCTCACCGACACCTCTGGGCTCTGGGTGTGAGAGCTTTAATGCGCCTGCAGTCTCCATCCATCCGCCGGATCAAGCTTTAAGAGACCGACACCTCAGGAGAGAAGAAAGGTATTCATATTCAAGGGTGTTGTTTTTAATGGCTCAGGCTATTTTTCATTTATATTCTGTCCCATAAAAATTCCTGTGACAATTCAATTCCTGCACTTAGATCAGCTCAAACCCAACAACCCAAAATGAATAATACTGGACGGTAAACACGACTGAGGGGAGCTCCATTTCCTCTGGCACGCAACAAGTCCCGGCCTTTTGGAGCAGACTTGGGTTAAAATGGCATTTCATAAATGCTGTTCTTTGTTTTTGTTTGGCCATGAATGTGAGATTTGATGTTTGTTTGCAACAAACCCCTCCCGTCTGGCACTCCCAGGAGGTTAAAATAAACATTAAAAGCTGTTATCTGGCAGTATTTGATACAGAGGCGATTACAGCTCAAGTCTTTAGTTAACCTTCTCACCAGAAATCCACGCTGACTAATGGTTGCCCATCGTTTTATTGTAAGGGAACACAGAGGCAGTGCTTTTATGGAGCCATTCAGTGCATAGATATGATGGGTTGCTTTTAGGCCAAAATCACAAAAATCCTCATAGGTCAACAAACACTTCTGCAGGTCATCATTGATTAAAACAGCAATGACAAATGCAGCAGTCAGATGCACTTCCTCCTCTCACTGCTCTCAGTTCTCTTGGCCCATGATCAGAGCTGATGCTCTGATGCGAGAGTCTCTCTTCTCCCTGTTCTGTTTCAGCCTCCGGAGCACAGGGGCACTGCTGCTCTCGCCGGCCCAGGGAGTGGCTCCTGCAGCTGGGGTGCACTGTGGAGCGCCCGGCTGGGAGTCTGACCAAGAGATCACCACATCTTAGGCGCAAATCTAATAAAATCACGGCTTAATGAGGAGCTATAACAGCTGACTGATCACAGTGATATTATAAAGATATGATCATGAATATTGCAGAGTTACACATAGTCATACATTTTACATAAGACTAATCTAGGTAAAAAAAAAAAAAAACAGTGAGAGTCTCCCTAGAGACAGGATTTATCAATTGATTTGAGCTCCGCATACAAATACACGAGACACAAGACAATAGATGATCACATGATTCAGTCTGCAGCATCATGATGATACCTTGTGTTTGAGGTGAGGGGTACAGGTCCTGGTTCTCCCCCATCACCCTCCTCCTCCTCTGCAGCACCTGCAGCAGCTCGGCCTCCGCAACATTTCGGCCGGTTCCCCTCCTGGATGGCATTCTGCGGTGGTGCTGACGTTTCATGTTGTCCTGGTTAATGATATTTTAAAATCCACTTGCTTTAATTGTCAGTGTCAGTTCACTGGTGAATAGAAGTTTAGCCTTCGTTGCTGATTAAAAAAGACAGAGACATTTGTTTTTTAAATGATTACCAGCATCCCTTTCAACTCCAGAACAGCTGACTTCCTGTTTTCACTCCTCTGGTCCTAAACAGAAAATCAATCATTGAACCAGTATCTCTGTGTTTCTGTAGTCAGAATAAAAAAGAACAAAGGTGACAGACTGACCTTCCAGGAGCTGTCATCCTCCTGTGTTCAGAGAAAGTGGAAAGCATTTCTTTATTACTTTTTTGTTTTTCCTGTTATGTACGGCAACCCCTCAGGACAAAAATCATCATCTGAACATCGACACTAACAGTAAACACAGTCTATCTACCTGTACTCTCTTGATGGGCCGCAGGATGATGCCTTTCTTTATTCTGTCCATCATTTCATCCACTGCTTTCGCCTTCACATCCAAAAGGGCTACTGGCTCTTAGAGATTAAAATAAAAAAAAGAGAGAGAGAGATGTGAGAAGATATTTCTCACAAGTCGCTTTATACTTCTTAAAGACAAACTTTATTATCAAGACTCACTGTCTGGGTCACTTTTACTGGCTCCATCTTTCCTCCTGCTCTTCAGGAAATCTTGGAAACTAGACACAAAGAGAAGAAAAAATGTATGCATCAAGTCAATATATTCAACACTGATTAAATGGTGGAGGAAGCTCTTATCTGAATATACTTAATGCCAGCAGAGGGGGGAGGAGGAGGTGGAGGAGGAGGAGGAGGAGGAGGTGGAGCAGGAGTGGATTCCTTTACTGGTTCATCAGTCGTATCCTCCTTGTTCAGTGTTTCTTGTAGCTGTTTCACTACACAGGAAGACAGGAAGACAGGAAACTGTGAGAAAACTCAACCTGGAAGAGAAGCATTGAATCAAAACGTGTCAGATGTGAAAGAAAACAGCTGGAAACATCTGGATAAGAGAAGAGTTGCAGAAGCATTTTGAGTCAGGAAATCAATCACTGCTCAGTCAGATTAAACATGCAGTTGCTCTTATCAAACTTTGCCGACCAACATTCGACCTCTGACCCCTCCCTCTGCAGTCACCATGACCAGACAGCTACCTTCCTCCTGCAGCTGTGTGACGGTGCTGTTCGCCTCACACAGCTGGGTTTCCAAAGCCTTCCTCTCCACCTCACTCCTCTCCAGCTGCTCTCTCAGGCTCTGCAGCTCAGACAGGACACCATTCTCTTCCTCCTTCGCCTCCTCAGTGCTCTGACTCTGTATCACCTGAGATAAAACACAGGTTACTATGGAGAGAATCAATCGTTTTTTTTCCCCTCACACTCTCCTTCATTACGTGCATCCACACCTGGTCCTGGTAGTATCGCTGTATGTCGCTCAGGGCTGTGCCGATGTTGTCTATTTGTTGGAGCGCCTGCTGCAGCTGCAGGACGGTCTCTGAGCTCTGCGCCAGCACCACGCTCTGCCCATGGGCCACTGTCTGCTGCGCCAGCATCTGACAAAGACAAAACCAATCCCAGCGTCACCTTTTGACATCTTGAACACATCTTTACAATCATCCGCCTCTAGGAAAATGGGCCGAGAAATACATCAGTGACAGTGAACGACAATTAGAGGGAAAAATAAAGAGAGATCTGAATGACTCGTTGTTCATTTCCTCCCCCCGGGAGGTTGTCACGATGCAGGGGAGATGTTTTCAAACCACTGTTGGACTGAACAATGCCTTAGAAGCCTTGTTACAATTACTCATCCGCTTCATTGAAAGGTACTAACAATGCAAACAGGACGATTTAGCTGTGAGACAAAGCCTCATCTCTCCTACATTATGATAAGTGGCTTGTAAGGAAAAAGTAAAAATGTCAGGCTTTGGCTTGATGCACCGAGGGAAACGAGATTCTTCCTTCTGTGTTGTGTCAAATGTCGGCACCAGTTGTCGTTAATTACTGTGGTTTGGAGCTGATAAACGATCAGAGCACTATAAACAAACCGTTTGTTACTTTTTGCATGAGCTTTTATATTGTATATTGGTGAATTGTGGGTATTGACCAGTTGATAACTTAATTAATCCATTAACAAGAGGGAGAAGTTTGGTTGCTCATGCACTGTGTCGAATAACAAAGCAGACACAAGTAAGACAAGGAGCAGACAACAATGACAATGACAGTGTGAAGCTGCAAGGTGATGAAATGCAAATGAACATTTAGAGAGGCATGCAAAAGTTTGGACACCCCTGGTCAAAATGTCTGTTAATGTGAACAGTTAAGAAAGTGAAAGACGAAATTATCTCCAAAAGGCAGGAAATTATAGATGACACATTCTGACCCCCCACCCCCCCACACCCCCACACCCCCTTTGGAAACTATCACAGTGTGTAAATAGCAAACAGCTTGTCTGAAACCTTGGTCAAAGTTATCTGAGAGCTCAAGTCTCCTGGGTGTCCCATTCATTTGCAGGGTGCTGCTTTGTTTCCCTTTTTCACTATAAAGTTGTAGAAAACTAAAATAGCACAAGGGTGTTTCATGTGTGGATGAAACACTCTGTGCCTTTTGGAGATCATTTCATCTTCCACTTGCTTGACTGTTCACATGAACAGAGATGTTGACCAGGGGTGCCCAAACTTTTCCATGTCACTATAGATTGAGATTCAGCGAAAGGGTCAAATAGAAAAATGCAAAGACAAAGGTCAAAACTGGTTATTAGCACTTTAAGGTATGACAAATAAAACAGGGGACAGAGCCAAACCTTTTTTTCTTTTTTGCTCCCAAAAGATTTCTGATTACTTTTAACATCATGCACATTTAATGATCCATATAACCGCTCAGCTGTATGATCTCATTACATCAGGTCGTTTCATGTTCCCAGTGTTATAATTTTTATAACATATTTATGACCTCTGCACTCTGGGTGTGTTCGGTTCATAAACCATCTGTAACAGGTTGTATGAAGGTTTTTTTCTTTCTTTCTGGGGAACAGGGTCATCATCAGAGAACAGGAAGTGTGAAACAAATGGTTTTCATTTCTGTGTTTTCACTGTGACTGAAGCAGCAGGTTTGCTGAGCTCTCTATCAGAACATGCAGCATGAGGCTCCGCGCTGCAAATTACACCGCTCTAATCTCTGGTGTCCCTTCAGCAGACAGCTATTTTCACACAGCAATTAGCACAATTATTTCATACATACAAACACACAGGCCCATCCACACACACACAGCATCACAAAGAGACAAAGATACACACACACACACGCACACACACAAAAGTCCAAATTGTTTCCTGTTTGAGGCCCTGCATCATTATACCACCATGCATCACAGAGGAGAGGTGTGAATGGTTGGTGTTTTCAAAACACATGAAAACAGACAAATAGTAGTGCATACAAGAGGCATTCAGCTCCGGGGGGGGGGGTCTTTTACCATGAATTGAGAGTAAAGGGGCTGAATTGTGTGAACAGTTGGGGGTCCTTTTCACAGGTAAGGACCCCTGCGAGGCAGCCCATTGTGCGCCTGTCCGGTAAATGGAGGACACAGCGCACAAAGGCGACAATTGCTATATGCTCGGAAAAACATAAAGGTGTCAGGCAAAGACAGGTTGTGCTTAAAGACCACTATTCTCCTTCAGCAGCAGTGATGACCACTAATTATGGGGAGGGGAGGGGCTAAATGGGAAGGGAAGGGAACAGAGAGACGTTTTTGAAAGAAAAGGCCTTCATTATAGGAGCAGGTGGGGCAGCCAAAAACTGGGCTCTGTACTGAGTGTGTGTGTGTGTGTGTGTGTTTGGGTATGTGGGTGTTAAGCGAATTGGTGTTTTTTCCTGCGTGTGTACAAGTGTGTTTCTTCTTTTGTCCCGTGTGTGAATACTTCACCACACACACACACACACACAGCGCCCAGATTTGACCAAAGTGTCATCGGTGTGAAAACAAAGAATGGAGACCCCTTCTCCTGTCCCGCCACATCAGCTGCTCTCTGACAGAGGAAGTGCCCCCCACCCCACCCCACCCCCACCTCGCTCCACCCGCCACCATCTCCACCCACCCACTGCCAAGTGTCCGTCTGTTCGCCGTAGCTGCCCGAAGGTCAGCGCTAACACTCCTGCTCCCCCTCCTGTGGCACGACCTGTCACCTTCAGTATCAGTAGGTGTGAATGTATGACAAAATGTTTCATGCCATGCTGAAATACACACACACACACACACACACACACACACACACACATGCACATGTATGCTACGCACTCAGACCTGGTGGGCAAAGACTTCAGCATGCTGACGGAGGCCCTCCTCCAACTCCAGTCTCTGAGATATCTCGGTGAACTCCTCGGTGACAAGCTGGGAGACTGTGCAAACACACACACACACACACACACACATAAATATAAACAAACACACAAACAAAACTAAGTGTCATTTATAATGTCATTTGCAGTATTCAAGAAGTTTTGGGGATTGAGATGATCAATTGCTGAACAGATGAATGATGTTTTGTCATTTATGGAATAAAAATGAGGTTTATTTGCTTAAATTATGAGAATTTCTCCTTTTTTCTCTGTAAAACTCTTCATTAAAGTTTCACTTCACCCAGATTACACCAACAATTACAATAATTACCCTCCACTTTATTGGGGTGGCAGCAGAAATCTTTATGACAGACATGATGAAACCTCAGAAGATAAAAACAAAATATTTTTTTTAGCATGAATAGATGGATCGCTAAATGTTGATTTTTTTTTGTAATTTGGATGAAGTGAGCCTTTAAATAGATTTGAGCATTTGACTGATTGGATAAAATATGAAATGGAAATAAGGAAAGATGCCACCTTGAGTTAGGGAACTTGTGAATGATGATTAAATAATCAATTATCAGTGGAAAATTACTGATTAAAAAAAAAAGTGTAATTTGTTTGAGCAGCAATGTGATGAGGACTCACCTCGTTTGAGTTTATTCATGGTCTTGTTCTGTTTGTTCATTTTCTTCAGTATGGCCTCTTTCTCCTCAACCTCCAGAGTGAGCTGAGACAAAATATCTGTGATGAGGAACAGTGGTCTACACACACACACACACACACACACACACACAGAGTGATGTACCTGCTCTCTCAGTTGGTCCAGCTGTTTGGTCAAATCCTCCACCTCCTGCTGCAGCTGCAGCTTCTCAGCCAACAGACCGTCCACAGACACCTGCAGCTCTGACACACATACACCGGACACACACACACACAAACACACACACACACACACACACACACACACTTGTCTAAATCTGAGTTGACCAGATCCTGACCAGACAAAAACCTGTCATCAAAACTGAAATGATCCTTATTCCAGTTTCCCTGATGAGCTGATAACTGCTGTTTCAGGTCACGTTTGTATAGACCACAGTGCATCTCAGGTGCTGAGTGACATTTTACCCAGCATTCCCTTCACTGGCCTTGGGTTAAAAAAAAAGTGCCCTACCATCCAGATCTTATAAACAACCCACTTCAATATGACACTTACAAATTATATATATACAAAATAATGATAATGAATATTATCTAATAAAGTCATTCAAGTAACAACTTGATAAACTAAGATGTGTTTTAATTAACCCTAAGGTCTACTGTGATCAGATCCTGGAGTATAGCTAGAGCTCAGAGTAACACTTTAGCATGTCACACTGATTATAAATACATGAATGTATGAACTAAATGGCAGAACTGGTAATGTTCATATATTATGATGGTTATTATGGGAACAGCAGCTACAGTGACTCTACAGTTATATGTCCTTTTGTTTTCAGTTTGGTTCACCAGGAAAATGAAAGTAGTTTCTATATGTCAAGCTGTGCTTTTAAGCAGCAGTAATGACCGACCTGCAATCTTGGCCTGGTTTTCCAGCAGCAGCAGCGTCTCCTCTCCACCACCACCACCACCACCACCTCTGTCCTCACCCAGATCAACCTCGTCACCATTTACAGCAACGTCAACCTCTGGTTCAAAGGTGACAGCAGCCAGGTTTTCAGGCAGCTCTGGGATGAGCGGCATCAGCATCTGACTCCTCCTCTTCAGGACTTTGTTCTCCTTGGTCACCTAGGCAACAGAAAAGATGACAGCGAGCATGGAGGTGGAATCTATCAGTGGTATTTTATATTAATAATATTAAAAATGATGAAGAAGGGAAGGGTTAAGTTACCGTGACAGCCAGGGCCTCGGCGCTCTCCCTACAAGATCTTTCGATCTGGAACTGCATCTCCAACACACTGATCTCTTTGAGGAGCTGACTGGACACTGGAGGTGAAGGTTGTTAGTCATGACTGTGTTTATCATGTTAAATTTGAAGCTTCTACATAGGTGAGCTGTCTCAGTGATGGTCCAGATAAATAAAGTGAGGAAAGAGACGACGTGAACGCTCACCTTCCTCCAGCTCAGCCAGTCTCTGATTGGCTTCATCCCTCTGCCTCTCCAGGAACTCATACTGACAGTCAACCATTAGCAAGAAGAAGAAGAAGAGGAAGATCAATTTTGCCCTAAAAACAATGTGTTTGATTTTCACCTGACAGCTGAGGCACCAAAACTGCATTACTGATGTTCATATCATTAACTTTACATCACTGTTTTTTCTTTGTGTGGCCTGATAGAGGTGATACTACTGTTTCCTGTCCTCAGCAACACTGGGAAGTGGCTCTATAATCAAGACGTAATTGACTGCTTCACTATCGGTGATACCTGAACGTCCCCCTCATCTTCAGAGGACAGACCGCTCTCTCCATCTGACTCTGTGGGAAACAGAAAATCATTTTATCCACACACTCACAACGAGAACCGTGGCAACAGAAAACAGAGAACAATCTCAGTGGGAGGCGACATGAACAAGGAGCCTCACATCCTGTTGGTCGTGACTGCAAGAGGAACATCACGAGGCCGCCTGAAGGAGGTCAGCCAGAGATATACAGGAAGTGAAATCACAAATGAACCTATTTCACTTTCAGCAGTTTCGGGCTCATAATAGTTTCCAGAGTGTACTTCCCTTTGTGCAACAAACCGAGAGCTTTGCAGTTCTTAAAGCCACTGGCTCGCATTTTGGAAAACACACAAAATTGCTTTCTCTGAGAAAGTTAGAGATTGAAAGTTGGGATTTTTGTTTGGATGACCAGAACAAACAAGATATAACACACCTGACTAATAACCTTCAGAGCTGAACTATAACTGGTTTACTCCTGTGTCCGCAGGTTCGATTACTCTGCTGCACTTCTACGACTTTGTCCAATTCAACAACAACAAGATCAAAACAAATGCAGACTTGATGTATCCATATCTAATGTACCCACAATGCAACTCAACCATTCAGCCTAGTAAATATACAATATAACCTCTGGTCTTAAACCTCAACCAGAGACGAGGAGCCAGCTGCCAAGACACAAGACGTACTTAGGCTGAATCTCCAAAAGCCTGTAAACCTACATATCCACTATATTGCGTGGAGTTGCCTTTTAAAAACACTGAAACAAACATCATATATGAAATTGTAAATCTACTTTAGAAAATGAGAACTAGACCAAATTAAAAAGGTCTTCTTGAAGTGTTGCATCACGACTTATTTGGACACTGAGACGCCTTTTTGAGACTGCATTAGTCACTGTGTGCCTAAAACCAATATCTCAGCAGCAGTTTATAACCACAACATGATCACATCTTACCTGCTGCTGCACTGTCGTCATCTCGGGCCCACATCCCGTCGTCTGCTTGCTTTAGAAGTTTTTAGCTCTTTGGTAAATAAACTAAATTAAGCTGCACATTCCTGCACAAACAAAAAGAAAACCTGCTTTCTCCTTGAGCAGCACTCGCCTTATTATGAAGGAAGCGAGTGAGAATTTCTGCTCGATCCCTCCCCCACTGCTGGGTTTCGAAAAAAAGGAACTTTTGCTCTTCAAAGGAGCGTCTTATTCATCATAATCCAACATGAGGTTTTATTGCTACACCACAGAGCTTCAGTGGCTTTTTGCTGGCTAAAGACATTATTCCTCTGTAAGCACTTTGAAAATCTGTGTCATTTTGCACTTAATGTTACAAGTATATTAAACAAGGATGTGTGTGAACTTTCCCCCCCCTTTGCATATACAGTGAAGGCGGGGGGGGGGTGTAGCCTCTGTCCATTCATGTGGTCTCTGAGGGACGACACTGTCTCCTTGCTGCAAGATCAGTGTCACTCAAGCAGCCAGGGCCACGGCAAAGCTGGTTTTACTCCTCCATTAGCATGTGTGCTCAGAGTTCACGACCTCTCGAACATCACACACCTGCCATGGGAACCAAATTCAGGGTGATTTCTAGGAGCACAGCCAGAGCCTGAGGGTTAAGTGCATCTTCCATTTAACTGTGAGCGTTTCATGTCGCCTGGTAGAAGCTCCAGACCTGAGGGATTTTGGCCTGTCATGGTAACAGAAGGAGATAAGTACGGATTATATTGGTATTAAATAATATTTTTGGGACTGTCAAACAATCCCACAGAGAAACCAAAACTAACAATGCATCACTCCATCCCTTGACAGTGTTTTCTTAAAAACAGCTGGATATTGTATTTTTTATCCAAAATTATACAAATAGGTGGAAACAGTGAAACAGTGGAGAAGACTTCCCACTGCTAAAAGATCTATTAATCAAATCCAAATAATCAGTGCCTACAATAGTTACCATCAGTGTTAACAGTGTTGCTTACAGTTTCAGTTATATCGTGGCAGCCTGTTCCCTAACTCATCAATAAAACAGCTGGACTCACCACAAGTGGCTGTTGAACTGCAAGAGTGGATATTTTTGGCAGAAGACAAACATATTTTCCATGAATGTTCAGTGTTTGTATTTTTTTGGGGAGTTTTCATGATACTGAATATTGGCAGACTCTACAACCACAGTCTGTTTTAAACACAGCAAATACAGGCTATAATGAAGAGTGCTACAGTGATCACTGTAATTTCACATGTGTTACTTTAATGCCCATAGATATAACAAAAACAACCACTGGTTATCTATAAAGCTCATAAATGAATCATGCCTTGTGCTGAAGCACGCCGGTCTTTAATGGCGGCCTTGGACAGGTGCATTTTTAAATTCCAAAACAAATTGGCTGCACAATTTCTTTATTTGTAAAAACAAGGTGGAACAATAAACATGTCTAATGATTCCAGAGGGAATAATAAAAAGGACCTCATAGAAATGTTTTATTCTGTTAATTCACCAACTGATGCACAAAGTGGATGGCCCGCACAGCTGAGCGATAAAAAAGCTGCTGTGAGTCACGGCAGTGACGTCCTTGTGATTTAATGAGTCTTTTCTCTCTCAGTGTGTTGCTCTCTTTACAGGCACCACCTGAGCACCAAAGCCTCCTCCAGCCTGTCACCCTGACCTTTACTAATGATTCTTCACCATGTTAATAAAGGTGAAATTGTCACTTAACATTAGCCGTTGTCTGGTGTTTCTTGCAGTGGGCGACATTGTCAGAAAACTCGGTCCTCATTAAAACTGTGTCTTTAAATTCTGGTTAAATGGAGACAGATTAGAAAGGCAGCAGTGCTTTTATTGTGGAAAATTACAAACAAGGCCGGCCTTTGGCCTCAGTGAGCCTGCATTTTGACACCTCTTTTGCCAAAATCAAACACACACAGATCTGTACTTCAGTATCACTATAGTATTATCTTTATTAGAGCTATAATTTGTCCATTTTTAGCATTTACCAACAGTGCATACTAGGTTTTTTTTTTTTTAAATCATTATTATTATTATTATTATTAACGTAGCCTATATCACCGGAGGCTGATGTATGAGCAGATGATGCTGACAACACAGTAAAAGTAGCAGTAACTAGTAATTAGTAGTAAAGATGTCTGTTCATGACATGAATATTTTAATGTGTTATTAACCATTATAAATTATCAAATAAAGTAATCATAACGTACTGGCAAATATAGCCATATATATTTGATCATTACAGACTGTGATCATTTATTTCTGTATTTTACTTTGTAGATACTGGCACGTCCCTGTGTTATTAAACTTTCAATATATCTTTTCAACATGAGTCTGAAGCAACGTGGAGAGAGACTGAGAATTTCAACGTCTGAAGTGGGATTCGAACTCGCGCACCCAGTTGAGCCCGCTTACCTGTATGCTGCCGAAGGATCGTCCAGCTTAATTTTGGAAATGTTGGAGGCCAGAACCAATCACGTTTGCAGCTCCAACATTCGGAGGCCAATCTGCGTCGCGGATTCGTCCCCAGCTCCAACATTTGACCAATCACAGCTCAGAAATGTTGGAGTTCGCGAAACCTCGTTGCTTTTTTCTCTCTCTTCACCGAAACAAGGCGAGTGAGGCTAGCGAGTCATCCAACCGCTGGGAAAACAGTTTGAAAATCGATGTGGTGAGTACATTGACACAGCTATTACAGTGCTAAATGACAAAACATTAAGTGTAAAAGCAGTTGCACCTGTTGTGTCGTGTTGTCATGTTTGTTTTTTCGGCTAATTATGTTACAAACGCGCTCCGTTGCCCGTAGATTACTCGGTCATCCTTACACTTATCTTGGTTTGATATCAATGTGAGCTGCGGATGCTAATTAAAAATCATCGTGTATTAATATGTAATATTGTGTTGTATTGCAGTGACATAATATGCTACGGTCAGCATGGTTTCACAGTGGGTATAACGTTGATGGGCTCATTAGGCTAGCATGTAGCTTCTAGAGGGCGTAGTTCAGACGGTAAAACTATCAGATGGGGAAAGTGCTGCCGATGGCCGCCGGAGACCATCCGGTTCTCTTCAAAATAAAAGTCTCCGCTAAAGTTGTGGAGGAAAAAAAATTAATCTTTGACCGAAAATCAGAAATAGGTATTGCGTGGTGAATAAAAAGGTTTATGTCAGAAGTGGGATTCGAACCCACGCCTCCAGAGGAGACTGCGACCTGAACGCAGCGCCTTAGACCGCTCGGCCATCCTGACGATGAATCCCATCGACGTCGATTCTCAGTGACGTCACTGTATAAACAATATCTCATAACCACTGCTTCATAAAGTCGATATATTCACACGCACCTCATAGACTGTGCGCTATATAGCATGTATACGGCATGACTGAGCTGAGACAGCTGACAAAAGAAGCAACTGCTGCTGAATTGACAGGGCGGGGGATTATCCGGATCTCTTCAAAATAAAAGTGTCTGACTGACACTTTTATTTATTAGGTGCTGTTGAGAGAAAACTGACTAGAAGCAGTTATTGCGTGGTGAATGAAAAGGTTTATGTCAGAAGTGGGATTCGAACCCACGCCTCCAGAGGAGACTGCGACCTGAACGCAGCGCCTTAGACCGCTCGGCCATCCTGACGTGATACGGCCATGACGTCACGATGCTATATAAACAGTAGTGCTAGCAAGCAATGCTAACGTTTGGAAGTGATGGCGTTTGTCTGTATTGTTTAATGAAAGACTACCTTGAACGCGGCTTGGCTGCGTCACAGTATGATACGTTTTCATGTAGAAACCAAAAACATTCAGGAAGGCATCACTTTCCTGTCGCCATGAGTTACTCAGCGTTAGCTTGTTTAGCTCCTTACAAGTTTTCATCTCAACTCACGTACCATAAATAACTGTAACTTCAACTTTACAGCCAGTAACTTCATAGGAAAACACGAACAAGCTTCACTAAAAAGGCCACATCCGGTTTCATTTACATTATCTTTTAACTACGTTTTTTAAAATATTCTTACCTCCCTGTTGGTGTTTACTGGTGTTTGCAGCTGATGACGGTTTCAACAGGTGATTATTTCAGCGTGAAGTCCGTGTTACGCATTTGCGTCATATTTTATAACTGAACAGCAGGCATTAGATTGTGTTTGTTCACCAAAGGTAAAAAATGAAATAAATGATTAAAAAACGTAGGGAAAAAAAGATGGAGCCACAAGTTTATATATTTACTGATTTTACAAACAGAAAAATAACTCAGAATGACATTTCATTTCCATCTTGGATTCTCAACAGTGAATGCCAAGGTTTTTAGAAATTCCAACTATAACAGGCTAAATATTTGCAAAGAAAAGGGATATAATGCTATACAATAAATCTGCAGTAGTTTAATTAAACAGGATAATACAGCAATAAAAACATGTAAATATAAAAATCCTTACCATACAAAATTAAAAGGCACTAAAATGAAATAGTCAAATATAGAGTAGTTGTCAAATAAGAAGAGAAAAAAGAATTAGAAGTTACAGTGTGGGCTAGAATATGAAAAAAAGGCCTCATTTTTAATGTTTTGTTGTATAAATGCACTTCATTATATGCAGCTTTGTTGTATTGTTTTTAATTGCAATTAATCAGATACATTCCACTGATATTAAAGAGGAGACATCACCGTGGTAACAGACAGGAGAGCACGAAACAATAAAGACACACTGAAATTATATTTTCACCATCTTGCTACCAAGTATTTCTCTCTTTTAATATTGAACAACCTCACAGAGTGAGCAAGTTTTTTTCATCATAGTGGTTGAGATCATAATTTTCAGTCTTTGGCCTCTGTCCCTTTTCTTACATGACCGTCATGTTGGCTGAGACACCACGGATGCCTTTCATCCTGAAAATCTCGATCCTGGCAACCTCTCGTTCATTTGCATAAACACGTGTTGTTGGTCCGCTCCTCTGTTTTTAAAGCAGAGGTTTAATGAAGCTGCATGGACGTGATGCGAGATGTGACATTACAGCAGCTGTTTAATACTCGGAGCAGAATTGCACTGAGGTGACAGATCATTGGATTTTACCGCCACTGATCTGATGTGTTTTTGAGCACATGACAAAGAGGGGAAGGTTGTGATTATCTGCTGGGTAAATCTACAGTGTTTGTGTGTAAAACGAGCAAAAATCTGAGTAACAAGGGAAGATTATGAGAGGGAGAGAGAGGCAGAAACACACACACACAAACACACACTCACCTGCTCCGGCTCTGGCCTACTCAGCACTAATGACTGTGTGATTGGATTATCTGGGCTTTTAGCAGCACCACAGCTGCAGCTGACAGAGACGCTAACCTGCAAAGGTCAAGCCCGGGTCAACAGGAGGTCAGCGGGGCCGTGAACTTTGCAGAAGACGAGGCCTCGGGCAGGAGATAAGAAGAGGCAGGGAATGACAGACAGGAGGGGGTGTGGGGGTGGGTGGTGGTGGGGTGTTTTTAGCAGAATGGTGACAGACACGTTCGATTTCTCAGAATTCAGAGAAGGGGATGCTGGAAACGGCGAGCGAGGAGGGGTAGGGAAGATGTAGGCTAGTGTGTTCGGAGGAGGGAGACAGGATGCGTTGTGACAGAAGAGCCTCGCAGACACTGCTGGCCTCCTGGTGACTCCACTGTACACTAGAAACACAAACAAACAGGGCCGCCACCGTCACCGCCGCTGCTGCCGTCGTCGCTGCCGCCGGCTCCATCATCTTTAATGTGAGACTCTCCTTTTTCTCCCTCACACTTTTCCCCCCTCTCTCTATCATAACAGCAGCATTCGAGCCATTACATTTTGTCCAAACAAACACCGACACTTTTGTTTGTGTCTCCCCAAACAGAAGGAGACCATTTTCCATGACCCCAAACTATCCTTTAACCATCTGGCAGCAGTCAGCAGGAATTTTTTATAAGCACTTAATGGGATATTTAATATGTGGGTCATATTTACCGCTTCATATTATATCGCCATGTCGTCACAGCTTCAAAGTGCATTCGTGTTTTATGATTCAGCACTACATTGTTGCAGGAGGAGACACATGTGGATGTTGTGGAGGCTGCAGGTGTAAATGAATATCTGACTGTGTGCTTGCTGAGAATAGCAGCCAGTGAGTCAATTCCCTGCGGGGGATTTGTCTCTGCATTAGTTTAGACCAGAGGATGATGACCGAGTCTATTGGAGTGAGTAAATGACAATATTCTCCCGTGATTAGTTTCACCACGCGTTACACACACACACACAGGCAGATCCACACACACACAGGACACACTGAGCAGAGGGAGAGGACCAACACAGACGTGTCCCGGCGGCTGCTGCTATTGATCGGGCTGCAAACTTTACAGGCAGGTCAATATAAGTCCAGTTGATCAGAATGGATCATAAACATTTAATTCAATCACCTTGAAACACGTAAACAGAGGTTTGTATGGGATTTTATCAGTATCGTCTATTTTCTATTTAATGTCCCTTCTGTGACTGAAATGATTCTTTAAAGGAGCGAGTTTAAAGAAAATCTATCAGCTGTTACCTTCATGTCGTTTTGCTCAGTGTTTTTTGGTCAAAATGTGATTTTATTTACATTTTCTGATTAGAGCAAAAAAAAAAAAGGGCTTTCACACTCCATGACATACTGCAACACTTTTTCTCTTAAATCTTTCTGCAGCATGTGTGTGTACATATATATACAGTAAATAGTTGCCAGGCCACTTTGCCTCACATTATATGGATTTGGGAATTTTTTATTTAATTTAGACACAATTTCTTCACATAGAATTAAATCCTGTTGAGAATTTGAATTTTCTCTTCTTTTTTTTTTGTTAAGAAGAAAAAAGACATTTGTAAAAATATAAAATAAACAAATTAAAAAACAAACAAAAAAACAGGTTGCCCCTATACTGTGACACAGTGTCCAAAATAAAAAAAAACAACTAATATCACTTGGTAAAAATACTTGGTCCTGCTTGATATCTGTGATGGATAAATATAGGAAATAAATTACAAAAAAGTTAAACTGCATTTGAAACATGACTGCCAAGCTCCTGATCACTATGTATTTATTTATTCATTTCACTTCTTATCTGCCGTACCATCAGGTCAGTCACTTGTAAAGCTCTGTATTCACACTACACAGAAAATGATGTGTTTCTTACTGCACAAAAAAATTAATTAAAGACACATTATCCCAGACGTTACACTTTACATACCATGACATAGTACCCGTAGGTGTCTCTCTGTGAAGAATCCAGTATGTGGAGGGGCTTTGTGTGCCAGTGTGTGTATCAGTGTGTGTGTGTGTGTGTGTGTGTTCCCTCACCTCAGCTGGTTGTTGTAGTTCCCCTCTGAGCTCTGTAGGTGTCGCTCTAACTCTGCTCTTCTGACACCTGTTGCTCTGCCACTTTTCCTCCACATGTTCCTCCTCCTCCTCGCCTGTAAATCCCTCAGACTGCAGGGGAGGAAAATTGAACTTGGACTTTTGAATAGAAAACTAAATTAGATACGATGCAAATAAATGAAATGAAAAGCGAAAAAATTCAACTTATTATGATGTTGTTTTTCCACAAACAGGAGAAATAAGGGCAGAAATGTGCTCACATCTGTGGGACTGTAGAATCTAAACAGTGTCTTTGCTACCTCAGTAATGTATTAATCATAAACCATTATTATTCAGTGAGCCTTGAATTAATCTGTGGATCCTAACTCTGTATTTTCAGGTGTTTCCTGCTTTGTCCTACACACCTGCTGAGGAGGAGTTTTTCCTGTGTACCTCTGTCGTGTCATGTCTCTCCTCGTGCAGGACTGCATGCAAAGTCTGGAAGAAAAAAAGACAACACTTCATCCTCTGTGCAGGCAACAACAACGACAACAAAATACCAGACACACTGTCAGTGTCCTCCATGGTCGGCTTTTTCCCCGTCTCCTGCAGCGGCAGCTACATCACCATCTCACAGTGATGATGTCAGAGGGGAAGCCGTCTGCTGCACCCGGCACAAAGTGGCACAGACGGTCGATCACCGTCTCCGGGTCATGACAGGAGAGGAAGCAGGGTGTCTAGTCATGGTGGGCACACAGTGGCACTGTCTGCAGCTGAACACTGGACACACACACTGAGCGAGGGTCATACAGATACATGCATTCACACGCACACACAGTCAGCAGACTCTGGCCTGGCTGATACTGATGGAGGCGTCTGTCTGTCTGTCTGGACAGGAGTTATTTCTGAAAGTGATGAACAGCATCAATTAGCTTTGTGTCCTTCTATGAAAAATGATTTTATTACCTCTCCCTTCTTCTTCCATCAGTTTTGTCTCATTTTGTTTGTTGCTTATTTATTTAAAAAAAAAAAAGTCTGCTCCCAGGACAATGACCTGATTGTTCTTAACACTCGTTTGTTCCTGTTAAACTTTGTTTTACTGTGAACTCTTACTTCTGTTTTAAATGACTTTCATATTCCAGATCATTTTGACAACAAAAACAAACATCTGAATGAGGCACGAGTTGTTAAATATTTAATTAAACCAATTAATAAGTGGTTTATATGAAAGTTCACATCTACCAATAATTTGGATTTGATTATTTTAGCTTCAGGCACGGACATGTAATTCTAACATGTACACAAACAGAAGCATTAACAAAGCCTGTCACAGTTAAACCAGTGGACGAACAGGTTTCTACAAACGGACAAAATTGGAGCGATGTTTCTTTTTTTTTGGTTGTTTTTTTTACTGAAATTGAAATAAAAGAAAAATCTGTATTTTCTGTTTTAACACTGAGATTTGATCAGATTGCTCATGTGGCCTTTAGTTCAGATCAGCTCGTTCTTCTCTCCACACATGCTCAGCTCTTTCACCGACAGATATTTTTAGTCCAGTGACGGAGCTTCGTCTCATACTGTTGTGTTTTCAGCTTTTATTTTTTATTCTGATTTTTATGTCCTCAGTTTTTGTTTCTTTCTTTCATGTGACGTATCCTGATCATATAGTTTTAATCCTGTAAATTTTTACATTTAACTGTTGAGTTTTTTTTTGCTTTAATTATCTTGTGAACACAGGTCACCAGTGTAAATAAAGATGAGAGTTCATTTATATTTGTTCATTAATGTAAAAGCTGCAAAAACTAATAAATTAATTCAGTTAATCAAAAATCCAGTAATGTGATTTCTGTTTGAAGTATTATTACTAGTGCAACAAGATGTCAGTATATTGGCAGCTTTATCTATAAAATACACAATTTATTTTTTAAACATTAAAATAATAGTGAAGCAGTAAAATAACATTTCCCATGTATAAAGTATCATACAATTGAAATACCTATATTCTATATATATTCCCACAGTGGCACCAGAACAATTCAAAAACCATATTGACTTTAAAAGCCTCCAATCAGCCTCAGTTCATCTGACATATTTATCTGCAGAGAGTGATTTTCGTGGGCTGTCAGAGACTCAGAGCAAATAAAGCTTTGGAATAAAGCTCTTATTATGAAAATCCTTGAAATAAATCTGGAGGTACGCGGGTGGAGGGAGGTGGGACGACACCAGACAGACAGAATCAAACCTGGGTTAAAAAAAAATCTGTATTCATCATCAAAGCCACACCCATCCCTCCTCCTCTGTTTCTCTCACTATCTCTCCATCCCGCCATCATACCATCACCCCTCCCTCTTTGCTCACTTTCTTACATCCCTTCATCATCATTCCTGTTTTTTCACATTTCGTCCTTACCTTGAATTTCCTGCTACGTTCTGTTCTTTCTTTTCCCTTTTTACACCAGTTTCTCCTTTGTTTTCCTTTTTTCTTTTCCATATTTCCAACATCTCTCTCCTCAATAAGACGATTTTACGGCTTGTTCTACTTCAAACTCACCTTCTGAACATCTCCCCCAGTATTTCCTTCCTCCAGCCCCTCCTCACTCAGACTTCTTCTTCTCCTCTTCCTCACCATTTCTCCTCCCACTGTCTCCCTCCAACTCCAAACTATTCCTCATCCTTTCCTTTTTTCCCCACCTCACTCTTTATTCACTCTTCCTCTTTTTTTTCCCCCTCTACCTCTGTTCCTCCTCCTCCTCCTCCTCCTCCTCTCTGTGCAGCTGGTGGGGCCCTTCCATTAGTCCTGACATGCAGAGGCACTGATTCTGTAAAGGTCGTGACCCCTCGCAGCGGGCTTCGCCAGGGCTTAGTCCTACACACTCACACATCTGCCTGCCTCAGGATGCCCACTGCGTGCATAACTCACCCTTAACACAGTGCGCACACACACACACACACACACACACACACACACACACACATAGACAGACAGGGTACATATACAAAGTGACACAAAAAAATGCACGTACATGGATATACACACATGCACGCACGCTCAGGTTCACACACAAGACAACTCCAGCCTGCTTTCATCATGCTGACTTAACCCCTGCCTGAATAGCACCAACTGACTCCACAGCTGCTGTAGTGTGTGTGTGTGTGTGTGTGTGTGTGTGTGTGTGTGAGTGTGTGAGTGTGTGTGTGTGTGTGAGTCAGATGTGCAGTGGGAGAAATCCTGCTTAATTGGACTGCTGCAGGCTTGGGAAAGACCCACAGCCACTCTCTACTTCTTTTTCTCTCTCTTTCTCTTTTTGTCAGTCGCTGTCGTCCACCTGTCCTCGCATTATCATGTGTGCCTGTGATCAGCCGCGGTACTCGTAGCTGCTGCACACTGCTGAGTGCAGGTGTGCTTTGGGAATGTGCTCAAACGTTACAAAGAAGAAGCTCAGAGGCAAATTACTGATCATCATCATCATCATCCAGTGTTTACAACATCAGCAAACAGGCGTTCATGTCTAAGCTCCTTACAAAGTGCTGTAGGGAGCCGTGTCCTTCACCAGCACATGATGAGTTTTCACATTATCAGTTTGAACAAGCACAAAGTTTCTGCACTGATGCATCATGGGCCTTTAAATGGTGAAGTCAAGTCATGACTGAGACCTGATCTCTGCTCCTGCTAACAACTAAAGCCTGTGTGAAACCAAATCTGTGTTTAATGAAAAGTAATTTTAACAAAATCTCTAAATCAGCTTGAATAAACCAGACTGAATAAAAACTACTTCATATACAATGACATAAAAACATCTGTTGTTATATTACCACAGGGTTATATTTTGTCCTTAATGATGATGTCATTTATCATAATCAATCCTGAGTCCGTTATTTATTTAAAAATCAAGATTTTTAAAGCATCATTGTTTCATACCTGATTTTATGTGGTTAAATACACAAATGCAACATATTGACTTTTTTTTTTTTTTTTTTTAAACTTTATGTATTACTGCAATGTTGTTTCAAATTTGATGAATACATATGAATCCCATAGCACTTTAACAATAACTAATCAATATACTGGTTCATAATTAAGTTGAGTTTTTATTTCATTTAATTAATTTTGTTTGTTTTGGTCTCAAGTTTCACTTTTATTTTATTTTCGTATTTGCAGTATCTGTATCTGTTGTTACTGTGGCTGGACTCAGCTCGAACCTGATGCTCAGTGTGACACTGACCTTTTAAAATAAACCTGTGACCTTTCCTGGCCGTGAATCACCTGGATTTTTACTGACACTCACATGATGTTTTTCTTTTCTACATCAAGTCTTAGAGATGAAGGTACCTCTGTTTTTTTTACATATGTGAGCATGGTGGTTTATCTGATGAAAAACAGTGAACATTGCTGACACATAAAGCCCCTGCTGTTTGTGAATGAAACTTGCTGACTCTGCAGATTTCCCGACTGAAATCAAATTTCCCTCCACAGTCTCTCCTCTTCCTGCCCCCACACTCCCCCCTTTTTCCTTCCAGTGTATGTCTTCATCTCATTTTACCACTGTTTTCATCCACTGAACATCCCCTTCCTCTGCTTTCTTCTTTCATCTCGGTCATCTCTCCCCTCCTTGTTTTCTCCTCTTCCGCCCTTTTCCTCTCCCTACTTCCCCCATTTTCTCTCCCCTCTCCTCCCTCCTCTCACCCTGAGGCCATTGCCGCTCACTGTAACTGGCAACTTTGCTTCTCTCCCCTATTGTGGTGGTGACAAAGGGGGCCGGTGCCCTCTCGCAGGCTATGTTACAGGCTGTCACATGAGGCGGACACTCTGGGACGGCCCCGCGTTATCTGCTGTGACAACTCAGATTACTTCCACAGCCTCCCATCTGATCAGCACATCCAATTCAATTAGTGGCAATTAGTCCTGGTCCTCCCCCCCGCTCTTCCTCCTCCACCCCCCTCCTCACCAGCCCGCTGTGTCTCTCCAAAAAAGCAAAGCTGCCGAGCTTTGAGCAACTCACTCAACTTGGCAGGCTGGCTGGTGAACAACTTTGGAGCGACTTGTAGCTCCCCCCTCCCTTCGTCCTCCAATTACCCTCACACACACACACAATGACTCATTCACACATTCATACTCATATGCACCGCCAGAGCACATATTCAAAGTGACACATCACATAGAAAGCACAGCTTTCTGCACATAAACTCCCACAGATCCCATTCAGGGCTAACACATAGGCATGTACTTGAATGCAACACAATCTGAACCTAAACAAGTGAAGAGACACGCACTAACCCAACATTTAAGTAGCTACAATCAATATCTTATGATACAAACTGGCTAGTATTGCATGCAATGATACATCCAGAGCTAATAATCACTAGCAGGCAACTGCTTTTAGCAAAATAGCTCTAAAAAAAATCATTGGATGCTATTTAAAACAAAGTTATCAGGGTGTGAGTCAACTAAGAACATAGATAATTCAGATATTTCATTCACAGAGACCAAAAATGACCTAAAATGAGTAGATATTGTACACCAGGTGGCTCCTAACATGACTAACAAATGCTAGCATTGCTGTTTTTAGCTAAAAAGCTCCGAAAAGCTACAGGATGCTAGCTGCTAGCAGCTAGCCGATGAGCATAGCCTACTGGAGCAATTAGGCTATGAATATATTTCAGCTGAGTATTGTAGGCTTATTAACATGGATCAGGTGCTGTTAACATCTTCCAAAGAATGCTAACATTGCTATATGTCTGCTATAGCTATGCTAACAACTTAGGGACATCCTCTCAAAAGGTGCTAATTCAAAGATAGTGTTTAAAGATTGTTTTGGCTAAAACTGAGCAGCCCAAAAATTCATAAAATTATTTCACACTGGAGTCACTCATGTGTGGTTGAGTGCAGTTTTTTCTAGACTCTTTGACTCTTTAAAGATAAGGCAATTTTTTCCCTGGGACCCTTTTTTCTGCTGCTGCTGCTAATCATCTCATGACCCCTCAGATTTATTTTCTGACCTGTTGAAGGGGCAACGACCCCAACGTTGGGAACCACAAGTTCAGCATATAAAATTCACACAAGAAAACACGAGCCAAATAATTAAAATTCTGGAGCGAATATAGAAAATAATCTGCACCGATGCTCTCTGGTTTGTGGAACCCCTTTGTGTGCTGCCCTTCTTCCCCCATCGCTCACCCTTTCCCTCACCCATCCTCACCCCCTGCTTACAGTGGGTCTGCGCACACCTGGCCTTCGTAAATTAGGGCCCTGGAAAACCAGCGAGCGAAGAGAAAAGCGGGATGCATGGTGGGGTGAGGGGAGGGGAAGGGGAAGCGGGTGTTTGGTCGACGGGGTCTTTCAGAATTCCAATGGAGCAAAAAGTTAATGACGGCCCTATTGTGTTGTGAGAAAGCTGGCCGGAGGAGAAGTGTTACAGGGAATCACCGCCTGTACCAGTGAGCAGCGACAAAAGGGGGCCGGCCATAAGCTGCATTGAGTTTTTAACATATTTATATCGCTTACATGGTCGCTTTATGTAGTGCTGAAAAAGTGCACTCACTCGTTCTCGCTTCTGCTAACAAAACTGCGTACATTTGTTTGGAGCAGCAATTAATGAGAGGATTTGATTTTCCCAACACAGACACAACAAGACAAATGGGTCGCACAGGAATGAGTCCCATATACATCTGACCTCAAAAAAGGATTTTCTTCAATTTCATAAATGTTTTTTTTTTAATCATATCCCGTCACTTTCTCACTCCTTAACTCCCTCCTTTGCCTCCCTCTTCATAAAAGCCACCCTAACACGCCCGCCTTCCCTGCAGGCCTTAATGCATGCTGACAGCTTCCCTCCGTAATTGGTGATCACACCCAGATGGATGGTTCCTTAATTTGCTGTTCCCAATAAAGCCAGGCAGCTCAAGGGAAAAGGGGCAGCAGGGGGAGTTGGGTTGTGGAGGTGGTAGTGAGGGGGGATCCTTGATTTGTTGGTTATAGATACAAGAGCAGTAAACACCTTAGGCTGCGGGCCCAACAGTTTGACCAGGCTTTTGTTCACACGTCCGTTGAAAAGCAGAAAGGGGCCCCCTCTTCTGCCTCGGCCCCCTCCTCCTCCTGCCTTCCTCTTCCCCAACAGTCCTGTTCTGAGCCCCTGCTCCCTCTCTCTCTCTCTCTCTTCTCTCTCTCTCTTTCTCTCTAGCTCCCTCTGTTTTTGGTCCAGCCCGGAAAAGAGCGCTGCGTGAGCACTGGAGGATGTGTGTGTCTGTGCATGTGTGTGTGTGTGTGGGCATCCTGGGTTTGTGCCGAGGGCAGGACAAGGAAATGATCTCTCGTCTGCATGTGTGTCTTTTCCCTTTTCATTGACTAAACGGATTGCTGGAGTCCGAGTGATTGTGTGAATGGAGGCAAAGAACGAGGTTATAGGTTACAGTCTGGGTAGGAACCTTGGTGCATGTGTGGTCGTTCTGGCTCTATTAAGGACGACACAAATAGGGTGACGGACTGGGTCGAGGTGGAGACCCCCTGTTACTAATGAGGGCAACCTGCAGTGACCCCATGGGTGCAGAGGGTCAAGCCATGATGATTTAAAAATGAGACATGGACCATTTTAATAAGTGACACCGGTTGCTCCAAACAAAATGGAAGTAAAACCTACTTTGCACTGAAATTCACACTTATACGCAGTAAATAAGATTATAAAGAGGATGGTATTTCATGAACCATGGATTAATTATATTTCATTCATTCAAGGGCATGTTCCTGCACCTTGCATGTACTTCACCTCGCCTTACACACATTATACTATATTTAACTTAACAGCACATGATTATATAATAGATGTACATCTAGACATTTCTGGGTGCAATAAGTCATAAACATTGTTTGTATGTCTGATTAGACACTAATAGTGCTCAAGTAGCTGTGTTCTTCCCTCTCAGTGTCAGTGAAGTGATGTGACATAATCTAAACATCTCTATTTACATCTTACATAATGTACCCATTTGTCTTCAGAGCAGTAAATGTGCTTTTATTTTGAAATACTGACTAATAAATGTCACATATTCTTTCTTTTTTTTCCTTCGCATTGAGATATAATGCAGCAGGTATTAACTCCACATAAATCAACACAAAGTGTTCCCTAGAGATGTGTTAATTTAATCAAAGCAAGAGAAAGAAAAGGTGATTATCTACCCTGCCACGATGGCACTTAGGCCCTGTTTTATTTTCAGAGATGATGTGTGACATCATATGTTTCTATTAAAAATGAATCAGCAAACATATGAGATCATATAAGATGCACTGTTGTGTATATAATCATAAATATAACGTAAACACTCTCAGCCCATTGGTTGTTAAATAAGAGCAAACACAAACCAGGTTAAAACAAAACAAAACTAAACAAAAAAAAAACTTGATATTCTGATCTGGTCATAATTTGCCAAATCATCTGTTCCAGAAATTATGAAATGATAGCACTGATTAATCTTTGATCAATATATAACAATAAACTGAAGATAGCATGAGGTCACTATTAACTGAGTTTATTCAGTGGAGAGAGTTGTGGGCCTTACAGCGCTTTAAGTAAGCTATAGTGGATTTGGAAAGGCTTTCCCACCATGCCTTAGCGGTTATCTTGCAGGTTGATTGGAGTTCAAACTGTGCGAGATGGGTTTAATAAATCTTATTCACACTGTAAGATGTCATGCCAGTTTGTGCAATGAACGTCTGAATTGTAATAAAACGATGGAAACGGGGAAAAAAACAAAGTTATACAAGCAGGGACATGTCATCAACTCGTGTCATCTGTCTGTGCCGCTATCATTTTTTGAAAATCCAGCAAAATAAGCTGCAGGCAGTGAGACATGGTCATTATGAGGAGAGATCTTACAAAACAACCACTGCAACTAGCTCTGAGATTTGAAAGGCTCTACACACACACACACACACACACACACACTCACTCATGTCTTTTATTGCTCAGGTTTAACTTCATAGTGCTTGCTGACCAGTGCACAGCCCATTTAAAGTACTGAAAGCATTCTGTAAAAACTCAGTCAGTGTCTCTAGAACTGAAATATTCACATCATTTTGCACCAATCACAAGCGCATTTAGACTTTTCAGTATCTACAAGTATCAGGTGCCATCAGAGCCAGGACAGAGGTGTTGATCTTACCTTGTAGACGGTCTCGAAGTCGGCCTCTCTGTTCCTCCTTCAAATATATACACTCCTTTAGGCTGTAAGGGATGAAAGACAGTAAAAATCATGACTTTTTCAACTAAGTAGTCCAAGTTAAGAATATTTTTACTGTTATCAAAACCAGCTTTTTCTCACTTTCCGTTCAGTTTCTGTTGGCATGTTATTCATTATCTTTCTGGCTACAAAATGGCAGCCTCCCTGTAAAGACTGGATCAGATTTCACTCCACTGGCCAAACTATGTATGTACAAGATGAAATGATGTACCCTCCCAATTTAATATTCACACTGGTGACTTTACCGAAATACTGGGGTTAACAAGCCTACACTGACCATAACTGGTAATTTTTCACCTGGGACCTCCATCTTTCCGATGAGCTGTACTGTATATCTGAGCAGCGTACGATCAATTACAGCTGAAAGAAACATCAGCCTGGAGGCAATAAAGATTAGTGAACACTCAGAGCTCACAGACATACCTTTGTTAAAACCACTCACAATGATGGGTACGAATAAAATTCTTGATGACACAAAAAACCCTCCAAGATGATGGAAGTCACAATCAATATCCAAGTAGATTGACACAAATATTGTCAGAAAACTTCATTCATATGATACGAGGGCCCTTAAGATTTCAATGAGATACTTAAGAGTCCAATATGTGGCAACAAGTGACTGGTATTTAGACGCACAAGGACATACATACACTCTATTAAGATTGTTTTATGGAAAACCTTAAGTACTTTCTTTGCTCTCAGACTGAATGCTGAGTTTTCCACACTGACTCCGTTCTGTCATCATTACCTCACCTGTAATTTCCAAAAGCACTCTCTTGTGCCGCTGAACTCTGAGTAATATATTCCTCAGTGTCACTGAATATGTAATTACCTATTGTTGGTTTTGCTTTGAATGCTTTGCCAGTCCCTCGAGAAAACAGCGATGACAATAAAATATAAGAAGCTTTCTGGGCGAAGCCTTGCTTTCATTAGTTGAGGAAGCACTCTGCTGTGCATTAGCGCTATGCATTACTCTTGTCAGACGTGGCGCGAAGGGAGAGGAAGAAAATGAAAGACATTAAGGTGGATTTAAAAGCAGAGTTTATCAAGTTTGCTCCAACTCAGGTCCAAGGTTTCAAGACTGTTTGCATCTGTGGTGGTGGTGACGGTTTGCAAAGGATCAATGCTTTAAAGGCCAGATGCATTGTGCAACCAGGAGACAAATGAAGGCACCATCTTGTGTCCTTGAGCTGTGATCACTTTCTGAAAATCCATTGACCTAATCAACGGGGATAAGCGCAGGAATGGCTGCACCACAAAGGCAGCTTTGCAGCCAAGGCCAAATCTGCCAAGTCAATCTGCAGCTCCGGCCATTGATTTACAGCACAATACAGCACAACACAGGAATGTGCTTGATGCTTGTTTCATATAATATCACAGCCATCCTATATGAATACAGGCTTAATGGTGGTCAAAGTAGAGGCAGAGATGAAGAGGTGATGGAAAAATGTGGCTTTGGGTGCACAGACAAAACAAGAGGAGGAGGGAGGTGTCCTTGATTCCTGCAACAGCAGTAAAAGTGTAAATTGGCTTTGGGACTTGAAAAAGAGATTCAGATAGCAGAGCCATAGCTGTCAGTGCAAAGAGAGAGAGGGAGACTGTGGCCTCTCCTCCTGTTACACCAGTGTTCAAATTTATTGTGCAGAAAAGCAAAATGACAATGTGTAATCTCGACTTTTTATGTGTTCAGCTGTGCGGCTTTGTCTGCAGAGGGAAGATTCATTCAGCTCTGTGAAAGGTGGAAAGATTGAAAACGGCAACAGTCAACGTGCAGTGATGTGTTGTCATGCGAGTGTGTGTGTGTGTGTTTGTGTGCATGCGTGAGCACAGTCGCCACACAATACAACATTGATGGGTCACCTACAATTCTTCTTCTTCTAAATGGTTGTTTGAACACATATTTGACCTGCGTCGGGCCTTGACTCTAGTGTTTGTCGACGGGACTGAAAACATGCTGCTGAAATATTTTCACGGCCAGTGAACGCGAGCAACTGCTGCAAACCTTCGAAGTGTGTCCAGAGAAAAAAATGCTCCGAAATACAGCTACATTTCTGTCTTTGTCTTCCAGTGTCATGTAACATTCAGTCAAAGGTGAACACGCAGACTCACTTCTACTCTAGAAAATGATAAAACACACATTTAATCAATGACTTTCAGCTGCGTGAGTGAAGTATTTTCCTACAAGGTCCATTTAGTTGCTTTTCATCCTGTCACATGATCTTCATCAGGACGTAAAACAAGCCCAGTGTGACTTACGGACAAATGCAGCCCACAAATTAACACACAGAACACATCAGAAGGTGCCACAATTAAACTCACACTAATATAGAAAGACACATTTCATATCACATCTCCTAAAGACGATGCTTTGATCTGCTGTATTCTGTCTCTGGTGCATGTTGTGATCTCTCTCCATCCAAAACCTTTCGACCTCTCTTTATACTCATTCAGCTGCTTGATGTTTTTACACAGAATCATCAAACGTCTTACCTTTCTGTTCCTGTGTTTCTGTGAGCAGACGTTGAATCGCAGGAGCTGAAAACAAAGGAAAGACATTTTCAGTGAACAACAACAGGCCTTTGTTGCAGCGGCCATTTTGACTTGGAGAAGCACAGGTGTAACTAATAACTCGGCTCCTTCCTATTCAAGTGTCCCAGTGAGTCGTGACACAGTGAGTCATGCATGAAAACCGTGACCCTGACACTGAAGCAGCCTTTTCATCTTTAACTTTAATACCTGTGCTTTTCTCACTGTAACATCACAATAAAGCTCAGTTTTGTAAAAACACACATCTCAGTCTCACTTCTTCCCATTTTTTTTTTTTCCCCCAAATGAATCGACTACTTCTCTCTTATCGTCAGTTTGCTTTCCCGGGTTTCCTTTTTGGCTCAGTTTTGGTTCTCAGGAATGCAGCTGTGAATCTTTTTAGCCGAGCTTAAGCCGACTCTTGTGTGAATCGTGTCAAAACAAGCAGACATCACTTAGTCCACGAGAGCTGAGAGGAGCTGGGAGAGGCCGGGGAGGCAGGCGGGCTTGGGGTGGGGGTGGGGGTGAGGTGTGTTGGGGGGGGGTTACCACTGAGCTGTCCAGCCTTTAAGGTCACCTGGCAATTAACCTCTGACTGGGCAGCAGGTCCTCGCCCTAATTTTTTTGGTCCGTCTTCCTAAACTTCCTTTAGATTTGTGTCTTCTTCAGAGTTAGAGCGCTGCACACTCTCATGTGATGTTGTATGTTTCTTTTTATCATCATTGTTGCTAAGTAGTGGAGGTGACGGACCTGTTCATTCACGCTTTTTTAGCTCCTGTGCAGTAAAATCAATAAAATCTAAACGGATCTCAACTCCACCGACAAACTTCATCACAAAAAGTCAATTTTTTCTCTCTCTTACATCTTCCTCCTATAACCCCTCTGCTCAAACTAATCCAAACCACCCTTCTACTACCCCTCCTCCCCGCGACCCTTGACCCTGCGCACCTCTTTGAATGTCACATGACCGTGCAGGTGTGGAGGGGTCTCTGCCCTGGCCGACCCCCAATTAGTGACCCTAATTAGTGGCAGGGGCCCCCCTGATGGGCCGCTGAGCTGCTTTATGGGAGGAGGGAGGGAGGGGAGGAAGGAGAGGAGGGGAGGGGAGGGGGTGGTAGGACAGTGATGCATTCCTAAAGGTCTGTGGACCCTCGTGAAACACACACAAACACATACGGAGGCTGTTAGAGCAAAAGCAGAAACCAACATGGAGCTGAGAGGCTCGTTTGCCGACGCACAACAAACAGCTTTTGATGTGGGAAGTGATCCGGCGCTCACTTCACACACTTACACAGCGGCGTACTGCGGAGCAACAGGTGAACACGAGTGACACACAGTTATTAGTATTTTTTAGAAACTAAAAGATCGCACGGGTCAAGATTTTAAAAAACAAACTCCCTCCACAGGTTTAAAAGTAAAAGACACCTCTGAGACCTTTATGGTTTTTATGTCATAAGATCAAATGTAACATCAGTTTTCTATAAACGTCTCAGGAAAAAAAATCATACACACATCACATCATTTGGATTTTGACCAAAGTCACTGAGCTGGTGTTAGATACTAATCACAGCATTGTGTGCATATAAACACCTTTAGACTCTAAACTGTTATAAAAAGTAAATATAGTTCCAGTGTCGTACCTGCTCTGCTCACTCTGGTGCAGCGTCGCTCAGTTGGGATGTGTACGGACTAGAGCCAGGACAGTGAGTCAAACAGCCGAGAAAATCAATCTGCAAAAAACCAGACCAGGAAAGTCAGTTTTATAGTGTTGAGGACAAAACGAGTGTGATTTAGACATTTTCATTAAGTCTGAGTTGTAAAAATCTACTGTAACTTGTAGCTGATACTGAGAGTCAGTAGTGAAAAGTGAAAGAAAGAAAGAACAAAAAGGACAAAATCTTTGTTTAATTCCATTGAAATGTTAAAACACTGGCTCCTAGTCCATGTAAATGACTGTTGCCCTTAAAGTTGGAATATAATATATATATATTTAAACCTCTTCTCATGAAATGATTGTGACAATGTGATTTATTCTTAGATAAATCTCAAACTGGTCACTGGGACTCAGTACGTAAACACTACACCTGGTCAAAGGTCATCACTGGTGTGTGTAATAGGAATAAAACGAGGAATGTGTCTGAAAACAAGATTATTCCAACTTTATGGACATCAGTGTTTATTATTGTACTGTCATTATTTGATTTGTGGCTGAATCTGTTCATTTATCGTTGAATATTTCCTTTTTAGAAAAAGACACATGAGCTTATTTACTTGAACACTATCACGTTTATTCTTTTTATATTGAACTGTGTGTTTGGCTGCATCACATCTTTATAGGATGAGTTGGTTCATTGTTCACTGAGCAACAGAATTATTAAGACTTTGTTTTTTAACATTGAACCGACAATATCAGTAGCTCCTCACCAGAAAGTCTACAGGAAACAATGACTTCACTTCAAATGTGTTTATTATTATTATCATTATTATTTACTCTTGATCACGTGGCTGAAAGAAGTAAATGTCCCGCTAACACTCTGTCTGTGTTTCCCAGGTTAATGTGGCTGCTGATGAGAGATCACCAATTAAGAGCAGCAATAAAAACACAATTAGTCGAGTCGTGGTGCAGCTCACTGGAGGCTGTTTACCAGCACAGTTTGCAGCAGGGCCGTGCCTCCTGTCCGTCCCCTCCCTGCCCCGCTCCCCTCCTCTCAAACAGGCCACCCATCTGGTCCCCTTTCTGCCGGCCCTCTCGCCTCTTCCTTGCTCAAATAAAGGTGCCAATCACTATAATTGGCACCCTGCGGATCAATTGTCCTGGCTTGGAGAAGTGCCCTGTGCTGAAGTCTGGGCTAACAGGAGGATATATGAAGTGTGTTACTCCCTATACGGCCCCAGCAAACTCACATGACTCTCTCTCTCTGCTGATTATTCTACATTTTTAACATGTCGCCTGTGAAGTTTTGCTCAGAAAAGATCAACATGTGATTCGGCGACAGATGCAGATCTGTGATCAGTGAGCTGAACTGTCCTTTTGTCTTCTCAACAATGACTCAGAGCATCAAACAGCCCACTGGTTACCTTGTGACGAGGCTGCATCACGCAGGCCTGTGGAGACACAGTGTTCATTATTGTAGTATTGAACTTCCAGAAACGCACAATGATAATGATAATAATAATAAAACCGTGTGATAAAAAGACAAAGTGGCAGCATGAAATAAATGAGTCCTAAAGATGTAGTGAAACAAGAAAAAAACATTTTGATACAAGAGCTGTTGGAATGACTGACGAACAATGAGCTGAGCTCTGACAAAGATATCCAACTATTCTTATTGTTTATTGATATAATCATTTAGATTCAGCCTTTTAATATTGAACACTGCATTTTCAGTGCAACAATCAATGACTGAGCTGCAGCAGAGGCTCAGGAGGAGCTGTCACTGAGTTTCCTCTGCAGGACTTCTGTGTCCAGGTTTGTTTCCTCGACCGAAGCCGCTACAACCTCAGACAGTTTTTCCTCGTGACAGCACTCAGGAGCTCTGCGCGTGAGGCTGACGGCTCCGACACAAGCTGCTGGAACCAGGAAATATTCAGAGGTAAACGCCGGTCAGAGCGAGGACAGGGTGGAGGAGGAGATGTTTTTGTTCAGAGGCCTTCAGACAACAGAGAGGTGTCCAGTGGCCTGATGGTGATATTCATCAGAACGCATAACCATATGATTTGATCCCTGGCTGCAGAAATGTGTCGTGAGGTTTTATTTGTCTCTAATCTTTCTACAGAATGCAAGAAAGTCAGTGGGAGCAACAGGAACTATCCCTGTGCAACAGCACGGGCCAAATGCTTGGGTCATTTCGGAGGTCGGTGTTGTCCCTCTGTTCTTGTTCTCTGCTCTTTACCCCAAATCATGAAAGAACAGACTCATAGATCTCCATGTCCTGTGTTTCTAGAATAACAGGATTGCTCTTTAACTGTCTTTCAGATTTCCTAAAAAAAAAAAAAGCAGAAACAAACACTCTGGGGGCCTCAGATGACTGCCCGACACCCTGCGGCGGGGGAATCTGCAGACTGCTGCTCCGTTCAACTTTACAGGGAGCAAATTAATCTAAGTTTCACCAGCAGTCCTTCACACTAACCTGCTGCTCCCTCACTCATCTGTCTCTCTAATAAAAAACAGCCCTTTAATGTGAAGTATATTCTCACATTTTCATCCAATCAGCGTCCCCAAGGGCACGACGGCTCAGTCTTTGTGCGCCGCCACCTGAACCGAAGCCAGAATGAAAAAGTGCAAAGTGTTTAAAGGCATGAACCTCTGCAGGCTGAAAAGGTGACATGTCCACTGGCCTGATGTTTATGCCACACTGATGGAGAGGAACAAAGAAGCCAAGGTTTTTAATAAAGCCGTGAGCACGCCCCCAAAATCCTCCGTGTGAATAGACGGAGCTCAGACATGCAGATGTCACTCACACACAAAGAGAATCGCATATTTTCACTAAATAGTCAAACGGCTCTTCTTAAATAGTTTTCTGATTCACGTCGCTCTCGTCTTTGTGTGGCGGTAAATGCACAGCCGGTGGTGAAATAACATTTTGTGATTTGGTTTTTACACACACATAAAAAGAAAAACGTCAAACCCGCACAAATCCATCCATCTTGGATTTTGAGCTTTTGTGGCCTTGAGGCCTGTGAGTGAATGAAAGGAAGAAACACAAGAGCACAGGAGGCAAATTACATAGACATATATTTATATGCATATGAATAAAAATACATATACATATTGTACAATATCTTGGCCGAGCGTGAAAACAGCTCTGTCAGCCCAGAAACAGAAGTAAGCCTCTTTAAATAAGTGCAAAATGTTAATGAGACAAAGAATTGTAAAGCATATAAAGTCTTTTTTTGTTTGTTTTTTCTGAACTTTCCTTCGCATTTTGTGTTTCCTGTTAAAATCACATGGAGCGGAACATGGAGATAACTTGTGCAAAGACCCATTTATATATATTTATATATAAATTCTTATCTATGTACATAGAGTTTGTTCATCATAAGTAGTAGCTGGTGCCATTAGCTTGACATTTAGTAACGTTTTACTGCTCAAAGAAAAGAGGTTATGGCCGATGCAGGGCCTCGACTGTGCATAAAGACAAAGTAAAAACCTACAGCAGAGTCAAAGTAAAAAGGAACGTTTCACACAATCCATCAAGAAAAATAAAAAAAAAAAAGATGCAGAAGTGAGAGCCATGATGGTGGTCTGGTCCCAAACAAGTGCAAGATGTCACAGATTGCACACAACAAAAGCAACACTTCCATCAGCTGCTGCTGCTGCTGGGGCGAGGAGGAGCTAACAGAAAGCAGAAAAGAAAATAAACGGAAAACTAAAAATAAAAGGCTTCTTTCTTTCTTTTTTTTTTTTTTTTTTTTTAAACTGATGCAAGGCTTTACAAAGTGTCTTTCTGTTGCCTGGAGAAGCGTCGTCGTCTTCGTTCATCTCGTAGCTGCTTTTCCAGTCACCTTGTCGTGACTGAGTGAACAACACAGGAAACTGCAGAGTTACATTACAAAACACCACCGTACAGTGACCCAACATGGAGCCAGTGCTGGATTATGAAGGAAAGAAACAGTGCGAGACCTTTTGTTGTTGCTGTTGTTTGATTTTCTTTTTTTCCCTAACCCTAACCAAAAAAGCTGCTTGTTTCTCATGTCACACCAACTCTGGGCTGTTTTATCCACATATTTAATATGGGCTTGAACTCAACACTAAGTGTGTGAGAAGAAATGTGAATGAGAAGAAGATGGGGGGGGGGGGCCGGTTTTGCTTACAACACAACAGGAGAGCGGTTTAAGCGAAGGACTGGGACGACCCTGTTGTGAGTAAAGAAGAAGAAGAAACGAGGGTTTGTGAAAAGGGTATGCGAGGCGTACATGGGAAGTGAGCCTCCTGACCTCTCAGCTCCATCTCTCTGCTCAATATTTGATGCGGCAGCGTGTGAATTATAGATGGTGCTTATAGAAAATAATCCAATGTTCAACAACAGCACAGGTGCAGCGCTGCAAAGAGCCGCAAGCAGATAACAGGGGTTTTTTCGTGGCGCTGCTGGGGTCTGAACACAACAACAACAAATCACCAGCAAACCAACCAGAGGATACACGGGTGCAAAAAGGCCCGGAGAGCCAGAGACGCACCAGGAGGGTTTTCATTGGCCGAGGTCAGAACCTGCATCTGCAGCACACGGAGCCTGGCCTTTACTTGTATAAAGATTTATATAAAAAATCTTTTTAAATTGGTGTCTTGTTTTTTATTCTTTCCTTTTCACTGGATGTCAAGTCACCTTCAGAGAACATGCGAGAAAAAGCAGGGGGGGCGCACCGAGGCTCACAATGAGCCGGAGCCTGGGGATGAATAGATACATAGGAAATGAGACGCAGCGAAGAAACGACGGAGTGGAGTTGTGAAAAGAGGGCAATAACTCATCTGACTCCCACAGATTGAGGGCAAACGGCGAGGAAACACAGGTGAGGTCTGGACGTATGGGCGTCATATGGACGGCCCTGCTGCAGGCAGCCCTGCATTAACATACATGTACAAAACCCGAGCCAGAGGTCGAGGTGGGGGGGGTCAAATCCATCAATTAAAAAAATGCGGCTGAAGGAGAAACTGCAGTTAATGAGGAAATAACTTGAGTTTTCTCTCTGAATAAAAACGATAAACAGGTGATTTTCTAAATTATGGAGGTCTTTCTGTGTGGTTCAGCAGTTTAATGAAATGACTTCAAAAGCACAAAGAAAGAGGAGTGAACGAAAGGAGGATGTATAAAATCCTGCAAACATAAAGTGCTTTTCAATGAGGGAGGGGTGGGCAAGCAGAGGAATCTGTCTGTTATAGATGGGCCAAGGTGAAGACCAACATGAGGTCGGGGTGAGGAGGTCAAAGAAAAAAAAAATCTAAACAAGAAACATGGAGAAAACAGAAAATATCAACTGAGATAAAACTAAACTAAACTCAACATCTCACACGATGCTGCAGCTTATCGCATCCTGCAGAAGAAGACGCCTCCTGTGGACGAGACACTGAGGTTTCTTTGAATTATGGATATGACCTAATATAAAATATGTGTGTGTAGGTGTGTGTGTGTGTGTGTGTGTGTGTGTGTGACAAACAGCATTTCGGGACATTAGCGAGATTGTTTTTGTGTATCTGCTTCAAATACGTTCAACTTGATCGATTCGATTGATCGACTAAAGATGGCGGCTCTAGTTTGGACCACAGCTCCCTCGTCTCCTGTCGACACAGATTTGATCCTTTAAAACCAACAGCCTGTGTCTGAAACTTTCATCTACTACACAGAGTTAAAGAGGAGACTGTGACATCTGTGAATCAGAGGTGGATCTAAGGGGGGGTCAAAGGTCATTCGCTCGATGTTTCATCCTCCGAACCATAAATGCTTTGGCAGAGTCTGACCGGCCTCCTCACACACACACACCCACACACACACACGCACACACACAACAACAACACTTCTCTTCTTCTTCTTTTTATATTAAACTATTGGATCTAGATATGTGATTCCTCTCCAGATCCTACCACGTCATTATTTCATAAACAAACACATCAAATAAAGAATTTACAAAAAGAACTACTGCAGGACACCAAACAGACTGATATTAAAATGCTACGATTCTTCTTTTCTTTTTTTTTTCAGTGTTTCTTCCATATTGTGATAGCACATCAACTAAAAATCAAACATGGCCCCTTGAATAGAAATGTGTACAAACTGCTCTCTTTGAAATACCACTCTTCTCATTCAGACGCTGATTCAGTCTGAACTATCCGTGTCAAGTATTTTCTTTTGTTCTTTTTTTCCTGAACAGTAGATGAAGGCCTGTATAGAGAGAAAAAAAAAAAACACACGCACAAACTCACTGGACAAAAAAACTCAAGAGTCACTTAAAACCACTGCGAAGAGAGCGGTGATAAAAACATCTGTCTGTCACATACACACACACGGCATGTTTGCAAAAAAAAAAAAAAAAAAAAAAATTCACAAGTTTTTTTTTTCTTTTGTTTTCTATTTTGTTTTTTTTTTTTATGTGGGAGTGTCTCCGTCACATCGTGTCCTTTTCACCATTTTGTGGCAGCGTGCCAAACAGTGCTGTGGCACAAAATGGTGCCGCAAGGAAATCAACCTGGTCTCTTCCTTTTTCACATTTCTCATGATCTGGGGTGATTTCTCCCCCCCCCCCCCCCACGTCTGCGGTCACTCAAGTGTCAAACAGGTGGCAGGGTGAGCGGCCGGGGGAGGTAAAGACAAGTCCCCCCCCACCCTCCTACCCCGGAGCGTCCTCAGAGACGGACACCTGACTTAAGAAACTGTCTTCTTTCCTCCCATGTCTGCCTCTTTCCTGTCCAGACGCATGTACGGCTCAAAAGCTGAGGAGCCACAGCCGTAGGTGGACGTCAGTTCGTGGTGAGCGCCCCCCAGCAGCGGCATGGAGAAGCAGAGGGAGTGCGGTGGGGGGACACCCAGCCGTGGCGAGGGCGGGGTGGCACCCAGCGACGGCAGCGACAGCCCAAACGTCCCCCCTGGTAGGGAGCTGGGTGGGGTGCTGCTGCTGACTCCGGGAGAGGTGGAGGAGCCGCCGCCCGGGCTGCTCAGCAGGGAGCCATTCGCCGGGTGAGGCGGGGGCCCTAAGAGGGAATTGGGAGGCGGGGCGGGGCCCGCGAGGAGGCGACCCTGCTCTAAGAGACGCAGGATGTTGCAGGTGGCCAAAGACTCGGACGTGGAGGAGGAGCGTTTGTCCGAATCTTTGGTGGTGTCCTTCTTCTGCTTGGTCCGGCGGTTTTGGAACCAGACCTTCACCTGCAACAACACAACCAGGAAGAGACACGTTATCAACTTTACACGGTTCACCATCAGGGACACCGACTCAAGAGGAGGTCGATCAGAGGTAACGTCATGACTTTAAGGGTGTCCTCAGACCTGGCTCGTTTGGAGCAGTTGTTCTGGACAGTGCTCTTGATGAAGGAGGAAGGTAGTTCATGACCCCCCTCCCTCTCTCCCCCCGTTACTTTGTGTGTGATGTTTCATTGATCTCGTACTGTGTTGTTGTTGTTATGTTTTGTTATTTTTGTTTCGGCTCACCTCCATTCGAGCCCTGGGGCGGTTTTTGTCAGTGAGAAAGTAATCGACACAACTCGCTACTGATGTTCCATGGTTTTGGACGTGGACGCACTAGTTCAAGCTGAAAATGTAAGACGACTCAGGTCGGCCTCCTTTTTTTATTGACCCGGTTCGGGTCTTGGATCGGGTCTGGGCTCCAACCATGGTTCGGGCCGGGTTGGGTTTTAATTTTCAGGCCTGTTGAGACCTCTGTCCCATGGTTTTTGTTTTTCCCAGGTAACCGCCTCCTCCTCTTTCTGGGTAAGATTTCTGACCAATGAGAGAACAGCGGGTTCACACATGGCATTTGTTTACAACTTTGGACCAATTGTATTGTTTTAGCTGCTGATCGAGCCACAGGTCTGAACACACCCTGAGTCGGATTTGTAGATTTTGAAGTCATTTCATGATTTATGCAGATGAAACTTCAGCCAAACTCACAATCTGCGGTTCAACCTCCTGCGACCTCACAAAGGCCAGAGCCGGCTGTGTGACTGCCTTCTTCCTGACCCCTGCTTGATGCACATCTACCGCGGAGCATGTTCTGCATGCTGACTGATTTGTGAGCAGCGAGAGCACGCAACATCTTCACAATAAACCGGTCATACACGCATAAATTCGTGCAGTGAAGATGCTGCCCCCCCCCCCCCCACCACCACCACCAGCCATTGGATCAACTCTGCTGTTTTTTTTTCCTCTCTCTCTCTCTCTGCACATTTGATCACAGTCGGTCCTGTGCACTCTCTTCTCTCACACTTCACAGCTCTAACAGACCACAAATGCACATATGGGAGAGTTTATGTGTGGTGATACTGGAGGGGAGTGGGGGGGGGGGGGGCATCAGCTCGGTTACACAGAAGAACCAGGAGGCTGCAGAAGTGGAAAGAGGAGCTCGTTTGTACTGATTTTGCTGCTGCAGAGGAGGAGGAGGAGGAGGAGGAGGAAACAAGAAGCGAAAGTTTATCAGTAATACAACAACTGGTAATCAGCCTCTGCACCGTCGTCCTCTCTCACGGCAGCGAACTTAAGAGTTTCACCACAGGAGCACATCACGCCACCGCACAACAGCAGCAGCAGCAGATTGAGGAAAGCTCGGTGAACTCTGCCTGTCCTTGTCCGCCATGTTTAATTGATGGGGCTCAGCGTGGCTTTAATGTATAGCGTGTGGATGAGTTGGGGCTGCGCGCGGTGTTGATTGGAGGGCACGGTGAGGTCACAGCAGATCGCTGCACGGAGAGAGAGAGAGAGAGAGAGACCACCTCCTCCTATTGGAATCACACACATGAAAAATGTATCGGATCCTGACCGAGTTACAGCGAGCAGTGTTTCTCTCTGCAGTGCGAGGCCTGTGAGCGCCCGCGACTCCCTGTGATCCCGTCCAAATGTAACGATAGAAAAATGTATCCATCTCTGTTTGGTTTTAATTAAGAGCTTCTCCACAGGAGCCCCCAGCTGAGGAGCCACTCATCTGCACCAGCCAATCTCCCATGAAAACATATAAGGGACTGTGGAAAAAAGCCAGTTAGCTTAGCTTGTGCAGTTTAAGGCAATAATGACAGCTCCAGTCACTATTTCAGTAAAATGCTAAATGTCTGTAAAGGTCACTCAGTAAAATGATGATTAATCATCTTAAGTAGGACCCCTTGAAATTACACCAGGTACCACGAGGGGTCTGAGTACCCCTGGTTGAGAAACACTGATTTACACCAAACAAGGCCGGCTGGTTTCCAGACTCTTCTATTCTTCAGTTTTACAGTGTTTGGTTGTCATGTTATATATTATATAACTATAGTCTGGCCTTTTTCTGAACCTGCTTCAGTTCCAGCATTAATCTGCAGAAACATGTGGAGCCGCGTTCGTGCTGCAGCATCAAGTTTCTTTGAGCGTCATAAGGAGAAATATAATATAGAGACAGAATTCAGATATAATGAACAGATTCATGTAACTGAATGAACTATTTACACTTTTCAATGATTGATTCAGTCAACAATCCTGTTTTCAATTAACTGACGACTCCTTTTGATGAAACGTGTCGGAAAATAGAGGGAAAAAAAAATCATCGCAATTTCCTAATGCACAAAGACGAGCCCCTGTTTGAATGCGTTCAATTTATATAATGACACAACACAGAAAAGATGGAGAGAGAACGAAGTCACTGCTGATTGATTTTCCTGTTGATTGACTAATTGTTTGACATTTCTGTGATTCCTCACAGGATTCTTCTCCGGATGAAAGGACGGGAGACGTGTTGTTGTTTCGATGAAAGCGCAGTAATCATAAACACCTCCAGACTTTTCATTAAATTTCATCTCGTAAAACAACAAATACAAACTCATAAAGCACAAAGCCAGTGGAAACAGGTGGAGGTGTTGCACTGCACCATCAGCTGGTTTTCCCACTCGTCCTGGGTAAGTTTCCCAACAGCAAGTTATTTACACACGAGAGACTTGTTCCATCAGTGTTTTCGCAGAAATCCACTGATCTAATCCCTGATAAGTGGGATGAGATTGGCAGCCACAGATTTAAAGGGAAACTCCTGTAAGAGCAGAGAAGCTGAGAGCCTGTGAAAGGTCCGAGGCCTCGGTTCATTAGGAACTTAATCATAATCATTTGTTTGTTGCACAATAGCAAGACACACACACACACACACACACACACACATTTCATGGTAAATATATTTAGCAGACTAGAAAGATAAACTGGATTCAGGCATAATTCAGTATAAACAGAGTTACAGTCATCCTGGATGTAAAATGAAATACACGCTGGGCCTTTGTGTTTGTGTTTGTGTCACAGCCACAGAGAAAACTCAGGAACGACCTCTGTAACAAAACAAAGTCTGGCAGCAGCCACAAACAGAATATGACTCAAGTTGTCTTTTTTAATGGGCTGTGTCTCAAAAAGTCTGGTGACACCTGTTTATATCACAACTGTGAAACATTTCTTGATTTTGTTGGTTTCATCAGCATCGTTGAAGTTCCTGTTGACAAAAAGTGAGTTAAAGGGATTATTAAGTTTGGATCATTAGTAAGGACGTTTCTGGTTCTATATCGATATTGATTCTGTGTTTCTGTAATAAGGTTAAGGGTTAAAGTACGGTGGCCCCATGGGATCAAAACACTGCAACTTAAGAAAACACATGAAAAGACACAAAGACACTGTGAATTCACAAAAAACAACAACGAAACAAGTAACAGACCTGACTGTTTGTGGGCTGAGCCTTCAGGGCCACCGTAGCAAAGTGTCTTGCCCTTATTGCAGGCCTGTAAAGACATGCAACCTCCAGTCTCCTTGTATCATGCGTGTGTGTGTCCTATAGCGTGTTGCGTTCACTGCAGCTGGCACAGCTCAGCTTTCATCTTCTATAAAACACCTGAGTCAGGGTGACAGGTAGCTCTCCTAATTGGGTGGCACAGGTTACAAGCCAAAACGTAGCCGCTGATTGTGCGGAAATAATCGGCCCGAGCAGTGTTAACCACAGTATCACCGCACTGTAAAGGCGGGCTCGACGGGCAGCGAGGGCGAGTGAGATCATAGTTTCAGCTACTGACCATGACACAAATAATGGGATCGGAGAGGATCCCACAGCTCAGAGAGGAACAGTGAAGCCAGCAAGTCTTACTGCAAAGACCCGGAGGAGACACGGAGGGAGGGATAGTGGAGATGGAGATGAGAGGGGAGGGTGTGAGACGCTGCTCCTCCCTCCTCTCCCTCTATATTTCTTCCTCGTTAGCTCACACACAGCCTCTCCTCCGCGCTGTACTCATGTGCCACCACCTGCCAAACTGCCACATCCTATAAAAGGCTTTCACTATACCGACCAATCAGCTGCCTTTATCCTCCACAGCGAGGGTGTGGCTCGGTCTCATGTTCACATCCCAGTCGTCCTATCAATAGTTGAGTGGGTGGGGGTGGAGGTGGGGCTGGTGTTTTACAGGGATTTTATTAGAGGGGGGAAAATGATGGGAAGAGAAGAAAGCAAAGCTGCCTTTGGTACATCTACACTATTGGATGTAAATCCTTTTTAATGGGATCCAGGGTTCAGAGCTGGGGCAGAGATTACCAACGGAGATCTAGATCTGCCGTGACCTGCATTTGCCCCGGGCCGCGCCCTCTGGACCCCGCCCTGCCCCGCTGCACTGCACTGCACTACACTGTACTTATGAGGCAGTAACGGCATGGCATGGTTTGAGCCTGGGTGAGGAGGTTACGACGGAGGTGAGGAGGGCAAAACCAAGGAGGGAGGGAGGGAGGGAGAGATTGAGGAAACAGGAAGTAAATTAATATCCATAGTGTGTTTTTCAGTTTTACAGGTTAAAAGTCCATCAGGTCGATCTAAACAGAGCAAGTGTCATCACAGTCATTTAAATGATCAATGTATTTGTTATTCCTCTATACTTCCTGCCCCACCCTGCCACACACATGCACACACACACACACACACACACACTCTGTGGCCTAAACCATTCGAATTCCTGCTGAGGGTGTAAATATTAAAAAAGTGAAAGTTTAGAAAAAATTAAAAGTAATTTACAAAAAATAAAATAAAATAAAATAAAAAACACTATCAAATGTAACAGAACGAAACATTTCTCTGGGACTATTTTCAACTGTGGATGGATACACATTTGGTTGAACTTGACTAAACTAGAGCTCAGGGTTTAGATACATGAAAAAAAAACTGAATAAGACCAGATTTATAAATCCAACATGTAAACAGCTTCTTAAATATTATATTTTTATGATTTGAATATTTCTTTCTCTGCATCAAACATGTCACAGACACAAAGAGGAAGAACATTATAACATCGAGGAGTTGACGTCGTGTGCTAAATGAAGCTACATATTAATAGGCTACATGTATTTAATGCATCATAATAACTATAAACTTGAAAATGTGAATTTATTTACAAAAAGAAATTAAGAATTTGTCGTTAAAAATGAAAACAAAATATATAACTACAATCAAATTAGATTAACTTCTCTGTCATTGGTTCACATGTTGAAGACCCCACCCCACCCCCTGCCCCCACCCAGACGAAAACACAAGGTAGTCGTGGATGAAAATGACAGGATGGAGGGTAGATATAGGCAGGGTGGGGTAAATTCAAGGTCAGGGAGAGATGATCGGGCCGACATGCATGAATGCACAGGCCAGTCGGACAGAGGTCAGCCAATCAGAGGCCGGCGCTGCGGATCCACACACACACACACAGAGCTGCGAGCGGAGCGGTGGGCGAACTGGGCTAGAGGTAGAAAGGTTAAGCCTGATCGAGACCCCAGTGTACAGATCCACTGGGCCATCCATATGTGTGATCAATAGATCAGCAGCAAGACGGACGTTATCAGTTCATTTAGATGTTTTCCTGTAACTCCGCCTCTTTTATTCTTCAGTGTTTCTCCTCAGTTGTGTCTTTATCTGTGTTTTAATCACTTTAAAGCTGAACTAAATGGAAAGCATTAACACACACACACATCTGAACTCTCTGCTGTATAATACCCATAATGCAAAGTGAAATGCAGGATTGTGACACTAAAGTCTTTAAGAAGGACGCTTGGTGACTGTCTTTCACACTTTCCATGACCCCTCCTGCAGCGCCGTGATCCCGCTGTGACCCCGTTCATACCCCCTGATCCCAGGCATGTGATGAGCCACAGCACACACACTGAGAAAAAAAAAACTTTTTTTCCCCGTGGATATTGTGTACCAGGCGGACCAGTGACCGTTAAAACTGTACGCAACGGACCAGTGGATACTCAACTATATGTGTATATAGTATGGGGGGGGGGTGTAATGTGATGCACCACTGGACGCCATTACTAAAGAAAGCAAAGAGAAACAAGCTGAATGAATGACTTATTTAACTGTGTGTGATGGATCAACACAACAGGCTTTTAGTAATGATACCAGCTTCAATTAAAATGACAAAGGACTCTTGAACGAAGCAACGCCACAAAAACACGTCATTTAAAAACACGTCTATATGATTAGACGTGTAACAAATGAGATTTCTTCAGTTATTTAACAGCATAAAAGTTTAAAATCTGCTGAAGCAGACTCTTAATATGAAAGGGCATGGTGTAGGCCTACATCCTGTCTGTACCTATCTCACCCTCCTCCTTCAGCTCAGTCACATCCCCCTCTTCCTCCTCCTTCCTCATCACCCTCTCTTCATGCTTTAAAGTACGCACCTCAACGTCATCATCACCACCACCTGACCCCTAAACCTCAAAACCACCACCACTACCACCTCCCACTGCCCGCCCCGCCCACCACCACCTCCTCCTCCAGCCTGAATAAACCTGATCTGGTCCTCGATCACTGCAGCACATGTCCAGCAGGTTCACACACGGGTTAACTCCATCTTATAGAATCGCTGGTAGATATGGCTGCCTAATCCTCCTTAGTGCAATAGCACTTGGGTCTGTGGTGAGGCCCACCTCTTTCCCCATCACTCCCTCTGCCCCTCCCTCTCCATCAATCCATCCATCCATCCATCATCCATCCATCCACACACTCAGGGGAACCCCTCCAGGTTGAGATCAGAGCCTCCACCTCCCTCCCTCCCTTCACATACTGTAATGTCAGAGATGAGCTGCGCCCAGTGGTCAAACAGTAAAAGCAGCAGCAGCAGGGGTTTGAATGTGGTCCATGACTTTTCTTGCATGTCACCCCGCAGTCATTCCAATCACCTGCAGCACAAAACGTCTGCTGTGGGGTCGTTACCACGGACACATGAAGCTCAAAACTCTGAGCAAACGAACCATCTTTTCATTTTGTTGTCATGGCGTGAAGCAGAATATGACGTTTGACCTTCAACCTTCATTTTATGAAGGTTGAATTTACAGCCGTGTGTGGAGAGACTGTATTTTCTGCTCCCTTTATCACCACCATGTGTTTCTATAATGATGGTCATGTGATGTATGATGTGAAATATATGAGAGGTAACAGGTTAAACTACAAAAACAACTTGAGACGACCAAAGGAACTAATCTTACACCAGGTCCAGTGTCCAAACTGGTTTTAGAGGTTTTCCTCAAATTAAAAAAAAAGTTATTTACCAAAACAAAACAAAAACCCTCGAACAACTGAGAAAGTATGAATATGTTCTTCGCCATGTGGCAGCAAATAAAATAGATCTGTTGATGTTTTGATTTATTTTGATATGAGGTATTCACTCTCTCTCTCTCTCTCTGTCTTTTCTATCTGTCGGCCATAAATTATTTTGAAGAATTTCTTTTTAAAGAGTGAATTATTGATGTTTTCAGATCTTCAATGAAAAGGCAACAAGCTTTAAAAAAACTACTGAAATGAAATCAATTTACATCTAAATAGACCTGCACCTGTGTGTGTGTGTGTGTGTGTGTGTGTGTGTGTGTGAAGAGTTAAACAATATCTTTTGGAAAATAAACATGTTTTTTTTTTTTTTTTTTCAATAACACTGAGCCATTATGAAGAAAAGAGAAGTCAGACTTGAAGCTGGATTTTGTTTATGATGATAGACGCATGTTGGGTTAAAAAAAAATAAAAAAAGAAGAAGAAGAAGAAGAAGCCAAGAAGTCCGACCTCCGCAGCTGCAGCAGTGAACGCATCATTACATATGTTGATATACAGACTTCACCTCTGGATCCTCTACAGAAAACCAGCGTTTGTATGAGTGTGAGTTGTTGTGTGGACACATGGACAACTCAGCGCTGCCTCTCCACTGGCAGGTGTGTGTAAGCTCCCACACAGGTAATCCTCCACTTTAATTGCATTACACATTTGTTTGGCGAATGACACAAAGTGGCTGCAGAGACGACCTCTGACTGCCGGTGACTGTTCTTCTGACGACTCGTGTGTGTGTGTGTGTAAGAGAGAGAGAGAGAGACGGAGAGAGGGATGGTGAAGAAAAGTAAAAACCTCTTGTGTCCAATTTGACTGATTTTCCTGCCTCCACATCAGTTGGAGGATTACATGCTCCTCCATATGTTTGGAAAATTACACCATCCTTGGCTTCTCATCTTGTCACACACACACACACCCTTGACTCTGCCAGAAGCTGATGAAACAAGTCAATTCAATCTGAGAAAGTGATTAAGGGCAAAGGCGACAGAGACTTAATTGCTATTATGTTCTTTTGATTATCTAATCAGTTGATTAGATAATCAGAGCCTGGCAGGTTCCAGCTCAGACCAAAGCGTCGTGGTGGTGGTGTGAAGATGAAGCTCTGGCTTTAGGTCACCGCAGAGTGACGAGGAAGGAGTTTGTTTCTCTGCAGCACTAAAAAGTGCAGAAACATTTAAAGTGAAAAGCACAGACCACAGAGTGTCCGTCTGTCCGTCTGTCCTCTTCCTATTTCTGTCTCTATTCAGAGCATCCGGACAATCGGCGCTCTGTGCGTCCGCCTCTCTGCTACATCTGCACAGCTATACGTCATGGCCGGGTCCTCTATGGCCCAGACAAGTGGCCCAGACACCGTCTGTCTGGGCCATCATGGAGAACAATGCACACAACAAGGACATTCACTGTACAGCAGAGCAGCACATCAACACAACTTGTCGTCTCAGGGGGAAACAAACTTTCTCTTTTCTCGTCATATCAGTGAACCAAATCCAGCCTGGAGTAAAACCACCACATCGACAACAGCAGTGGTTAAACAGTCACACTGGCCTCGTATCAGGCTCGTGCACTAATACTCATAGATGTGTTTCACAGGCAGTTGCACAAGCGGGCGTCACTTCTTAATAGGGAATTTAGATTTACCCAGTTTCATAAGAGGTCACACAAAGGTCAGAGCGTTTACAGAGCTGGCTGGTCTCTCTGGGTGATGCAGGTGTGAGCAGGGCAGCACCTGACCTCCACCTCCACCCATACTGCCTGCCTGAGATCCAGGAGCACGAAAGACGAGCAGAGCACTATATTAAAAAAAAAAAAAAACAAGACAGCACTGAGAAGCATCACGTGAAAGTTTTCACAGCTTCCGCTAAAACCTGCCCAAGGCCGTTTGCTATCAAGAAACAGTCCGACAGAAAGAAAAGACAGCAGGCAGAAGATGAGAGGAGGGGGGTGGTGGTGGTGGGAGGGGGGTGACGCTGATCTTAGACGACTCGGAGACCTGTCGGAGGTCGGCTGGTTCACGTTATTGAAGGGAGGTGGTTTCAGATCGCATCAAGTGTGTGAGTACATTAACCAAAGAAATGTCTCCGGAGGCTGAAACAGCAACTGGCTGTTACACTTCACATCTGAGAGCTTCTGTCCCACATTAGAGACACAGCAGAGTCAAAGAGATGAGTTCAGGATCCACAGGTTTGAACCTGAGCTCATGTTGTAAAACAAACGTGTGTGTGTGTGTGTGACTTAACCACACTCCACCTATAGTAAAGAAAACCTGCAGCTGATATATATGTATTTATTCTCAGCCTTTGTGCTTGTTTGAGTCACTTTTTCCAAACTAATCCTCCTCTCTCTTTCACTTTAATTTAACTTATCTCTGCACTCACACTGTAGGTAAAGAAAAGTACGTTTAAGCCTCTTCACCAGCAGGTAAGTCCCAGATAAAAACCTGTCATCCAGTCACACTCTTTGTCTCCAGTGCCTCCTCTTCTGTTTGTGTAAGAACTCAACACCTGTCCTGGTCGACTGACTGGGATTATTTTGGAGTTTTCTTTTGAAGGGGCACGGCGATCTCAGCATGTCTGACAGAAATCCTGCTTCACTGTGTTACAGCAACAAGTGTGCCAACAGAAGGAAAAACAAGATGCAAACACTTTGTGCCACATGTGGGTGTTGTTCAGCCGCAGCTTTACATTAAAGATTAAACATGACTCCATCACTGAGCTGCTGCTGCCGCCTCGTCCCATTTGCTGTGGGATTAAACCAGTTTAAACGCAGCACAGAGACCATTAAATCCATAGCTTCTCCATGGAAGGGCTGCAAACAACAATGGACTGATACAATGGTGGCCCGTAACATCAGCTGCATTGAACTGAGTGGAGGAGCTTAAAGTGACCACACAGCCTGAGATCTCCTGACACCTCCACCCACCAGGAGGAACCAGTACCACACTGGGAACAATGGGAAGAGCTGAAACTGAACATTTTGAA